>JARHVA010000769.1:3575000-4247500 GCA_037957365.1 Torreya grandis | reverse complement strand
TTGCATTGAGTTTCAGTGTTAGGTATGGTGCATTGAGAGTTGATCTTTGGAGCTACATTGACTTTTGGACTTGGAATCTAAAGAAATTGGTGCTTACTATAGCAAAAGTGAAATTAAGCATTATAAGTATGAGGAACCTATAATGACATTGCATTCCAATTGTGATGAGCTAGTTCAAATGTGAATATTTATAACTAACGATAATGATAAAAACTACCAATACCAGAGTTACAACTATTTACATTTAAACAAAAAAAAAGATAAAAAATATATATATAAATGTAACCTAACTTAAAATCAAGATATGAATAATTAGGATTTAAGTAGGAATAGGAATGTATAAAATTAAAAGCAAGAACAACCTAAGAAATGACATGAAGAAAGATAGGAATAATCAAGATCCATGGGTACTATCAGGATGTACTTGGGAAACAAAACAAAATAATAATTCAAATACAACTCTAAACAAATCAAGCCTAACCAAAAACTTAGACTAAAAGTGTTTATAGAATGTATTTGAACTCAAAAGAACAAAGCAAAACAATACAAGACAAAATAGTAACACAAAAGACCAAAATAATAAAACACCAAAAATAAATAATAGAGGAAGAAAAATGAATAAAATATCAACAAAATAAATGGAGAGATAAGAAAGCACAAAAAAACAATAAGAAAAATCAAATAAACATACACAAATAAGAGTAGGCCATAATGTTAGTACAAATAAAAAACAATTATTCATGTAAGTGTAATAGAGGCATTACTCTTTGCGATAGGGTGACCCCTAATCTAAGAAAATAATGATACTAGTAGAACAGAATAAAAACAAAATGACAAAGTAGCCCCCAAGTGATAGGGAAATAACAAGACAACAAAATGGGGGAAAAAGAAGAAAAAGAAGGGGTGGCTGAGTTGACTCCAAATTTAATAGATAGGTGGATGTTGCCTACATAGTTCCATGGATATGAGATCCAACATGAACTTCAAGCCAAATGTAGTTCTCTTAAGAAATGGGATAGAAGAAAAGTGATGATAAGAAACATGATTGATGTTGTAGAGGAAATAAGGAAAAGGGGCTCACAAAATGGTAAGAGCATTCAAACTTGGAAATTGCTCACAAAATGGTGAGAGCATAAGATCAGAATAAAATAATGCTCTTATTTGTTTTATCGATCATTTTATAATGTTTTTGGTGTTTTAAAAATAATAAATAGAAATGAAATATTAAAAAAATGCCCAATTGAACTACCTAGATGAGGATATGCACTTCCACAAGCAAGAGTTCACACAATAACTAAATTAGCTATAATGAGGATAATGAATATAAATAATGGCATAGGGAACCAACCAATTTGGGAGATGCACATCCAAGAGTAGAAGCTTTAATAACAACTAAAGCTAGCTGCAATGGCCCAAGCTCACAAAATGATGAGAGCATGATCTTGTTAGGGTAAAAATGCCTACTAAATAGCATTAAAATGATAATAGAATAATATGCAGTGCTTAGATAAGTATGAAGAACCATTCAGTAGGTAAAAACCATGTGTTGATGTATGCATCTTCACTCATCTATAAGAAGAAACTGCACAATACTATTCAAGTTGAGATGTTTTTTAGAATTGGCATTGAGTGTGTCCAGAATACATATGAGTCATAATCAATATCATAAATGGTCAAGGGATAAAACAGTCCAGGTTATAGCGGTCCAGGGTATGAAAATAATATGGTTCTAAGTAGAATGGTCCAGGATACAATGAGACAAAATGAATAGGGTCCAATATAGGATGGTCCAGGGTAGGATAAAAAGAGTCTAGTTGGAACATAACCAATCTAAAGTGCCAATGGTCTAGAGTTTCAACAGTCCAATGTGTAAATGAATGTGGTTTTCATGAGAACATTCTAGGGTAGGTCAAGAAAAAAATGAATGTGATCCAAGATAGGATGGTTCAAGATATAATAAAGGGATGAAATGACTTTAGCACAAGTTTCCCCCAAGTAAGGGGTCTTGTAGACAATGGTTCAAAAAGCTATCAAGCGTAGAACTATTTAAGATGTACAATTTTTATGGGCTCTAGGAGTTCTTCACCATCTAGAGTAGCCAGTGAATATGCCCTTGATCCATAATTTATTGTGATGACATATGCGCCTAGCCATTTGGGTTAGAACTTACCTTTCTTCTTGCATTTAGCATTAGTGTTCTTCTGATTTTATTTCATGATTAAATCACTAATTTCAAACTCTTGAGGGAGAATGCACTTGTTATAGCTTCTACTCAATTTATTCTAATAGTTTACAAGTTTCCTAGGGTAACTAAACACTTGCCACATGGTAATAAAAAGTATAATGGTTATAGAACTCAAAGTGTGAGTGAACGCAAGATAACCTAAGTCCACAATGATAAAAAAGGATGATAATGAAATTATATAACAACCATCAACCCAAATGGAAAATTATACCCAAGTTAACTCAAACTAAGTACAAATGAGAAACTGATTAACACCTTGGCCTAGAACTTAGAAAGGTGAGATTCTGAATTTGAATTAAAAAATGAAGGACTTAGAGATTTTTGCAAAATGGTCTAGACTCAAATGGACAACATAACAATGTTGTTTAGGAAAGACAAATTCAATGTTTCAAATGATGATTTGAACAAGGCAAAAATAGGCTATAATTTGGTCAATGTAACGCCTCCTTGTTCAAGTAAAATGGTGGATAAAAAAGGTGTTTGGTTATGATGTGTTTTGGTTTTCAAATAAGTTTTAGACTTGATAAGACCAAGAAATTAAAGGATGAAATGACAAAATACAATGAAATATAACGTCCAAAGTCCTAAAATTGATAAGGTTGCATCATACCATTGAATTTCATCTATATACATGCTCTTGGGAATATTTTGTGTTAATTCAAAAATAAAATCACATGAATAATTAGGTTTTTTATACCCCCCTTCTCCCAAGAGATTGTACACTGACATGGAACTTCAGGCTAATCACCCTGCATCAACAATATGTTCATGGCAAGTGGGATTTGTTTTTAAATTAAATTTTTATATGTCTAGATGGTCCCAAGTGTGGCTAACATTAAATATGCCTCACATCAATTAAATCTGTGTCAATTGACTTGTTGTGAAAAGGTATTTTCCTTTTCACAACCATTACATTCATCATTTGCTCAGTGTAGTACGATGTGTGAATTGCCCCTACAATCTAAGATGGAGTATCACTAATGGAGTTTGCCTAAATATTCAAGCAAACATCCCAGTGGGTCACCCTTGATTTTTATACCACACTATAGATTGGGGTTGAAATTATGTTGGAAGATGAATTCTTGGGTCAACATTTCCCTAAAGAACCCATGAGGAGGTTATGAACTCTTGCTCACAAGCCAAATCGCATAAAAATAAATGACAAAGTGAAAATACTTTAAGGTCACATTTAGATCACCCAAACCATATGGATTTGAGGAGACCCTTAATGACATTATTTGTATACTTATGGATAAATCACAAATGCAAAGAAAGAGTGATTTTGGTCACCCAAGTTCCCTAATTGGGATAGGGAAGAGCATACACGCATCCTTCATTTTGTGAAAAATAAAACAAATAATTTTGAAAGATCTAGCATAAACCAAAAACACTCTTAAGAGTGTTCAATCTAAGTGAGTTTTTATTTAAATGTACCAAAGTAAAGTGTTTATGAAATTTGTTTGGCCCCTTGGCCTTAGTTGAAAACTTCTAAAAACTTTCACAAAATAACTAAACATAAAGCATCTAAATTCCTTTTAAGCACCAAATAAAAGTATTCAAGACTTAACCATTTTCAAATTTGTGCTTTATTTCAGCTTGTGACCTAGAATTTTTAGAGGGTTTATGTCTACCTTGAAGCCCAAATATAAATGAGAAAACAAGATTTGAAAACCTGCTTTTGGGTCTTTATTTTCTTGACACATAAATCGATGTCAATCCACACAAAGACCGATATTAGTTAAAATAGATTGATGTCAGTCGATTCATAAATAGTTGATGCTAGTTGAATTGGAATCAACATTGACTGCCTATAAAAATGTAAGAAAAATATGGTTTTCACAAAAAAAAATTATTAGCACAAACAAGCATAAAAATAGAAAAACTCTCTGGATTATGTAGGAAAATAACCAGACAGAGAATATACAAGTTTAGAAAACCCAAAATAATAACTAGAAACTTCAAGAAAAATCCAAAAATCTACCTTCCATCATGTTCTACCATTCACACAAGGATCGATGCCAGTTAGGATAAGATCAACACTGGTCACAGTAAACTAATGTTGATCACTGTGTAAACTGTGTGACGTTAGAAAGAATAAAAACATGTCAAAAGTGAAGATAAAACTTGATTTTTAGAGATTTTAAAGCAATTATTATAATATCTAAGAGTTACAAATAGTCTCCTTGATTTTATGGAATGTGTGGTCCCACCAACTATGCCAAGATGTAGATTAGGAATCCAAAAAGATTTAGATCATGCATTAGTCAAGAAAACTCAAAATAAGAATAATAGCATAACTCACAAATCCAACTCCATCATGGGGTTTTACAAATAAAATTTAAGAGTTATTGAAATAAGGAATACAACATCAAACCTTCTCAATAGTATCCCTCCTCCAAATGCAGCTTTAAAACATGATTTTCCCCTACTTTGGTGCTCCAAGTCTTTGTCAATGATGAGTGGCTTGTTCTTCCATCATCTCTCAATGCATCAATGAACTAGGCTCATGAAATTGATCAAATGTATTCCAATAGTTGAAGCTATCCTATTCTAAATTAAGCCTAATAACACTACACAAAATAACTTGTGAAGATATTTATGCATAATAAGTTTACACCAAAGAAGCTTGAAAAAATGAGTGAGGACCCTTGTATTTATAGATTTTTGGAAATGATTAGAATCAACCATGATCATCCATCTTGAGATCAATATGTGTGTCCATGAATCAATTCAATTTTGGAGGCTCAATACATATATACCCTCATTAATGTTTGAAAGAAAGGGGCATTAATGAGGAATAAGAGGGCTTAAACTAGATATTTGTTCCATTTATGGCTTACAGATGCTACCCCATCGATGATGGCATTTGATGATGCATATATTATAAATGAATTTCTAATTAATATATCTTCAATAACTTCCATGGATTTTTTACTTAAGCTCTTAATTTGGTTTAATTTGTTTCAGTGGGGTTAATTAAAATTTATGCAATTCTTTGAAAATTGGTTGCTCACTTAATCAAATTGATCGAAATGTCAAGTTACTAAGTCATAATTTTACTGGAGTATATTTAGAATAAGGTGTCATTTCTGTATGAACCAAATCCCCATTTAAGACATGTCGACATGAAATAACACATGTATGTGTCGTGTGCTTCCGAATTAGAAGAAGTTAATGGTTCAGAGCATCAAATTACATTTTTGTCATTTTGATTCTAAATGATTTGAGAAAAGATAATAATCACATAAAATGCATTACTCTATTCAAGTATACATTAGCCTAAATTGGCACTTGTATAGGACAAGCTCAAACCATTTAGCACATTTTAGTAATTTTGGCCAAAATTGTGCGTTGTCTCAGAATATTGAATAAGATTGACAATTTCAACACAATGGTGATAGGAATTTGATGTATACATAAATATTGGGTATTACAATATCCTACCATACTAGGGAAAATTTGTATTCCCTTCACTAGGCTACATCAGGGAATATTGCTTCATCCTCACATGAGGTTGCATCTTTCTATTGAGCTTTACAAATGACATATAACCTATATGGTTACATTTGAACATACTACTTATATTTCATGCTACCTATAGGGGGGCATATTATTTTTAGTCACTTTCACATCCTTATTATCCCTTGAGTCATATATTACTATTGAGCCTTACATGATGATATTATTGTACAACTACATACACATGTTTACAAAAATATTTTCAAAAAATTAACAACTTCAATTATATTACATGATAACAAGTGTTGCACATGAATATTTATTTTGAGATGAGTGATTTGTAGGAACATGTAACAATCCATCACCTCAAAATAGGCACATATATCCAAATATTTTTCTCTCCATATTTTTTAGATGATATTTGAAATATTCTAGATACAAAGGAGTATCGAGAAATACCAAAAAGTGATAGATATTTGCTTATGTGATCAAAAAGCAAACCTGAGTTGATAGAGGTCATTCTAGTGTTTCTTAAGGTTTCATAGTTCCCTCATAAACTCATCATTTCCTAAGAAGACCTGAGAATATTCAAAATTTAGTTTTCAAAACCTAGGGGTGGCAATATGGTTCGCATAACACTAGGTGATGTCATTCCTATTCTCATTTTTCAATTTTTATTTCATATTACTATATTCACACCAATTTAACAAGACATTGACTACTTTTTGGCATAACACAAGAGTGTGGGTGTACCCCCAATCCATAAATTCATAGCTCATCCTTTCACACCTTAGGTAGTACTTTCATTTTAATTTTACATTGATGCATACATGCATTCACACACACACATCAAACTAGGACATTATGTAGAAACCTAATTTTATTACAAGACTCTTTTCCATTAGTTCTTTGTCATGTTTTATCGCACTTAATCCATGTGCACACATTTGTATATTTTTTATACACGTTTCCCTTGTATTTGGCCCTATATTGTCATCCCTTGAATTAGGTTTACATACAACTTGACTTTCTATTCACTCGTGTCCATGATAATATATCCATTAAATCCATGTGTAAAAAGCTACAAGTTAACTATTCATTTACCTTTATATGACCTTAAATGTTCTCAAAATTTCCAAAACACTATTTTAGGGTCTTTCTCTAAGTTATAGTTGGCCCATCATGTTGTCCCCTTGAATTGTGAGTCCTTTGTACCTTGATTTTCACCTTTTTTTACCTTTCAAAATCAATGCATTTTATGTGTTCCCTTATGAAGCCTATATCTCCAAAGGTATCCCTATCCATTCCATCATCTATTCATATTATCTGATCTCTTACAAATCAAGTATATCATGCACATTATTGAGTCTTATGAATAAGTCTTCATATCCTATCAAACGAATCTACACATTGATTTAATTTTTCCCTTATCCATATTATGCCAAGGTCTTATGCCAAAATAAGGTTATAGTAAAACATGCAATTGAATTTGATTATCTAGGGAAAGAAGGTGAAGCCCAATCTCTCACCTAGGTTGGGATTACACTCACAAAGCACTGGAGCTACTTTGGATCTGATTATATGAAGCATGTGAGACATGTAGTTGCAACTCCTCAAAACATTTTCTGAGCCAACTAACTTACACACATTTTTTTTTGTTATGACCTTATTGAGGATTAGGTCAAAGATAAAATCATAAGCAAAACATAAATAAATTATCATCAAATTAAAAAGTGTAGTTATATCCATAATCAACATCAAATAGTGTACCTACCCCAAAATAATTAAAACTTGACTATACAGGGACATAATCAATAAAAGGGGTGAAATCGATAGAAAAGGGGGTAAAATTTGGCTAAAATGTGAAACTACTATGTTTGTAAAATAGTTTTGGATTTTGTTAATCTTACTATTTTGGATCACTTTTCATAACTATGACATCCTCTGAAACTGCATAGACAAGCCAAAAATTATGGATTTATCTATCAACCCTCTTTGTCAAGTTTAAAATATTATGTTTTCTATTTTAGCACATTTCCAATCTATAAATATGACTTTATTTACTATATTTGGTTAGAATTATGCAATGGTTTTAATATTTTGTGCGTAGTGTTATGCTCATTGTGTGAAAAATAGTTAAAACACACTTATACATTGTCGTTGGATGCATGATGTACCCATATGTCTATAGATCATGAATTTCTTCTATCAAGATAGGTTTTCACCTCATGTTATCCATATTTATTAGTTATATTTGAATTTACTATATTCAATGCATTCATTGCTCCAATTTTTCAATATTGGGGCATATTGTTATATCATGGCATATCAATTCTCCCTCTTTTCTAGTTACATCGGGGCAAGACATTTACCCATTCCTTTGACTTTCATTAATTTACTTATATTGCTTCAATTTGACATATTATTATGGGGTTATCAATAAACTTTAACGATGATTTATTAATATGATTGTATTGTATATGTGTGTTACAAATATGCAATCAATGATTATTATAGATTTTACTATTTATATACGTTACAAGTGTGTGATGTTTTCTTCTAAGATCAGTGAGATGAGTGATATGTAGGAACATTTATGCCTCAAAAAGGGGGGCGTATAGTCAGTTTACTATAATTTTTTGTTGCAACATGTGCAGAGGTTACAAATATCAAGAGATTACAGTTTGAAGTTCCATAAGTTTACTTCTTTGGCTAAGTAATATGATTTTCCACATGTCACGGGTCAAAAGGATCAAATTTTTAGAGTTTTTTTCCATTTTGCAATGGTAATTGAGGCCCAAGACAATTTTTAGTTTTTGTCGCTTGGCAAGGTTGATTAAGGTCCATGATAGTTTTAGAGTTTTCAGAGATGGTAACATGTTTTGCATACCACTAAATTTATTTGTTCTTTTTACCTAAACTCAATTTCATTTTTTTCATTTGATTACATTACTATCAATTTATAAATACATTGATCTACTTGCATGCAATCCTATTTTCTTGTAGGTACATTAGAGATTTTGACATTGGAACACTGATGGAGCATTTATGCATATAACAAGGATAAATTTTTTTTTTAGGTAGTTGGATTTAGACTCTAATAGAATGTAATCTCTCTTATCATGTTAACTTTCAAATCACTTTCATATCAAGGACTAACCAAAATCACATCTTATAGGTAGCAAGGAAACCACCACAAAAACAAATATGCATTGATTGTTTTAATTTAATTTACATACATACATACACATTAAAGTGGGACATTATGTATACACTTAATTTTAGTACAAGACTTTTAATTGTAATGTTATCATTATTTTTTCATATATACAGGTCATTAGTTCAACCTAGGCTTTTATTAGTGCATTTCCCTTTGTGTTGGGCCCCATATTACTTTATTGTGTCATCATTCCTTATTGAATATTTCTTGATCTATCATTTATATACCCTAGGATCCACCTAGGTCTTTGTTTTTGGGATTTTTTCACTCTGATCATTTTCAAAATAATTCAAATGTGCCCTTGATGATTGTCATAAAATACTAAACTAGTTGATTGGTTGTGGGTCCATTCCACCTTCTCCCCTATGTATGCCATGTTTCATTACACCTAAGTGTCATTTTTCCTAATTCAATGTGTTCACATCAAACATGTGAATAGGTCCTAGTTTGAATTCAATAAGTTTATATATACATAATCACCCTAATACATTCATAATAAGTATCATAACACTTCATTTCACTATCCTTAAAATTATATCAAGGATGAAATCTAGATACCTATTCTATTGATTTCCTTTTTTGCACACTTGTATGAAATGAAGGCCTAAGTGAAAGAGCATGTAGTTTTATTTTACATACTCACATTTCATAAGATTAAGGGTCAGAGCTAGACACACATTTGCTTATTAATATGCATGAGTTTTTAGTGCCAAACTATAAAGTTGTTATAACATTAGGATGGGGACTTACTGAGGTATTCCCCTCCACCAAAACACCATTTTTTCATGTGTTTTGTGTGGAAAAGAGCCATAACAAAGGATAAAATGTTATGACATCTACGTGCATCTTTTTGCTTATTGGATAGATTTATGGGCATTTGTTTTTGTCAAAGGGTATCATAATGTTGCTTAACACAAGGATATTTAAAGTAAATTTTGGAATAAGTTGATTATTTTTTGGAAGACCCACTCTTTGGACATTCTACTTCTAGACTTACCTCTATCTAGCTATATGAAATTGGTCATTGTCTCAAATCATTGCCTACCTTTTAGAGTTACTTTTGCACTGTTATTAGACCTCCCTCTTTGTATTTTTAGTCTCTATTGAATTTTATGTGAGTCATAATCATGTATTCAATTATATATTTGTCTTATCAATTCCCATTTCAGGGTACTTTCACTTATCTTTCATTTTCCTACGTATAAGCAAATGTTTATTTATTATATTTCTTGTATTTAACTTATATTTTCTTGTGTGCCATCATTTTATATGGTTGGTGTATTGTTTTAAACACTTGTGAACCCAAAAAATAAAACACATAATAAGGAATAATATTTCATAAATATAGAGCTCAAACATTGATGTCACTCTCCTTACAATGTCATTTCCCATAAAAATCCATGTGGCTTGTTAAAGAACTTTTTCCTTGGTGATTCTTGGTATGCATATTGGTAAAACTAGAAAACATTGTGATCCTCCTTTTATAGGCCTCCACCTACTTGTATCACATTCAACACATTGTCTATTAGATTTATAGAAGGACCCCTAGAATGTGGATCTAATATAGGTTCTAGGATCTTTGAAGAAGTAACCTCAAGACTATAACCTATGATCACATGTGCATACCTGTGAAACATTAAATAAATATAGATAAATATATGATCTAGGTATAATGACTACAAATATAGTGGCATACGAGGAAGATGGCCAAAGACCCTCCTCACATGGACAATACAATACAAAAATAAGCTTGGAGATCTTACCTCAATCCATGCCCTCCAATGTCTTGTATATATAAGTAAGGAGGTTTAGGTTAGGAATGAATATTAATCTTTAGGAACATTAGCTCAAAATAGACAACCCTTATTTTAAGGATAACCACTAAATATATTCTTATTTGATAATAAGTTACGGATAATGATGTGCACACACATGTAGTTATCCATAAATTGTATTAATACAAGTGCATCTTGTACTATAAAAAAGTGTAGGGACTAATATCGACTAGCATCCCCATTTAATATGTACTATATATAAGAAACGACAAAATAATCTAGTTAGGAAAAAACTCATATATGGGTCCTAACAACGAGGCCATGTTAGGTACCCATTTACAATAAGTACAAATAATGTAAAGACCATAAAAATGACTAAATTGATGATGGTTTTAAAACATTTACATTTATTTATGGGTACCACACAATGCTAAGGTCCTTATAGACATCATTTCATCCCACCATAATATTTGAGTGTTCAGCTACTATAGTCGCCAATTCAAGAAGGAAATAGTGTTGAATATGAGTATCTCTTTGAATCTGTAGGATTTTAAACATGTAAATTTTGTAAACTTAAGCATAGAATGGTGTATATTCAATGATCAAGGCATGAGTGAAAAAAATATACTTCTCAAGATCCCAAGTGTTCCCCAAGTTGTCAAGAAACATCAATCTAAGAACAACCATCCTCAATATAGATCCTAAAAAACTAGCATGCCAATATGTATCACATATATGTATAGGCATCAACCACTAATTATAATGTGTGTCACTATATCCTCGAATCACTTTGTGGATAAAAATTTAATATATGTTGGATTTATAATGGTCTTCTACCATTTTACTAGTTAAAGGATCAGTGTATTTTAAAAGTACCATTTAGGCCTAATATGGGTAACACCTAGTCTTATGAATCTGCATCAATTACATGACATCCTCAACCCACCCTAGGTGATCCCTCCATGGTCACCATGTTTTTTCCTCCTCCACGAGTAAGGATATGATACTATAACACACTAGTACCTAATGGTCCCTCTTCCTATTTTATAGCTCCATGTGCCATATGTAGTGTTGTAGGGGTTAAGGAAGATTAGGTCTACAAGTCTTAGTTAGAGAGAAATTCAAATTAAAAAGGATTTTTATATTTCATAATCCTCTTATATATTAATTATATGTTATCTTAACTCACCATGTTGAGTTACATATGTTGGAGACCTATATTGCACCCTAGCTGAGCAAAGGATTATTCAAGTCCTCTACTCAAATCTAGTCCAACATGGGAATGAACCTAGGCTATGGATTACCTAATATTGGGTCAGAACTCTAGGATTTTTAATGAGGCTATCTCCTCTGATGTATCACATAGCTCATTTCCACTAAAACCTACTTATTAATAGGGTGAAAAGGGAGAGAAAGATAACTGAAAGGGAAATCTAAGATAATGTTGGTATGCACCTAAATTGATTATTCATCCACTCTACTTGAACTTCTAAAAAAAGCTAATGAGACAAGTAAAAGATTGAATCTACAACTCCAAATTTTTGTTATGCATCAATATTTCATGTAGAGGTTCACCAAGTGATCAAAACCTAAGGGAAGTGATGAAAGGCCTAATTCAAGGCACTAACCAATCAATGTACCCACATGCTAGCTTCATTCAAATGACATTAAACACTAAATGTGACCTGCATAACAAGATATACTAGTAGCTAGGTGAGATCAGGACTTGACAAGGGAGAGATTTCTACAACATATTCAAATCAAATTGAAAATAACACACTATACCAAAATAATGGAATCTGAAGTAGTCATTTATTCATTTCAAGAGGTTATAAAGATCAATCTTGGTAGAGTCTAGTCATGCCCTAGAGAGGGATCCATTTCAAGGCTTAGAAGCCTATATTTATAGCAGAAAGAAATGAGAGAGATGGGGAACATGCGTGCAAAAATCAATAAATAGGGTCTAATTACTTTGATCGAGTCTCAATAACCTTTTTTAAATTATCCACCATATTTTGATCAAATCAGGTCATAATCCATCATAAATAGATCAACTTCATTTATCACAATAGCCCTTGAGCTCTTTCATTGGCTGAGAAATATGCTATATGATAAGAATGTTCTTAGGATGACAAGTCATACTATTGATAAGAAATAACAATCTTTTAGTTTCTAAGAATGCATTGAATGCTCCAACTACAATTTTCAACCACTAGATCTCCATCTTGGGACTCTATGCCATCTTCTTCTTGGATTGCTTATAAGGATAAGATCTTTAAGTCCATCAACCTCATTGAACCATGATTATGTCTGCTTTAGGTGGTTGAATGTTCCTAGTGGATTTTGGATGATATGATTATCATATTTATGCCTCGACGTGATCTTTACTATAACCACTAAACACATATCTACTATAGATGAAAATCAATCCCATTTATTGGTTTTCATACAGTAATCATATCTACTTGGGTGCATTTATGTTGCTTGAATAGCCTAGTAGCCCACCTTCAATCCTTGATAGACCCAAAAGACCTATTTTACCTCTATATAGCTTTAGTGGTGATGTTTGATCTTGTAATATCTGTTTTGGTTCAATTTGGATCATATTTCAAACTCCAGTCGAAGTCTCATAACTTTGACCTTTAATATTAGCCATTGATCTTAATCTAGGCCTTCAATATTATAGCACCTTCGACCTTCATCATTGACTATTGATCTATGATCCACATTGGACAAGCACTGTTAAATCTACTTTGTTGCACATTATTGATCTTCTATGTATGAATGAATCTAATCCATAGATCTTATGCTAGTTTAACATGTTTAAGACACTTATCACCCACACATTTATATTTTAGATTCATCAACCTTTTGACCCATCACTCACTATTGATCTTGGGTGCATGATAAAATGCATACCATTAAATCTTCGAGACACACTGAGATTGTTAGTCATCATGCATTTTTGGATCTGCTTGGACCCATTCATCTTGACAGTTGCCATGTGCTTTTGGATGTTTGATGTATGATCAAACATGAACTGTTAGATATTTAGTTTGAATTCAAACAACTATTTGTCATGGCTTTAACTTGATGTCCTCGTGCATGTTTTACTCTGCAAGTCTAACTTTAAAGGCTTATATCTTAAGATAGAAAGCTCATCAAGATACTAAATTTGTAGAGGATGATCTTGGAACTAAATGAATCATTTCCATGTGATCTTTTAGGATTGAGAGGCTTCTTGAGCATACTTATAAAATGCACAAGTAAATTGGTATGTTCATTTCTATGTGACGTGTGATGATGATCTAGTTCTTCTAGACTTGTGCTTGAACTATTATTTGAATCTCCAAGGCTCGAATGAACTTCTAAGGCTTATGCAAACCTAATTCATCTTCTTGAATGCTATGACCACCATGGAAACCTGCTTTCTCAAATTTTGACAAACTACACTTTAAGTTTACTTAAAGTGTTTCAAAAGCTTTGCAAGTTATATGTGATCTTTAGACCACTCATTCCATCCAGAACTCTATTCATCTCATCCATCCAAGAAGAAGCTTTGTATGTAGGCCAAAATGGCCAACATGTCTAATGACTCATAGGGAAGCATGCCTTCTATGCTTGAGAACCCAGACCATTTATCTTAACTAGTCCATTGGGCATGGAGTTTCCTCTCTAGTTCAATAATTTGATATGAATATAAAATTGACTTCCCTTCTAAATAACTATTCTTGAAATAAATAAAGACTAAAAGGAACAAAACAAAGTGCCCAAGGCACTTATTAAATGGAAACATAGAATAAAATGGAAACTTACCTAAATAAAGTAAGGACCACTAACCTAAGGAAACATGAAAACAAGACAAAAAGGAACCAAACTATTGCTTGTGCTAATCACTTATTGAAACAAAGCAAACCTAGAACAACTAACCTGAAATAAGATGCTTCCCTCTAGGATCAAATGGAAATCTATTTTTTGCACCTTAAAACTTTGAAACATGTTTTATTTTTCTTGATAGCTCTCTTATGTAACTAAGATCATTTTCATGTTCATGTCTTGTTTGGGAAGCAATTGGTTTCTCTAATGCCAATTTCAGGTGCATGAATTGTAAATGTGATTCCAAGACCCAATCATACGCATCCTAAATTTATGGACTTTTTAAGAACATCTTCACTTCTCATTCATTTATGATTTGCTAACTATGATCATGTTGGGTGACTTGGTGTGTCTCTTTTGACATATCTGCAAGGCTGACCTCTAAGAAATATGGATCTAATCTTATGACTTCTTGGGACCATTTGAGCTCATTCTTAGCTTCCAAGAGTAGAGAGATGTCTGAAGTTGAAGAGAAAAGCTGATAACCATGTTTGAAAATTTCAAACATGTCATATCCTAAGAGAACAACTACTTCTTGCTTAATGAAGGCATTTTTCTCAACCTATAATGGACCACATTCAAGTAAAGAATAACTGGAATGAAAGATGTCAAACAAATCTAAATATTTATTCTCATGAAGTTGTAGTTCAATTGGGGTTTCTTCAAGATAAATGTAAGAAGAAAGCATATCAATTTATTAACCACAATCATGTGGCAGCAAGTCTTCTTTTGATATCTCAATTTGGTCAATCAATATTGCTTCATCTTTGACATCAAGTTGATGACTGAGCATACTCTCAAAGTTAGCTTATTCTTCACCTTCTTTTGTTGATTGGTACTTGTGTTCTACTACTTCTATGAGTTCTTGTCTTTCATGATGAATGGCAACCCTTGAGTCATCAAAGAACTCATGGGAAACCCCTCAACTTGTACAATTAGAGTGTCTTCTTTTTGAACATCAACAACCCCCTCTTCATTTACTTATTCTTGCACTTGCATCCCAAACTCTACCTTGGCATTTCTTGCACTTGTTCCATTTTTGCATCATTGTGGAAGATTGAAATATGTTTGTCCTTGCTAAGAGGTGTTCCAATCATGATTTATTCTTCTTGATCTCTCAAGTCACCTTCATTTTCTATTTCCTTAGCTACATCTTCTTGATTTGCCTCACAAAGGAGAGGCTCTTTCTCAAAGAGTGACATAGTAGAACCTTAAAAATATTTAGTAAGATGAGAAAGGTCCAAAGAAGTTACTATAGATACCTGATTTTTCTCATGAGGTTTCTCTTCTTGGATCACCTTCACCTTCTCTCTCTATTACTTTTTTTCTTGAATAGCTTTCCATAAAGAAAAGGCTCTATGATTTTGAGGGGAAAGGAGTGGAGGCTGAATGATCTCCTTATTGATCTTGACTTCAGCATTTTGGCTTATGCTTGATTATTATTCCTTTCTTGATTATTGAATTTGATTCCAAGTCATAACCTTAAGTTTAGAAACCTCTAATTCTATACTTATTTTTGTTATGGGTGAGAAAGAAGGAGTTTGCTATTGCATTGCCTTTACAATTGTTATTGAATGCTAGAGATGCTGATTAGCAAACTCAATTTGCTTGGATAAATTAACCTCAAAATCCTAGAACAATTGGTTAGAGATGTTTCCCTATAAAACTAAAGATGAAGTCTCATGTACGATATGCTAAGAAATATGAAGATTAATCTCCTCAACACATACTTGTTCAGCGTTTGGAGGCCTCTCTTGGATAGACTTCTAAGTAGGAAAGTTAGGCAAGGTTTGAATTCACTATTGAGGACTATGATAAACATTAGTTTGGCATTCATAAAGGGTAAAGAGCAAATCTATGGGAATATACTATCGATTATGATAACCCTAGGGTTTCTCATAAACTACCAGCCTCTCTTCAATATTTACTATTAGACCTCCAATGTCTAGAATATCAGAACCAAACTTTGAGTGACCTTGCCTTATGAAATATGTACATACCTCTTTAGCTTTCTAAAAAAATTCTCTAATGCTTCAAATTTCATACTTGGAAATCTCCTCTCTATAGTCCTTCCTAGTGTCTATACTTATCATCTCATTCTCATAACCAAACAATGTTTTCTTGAAGCTTGAGATGGATTAATTTAGGGTTTGATAGGTCTGATCAGGAAGAAAACAAGATTCATGAGGGTTATCATAGGATTGGTATGGGTCACCATACTACTATTAAGGCTCTTTATATGGTTAGTAACGCTCATCATGGTAGGGTTGATGTGGGTCATGAGGAAGGTAAGAGCCATGTTCTTGATAATAAGGATCATGAGAAACTTGATAAGGCTCATCATAGCTTTGATAAGACTCTTGATGTTTCTCTATATTTTTCACTAATTGATTTAAGGAAGAAACTAAAGGTAAAAGGTTGAGGGTTTGACGTTACCCAGATTTTGGGCACACCGTATCCAAGCGTTGTGGGAGCTCCTCTTTGGTTGTGGATGAAACACCTGCAATAAGAAAGAGACTCAAACAAGGAAAATGTTAGAGGAGGATATGATGGACTGCCAAGCTACGCGCTCAGTCCCAAAAGAATAAAGCTCCATAAAGGATGACAGTCCACTATTTTTTTTAAAAAGTGTTGTATAAAAAGAAATGACAAAAAGACTAAAGAAATGGAAAGGTAGAATGTGTGTACTTGTTCCCTGATTGCAGTCTGTGTGTCTTTGAATGTTGCAGGAAGCTAGGCAAAGGTTTTGTTTGGTCTATGGGCTGTTTGGATAGGTTTTTGGTTTGCACAGTTGCCGATGTCGGTTAGTCTACTGAGGTCAGTCTAGAATGCTACCGACGTCGGTTGGGTTACCGATGTCGAAAGGGCAGTGGGCTTTGGATGAGTTTTGGAGTATTTTTGTGATGCACAGAAGAGTTTCTAAGAATTTAGAGGTTGGTGCAGGGTTGTGGGAAAGTGAATAAGGTCTGAGGAAGGGTAAAGGTAGAGTATAGGTGTGAAAAGAGGGTGAGAATAAGGGGAAGGCCTTTCAGCCCCTCCACAGAAGAAATTGGGCCTCTCAATAGTATTTAGAAATATCAAATGGAAACTAATTAATAATATATTCTAAAACTTTGAAATGGAGACCAGAATACTTAGCTCTGTTAGGTGAAGAACCAGAGGTGTCAAAATACTTATTCCCATTGTGGTTGATGTTGAGGTCCTCATACAATGTTTCAATCTAGTCTCTGGAATGACTTGTACAGAGCTTCGGTAGCCAAGGGAATGATAGTCGAGTGCTTGCGCTTGAAATCTCAGAGTATGGACGTCAATCTGCGAGAAGGCGGGGGCAACGCAATGTTTAGAGCTTGGCTTATGTAACCGATGTCGGTGATCCCACTGGCATCGGCCATGGTTTGACTGACGGCCGTTGATGGCTGACCGATGTCAGTAGAGAGAGAATAGGTAAAAGGGTTATTTTTATCCCTCTGCCCATTTCTCCATCCGCCAAGTGCTTTTTCCATTGGAGAACGATCAAAACAATGGCTTATGAGGCATGGAAGTTAGTTAAGGAGTTAAGAAGGGGTGAGAATAGGTCATGGGTAGTTAGGGTGTGGAGGACTTAGTCTTAGGCTGAGTCATAGGCTAAGAAATGGTCTTAGGGTGAGGTGTCAAGGTGAGGTGTCCAAGGTGAGGTAATTAATTTAAAAATAAGTAGTTTTTAAATTAATAAGGTGTGTAAGTGTGGATTAGAAGTGTTAACATTTAGAAGGGGACCAAGGGGGGTTTGACACGATATTGGTGTCTACATTTACCCCTTTTTGTCTTGTGGTTTGTTCTGATGAACTGTAAGACAAAAATAAATGTAGGTTGCCCCAAGTATGGGATGAGATATTCCCCCTCAAAGTGGGAATTGAGAGAAGGTAACCCGAAATCAGGTGCCAATTTGATAGGCAGTGGATGGGTAGGGTGATTTTGGAGTGTGAACGTTGCAATAGTTGAGATTACGCGTATACCACTTCACTTGATAAGCATGTCAAATTATCGCAGGCAAGGTCGAGGAGGACTAAAATTGAAGTAACTGGTCCCTAGCTTATTAGTGGTAGCTAATTGGGTTAAAATGATCAAAGCCATAGCTCTAATGGTTGAGGAGGAATAAAATTGAAATAATCAGTCCCCAACTTATTAGTGGTAGCTGATTGGGTTAGATTGATCAAAGTTATAGTTCCAATGGTCATTGTGTTCTAAGTATCTGGGCTAGGAAGTGCTCTTGGAAAACATAAAAATGTCACAGGTATTGGGGATCATCTTGGTCACGATCTGATAATAAGTGTGAGGGGCGCGTACAATTTGCTAACTATTCATGAGGTAGCATATGCAATCAAAACAACCAAGGCAAAGTTGTCTTGAAAGTGGTTGTGGTCTAAGGAGATAGTCGCGATCTCTGAGGTCGTTTGTCGAGTCAGGCTGAGATATAAGTGATCTCAAGTGTTGTTTGTTGTGGATAAGGGATGTATGTGCCCCATGAGAAGTCTAAGGTGACCTCTACAGTGTCAGGGCTGGTTGTTTGGTCATGATTTTGGGCAATTTTAGAGAAGACCTATGTTTTTAGGTCAGATAGTTGGTCCATGAGGTTGAAAAATGAACGAATGGCCGAGCTAACCATAGAAGACCCCATGTCAATTGAGTGCTACCTACATAGCCCCTATTTTAAGGGCCTTAGGCCGATGTATTTTTCCCAAAAAGGGAAAGCGGAGGATAGGTTATGGATTGGGTTTGACTAGGTTAGTCATGGTTAAAGGTTAGATAGTTAAAAAGACTAAAAATGAGGTAGTTTAGGATAGGCGGTGTGCCTAGGATTCAGGGTAGGCAGTAAGCCTAGGGTTTAGATAGTTTTTCCATTAGGTAGATAGACGAGCGAATGGCCGAGCTAACTTCAGAAGACCCCATGTGAACTGAGTGTTGCCTACATAGCCCCTATTTTAAGGGCCTCAAGCCAATGTAGTTCTCCCAAAAAGAGAAAGCAGAGGGTCGGTTATGGATTGGGTTTGACTAGGTTAGGTCATGGTTAAAGGTTAGATGGTTAAAAATGAGGTAGTTTAGGATAGGCGGTGAATTTAGGGTTCAGGGTAGGTAATGAGCCTAAGGTTCAAATAGTTTGTCTGTTAGGTAGACGAACGAATGAATGGTTGAGCTAACCTCAGAAGACCCCATGTCAACTAAGTGTTGCCTACATAGCCCCTATTTTAAGGGCCTCAAGCCAATGTAGTTCTCCCAAAAAGGGAAGAAGAGTCAAAGAGGTTGTTGGTTGGTTTGGTTATGTTAATGTTTTTAGCATTTCCCATATTGTGTGATGGTGTATGTTGTAACATAGGTGATGTGGTTTTTCATCCTTAGCAATTTTCCATATTGTTGATGGTGTATGCTAAAAATGAAATGAGTTTATTTATGCTTCAGCAGGTTTCTATATTGGTGATGGTATATACTTGACATAAATTGTGTTTGGTTGATAGTTTCCATGTGTATTGTTTTTCATAGAAACTAATGTGAATGGGCTATGATAATTTATATAACACAAAGTGGTATTTGTATTAAATAAATCATGATGTTTTGTTAGTGGTTAGAAAATGTTTTGGTTGTATTTTATCAGAAACATGTGATGTTATTTATGATAAAATAGAGTTGAATGAAAAATTATGAGATGACAATATGCGAGCCTATAATTTTAAGACACTGCGTCTTAAAAGATAAACTAGCATGTGACGAAGGTGTGTAAGAAGTGAAAGGCGTGTTGCTCTTTCATTGAAAAGAACCATAATGATTGCATAGATGGGGGTTTTGCAAACAAAATCCCCATTCATGCATTACGTTGTTGACCATTGGTTTTTGTTAGAGAAGTACCCTAATCACTTGACGTTAAGTGAGCTCAAAATCCCTTGGGCATTTTGGGGGTAATAGGTGTGATTATGTGATATGTGAGGATAGCGTAACTCTTTTTAGCAGGGATAACGTTGCCCCTTTTATAGGTGACCCTGAGAACGACTATAGGCAAGTCCATGACTTAATAGTTTGTCAGTCAGTTTTTTTTTTGGTAGACTGATCAATGTGGGAAGTCTACTTGGGGATGTTGTTTTATTTTGTGGTCATGTGAAGCTGATCGATGTGGGAAGCTTCTGAGAGGGTGATGTTTTTGTAGAAAAATTTGGGCATAGCCATCCTTCAAGGGAGTGGTCTATATTTTTCTTTGTATGTTTTGGTTTCTTTGAATAGCTATCCTTCAAGGGAGTAGTTTACTAATTATAGCAATAATGCAGCTGTCCTTCGAGGGAGCAGTCTACATTTATAGTTTATGATCTTTTAATATTTTTTTAGGCATCCCAGTTGTTTTGTTTTTTTGTTGATTGAACTTTTAGTCATGGACTAGACTATAGAAGTTTAGGGGTTTCCCTTTTATTAGGACAAATCATAAATGCTTAAAAAAGGGTTAACTAATTATTATAGGGGAAAAGGGTTGAAAGGAATAGGAATGAGGATGACGGGGGTTGCTTAAGGGATGAGCTCAAGTTAAACATCAAGTGAATGATCACTTGGTTAACAGTAGAATGGTCACAGATGCAAGGCATTAAGGGGCACAAGTTTTGGCTGGCCTTCGTGAGAAGACAGATGATAAGTGCCTGATCCATACTTGTGCATTATTATATAAGGTCCGAGCCAATTAGGAGCAAACTTACCTCATTTATTTCTTTCCATATTGGTCATGTGTTGGTTTTCTTTAAGGATGAGATCTCTGATTTTGAAATCTCGCTCTTTCAAATTTTTCTTATAGGCACGCTTGATGCGATCTTGGACGTGAAGTAGGTTAGCATGTTGCTGGAATTTGATACAATGCCGAACGTAGTCACTACAATCTTGGTGAAGAGTGGACCAATAATAGCCTAGGTGGAGGATGTGCTTTACAACTGAGTTACCATTGAAATGTCCTCCACAAATCCCATCATGGACTTGTTTGATGGCATGGGCTGTCTCAGTGGTGGTTAGGCATCGAAGAAGGAGGCTGTCAAATCCTCGTTTGTAGAGAAGACCCCCTAGCATAGTGTATCGAGCAGTACTCTTGATAAAAAGCCCACTGTCCATTGCTAGAGAGGTCAAGAGGAATGATAGAATAAGTCAAGTAGTCAACAAGTTGTTTATACCAAATGTCATGTGGACTAGAGAGGTCAAGAGGGATTACCCCCGAAGATGTTAGTTGAGATGTGCCCAAGATAGAAATCTTGGGCTTTGGTGGTGGAGAGGGCTTGGCGAATGGATATGTCTAAGGGGTAGAAACCTGCTCTTTTCCTTTATCTTTTAGGGTTTGGGACCTGGTGGCCACATTAATGGTGTTGATTTTGAATAAAGGGGGAGAAGGTGGTAGAGGGACCATAATCTTGCATTGGGATCCCGATTCAAGTGAGGAGGTTTGGGAGGAATGGGATGGTGTCGGTAGTTTGTCAAAAAGGTGGTCAAGAAAATCCTCAATGAGAAGGGTGTCCTTTTCTAGGTGTTGGTGAATGACAACCTTAAGAGTATAACTCTCAGTATCATGCCCAGGTGTGTGATGATATAAGCAGATTTGAGTGTCGTCAAACCAAGATGGTTTTGATTCGAGAGGTTGGTATGGCTTAATGGGTGGGAAAATGATGCTAGAAGACTTCAATAATTGGTGTAACAGTGAAGCATAGGAACCCACTAATGGGTCTACACTCATTATTGTAGTAGGGGTTAATAACTTCTATTTAGGAGTTGTAGGGGGAGTTTTTTGTACCACCTTTTTGGTTGGTGGTGTGGCCACACACGTAGATGGCACTTTCTTAATGAGAGGTGTTGAATTTCTTGGAGGAAATATGTTTTTAATGGGTAGAGGGAGTAATGGAGGCAGTTTGTCTTTGTGAGGTGTTGGAATTGGGAGCACTCATGTTAAAGTGGAAGGATGTGAACCCAAGATAGAGGGAAATGGTTAAGGTGGGGGAGGAGTAAACTGACGTGGTTTAGCAGCCTTCTTTAGTATGGTGTAAGGACCACTACTATGTGGGGCAAGGTTCAAATCTACCTTCACTTGTGGGTGAGTGAGGTTTGATATAGGGCAAACATCAAGATATTTAATCTGTTTCAGCATGGTAGACACCTGCGAGGTTTTGGATTCAGACATGGAAGTCTGAGCTTCTGATGATTTAGAAGTGGAAACCTAATCCTCATTAGAGAATTTGTGGTAAATTGTCATGGAAGGGTTGGTAGTAGAAGGCGAAGTGGGATGTGTAGCATAAGGAGCTTTAAGTCATTCCCATAGCGCCTCATGTTCTAGGTTCCTAGAATGGAGAAATCCTAAGTTTTTTGCCAATCAAGAGAAGGGTTTAGATGACATCACGCGAGGGTTTACAGTTGGTCCTTCAGAGGATTTGGGTGATTGCGAGAGTAGATAAGTGTGGGATGTCGCGATCACAAGCCAAAGGTGAGAGAGAACCATCACCGGATCTTCCTCAGCCGAAGTGGGTGAGGTGGTGAGTTCTTCTCTTGGTGGAGAAGGGATTGGAGAATTTGGCTCTTCAAGTGGATAGAGCGTAGGAATGATCATGCCTTCCACATGTGGTCTAGGAGCGTGGAAATTATGATCTTCTAGTGGTGATAAGAAGGATAATGGCGTGGCCATCGGAGTTGGTACTGTCAAAACATCCTCCAATATGGGAGAGGTCAAAGTAGACTCTCCTACATGTGAAAGGGGGGTGGTTGGAGGACTATTCTCCATTGGTGGAGGACAAATAGGAGAGGAAGGCTCCTCTAAAGGGCAAAGTAGAGGGATGATGGCCCCTTCTTCATGAGGGTGTGGGGTATGAATGGTAAATTCTTCCAATGGTAGAAGAAGAGGGAAGGTGGGGGGAAGAGGAACGGGTAATATGAGATCCTTAGGAGGTTGAAGAGTGGATAGAGGAGGTGTTTGATGTCGTGGGGGTGATACAGGTGAAACGGGTTCATCCACATGAGGAAGAGGGGGAGGCAAAGGGAGCTCTTCATTATGTAGGGGTGGTATGGGTAAAATAGGTTCTTCTACCCATGGTGGAGAAATGGGTTGACTAACCTCTTCAGATTGTGGGAAAGGTTAGATAGAAATGAAAGGAAAGACCATGTTGACCGTGTGTATGTTACGTTCTTGAGGGTCATCGGTCATGGTCTGAACATTATTCTGACTTGGGGGATGGTTAGGAAATGGTTACCTAAAGACATCCATGTTTTGGTTAGCCGGTGTGTTAGGATTACCCAAAACAAGATCCTCTTTGTCTAACATGCCTTAAACAATGTTTTTTAGGGTCTTACAATTATCCGTGTCATGACCCTTGACACGATGATAGTTACAAAAGTCATTTTCCCTATACCATGTAGGGATGGCTCATGAGGGGTCAAATTAGACAGGGGATTGGATTTGAGGAAGGTTGAGAACTCCCTACTTCACTAATTTATCCAATACGGAAGCATATGATTCTCCTATTGGAGTGTATGATCGTTGTTCATACCATTGTTGGAATTGTCTAGTGATGTTTTACGATGTGGAGGGCTCAGATTGGTTGGTTGTGGTAGAATATGGTGACCTAAGGACCACAGAGTTCACTGATCCCTTGGATTTGGGGTGAGAAGAAGAAGATTTGGAAGAAGAAGGGTCATTGGGTTTTGCATTGGTATTTTTGTTACGCAATTTGACCCTGTCTTCTTCGATTGCACGGAGTTCAAGCTTTTGGGTCATAGTGAAAGCTTCATCAAATGTGCAGAAAGTTTGAACCTGTAGAGTGGACAAAATGTGCTTGGCACATGCTCTTGAAAAGAGCTCAATGAGCTTAGGTTGAGGTAGTGAGAAGGAGAGTTGGTTAATCAAACCTCTCCAACAGGCGACGAAGTCAGCTATTGACACATCCTCGAATTGTCTAATGGAATAAAGGTCTATGATGGAGACCTTCTTGGCAATATTAATTGAGAAATGATCAAGGAATAGTTGAGCGAGTTGAGTGAAGGTGAAGAGAGAATGACTGGTAATAGAGCTATATCAGTCAAGGGCGGTGCCAAAAAGTGACATAGAGAATGTGTGAAGTAATAACACATCATTGTGTGCTATGAGGTAGCAAGCGTGTCTAAACGCTCGTAGATGTTGTTGTGGGTCCTCTTTACTCTGAAAGCGAGTAAACTTTGGGAGTTCCCACTGGCTAGGGTATGGTCGAATAAGAACTGAAGGGTGGATAGATTCATTGTAGATTTTTTCATATGAAAGAACACTCCTCGAACCTAAAATAGATGTCTTAAGGTTGGACATCATATCCATTAGCATCTTAATTAAATCAACAGATGGATTGGCATGAGGGACACCCCCTAAGTTATAGGGTACTTGGAAGGCATTGGGAGGGGCGTATGACATACTTGGTTACATTTGTGTAGGTGAAACATACTGATAACTCGTCATAAGGGCTGATGTCGAGGCCAAAGGGGCATGTTCCATGAAGTTGGAAGGCACAACTTGACTAGATGTCACCAAGGGTGGTTGAATGGTGGTGACACTAGTTAAAGGATAAGTGGTCACTCTCATGTTTATAGGCGCAAAAGTGGATGGGATAGAGACAATCAAGTTCTAAAAAGGTGTCGAACTTGGTTGAATTGTTTGCAATTGAGGGGGTACAGAAACCCCAATGGAGGTAGGGCAAGAAAGGATAAAAGGGCAGGCCAAATCTTGAACATTGGCCATGGTTGGGTTATTGGTTGGGGTAGTGGCCTGAGTGACCATAGGTTGGGTAGCGGATGTTGTTGATATCATTGCCGCTTCAACCAAATAAGTTGGCATCCCATAAATTGGGTTACCCAAAGGATCTCGCATTTGGATTCTAGCAAGATAATGTTGGAGAGCCTTGACGTTGTGGTCCAAGGAATCTCTCAAAATCTTGATCCCCTTCGAGAACAATAGGAGGTTGATCGGTGGGGGTAAGTTGGATAGGAGTATGCTCAAAATTTGAAGTATACTCCATTAGATGACTTGGCACGAACGGTGAAGGTGGGAGTGGATGTTGACTTGCGTGGTCAACAAGGAATTTGGCTTGGCTGCGTGTCAGGACCATCCAAGGTGAAATGGGTTCAAGTTCCAAAAA
Organism: Torreya grandis; assembly: GCA_037957365.1. Lineage (NCBI taxonomy): Eukaryota > Viridiplantae > Streptophyta > Pinopsida > Cupressales > Taxaceae > Torreya > Torreya grandis. Next base: position 4,221,790 of record JARHVA010000769.1, on the reverse strand, counting down.
CTATGTGTTTTAGTTTCAGAAATCCAGAATTTGTGTTAAATAGCAAGAAATTTTGGTTTTAAGGTTGATGTTTGGAAAAAAAAAATTATTTATTTTTGACAGTGACCGATGTTGGTTCTCTAACCGATACTAATTATAAAATGTTTTCAACGTCGATCAGTTAACTGATGTCGGTGAAGGTTTGGTTGCCGACGTCAGTGGAGAAATCGATGTTGATTTCTGTGTAATTCCAGAAACACAAAAAATTTATAGTTTTTGAAAGAAGATATTCTGAGTTATTTTAGACTTCAGAATGGTACGACCTTACTAGCTCAAACACTCAGATAAAAATAATAGAATAGATGATTAGGCAAGCAACCTCTAAAACGTTAGATTCCTAGAAATGAGTTTTAAAGTCGTGGTGGCTTATGCCTTAAGAGAATGTGTTGGGAGTTGGGCTTGTAGAACAGGTCCTAGAGAAGAAGTTTATGGCTGGTTTCAGGTTATGTTATGGTGCTCAAAAATATCTGTGTTAGGGTCAGTACGTGGCCTGGTGCTAGGGCTTGCTCCCTTCACTTCACGAACCCAGAGCCGAGCTGGGCCGCTTAGCCAAAATATACCTTCCCTATAGTTTATACTCTGCCAGAGAACAGAGTGGGTCCTCCTCTTGGTGGTGAAATCCAAGTAGGATCACCAGGTGGGGTAAGGTATCTGCTAGGTGATGAAATCCTAGATGGGCCTTGTCTCAATTAAGTTTAAGTGTTTGATTTGAAGTGATTGTGGTTTGGTTGTGTAACATTTGTGCACTACGATTCATTCATAATGCTTTAATTACTAAGTGGGCTAAGTATGCATTCAAGCAAGAATGAAATGCAGTGGTTTTTAACCCAAATTGAAATATGTTATTCAAATGCAAACAATTGGAGAAGAGGTAAAGAGTATGAGTTTTTCACTACTCTATGATGCATGCAAGAAGTAACAAGAAGAAAAAGAGATGTTCTTTTTAACTTCTGCTAATGATTTCCTTTAGAAATAGAAAGATAGAAGAAGGGATGCAAGAAGAGAATATTTTTCTAATGCATTTATATGAAATTTTGATTTTTAAAAGAAGAAGAATGAACCCAAGGAAAACTCCAAGGGTACCACCGGGCGTGCCAGAATGTTTCTCTATATTTTTCACTAATTGATTTAAGGAAGAAACTAAAGGTAAAAGGTTGAGGGTTTGATGTTACCCGGATTTTGTGCGCACCATATCCAAGCGTTGTGGGAGCTCCTCTTTCACTGTGGAGGAAACACCTGCAATAATAAAGAGACTCAAACAAGGAAAATGTTAGAGGAGGATATGGTGGACTGCCAAGCTACGCGCTTGGTCCCAAAAACGTAAAGCTCCGTAAGGGATGACAGTCCACTGTTTTTAAAAAAAATGTTGTATAAAAAGAAATGACAAAAAGACTAAATAAATGGAAAGGTAGAATGTGTGTACCTGTTCCCTGATTGTAGTCTGTGTGTCTCTAAATGTTGCAGGAAGCTGGGTGAAGGTTTTGTTTGGTCTATGGGCTGTTTGGATAGGTTTTTGGTTTGCACAGTTTTCAACATCAGTTAGTCTACCGAGGTCGGTCTGGAATGCTACCGACTACGGTTGGGTTGCCGATGTCGAAAGGGGTAGTGGGCTTTGGATGAGTTTTGGAGTATTTCTGTGATGCACAGAAGAGTTTCTGAGAATTTAGAGGTCGATGCAGGGTTGTGGGAAAGTGAATAAGGTCTGAGGAAGGGTAAAGGTAGAGTATAGGTGTGAAAAGAGGGTAAGAATAAGGGGAAGGCCTTTCAGCCCCTACATGAAAGAAATCAGGCCTCTCAATAGTATTTAGAAATATCAAATGGAAACTAATTAATAATATATTCTAAAACTTTGAAATGGAGACCATAATACTTAGCTCTGTTAGGTGAAGAACTAGAGGTGTCAGAATGCTTATTCCCATTGTGGTTGATGTTGAGGTCCTCGTACAATGTTTCAATCCAGTCTCTGGAATGACTTGTGCAGAGCTTCGGTAGCCAAGGGAATGATAGTCAAGTGCTTACACTTGAAATCTCAGAGTGTGGACGCCAATCTATGAGAAGGCGGGGGCAACTCAATGTTTAGAGCTTGGCTTATGTAACCAACGTCGATGACCCCGCCGGCATCAGCCACAGGTTGATCGACGTCGGCTGATGGTTGACCAAATCAATGGAGAGAGAGAATAGGTAAAAGGGCTATTTTTATCCCTTTGCCCATTTCTCCATCCACCAAGTGCTTTTTCTGTTGGAGAACGGTCAAAACAATGGCTTATGAGGCATGGAAGTTAGTTAAGGAGTTAAGAAGGGGTGAGAATAGGTCATGGGTAGTTAGGGTGTGGAGGACTTAGTCTTAGGCTGAGTCATAGGCTAAGAAATGGTCTTAGGGTGAGGTGTCTGGGTGAGGTGTCTAGGTGAGGTGTCCAAGGTGAAGTAATTAATTTAAAAATAAGTAGTTTTTAAATTAATAAGGTGTGTAAGTGTGGGTTAAAAGTGTTAATGTTTAGAAGGGGACCAAGGGGGTTTGACACGATATTGGTGTCTACACTTGATAAGGATGATTAGTCTCATATGGATCATGAGGATCATGTTATAACTATTGATAAGGAGGTAAATAATAGGAGTATCCACCATAGTTATTCATATCAACTTTATATGTCAAATAAGATATGATAACTAATTAAAATCTTCAATGAGACATACTTGGGTTGCTTACAACTAGAAGCTTTGATTCAGAGTTTAAATTGGTGTTAAACTACTTGCTTCCAAAATCTTATTAGAGGAAAGACACACCAACAATCTTTCCATTCTATTATATCTTGGTCCTACTAGGCATGCCATAATTGTTAGAGACCTAGATTGCACCCTAGTTGAGCAAAGGATTGTTCAAGTCCTCTACTCAAATCCAATATAATATGGGAATGATCCTAGGTTATGGCTTACCTAATATTGGATCAGATCTCTAGGATTTTTAATGAGGTTAGCTCCTCTAATGTATCACTTAGCTCATTTCCAATAAAACCTACCAATCGTTAGGGTAAAAAGGGAGAGAAAGATAAATGAAAGGGAAATCCAAGCTAATGGTGGTGATGCACCTAAATTGATTGTTCATTCACTCTACTTGAACTTCTATAAACACTAATGAGACAAAAAAAAAAGACTGAATCTTCAACTTCAAATTTCTATTATGCATCAATATTTCATGCAGAGGTTCACCAAGTGATCAAAACCTGAGGGAAGTGATGGAAAGGCCTGATTCAAGGTACTAACTAGTCAATGTACCCACATGTTAGCTTCAATAAAATGGCATTAAACACTAAACATGACCTACATAACAATATAAACTAGTAGCTAGGTGAGATCAGGACTTGACAAGGGAAAGATTTCTACCACATATGCAAATAAAAATAACATTAACACACTATACGAGAATAATGGAATCTGAAATACTCATCTATTCATCTCAAGAGGTTACATAGCTCAATCTTGGTAGAATCTAGTCATGCCTGAGAGAGGGATCCATTTTCAGGATTAGAAGCTTGTATTCATAGTAGAAGGGAATGAGAGAGATGGGGAACATGCATGCAAAAATCAATAAATGTGGTCTAATTACTTTGATGGAGTCTCAACCACCTTTCTTGAATTCTCCACCATATTTTGATCAAATCAAGATGTAATTCATAATAAACATATCAACTTTTTTCTATCCCTTGAGCTCTTTCACTGGCTGAGAAATATGTTATATGACAAGAACGTTCTTAGGATGACGAGTCATACTCTTGCTAAGAAAGAACAATGTTTTAGGTTCTAAGAATGCATTGAATGCTCTAATTGTAATTTTCAACCATCAGATCTCCATCTTGGGACTCTATACCATCTTCTTTTTGGCTTGCTTATAAAGATAAGATCTTTAAGTCCATAAACCTCATTGAACCATGATTGTGTCTAATTTAGGTGGTTGAATGTTCCTGGTAGATTTTGGATGATATGATTATCATATTTATGTCTTAGTGTGCTTTTTACTACAACCACTGAACATGTATCTACTACAGATGAAAACCAATCCCATTTATTAATTTTCATATAGTCATCATATTTACCTAGGTGCATTTACATTGCTTGAACAACCTAGTAGCCCACCTTCAATCCTTAATAGACCCAAAAGGCCTATTTTACCTCTGTAGAGATTTAATGGTGATGTTTAATCATATAATATCTACTTTAGTTCAACTTGGATCATATTTTGACCTCTAGTCAAAATTTCATAACTTTGACCTTTAATATTGGTCATTTATCTTAATTTAGGCTTTTAAGATTAAAGTACCTTTGACCTTCATCATTGACCATCGATCTGTGACATGGATTAAATGAGCACTATTGGATCTACTTTATCATACACCGTTGATCTTCTTTATATGAATGAATACGAGCCATAGATTTTCTACTAGTTTAACGTGCTTAAGACACTTATCACCTATGCATTTATCTTTGAGATTCACTAACCTTTTAACTCATCACTCACCATTGATCTTGGGTGTACGATCAAATTCATACAATTATATATTTAGGACCCACTAATCTTGTCAGTCATCACACGTCATTGGATCTCCTTGTATGATTACATGCATACCATTGATCTGATTGGACCCACTAATCTTATCAATCATTGAACATCATTGGATCTTTGATGCATGATCGAACGCACACCATTGGATCTTTAGTTTCAATTCAAATGACTATTTGTCATGGATTTAACTTGATGTCCCTATGTACGTTTCAATCTACAAGTCTAACTTTAAGGGTTTATATCTTAAGATAGCAAGCTCATCAAGATACCAAATTTGCAAAGGATGATTTGGCACTAAATGCATCATTTCCATGTGATCTTTTGGGCTTGAGAGACTTCCTATGCATACTTATAAAATACATAAGCAAAATAGTATGTTTGTTTATATGTGATATGCAATGATGATCTGGTTCTTCTAGACTTGTACTTAAACTGTTGTTTGAATTTCTAGGGCTAGAATAAACTTCTAAGGCTTGTGAAAACCTAGTTCATGTTCATAAATACTATGACCACCATGAAAACTTGCTTTCTCAAATTTTGACAAACTACACTTTAAGTTTACTTAAAGTGTTTCAAAAGCTTTACAAGTTATACGTGATCTTTGGACCACTCATTCTATCCAAAACTCTGTTCAGCTCATCCATCTAGGTAGAAGCTTTGTATGTATGACAAAATGGCCAACAATACCTTCATTCAAACTTAAAAATAAAAGAAAACAAGAAAACAAGGATTTTAACCCTTGTATTTAGGCCTACAAACTAACAAGCTTGGATAACTTTTTTCCTAGGTGGTTAAAAACTTTGAAACAAATTTCAAAACTTAAAAAACATCCTAACACACCTTTTTATAAATCTTCATGATTTTTTGTTGGTTCATTTTTTATTTATAGTGATTTTAGTACTCTAAAACCCTATTTTAGGGTTTCTTGACTCTGTCACACACTTTGACACCTTAAACAATCTTGAAATGTGATAAAAAAAATTATTTATTGACCGTAAAAACATGTTTTCTTGACTATCAGAATCTTGTACTATGTTTTCAAGAGTATAACATAAATAAACACTCTTCCAAACAATAAATATGATTTTAAAACATCAAATACATCTACTTAAACAAATTATAAGCTTGAACTTGAATAAATGAACTCAACAAAGACATTCTTTCATTGTTTTGGTACAAATGTATTTCACAGTCTTGTTAAAAGACCATGTTTTCAGACTTCCTCTTCTTTATCACTAGAATATTCATGTTCTTGATATTATTTTCTCATCTTTTTTTCTCCTTCCCACACACTTATATCTCTCTTGATTCTCCCTCATTCATTTCAAGCTCCTAAACTATTTAAATAACTTAATAAACCCAATTTAAGACTTAATTGAGTTTGACATAGTCACTTATGAGATAAGACATTTAAACTATTATAAAACATGTATAAGACATTCCTTGACCCCTGCATGAAGGATCATGACCAAAATAAGCATCAGGAGATGATAAAATCTCCAAAAACACCTAAATCAATTTCAAAAAATTCAAATTTTGACTTTTGGCGGGAAACTTCAAAACAAGCCAAAATGACCAAAACAAAGTAAGTTGAAACATTGAAAACCTTCTCATCAACAAAATATGACCTCCTAAACCTATTCAAGACCAAATTTTTTTAAAATAACAACTAAAACCTAATTCTCTTGCATCATGCTCCTTGAGTACAAAAGCATTTATGAGTTCTTGATCATGAGGTCTTTAATAGTAGTTCCATAGTGAATTATTTCTGATGGAGTCACCTAAAAAGCATATTCAAGAGGATTATTCTTCCACTTGACTAAATATTTTAAGTAATCTACCTCTGGTTATCTTGACAACATATTTATCTAAAATAACTTCTAGTTCATCTTTTTATGCCTTGGGTAACTGTTGTTCCCTATCAATGACATGTTCATTATTACCTTCAAAAGATTTTATTGTGTCTTTTGTTAATCTTTAAGGATAGAGTTTTGTTACCCTAAAAATAGGTGAGATCCCAACATCAAATGGATTTATAGTTCATAGGAATTAGTGAAAAAAAATCTCAAGACCTTAGAAGGTCATATCGTCTTTAATTTCAATTTATTGTATTCACCTTAAGAAAACATCTCTTTCCTAAGGTGTGGTGACACTAAATATCCTACCTAAAAATTCACTTCTTTCCTTATTCTATTATCATTTTCTTTTTACTTGATAATATTCAACTCCAACTACTTCTTAACTTGCTCATATAGCTCTTGCATGGTTGTAGCAAAGTCTTCACCTTCAACACTTATCTTCTCTTACTTGCCCAAATATCTAAGCTCATAAATACCTCTTTGATTTATCCCATAAATAACTTGGAATAAAAAAAACATATACTCCTATTAGGTGAATCATTTTATACAAAATTAGCTTGGACTAACACCTGATCCCATTACTTTAGACTATCACTTACCAAACATCTTAGTAGATTCCCTAAGCTTTTATTGATGACTTCAATCTAACCATCAGTTTGGGTATGGTAGGTTGAACTGAAACTCAATTTAGTTCCCAACTTATTCCAAAGTGTTCTCCAAAAATTTCCAACAAAATTTGTATCCTTATCAAAAATAATGCTTCTAGGAATTCCATGTAACGTTACCACTTCTTTAAAGAACAAGTTAGCAATGTTGGTAGCATCACTTATCTTCTTACATGTTATGAAATGTGTGATTTTTGAAAAACTATCAGAAAAAACAAAAATAGAATTATTACCTCTACGTGTTCTTGGAAAATCTAATACAAAATCCATACTTATTACATCCCATGACCTGTTTGGAATAGGTAGTGGCTAATATAGACTTGTATTTTGACTCTTTTCTTTCGCATGTTGACAAATCTTGCATTTTCCAAACATTTCTTGACGTCAACTGACATTCTTGGCCAATAATAATATGCATTCAATTTATCAAATATCTTTGTTTATCCAAAATGTCATGTTAAATTATCACTATACTTTTCTTTCAGTAAATTATCTCTCATAGAACCCCTAGGTATGGATAGTCATTTGCCTTTGAATAACAATCCTTATTATATCATGTAGTCCATCCATGGAATCTTATCTATGCTTGTTGGATTCCTATAATCCTCATATATTTCCTTGAAAAGTGAATCTTCCTCATATAACTCCTTTAATGGCTAAAATCCCAAAATACCCACTTGAGACTCATGTATGATCGTACTCCTCCTACTCAATGCATCAACTATCTTATTGGATAGCTTGATTTTATGTTTAATAATTAAAAAAAAAGTTTTGTAAGAACTATATCCATTTCACATGTCTTTGAAACAACTTAGTTTGAGTATTGATGAATTACAAAGCATGATTATTTGTATTTATCAAAAATTCCTTAGGCAATAAGTAGTGTCTCCACTTCTTCAACGCTTGGATTATGACATAGAATTCTTGATCATAGGCTGAATACTTATTCTTAGCTTCATTTATCTTTTCACTAAAGTAATCAATAGGTCTTACTTCTTGACTTAAAACAACTCTAATAGCTAATCCACTAGCATCACATTCAAGTTAAAAGATTTTTCTAGAATCGAGTAAGGCCAAGATAGGCTACTCAATTATCTTTTTATTCAAAATCTAAAAGTTCTTCTTAGTTGATTGAGTCCAATGAAATTTATTCTTGTCACCTTTTATACTTTCAACAATAGGTGCACAAATACCATTAAATTTTTTAATGAATTTTATATAGAAACTAGCTAATCCATGAAAACTTTTTACCTCAAAAACAATTCTTGGAGTAGGCCACTCCACTATTTCTCTTACCTTTTCTTGCTCTATTTTCAAACCATCTTTAGAAATGACAAATCCCAAGTAAATTAATTTAGTTTACATGAAGGTACACTTCTTGAAGTTAATCAATAATTTTTCTTCTTGTAGCTTATTCAACACTATCCTAAGATGTTTGATGTGTTCCTCCTTTGATTGGTTGAAAATAAAAATATCATCCAAATAAATAATAAAAAATTTGCCTATAAATGGCTTATCACCTCATTCATTAGACTCATGAAGGTACTAAGAGCATTGGTCAAACTAAATGGCATACCAAGCAACTCATATAATCCATCATTGGTATTGAAGGTTGTTTTCCACTCATCACCCTCTCTAATTATGATTTGATGGTAACCACTCTTTAAATCTATCTTTTAAAAATAATATTCTTAACTCAAACAATCCATTAATCCATCCTTGGTAATGAAAACCTATACTTGATATTTATCTTATTGATGGCTTTAGAATCTATACACATTATCCATTACGCACCTTTAGAAGGAGTTAATACTATTGGTACATCACATGGAATTAGACCTTCTCTAATCAAATATTTATCTAACACCTCCTACACTTGTCTTTTGATCTCTTCATTCTCCTTAGGTGTCATTCTATAGGCTACTTTGTTTGTTAAATTAGCTCCTGAAATGAGATCTATATGATAGTTTATGTTCCTCATTGGTGGTAATTCATTAGGCAACTCATCAACCACTATATCAACACACTCATCTAACAAATTCAAAATTTTCAAGGGTAAATCAGTCAGCTTAGTGGATGTAATGATTATTTTGGACTTGGAAATCAATGCAAAACCAACCTCTTTTTCTTTTATCAGTGGTAAGAATTATTTTCCACCCATTATTAGCACCTTGGTGTTTTTTTTAACTGCTTCATTACCATCTTTCAATGGTTTTAAGGTATGCTTCTTACCATCCTTCTCCAATTTATATGTGTTACTCCTTCCATCATATATATCCCTTCTATCAAACTACCAAGGTCTACCCAAAAACACATGGGAAACATCCATAAACATAATGTCATAAAGTACTTCATCCTTATAACTACCAATTTGAAAATCAACTTGACATTGCCCATTAACTAGCACTTGATGCCCTTTTTGAAGCCATGATACTTTATATGGTGTAGGATGTATCAATATTTTCAATCCTAAAACTTCAATTATTTATGAAAAAACTAAGTTATTTATACTACCACTATCAATGGTAATATTACAACACTTACCTTTAGATTTGCATGTAGTTCTAAATAATGTCTTCCTTTGGTTTGGTCCTTTCACTTCTTTATTTGGCTTTAGTAATACTATTTTCATCAATAAATACTCTCCCACTTTAGGTTCTTCCACATGTGAATGTGATCCTGCACTTTTTTCTTCAACTTGATTGCTACTTTTAGTTCTTATATGGCTTGTTTGTGGATTCCCGGGACATTCATATGACCTATGGCCAACATACCTATTACATTTGAAACATTTTCCCCAAAATTTTCTTCCTTTGCCTCTTGTTCATGGCCTTCTTCCTTTGTATGAATATCCTTCTCTTATAGTGTTAGCTTGATCTTGATAAGTGTTTGCTTCTTCATTAAACTAACTTCTACCACATTATTATCCTCTAGCTCTAAAATTTATGCCTCTTCTTATAGATTATTGTGTTTATTTTCTAGTCAACTTCTTTTATGCTTTGAGAGAAAATTTATAATCCTCTTCCACTGATATTAGAGATAACAAACAGATTTCATCCTAAATGTTAAACCTCAATCCATTGATATACCTTGTTATTTTATTAGCGTGTTCTTCTACATGACCATCTCTGATTGTAAGATTATAAATTTCTCTAGTGTAGTCTTTTACACTCATGTCTTTTTGCTTCAACTTTTGAACTTTCTTTAACAAATTTGTCTGGTAGTCTATAAGCATGAATTTTGACTTGAATTTATCTAGCATTCTGTCCCATTACTTGGTTTTCTCTTTACCTCTTTTCCTTCTTTCATCTTGGACACTATCCCACCAAAGAGATGCATGTCCCTTAAACCTAGTAAAATCAAATTTAACCGTATTGTCTTTAGTTATTCCTTCATAATCAAAGTGTTTATTCATTACAGCTATCCAATCCATAAGTTATTCAACATTTAAGTTGCCTCTATATATTGGAACCTCTAATTTGGGCTTGGAACTTGCTCATATGTTTGATTTTAAGATTCTTTCTTATGTTTTTTATTCTTTTTATTATTCTTATGCAATCTCTTCTTGTGATTCTTTCAACATATCACTCACATCATCTGTCATTATACCTCTTATTTGATAAATTGATATTGCCTCTAAACGTGCTTGTAAATTTCTCATCTCTTCCAATAATACATCTCTTGGTTGTCTTCTTGGACCTCCTCTAGCACCACATCTAGTTGTTCCTCTAAGTTCCAGTTCATAGTTTTTACAAGTTTATGTTTCAAAACCTTCTCTTTACTCTTCTCAATGAAATATCTTTATCCTTAGGTCACCTTTTGAAGCACAACCAAACCCTGCTCTGATACCAAAAATGTGGGGGTTAAGGAAGATCAGGTATACAATTCTTCTTTAGAGAGAATTTCAACTTTAAAAGTAATTTTATCCATAAATAGCCTGTTTTATATTCATTATATGTTCTTTCAACTCACCATGTTGAGTTACAACTTCATTCAAACTTGAAAATGCAAGAAAACAATAAAACAAGGTTTCTAACCATTGTATTTAGGCCTACAGACTGAGAAACTTGGATATATTTTGTTATAGGTGTTAAAAAAATTAAACCACTTTAAAAACTTCAAAAACATCATAACACAACTTTCCATATATTTTCATGAATTTTAGTTAGTTTATTTTTTAGTTATAATGATTTTAGTACTCCAAAACCCTGTTTTAAGGTTTCTTGACTGTGTACATGTAGCAAGCTAAAATTGAATATAAATTCAAATTTTATGATCTAATTTGGAATAATTTTAATCATATAAAACTCTCCACATGTATATCCTACTTCGTCACACTTTTCCACCTTAAACAATCTTGAAAGGTGATAAAATACAACTTTTCTTCATTGTAGAAACACTTCTTATTGACTATCATAATCTTGTACTATTTTAACATGAATAAACACTCTTCCAAACAATAAATATGATTCAAAACAACAAATACATCTACTTACACATATTATAAGCTTGAAATTGAAGAAATGAAATCAATAAAGACATTATTTCATTGTTTTGGTGTAAATGTATTTCACATTCCTATCAAAAGACCCTATTTTCAGAATTCCTCTTCTTTATGACCAGAATCTTTGTGTTCTTGATCTTATTGTATTTTTTATCCTTTCCACATATTTTTATCTCTTTTTATTCTCTCTCCTTCATTTCAAGCTCCTAAATTGTCTAACTAACATAATAAACCTAACTTAAGACTTGACCTTAATTGAGTTTGACATAGTCACTTATGCGTTAAGACATTTGAACTATTATAACACATGTCTAAGACCTTAATTGACATATACATGAATTATCATGACCAAAAAAAGCATTATGAGATGATAAAAGCTCTAAAAACACTTAAATCAAGTTTAAACTTTTTAAATTTCCAGTTTTACGGTAAACTTGAAAATAAGAGAAAATGACCAAAATAAAACAAGGTGAAGCATAGAAAAGTTTATCATAAATAAAATATTGCCTCTTAAACCTATTCAAGACCAAAAATTTCAAAAGGAAAAATTAAAACCTAATGTTATTGCATCATGTAGGCTAGCAGTCTCTCTATATCTTCGAGAGTGAAGGGTAGACCTACGAGTCTAGTCACCCCTAAGTGTTCATAAGATAAATACTATAGTAATGTCCATACATATAGTCCTCTCATGTGTGGATTTTATATGAATTTATAAATATTTGTATATAAGTCTGAAAGCATACAACAACCCACATGCGTATTCTCACGTGTCCTCCATCATATGTAACATGTAATATAAATTTGAGCATGATATACCTCTTGTGTCAACCACCATGAGGGAGATTAGTATTACAAGTATGTTTATGATAATTCAAGTTATATTTCCCTATAAAATCATCCTAAATTCAACTACTTCTCGCACCCTTAGAGGTCCAACCCTCACCACGTAGTACTAGTGAGATATAGTTATTGATTTATATTTAACACCACCCCATGATAGATCTCCCACACAAGTATGGTGGTGTGCATAATATTAAAATTAGATAAATTGATGTTTTTACTGATGACACATGTTTTTAGAATCAAATTATGTATCTAAAAGTACATAAAAAGTCAAAGTTATCATGTTTGACTAGGATTGTATAATTTTGACTAGGATTGTATAATTTTGACTAGGATTATGAACTCTTGTTAGGAAAGTAAAGACTTAACAAAAACCATATATAATCAGCCAAGATTGTATGAATTTAGGAAAAAATTATCTGTATGTCAAATTTACATACAAAAACTTTTCAAAAACAATTATAAATCCAAAAAAAAAACTAGTTCTAGAATGACTTAGTATCTCCAACTTTGCCTCAAAATAACATCCCTAACATGGTTAAGTTCTAAAAAATCCTTTATGAGCCCCCATGGTATTCTCTCTCTCAATATTTGTTTTAAAATTGTACAAGATAAAAGTGAGGAATGTGTCTAATCTCAATTTCATTTTATATAGTAGGGGAAAAACCTAAAGGTTCATTTCACTTAAGTTACTAATGTTCCTCTACATGTTGCCATGATTATTTTTACTTTGATTGATCTATATATATTTTCATTATAATTTGTATGTTATTATCATATTTTGAGGGCAACAACTATATTCTACAATTTTCTAATGATTATTTTTATGTCTTACCATATACAATATCCACAACGATTATGAGATTGAATGACTCTAGGGTTTTAACATCAATTCCAAAATACGTAGTGACCTAAAGATTCATATTTACTCTTGGGCATGGAGGCTCATTACTTGATGACATATAGGGTTTTTATTCCACCCATCCTAGCTATCTCTTTCAATAATGTGATGGATGCATGGGACCTTTGATAAATTTTAGGGATAAAATAAATATATTATTGTAATTAATTTTGATATATAACATTTTATTTTACAGACTCATATATCTATAGGAATTTGGTTTTGCAAGTTTTGAGACTCATCATCTTTAGTCTAAGGATCTAGATAAACAATATACTCTGTAGTATCTTTTATATGTTATAAATTCAAGTGCATGCTTATTCCATCTACTTCATGACTAAGCACATGCCTCAAATTAGGGAAAAATATATTATGTTAAAATGGTCCCTTGGCCTTTATTTCATGTTAATTTATGATAATTTTAGTAACCAGAAACCCTTTTTTAAACTCCTTGTGACAACCTTAATCTTATCTTTTTATGCATTCTCTCCCCTTAAAACCCTATTTTCTACTTTTTTGTTTGCTTACAAAATATAATTCCATGTTGAATATCAAAAGACTAATACTTTGCATTAGATTCCATGTAATTATAGCTTGGTTACTAGGCTACATTCTAAATTATTGGAAGGTCCCATTCCTGTCATCACATAAAAGTAACAGTGTGTTATAAACCTAACATGTGTTATCTTGGTGGACACATGTAGGCATGCAAGTTTTTTTATCATGTGTGACTATTAGAACAATGTTGGATAAATACATGACACATCCCAACAATGCCAATTGTATAACTCCTTTGGTGAGACAATGCCTTCACCACTTTTGCAATTAATTTTATTCAAGAAAAAATTATAAATTATTTTATTTCATTCAATAATTATGTGTGTGTGTGTGTGGATTGAAACTTGGATCATATTTATAATTAAACAAAATACAAGAATGATAAAAAAGATAGGTGGTATGGAAGCACACCCTGAAGTCACCACATACTAGAAAAATCATGAAATAATAACAACAAAATGATTACATCAGGATAACATCAACATTACAAAACATAAAAAAACATATCAATCAATTGAAGCCACCAGACTTCCAGATGGAGGAGGACAATCAGGCTTATTTCCCAACCTCCCTCATGAGGGGGAACAATATTAGGTATGGACCAACCATATTCTTGATTGTTTTCTTCTTCTTCCTTATGCTCACAACAAGGATAAATTTTAAGAGCCATCTTGGGAAAATTATCTTGCCCATCTCTGCCTAGATGGACAAACCCAACATGACCAATGGGAAATGGTCACCCTCAAAATCCACTCGAGGGAGAAAAAACCCAAAGAGGAGGAGGGGGGAGAAGGCAAAGTGACTCTGTGACCTATGGTGGCCATGGTTCCTCATTCAACCATGTCCCTTTGAAGTATAATTTTTGTGATGGTCATTTCGATGGGGATCCTCCATTGGAAATTTGTTGATAGTGCAAGGAACACAACCCTAATGCTCAAGAAGAGTGCAAAGATGTTGAACCTTCATTTCCACTTTTTTAGCTTGCAATTTAATATGAATAATGACATTAGAAGGCATAGAGATTCTATTAGAAATATTTAAATCTTTAGCTATGGTATCTTTATTTAAAGTAGCAACATTTATGTCTTATCATAACATAAAAATAATTTCAATGCAAAACATATTCCAAATTTCTTGAACTTTACATATAGGAAAATAAAATCCCCCAGAAGAATGATGTACCAAGAGAAAGGTTTAGTCCTATAGGGTTATAAGAATGAATGAATCCAAATATAGGCATCTTGATCCTTCACACAAAACCAAAAAATGTGTTTGAGGGACTCAGATTGACCATAAGTTGGGCATTTGAGAGGAGAAATCCCCATGTGAAGTAGTCTTTATCCCATAGGGAGACCCTGGTAAATCAAGTTCCAAGTGAAAATGGATTTCTTGGGATCCATAATGGCAACCTAGATAGTCATAAATCTCATATTCCAAATAAAAGGATGGCTCATAAGATTTTAATGCTTGTTGATTATTTCCTAAGAAGTGGTTGGGGAGAGACATTGATAACCAAGTCAGGGTTTATATCGAAGCAATAATGTGAAAGTGGATCAATTTTAGTCCTTCCACCATTGAGGGGATTCAGTGAGCTAAATTTTGTGCAAGTCATAATTTGGCACAACCATCTAGATTTTAGAGATAGATTCAAAATCCTAGGTGTTTAACTTAAATTTGGCCTTGAAGACCTCCCAAATGAGCCAAAATTTGGTATGCTTGTAAAAAATATCCCTTAAAATTCATGTTGGGGTCTTCTATCCTTAGTTTAAATTGACTAAGTACTAGTAACATGCCTAAAGGAAATGGTGAAACCAATGAGCTAATGCACCAACATATCACATGAGTAGTGACTATGCACACTCACCTGAGGCATGCAACCAAGACTAGTTACCATCGATTCTACCGTGCAAGGTGGATATACTTAACTCTATTTATACTTAGGCACTTGGGTTAGTTACATTGATAATCATTACTACTAATATCATATTATATTTATCCATTTTATTCATTTGATACGTTTTAGGGTCTTCTAATTAATACCATAAAAAAAATTGACACGTTAGAATTCATAGATAAGAGTAGTGATTCCATTCATTTCATTTGAAGAAGATTACAAAGATATTTCAAAAATATTTCCTTAGTATTCTCTCTATCTATCTACACACATACATCCACACTTTATAAACAAAACTAAGGGGTATTTATACATAATCCAACCCCTCTCAAGTTACATCATTAACATAAAAGAGATGACTAGCCAATGATTATTTCAAAAAAAGAAGTCATGGTGAGCCATTACAATCAAAACCTATTAAATTGGGCATAACAACCCCTATATACTCTCTCTATGCTAGATATTTGTGTTCATGCTCTTATGCTTTCATGAATCAGTGTTAGCTTCACACTTGGTTAGTCTCTGAAGTTTTTGTAAACTGCATCATAACCATCTCCACTTCTTGTACCCTTATCCAAGTCTTATGCTTTTGTATGAGTCTTCCATCTTTTTTTCTCATTTTTCTCAATATCATTGTCTATCACAACTTGCTCTTTCACACCAAGGTCTTCCATGCCTCTCTCTTTTGTGCCTCTCTTTCACAACAAAGTCCTCCCCATTATTATTGTACCCTTGTTCTTTCACACTATGGATCCAAAACCCTTACAATATATAAATACAAAATTTGGGGTCCAACATCACCCCCTACTTAACCAATAGTTTATCCTAGACTATGTTGTAGTTTCTTCAGATAATAAAAAATTGAGTCCTGCCTATTGCACTTGGCATTTGAGATATTTCAATAGATTGAGGGAAGTCTAAAGATTAAAATTAATGACTTCCACCTCACCTCGTAGGTGTTTCATCTCTTTGGGTTGCTATACAAAATCATCTATTTGAGTCATCAAAATCTCAAGCTAAGAAGTTACAACTTTGTGGGTGTCCTCAAACAACCTGATCTCTGTTAAAAATTTCCCTCAAAGTGTTGAAAATATAGCATTAAGATCTTGTTGATGGGAATTTATTTATTTTTCTAATTCCTCTATGTATTAGAATACCTTTGCATGTTGGGATCTATCCTTGTTATTCAGCGTGTTCTCAACCAATTGTTGACAATGTTGTTTTTTAGGTTAAAATCATGCTTATAAAATTTTATTTGACCACACCAAGTTTACAAAAACCCCATCACCAATGGGAATAGTAGCACTCAATTCAGTGAAAACCATTCAACACATATATTTTGCCTTTGTAAATCGATCTATTACCCATAACTTCTCTTGTTAGGGATTCACCTAATTTTTGCATTTCTTGAGCAAAAGGCCCACAAGCATATCTAATTTATTGATGGATTCATTGGTTAAAGGAATACCATCAATAAGTGATGGCTCACTCTTCAAACATGTCTGACAAAGGCCCAATGTCCTTAGTCGAGATGCCTGAGCTACATCTTATTTTCATTTGAACGCTTTAATTTTTTCTTCAAACTTGCACCTTTTTTCATGATCTCTCTGTACATCTAAATAACCTCCCAATAATTATGTCTAAGCTTGCTAACATCATTGCTATGAAGAATTTTTTACCTAGTAATCTCTAGGGCAAACTTTATTAGGGTTACACCTTCTTGATATGCAAAGCATTTAATGGGATCCACCAAGATCACATTTGGAATGTCTATGCCCTCTAGGCTTATATCGGTGTTGGCCTTTGTGAGCTCAAAATAACCTTCATCATTGTATATATCCATAGCAAAAGATAACTCACACTAAATTTGTATAGTGGACTCATGTTTAAGGAAGTAATCCTTCATATACAATTACTCATCGGTAATATCTTACTCAAATAGGGTGCAATCAAGAAGGTCATTATTACCCACATTTATCTACTAATTCTACTCTTGTGATTCTTGCATAGGTTCTTTATCATTTTGAGGGTTGTGTTCTAGATCTATAATTTTGGGGATCTTTTATCATTTTTCATTGGTGCTGGCACCAAGGTCCTCTATGCTAGGGGATACCCCGTTTGTTCCTCAAAATGATTTCAACTTTCAATGTCCATTTGTGGCTCCTTAGTAATAAGTTGTTCTTTATTTGGCTTAGGATTGGTTCCTTTTCATGTTGTGCTTTTGAAGATGCTTTACCTAGTTTAGACATCACCACTTTAGGTGTTAAAATCTTTATCCCCAATTGGGTAGTTGGTTGTGAAGCAAGGATGCCATCCTTTTGTTCTACAGGTAACCCCTAGGCTCTTGTTGGCGATGAGGCCTACCTTTGTCATTTGGGCATAGACCTGGACTGTTCCTATGCCTTGTTAGAATTGGTGCCTTAGGTCTTAGATTTTTCTCTATTTTTTGTGCCCTTTCCTTTGTGCACATTTTTATTCAAGGGGGAGAGGTTCTTTCTCTACCTCATGGCTTCCTAACATCTTCCTCCATGGCCTAATCATATAGTAAACCAACTAGAATTTTCCTTGCATGATTATCTTGAAAAGATTAATATCAATTATACCTAATTTGTGTTACTTTGTGTGTTCTTCCTTTCTTGGATAGACAAAGAGATTGTAAAGAGTATAAACCTCAATGTCAATATTGTTAGCATTAATGTTCATTAGGTGTGCATCTGCAAAGAGATTAACAGAAGCCATGAAATATTTTACAGTAAAATCATAAGGCAACTTGAGCCAACCCAATAAGTTATTAGTATTTTTCATCCAAATCTGCATGAGTGAATAATGTTGCTTAACAAAAAACTTAGTGTAGCTTCCATATACATGTCATTCATTCCTAAAAGCTCCATTCATCTCCTCAAAGAAACCCTTCATATTCATCTTGTATGAGGGTGTGCCTAAACATGTGAATTGTTTGAACCTATTGGTAAGGGACTTGTGATTTGGTGGGTAAATCCACTTCAATTATTTAATAGAATACTCTAGGATACCAATCTCATAAAAAATAAGTAAAATCAAATTTTTTCCCCAAAGAAACTTATGGTTGGGCAATCGATGTGCCTTCTCAACATCTTCTTCAATTCTCTAATCAAAGTACTGGGAGTAATTATATTTAGTCCCTTTGGCCAATTGGATTGCAATATAGAGGTGGTCCATATCCACCTCCTTCCATCCATCCATGCCCCCCAAATTATTCATGGCCAAGCATGCCACCACCTAAATAGCAAGATCTAAAAGACGTGTAATATACACGACGTGGCCTTTTTTCTTATACTTCAATGTCATTGTCATTTTATCAATCACATCCTAATCATTAATATCCACATTGATAATAGTCCCTAAATAGAGTAACCATGTTACTTTGTTTATCTATTGAAGGGTAATCCTTATTCTGTGACCTACAAAGTAAATATAATCCTCACAAATGTGTGAAATCAACAACTGAATTGCCTCCTAGGGTTTTCTAAAGTATGACAGCTAGAAAAGTTGGAGCATACCTGCATCCTTCAGTAAATTTTAAACTATGAAATCATAAGTGACCTCATTCCTTATGTTTTTTTTCTTAACATAGTAGTCTCGTTGCAAGTCACCCTCACGAATAGATTAGCGATGATTATAGTCAAGTACCTCACAAGTCGAAACCTTGGATTCCTAGTTGTCCATGTGCAAGAATGTATCAGAGGACTGCATTGCTTCTTTTATAATTGGAAGTGGAGGCAATCTCATCGAAGATTTATTCCTTACGTGAATCATTTTGGTCTTTGCCTGATAGATGTCTCTTTTTCCATCTTTGCCAAGTTTTTCCCTTATGTAACGCATACACTAGAACCTTCTTCCTGGATGAAAACATGACTCCCTTCCTTTGTGCCCTCATGCTCCTCTACTTTGTGGATGAATGGTAATAGATCTCTTCTCTTATATTTATGCTTTGGTTGTATTACCAACTAGGGTGCTTGAAGGTTAATGCATGACCGACCAATTCTTCTAACTAAATGTGTTATGTTACTTTTTTCCACACTTAGAATACTTCAGTTTTCTTGCTTTCACCTCCTCTAATGGCAGACATAGAGTCTGAAACCTGTAACTCACTTTTGCACACTCCTATAGTAAAATTTCCACTCCTCTTTCTTTGAATGCACTTTTCCTTAACCTTTGCTTCACTTTTACCAATGAAAATACTATGTTGATGTCTTTTTTTGCAGTTTGTTCATGTTTATTTGAGCTCTACAATCATTATAAGTTTTCAATAATAAAAATGAAAATGAGAAGCCTCTAGGTCTTTTATAGATAGGATTTTTTTTACATTGACTATCCTCCACATCATTGTCTATCACTTCAATAATTAATAATTCAAAGACATGCCTTGGCATCCATTTGACATGCTTTCAATTTATGCCACTAAGTCCTCAATCAATGAATGTCCCATCCTTCTTTTGAAATTAGTTTTGCCTTTCTCGTAATGCATGCTAGCTATAACAAAAAAAATTCAAATTTTTAATTTTATTCATGAGATATACCTTATTATTTTAACCCATATTTAATAATGGTGTTTCCTTTGTCATCTCCATCCCACATTCTTGGGTCACACACCACCTCTTTCATGTTTCTTCTTGTGTGCTTCCTTCACGTGCCACCTCTTGTGCACCTCCTTGTCCTAACCTTTTCTTTAATCACACGTGATTCCTCCCAACCTTTTCTTTACATGATTTAACTTAATTAGCTTATCTAACTTCAACCCCACACTAAAAGATGTGCATGATCCCCCACGACATAACCTAGTGAGAGTCATGTGTCGAGGTAGTTGTGATAAAGGGTAAAGTTATAAATAAAAAATACCAAATGTGATAAAATTAACCCAACAAAAGGTAAATAACCAATGTCATGCTTATTTTAAAACAAAATTAAATCCTAAGATCAACTATTGGCATACACCTTATTGGCTAAACTTAAAAGTGTTACATTAAATGGTAGGGCCAGAGCTGACTACTATTAAAATGGCTTGGAAGGAATTGGCCATCTAATATTTTTAATTTGTAAGCACCTATTGTTTGAATATCATGAATAATAAACTGACCATTCCATTTGATCCATAGTTGACCTATATGGCACTCAAACCTTAAATCATATCCCAATACATGCATAACAGGATGAAAAACTTATATTTTGATGAAAGTCATACTAGGTTTTTTGTTTTTGATTCTCAACCCCTTGATTCCAATGCATGAGAATGTGTATTTCATCCAACTAAATTAAATCATCTATTCAAGCTCTAAGTAATTTTATTCATCTAATATTCCCATGCACGTAATACATAAGGAAGGCACAAGGAATTCCATCGATAAAATTGCTTCAGTGCCAAAGACAAGGTTAAAATGAGTGCTCTTGTTCAACCTTTTATATGTGGTCTAGTAAGCCCATAAGACTGCTGAAACATGATCATCCCAATCAGTGTGACCAATATTGTAAATATTGGTCAATTTATTACCAAAGACCTTGTTGAAGGCTTCAGTTATACCATTGTCTTAAGGGTGGTATGGTGTGGTCTTTATCGGAGTTGTTGCCAGAATCTGGATAATGCGAATGCAATGGAGACGTGATCACACGAGATGAAGCAAGTGCACACCACATAGATGCTAAAACAATTTGAAAATATACAAGAAGATAAATTGCACAAGACAAAATAAAATAAAACCCAATATCTAATTACCATGAGATGGCCAAAGTGAAGAATACATATAGGGGGGCACGTAAGTAACTCCTCCACAAAAGGTGGTCAAGGCACCCCTAGAATCGACTGTAACTCCTCCATGAAAGGTGGTGACAAGGTGCTAAGAATAGAGAAGTAACTCCCATCAAGGGAGTTACTTATGACATTCTTATGACACATCTATGACACACATCTCCACATAAGCTAGCCTATCCCACAAATGTAGGAAAACTCCATGTAAGCACAAAAAATAATTTCCTTAATTAAATAATAGGGAAAAATAAAAACCTACACTAATACCCCCATAAGTGCAGCTTAGGTGCGCAGTGTGGAAATATAAAATGGGTCCCAACAACTAGGCATGATGAGGTACACATGTACAAATGCAATCTCCATAAGATAGAGAAAAGGAGAAAACCCGTAGGAAAAAACTCCCCCCCCAAAAGAGAGACATAAAAGAAATGAAGAGTCTAGAAGGCCCCCCTAAAGATGATGTTGCTACAAATGTGGACCACACCCCAAGAAGAGCTCATAGATGAATGAACTTGCTCTCACTGAAAGGTTTGGTGAAGATGTCTGCAACCTGCTCCAAAGATTGGCAAAATATCAAGTCAATGACCTGAATATGAATAAGCTCCCGAATGAAATGCATGTGAATCTCTATGTGCTTGGTTCGCTAGTGCTGAACTAGATTTTTGCAAATTTGAATGGTACTCTAGTTGTCACAATAAATGATGGTGGGCTACCTGATAGGAATGCCAAACTCAAAGAGTATCTCTTGAAGCCAAATAGCCTCAGTAGTTGCATTAACAGCTCCCCTATACTCTGCCTCTGTGGATGATATAGCAATAGCAATTTCCTTCTTGCTAGACCAACTGATAGGACCATAACCTAGAGAGAAACTGTAACCAAAAGTGGACTTATGAGTCTGTGAATCACCAGCCCAGTCTGAATCGGTATATCCAACCAAGTCAACCTCTATGCCAAATCTGTAATGAATCTCGTATCTATGTGAACCCTATATGTAATGCAAGATCCTCTTATCTGCTTTTTGATGTAGCTCATGAGGTTCCTGCATAAATTTGGAGACAAGTCCCACTGTATATGATATGTTGAGCCTGGTATGAGTCAAGTAGATGAGACTACCAACAAGTTGTCGATATCGAGTGGCATCAACCAAATGGTGAAGAATAGTCAGCCTCAAGCTTGACTCTTGATAGAAAGGGAGTCAGAGATGGCTTGCAATCAGCCATGTAAAACCGAGCCAATAAATCAAGAGCATACTTAGGCTGTGCAAGAGAAATCCCTAAATCTGACTGTGAGATATCGATGCCAACGAAGTAGTGCAACAAACTCAAGTCTATCATGTCAAATCTATCCTAGAGAGATGCCTTCACCACTGCAATAGTCGATGAAGAACTCCCAGTGATCAAAAGGTCATAAACATATAAAACCAAAATTAGGAGCAAATAATCCTATCGCAAGAAGTAGACATTAGGGTCATAATGACACCTAGTGAAACCCACTGTGAGAAGGAAGGAATCCATCTTGGCATACCAAGCCCGAGGGGCCTGTTTGAGGCCATAAATAGATTTCCTAAGTCTGCATACTAAGGAAGAATCCTGAACAAATCTTGGCGATTGCTCCATGCAGATCTCCTCCTCTAGGTCTCTGTGAAGAAAGGCACTCTTCACATCCATCTGGTGCACATCCCAACCATGTGTTGTGGTAATAGCCAAGGTGAGTTGGATAGAAGTCATCTTTGCAACGGGTGCAAAGGTCTCTGAGTAGTCAATGCCTGCCACCTATGAGAAACCCTTGGCAACCAATCACGCCTTGTACTTATCAACCGACCCATCTGCTATAAACTTGGTCTGATATATCCACCGACATCGAACCATCTTTCTTCCCTTAGGAAGTGAAGTCAAGTCCCAAGTGTGATTTTTGATTAAGGAAGAATATTCTTCCTCCATAGCATTATCTCACTCAAGTACCCCTGATGCCTCTCAAAAAGTGTGTGGATCCTAAACTGAAGCAAAGAAGGCATGTGGATCTCTCTGAAAATCCCCCCTAGTATGTCTGTCATCTGCGGGATCTCCTGCCCAAGTGCCAGCACTCTCAAGTGTCTGTCTGGCCCAAAGTGGCCTAAAAGTGGGCGAGTCAAGTGCTAACTCCTCATCCTTTGAGTGACTAGAGGTGGATGCCTCTGCATCAATGTCCTTGTTGTTTGAACTCAAAGAAGAAGAAGAAGATGTCTCTAGCTCAAGAACCTGTTGTGGTTGATCTGAATCTGATGAGGAACCATCATGAAGAAGTAGATCCGATGAGGGAGAAGAAGTGTCAAGTGTTGAGTCTGTAAGACTCTCCTGAAAATGGACACTTCTCTCGATGAACAACTCATGAGTGACTGGATCTAGAAGGCGATACCCCTTAATACCATCTAGATATCCTAAAAAGATGCAAGGCTTGGACTGATGTTCTATAACTTTGTGTTTCTTCTTCAGAATGCGGGCCATGGCTAGGGATCCAAAAACCCTAAGGTGCTCAACATCAGGTTTCCTTTTATACCAAGCTTCAAAAGGTGTTATCCCTTTCAAAGCTTTGTGAGGAACCCTGTTTTAAATGTAGCAAGCACAATTGATGGCTTTGGCCCAGTACTGTGGTGCTAAGGAGTTGGAGTGAATCATATAGCTACCCATCTCTTTCAAGAACCTATTTTTGCATTCTAAAACCCCAATATGTGAAGGACTGTAAGTGACTGTGCGCTGCAAATCAATCCCCTCTGTGGTGCAAAACTGCTCAAACCTGATGCTGACATACTCCCCTCGATTATCAGTTCGAAGAACCTTGATGGATTTTTCACTCTGTTTCTCAACAAGAGCCTTGAAGTCTAGAAAATTTTCAAACAATTCCAACTTTTGTTTGAGAAAATATAGCCAAGCGTACCTAGAGAAATCATCAATGAAAGTGAGGATGTACTTGGCCCTTGTGAAAGATGGTTTGGGAAAGGGTCCTAATACATCACTGTGGACTAACTCCAAATGTTGTGAAGCCCTCCAAGCCTTGCCTTTGTCAAATTTTGCTTCGGGATGCTTCCCAAGGGAACACCCCTCGCAAAGTCCTTTTGAGAATTGGACATGAGGCAAGCCAATGACCATGTCATTTTTGCAAAGCTATTCAAGGTAACGGTAGTTAAGGTGGCCAAACTGCTCATGCCACAATTTGCTAACTTCATCTGAATGAGTCAGCAATGTTGTTGGAGAAGAATCTGTTGCAAAATGTGAGAAGGTGTATAACCTTGCTTGGTGATTTGCCCTACCCACTGCCACTGTAGTATCACTATGCAACTCCCTGATAGCCACTGAATCTGATGAAAACTCAACTCTCATGCCCTGACCAATGTGAGTGATTTGGTACACTGATAGAAGATTGGTTAAAAGAGAAGGAACACTTAGAACATTATTGAATGTTCCTCCTTCCATTTCAACTGACCCTCTCCCTGCAACGAAAATTGATGTGTCATCACTCAAACTAATTGAAGTCATGCTACAAGGCTCTAAAGATGAAAACTCAACTAGGGAAGAGCCCATGTGGTGAGAAGAACCCAAGTCAATGACCCATGAAGATGTAGAAGCTATTGTAGCTACAAGGGCCTTGCCCTTTTCTTTCTCCTTACCCTTGCCTTTTGCCTTAGTAGAATCTTAGGTAAATGAATTCTGCTTGATGGACTCAGGAACACCTATAATGTGTTTCTCTAGAAGATGAGTTAGGTGATCTATTTGTTTTTTTATGCATTTGTGTTCATCATGCCCTATTTTCTTAAAATAGGCACACTTAACCTTCTCCTTCTTAGGTTTAGCATTGGAAGAGGAAGACTCAATGTTGTTTTTGGCAGGATTGTTATTTTCTTTCTTCTTCTCCTGGTCCTTGTTCTTTTTCTTCTTCTCTTTTGTTGAAGTCTTATTCTTACTATTTCCAGTATCAAAGCTTGGGGTTGAGTAGACTTCATTATGTCCATTTGAATTAGCTTATCTTTTTCCCTAGTCAAGTCGGCAATGAATGAATCCAAAGAAGGCATTTTCCATGTAGTGCCAAGGGCACTTTTTGTGTCATGAAAAGTGGAGACAAAGACTGAATAGCTTGGACCTAACTTTGCGAGAATAGAAAGGATGAGTTGATCATCTTTCTTCTCTATCCCACATTATTTCAATTGCAATCTAATCTAAGGGCCTTAAACTTAGTGAAGAAGTCTTGTAGGGTGTCAAAGTTGCTAAGACTTAGACTTATGAGTTCGTTTTCGAGCTCATGACCTCTCATCTCATCAAGCTTCCCAAATAAGAGTTTTAAGGTGTCCCATATGTCTTTGGGAGTCTTAGAGGTTTCTAAATGGAAGAGAAGTTCTCGAGACACACACAAGCTCAGTAATCCATAGGCTTCATCACTACGATTGTACCATTTGACCTTTTCAGCATCAGTGCTAAGTTTTACTTCAGTACCCATGGTGATCCTATACAACCCTTTGCTTCTAAGAATGATTGACATTTTAACCTTCCATTCATGATATTTGAAGGGTCTTAGGGGTTTAAGTTGAAAAAAATCCATTTTAAGCTGAATTTAGGTGAAGTTGAGTTGATTGCAAGTTGTGAAATTATGCAAAAAGGAGAATAAAAGCAAAGATTTGTAAGTTGTGAAAAGCAATCACACCCCCCTGAAATGTTGAGCCCCCCCCAAATATGCAAGTTCATGTTCAAAATATGTCAGGCTCAATCAAGAATGCGTCTTAGAGCAATCAGTGCAAGACTTTAAGTAAACAGGACGTCGGACTCACCGAAAAATGCGTCCTAGAAGACCCAAATTTTAGGCACTTTATAAACTAGTGCATTTTTAACAAATAACAAACCTATGTTGTGGAGAATTGAAATAAAAACACTTTTTCAAAAAATGGCACCCGAATCAGAGCTATCGTTTGCAAGATATTAAAGATCCAATTTTCCTGTAAAATAATGTTTTTACAAAAAAAAAGTACTAAAACATTAAAAAAATGACTATTTTGAGAGAGAAAGTGGCCTTCCAACCACTCGTTGGATTCGACACGGAGTGAGGAATCCAAAGGAGGTCTTTGTGAGTGGGAATTGACCTCCTACCAACCCAGGCCTCACCCTTCATCTTCGACAGGCGAAGATACAAGTTTAAATCTAAACCCCCAAATTATCAAATTGTCTAAAAAACTTAATATTCAGTGAAATTGACTAATTTTTTTTTTAACAAGTCAATTTTAACTAAAAATAATAAAGTAAGAGACAAAATGAAATGGAAGGCCAAGTATATAATGGCCCACATGGGACGCCAAGCAAGGAAGGGGCGCCATTTTCAAAAAAATAGTAGGCTGGAAGAATTCTCTCACCAAAAAAAGGCACAGTTCTGATTTTGCTGCTGGTCAGAAAAAAAGATATTGAAATTGCAGACCTGACAGATCTCAACGCACAGTAGGGAAGAGACAAAGTTAATGCAGGAAAAAAGGATGCCAAGCTGCTGGAAATGGACGCTAGGCTACTGGAAATGGACGCCAAGCTATTGGAAACAGATGCCAAGCTGCTGGAAATGGATGCCAAGCTGCTGGAAAAGGATGCCAAGCTGCTGAAAATGGATGCCAAGCTACTAGAAAAGGACGCCAAGCTGCTGATATTTCCACAAATTGCCTTGTTGTAGCCACAACAGATCTATACAAGATGTCTTGGCAAATTTTAACTCAGATATCTAAAGGGAGATCGGAATGAAATTCAACAAAAATAAATTTTTTATAATAGATTTCCGTATGGATTTGCATGAGTTTTCAAGAAACTCTACCAAAACTCTCAAATGCAACGGAGTTAAACAAAAAACTACTAAGAAAGCAAAGTAAGAATTTCAGAACAAACTAATAGCATAACCAGTCACACGATTACCAGGGTGGCTCTGATACCATATCGGAGTTGTTTCCAGAATCCGAATAATGTGAATGCAATGGAGACGTGATCACACGAGATGAAGCAAGTGCACACCACATAGATGCTAAAGCAATTTGAAATTATACAAGAAGATAAATTGCACAAGACAAAATAAGATAAAACCCAATATCTGATTAACATGAGATGGCCAAAGTGAAGAATACATATAAGAGAGCACATAAGTAACTCCTCCACAAAAGGTGGTCAAGGCACCCCAAGAATAGACTGTAACTCCTCAATGAAAGGTGGTGACAAGGTGCTAAGAATAGAGAAGTAACTCCCATCAAGGGAGTTACTTATGAAATTCTTATGACACCTATGACACATCTATGACACACATCTCCACATAAGCTAGCCTATCCCACAAATGTAGAAAAACTCCATGTTTGCACAAAAAATAATTTCCCTAATTAAATAATAGGGAAAAATAAAAACCTACACTAATAGTCTTATGGTGCACAATCATGAATTTATCTAAGAGGATGCAAATTGTTGCATTGAGAAAGTGAGTGCAACGATCACTAATTAGACTTAATGGGCATCCATATCATGTGATGATATGCTTCCATTGAAATGTAGTAGCAGTAAACATAATACAATCCCATGTGGGTATTGATTTAGTTTAGTGTGTGAGATAATATATGGAAATAATGGTGTAGCATGTGCCAGTCCATCTTGCAACAGGTTGAATGGGGCCAACAAAATCAATAGCCAATTTTCCAAATGGTTCATGAGCAAACACCAGATGAAGGGGCATGGCATCCCATTGGTTTAGTTTACCTACGCATCGATAGCTATCACATTGGCATGCATAGACTTTGGCATCCTTAAATAATGTGGGCCACCATAAACCAACTAGTAGAACCTTTCTTGTAGTTGCATCACCAACATAATGACTTCCTACAACACCTTCATGTACTTCTTAAATGACTTCAGCTCACTCGCGTTGCATTATACACCTTTGTAATACCTCATCCCATCTTAATTTATATAAGTATCCTCTAATAAACTGGAAGGGGATAACATGGTGAGTCAATTACTTCTTTTTTTGGGTGTTAAGGTTGTCTGGTGCTAACCTTGTAGTAATAAAAGTAGCAAGTTCCTCTAGTTATTTAAGCACGCATGTAACATGAAAGAGTTAAACATCAGGTAAATCATATTATATTGCACATACTGGTTCACTAGATTGAATGTGTGAGAGGTGGTCTAGAACAAAATTAATTTTGCCTAGTTTTACGAACATATAGAATTATAACTCTTGAAATAGGATAATCTATCGTCAAATGCATTCATGCAATATTGGCTTATTAACCAAATACTTGAGCACTTCATGATTTGTATAGAAGACAAATGGAGTGGCCAATAAGTAATGGTGAAACTTATGGGGCATATAAACCATGGACATGACTTCATGATATGTAGTAGATTAGTTTCATTCAACTGGTGTGAGATTATAGTTAGCAAAGTAAATGGGAATATCAAGGTTTCCTTACCCGAGTTGTGCAAGGATTACACGCACTACCATGCCTAAAGTGTTTACATTAATATGAAATGGTTGGGTCTAGTCCTAAAACTAGAGAATGGGAGTAGTCACCAATTTTTCCTTCAAAGCCTCAAGTGCTTGTTGGTGTTGAACGGTCCATAGGAAGAGGCCATTCTATTTGAGTAATTCTTCCATCAGAGCTATGATGTTAGCATAACCCCAAATGAACTTAGGATGGTACCCCATGTGACCTAAGAAGGTGCAGACCTCATATTGATTGGTTGGGGTTGGGAGTTGGACAATGGTCATAATATTATTCAAATCCACTAGTAATCCATCCTAGTAAATGATGTGTCCCAATAGGATTCCAAATGATGTGGAAAATATGTACTTATTAATATTCAAGGAAATATGAAGTTGATAGCAGTGCTCGAGCATGGGGTGCAAAATAATTATAGTGGTTACGCACTAAACTATACATTGTTCAATCATCAAGGTACATATGAAATAAAGTATGGATGAAATCCTTTAAGGCTTCTACTACAATGCATAAGAACATTATTGGTGCATTCTTTAGGCTAAAAGTCATAACATTATACGTAAATGGACCCCTTTTAGTTGTAAAGGTTATTTTTACCTTATCTTCCTCAACCATTTACACTTGGTGATAACCAAAAAATCCATAAGTAAAAGTATAGATCCCACATTTAGCAATACCTTCCAAAATTTCTTGTGTGAAAGGCGTTGGGAAGGGGTCAGTGACATACAGAACACTAAGTTGTTTGTTATCTATACCAATGTGAATATAGCCATCTTTCTTGATGCTAATCACCATAAGACAAACCCACTCATATTCATTGATGGGAGTAATAACTATATCATGCAACATACTATCAAATTATTCTTTAACTCTGATGCGTATATTAGGGTTCATTCAATATGGTCATTTCCTTGTCAATCTAGTTTATGCACATCCTCTATCCCAAAAATATACTGAATTGTTTGGAGTGGTATAGAATATGGTATATACTCAAATTGCATAGTGTCCTTAACATCACACACCCCATAATTTGTATGTAGGTGTAAGTGATCAAAAGCTGGTTTTGACTAGATCAAGATGGTGCCCTCATCAACCTGATACACAACCTTTTGATTTCCATTTTGTATCTATTCCCAATATGCATATTTAGATTGGGAATTAGAATTCAACAGATCCAAGGTAGGAGTTTTGGGTTCTTGAAAAATGGCCAAATTATCGTCAGTCACACCATGCATATGATGTATGTAGTCTACAACTGTCCTTGATTTCCTATAGTTACTTGACATATTGCTTTCAAGGATAAATATAACTCCATTTGCATAGAAGAAAATGAAAATGTTGTAAGTAGACCATGTGTGATGTGCTACCAAATATTTGTTTCCCTCTGGCTTTCTTTATAGATATACCACACCCTAGCCCAAGTGCATAGAGTACCTTAAAATGCATGAATATATAAGGATTACGGTAAAAATGTTTCTTCGGCATTTCAAAGGCTTTCACAACTTGTTAGATATTTTTCTAGAGAAGCAAAACCATCATAACTTAGGGTGGTGCGAACACAATTGTCATGGTGGAAGTAATAATGCATAGTGACATGTAATTTTTCCCATGTTTGTAATTGGTATCAATGAGTAGACAACAATTGAGTAGTTTTTCCTTGAAACTAAAATTTGAACGTGCACATACATTCATCTTCATTAACATATTAGTCTTCTAATTGTTAATTATCATCTAAAATGTCATTTTAGTGCAATGAGTGTCACTTGAGACAACCTTGTCCTAGCTTAGCCCTAGACCTATCTTAAGGCCTCTTTTAAAAGGATTAAAAGGACATGACACCTTGATAGCGAGTCTCTTGTGAGAATCATTCATTAGTATGCTCCTCTTTAATTGTACATGGTTTCTCTTCCCTTGATCCTTGTATATAGTTCCATTTTCATGTTGCTTGTACATAGCTTAAACTCAAAAAATACAAAAGCATCCAAATATTTACTCAAAATAAATAAATTTTATGTTGTATGCATTTCCATGTTTACATTCCTTCTATTTACCAAGTGTTGCATATCTATGCTAGTATAGTTGGTTTTATCAGACATACATGCTTTGCTTGTTCTCTTCAAGTGTTTGTAGATCATTATAGAATTCAAATCCTCTACATAGATCTACATTTGCTACTATCTACCCATTGGGGGCACATATACAAATGCAAAGATTTAACATTGATGAATTCATCTATTGGGGGCATCATATTACACAACTTCTAGTTTTCCAGGTTACATCTTTCTATACTTATCACAAATTAGCATTGCTTACATCTTGATATTGATCATCCTATACTACATAGATTTTTTTCTGACTACTACTATAGACTTAACTTATGTATATATTTGCTCTTATATGGATTTGCACCACATGTTCATGCATACTTTTATTTCTAGATTTCTTAGTTTATATTTGGTTGTGTCTCTTTGCTTCTACATCTATTTAAGGGCATTTGAATATGCCATTATTTTATGACTCTTCACGAATTTCTTTAATTTTATGTATGCTTTCGACTTGTGCCCATGTCATGTGTACCTTATTGATTGTGTATGCATACATTTAAACATTTCTTTCCATGTGGATTTAAGCTAACCTCGCTTGATCTATACATATATGGACATTTGAACGTGTCCTCGTACGTTTGATTTCTCATACTTAGTGACATGTGCCCATGTCCCTTGTATTGTAGCCCCTTGGCCTACTTTTTGTGCCTCATGTGTTTGTATGTTTGCTTTCATGTATGTGTCATGGACATGACACTTATCTCTTGCTTGTTACTTACATATCCAATTTGTGATGCCATGAGGGACCTCATACAACTCCCCTTCCGCCTTGGGTGCCTTGTTGGACATCATGCCCCATCTCCCTAGGTAATTACTTAGATTATACTTAGATTTGTTGTTCATATGCATGCATACATTTTTCTATCTATTTTGACAACCATGTGGATGTTATATATAACATACATCATACATTACCAACTTATGTGCATATTATCTTACATTTTTATGTCATGTATACAAATTATATTGGTTTATCATGCATATATCATATGTTTTCAATCTAACACACATGATGCAACTTTTCTTCTGAGGATAATTATTGAATAACTTCAACTAATCCCCTTGAAAGAGGGGGCATTCACAGGGGTCTATCACATATATCAGGCCATCCTAATGCACTCAGAACATAGTTTTCAGCACACAAACATAGAATATAGAGCCCAGATTCAGGAAAACATAGTGAAAAATAGTCATATATAGATCAATTTTAATTTTGCATTAAAAAAAATATATTTGGTCAATAACGTGTCACAAAGGACACTAGCGCAATGCATCATTGACCAAGGGACCACACTACTATCCATTATCCCTAAAAATATAAATTTTTAAAAAAGTATAGTAGGTATAGTTCAGATTTGCATAATCTCAGACATAGATTATCAAACATGTTTAATATATACTTAATTTTTGCACATATTACATAGGTTTTACTTAGATTGTGGGTATCATGCATGGTATGATCACTCCCATTTTAGTTTCATATACTCATACATAGATTATTATGACTCAGTTCAAAATCCATATGCATAGATATCAAAATTGGGGGTTTGTGCATGGCATATTGGTCCCATATGTTCAGTTTAACCCTAGTACCCTCAGATGGAATGGAAGTTCCATGTCATGTTCCATGTTACTCTAGACACCATTTGAACTAATTTTACACTATATTTATGCCTTATTCTATCTATAATAACTGGCACTATCAAATAGTCTCTGAGCTACATTCTTGAGTGCCCGACTAGGCCCTAAGTCATTTTACATTTCAAAGTTTTTGAGTGGTCCCAGAGCCATCCCACATAGTTTCAATTACATCACATAATTTTAGTTACATTGCATAGTTTCAATTTTAGATGCATATAATACACATGGGTAGGTAATGATAGAGTAATAGCCTACTTGAGTTCTTGATCCACCTACATATGAGGGTTGGACAAACCATCAGTCCAATCAAAATTATTCAGATATTATGATCCACTAAGCAGGGGTGGGCAATGATGGAGTCAAAGCCAACTTGAATTATTGAGCTTTCCACACATGAGGATTGGGAAAGTCATCATTCAAATCCAAGTTATTCATCATTTGATCACCATTGACATTCACACACAATATGTTACTAGGTTTTAGCATTGGTTTGCATACCCAACAAAGTGCATTCATTATTTTCTTCTTTATCTCATATTTTTACTCAGTTTTGTATTTTCTTTTAATGTTTCTTAAGGACTAATTCATTCATGTTTCATTTGTAGGACATGCAATGGAGCATGCTTCACAAACTCAGACCCAGATTTATGGGCTTCACCTCTTAGGTAAGTTTAGGTATATTTCTTTTCCTTTATCCTAGTCATTTCACTTTGTTGAATTTCTAGAATAAAGGGGGGGGGGAATGTAGTCATCTAAAATGTCATTTTAGTCCAATGAGTGTCACTTGAAACCACCTTTTCCTAACTTAGCACTAAAATTATCTTAGGGTCTCTTTTGATCCTTTTCTAGATTTCATGTAGGTCCAACCCATTCATAAACATACCAAAAGTAACACTAAGCCATACCTTAGGCACCCATCCCCTTGTTCACTATCTTCTACCACTTGGACATTAACATAACCCTTTAGACACTAGCACATTGTGTTTTTACCCTAGGGATCGTGTTAATGTCCCTTAGTTCCTTACTCCCCCAATGAATATCTTTTTGTTCCCCAAAGAAAACTTAGGGTTGGCCTATACCTATTTCACATATTAACAAGCACCAGAATGCTATATATACACCACTTTTACTCACTTATCCACTAGATATAAATTAGATGCAAATACTCATGAAAACACTTAGGGATAGTTATGTATATCAAGGTAAATGATCCCTATTATGCCTTACTTATGCATACACCCATCTACAACAACCCAGAGCTCAAATTACTCAAATTTCTAGTCTCAAGTCACACTCAAAACACTCAAATTGGCACTCAAACTAGCATTCACTTGCACTTGTACCAACACTTAGATTGGGAAAACTACATTGGATTTGATCCCATTACAAGGTATTGGTATGTAGATAATGCTCAACACATGAGGTATTGTGGTCACATCTAGAGTACCCTACTAATGCCACTCTTTTCTACTTATGCTCCTTAAATACCCTAACAAACATGGAGGCATAGGGTTTGGAATAAAAATTAGTCAAACTAGCGAACATACAATAAACCAGCACCCGTGCACACAAGCATAGACTCCCTAGAACTAGACAATGGTACACCTAGAAGTTCATTGTCCATGCTTGCAAAAGGACATTATCATGCCTCATAGGACATTAGCACGGTGTGCTACTATCCAAGAGGGTTTTTGACTTCTATTTCCAATTCATGACATTCTGCACAACTCTAATACCAAATTCTAGTTTGTCACTCATCCGTCTCAATTAATTTCCAGCTAAATACATCTCTTGTAGTTCATTTTCTATTTATAGAATAATTAGAAAAAGTCAATTATTGTATAAATCAGAAGATGTAATTATTGATATTTACTCTCTTATTTATTATTCCATCACTTTAACAACCCAGGGTTTTACACTCCATAAATCCCTTAAAAGTTAAATCACAAATACTCCCTGACCTCAAATTTACCATGAAATTAAGGTGCATGTTCCAATCTTAAGGGTGGAAGACCAATGAGGCAAACATTTTGGTGGTACTGAGCTAACTTGGGGGGAAGAACTTAAGCAGATATCAAGGACACCGAAAACACACCTTATAAGATCATATGCACCTTGATCCCATTGGTCACAAACAATAATTATAGTTTTTGAAATGGAATGCACATCTTCCCATTTCAATATGCCATTAGGAGTGAGATCCACATGTTCATTCCCTTGGGTAGTGACGTTATAAATTATGTTAAGATCCTCATCAACATCGATGGTTTCCATAAAGGGAGGTCCTTGGTAGTTATTTAGAGGAATGACTATGTGATGAGTGTCATTATCAAAGTTGATATAACCTCTTTGAAACACAATTCAACATTATTAGCATAGAACCAAGGTCTACCCAATAGATCTAAAAATTCATCAACTTCAAGAAGCTCGACTACTTCAAAATCACCTTTAAATGTGACACTCAAGATGTTAATTATGGCATCTTGAAGAATAAATATAGACAGTATGCAAGTCTTATTGGCCATGAATAAAACATGTGGTGAAGGTTACAAAGTGGGGCTCCCCATATTTTTCTAGGCATCCTTTGTTAGAACATTAACCTCCATGCCAGTGTCCATTAATATATCATGGATTATCCAGTCATCAATGGATGCATTTACAAGGACTTTTTTGTCACATTCTGCATTTGGTTAGAGATGAGTCTCTTATCTATGTGCATGGTTCAAATGATGATCCTCCTAAGAATTTGTCATTTGTTATTGCAACCAATTATTCAAGAGGGGGATAATATTTTCACTAAAGAATAACTTGCACAGTTTAAGAAATTCATCATGCCTCGATTCTGTGGGTATCATAGCTTTTTGCATTTCAGTATGCATGCTAGCATCCTTGTCTTTCAAGAACTCAATTTCTCCTTGCAGCTCTCATACCAAGGCCATTGTGTCATGCAACACCTCTTTCTGATGTTGGGCATTTGGAAAGTTTTGTATGTGAGCGTCTTAATGTTGAACCTTTTTAGCAAGTGGATTTGAAATAGATTGGGAATGAGTGCCACTCCGAGTAGTGGTATTGACCTTGGGTCCAGCTAGTGGACTGGTAGGGTGCGGTCTCCATTGAGTAGTTGTAATTTTTGTAACATAAATCATTCCAACACCCTTCTCATTCTATTCTTTATTAATAGCTACATAAAAATTGGGGCATTCTTCCATTTGATGCTCATTTTTACAAAAGGCATAAATAGGGTAGACCATGCAATCGCATTGGTAATGGTCTAGAGATCAACATTTGTAACATGCCCTAGGTGGAAAATGACCACTTCTTCATCCATTTCCACACCCTCAACCTTTGAAAGATTGACTCCCACTAGTTTCCCATGTGTTATCCATAAAATCTTGGTGCATACCTCATGTGCATGCTTCATGAATCTCATTGATGACCTAATAATCATTGGTATATACATCACATATATTACAATATAATGACACTTTAGCTTGGGTGACACATTGAAGCAAAAGATAACTCCTTACATCATGGTCTTCCTTACAGATTTGACATGATTGTTTTAACATGGCACATATATTCCTTCTTAGACAATTATTCTTATTATGACCTTCCACTTTGAAATCAACACACCACAAGCCATTGCGAGTGTCATGAGCATTGTAAGCCGTAAGATTCTATAGCTAAGAAGCCATAGTAGCAATTTGGGCCTCCATAAAGGGCATGATTCCTGTATCTATACTTCCCATAACTTTGGTGCATAGGGCAGATTTTTGTGCCTTACACATACCAATAAAGGTCTTATGGGATAAGGCTCATTGAAAAGGAAGTAATAACCCTCTGACAAACCATTGAGCATGTTGTGTAGGATTTATTTAAAATGTAGATTTGAAATATGGGTTCTAAACTGAGCATCATATATGCACAACTTTTAATGAGCTCTTGATTAATATCTCTTAAAGTAGCAATACTTTGTTGTTCAAACTTAGGAATGTCAAATTCCTGAAGAAATGCAGTTTTTAATAGCTCATAGTTTACAACAACTTATTAAGGATCAAAATTTCAATACTATTTATGTGTGAAATCTAATAGGGTAGTGGCAAACTGAGTTACCTTTCACTCAATAGAAACTATATCATGTACCCACCAAATGAGTTCACACTTGTAAACATGTTCAGTTGCATTCTCAACACCTCAATACTCAGGTAGATGAAGTCTCATCTCATAGTAGACTATAAGTACACTAGGTGGTTGCAGTGGACCCTATGGTGGCACTTCTCTAGTTCTTCCCAAACCTTGTGGTAGAGGTCTACCAATTCCTCTCAAGCCACCTCTTGATCCTCCTACACCTCCAGTAGAAACACCACTGGTACTGCCTCGTATGCCTCATGTAGCAATTGGAACACCTGATATTTTAGGTGTTAAGGGAGGTTTATTAGTTAGAGTTGGGTCTATATTTTTCCCATTACTTATATTCAGTCCACCAGGCATTCCAAGGTTAGCCATATGTCTTAACTACCCTGTAAAGATAAAGGTTAATGGCAATTGTAGTTGTTCTTAATGTATAATGCTACTTTGAACTTGTACTCCCATAGTTTTTTTTATGGGCTCAGTTTCAAACTCGGATTTAAAATCCACACTATCATTATCCCATTTTATTACAATAATTATGTCAAACTCAGATGCATGAGCATGCACTATAGTGGGGGGATTGGGCCTATTTGGATTGGGTTATGCTATCATCAATCTTTGTCCTCCATCTTTCACGTGTATCTATGTCAATGAAGGGTGTGGATCTCTGGTTAGGGAGTACTCATTATGCCTTTTCACCTTCTTACATATTCTTGTGGCACTTACAGTATCCTCCTATTTTCCCTTGGGATCACTGCCTTTCATGGCCTTATTCCTGGCCTCATCATATGTACACTTTTACAGTTATCATTGATTGACTTCCATGTTGAACTATCAATCCTATACCAATATATACCCTTCCATTTCCCCATCAGTCATGTCACTCATGCATGAGAGTTTAGTCATCCATGGGGAATTTCTCAAGTCCAGAGCCAACCATAAGTTTCCTAATTTATAAGGGAAATTGTCTTAGAAACCTTATGCATGATTCCTTCAACAAATTGAACTATGCTTCCTTCAAACAAGAATATGTTAACACAACATATTTCAATATGTATATATTTAGTGTTCCTTTCTACTAGAAGTCCACCACACATGTCTAAGTAGTTTTCAAATTTGATAAGGGTGTCTAATGCTCTGTTAACCAAGGAGCTTTCTATCTGTAATTTTTTGAGCAGTCTTACGCATAAGTTGAAAGCCAAGCATATAAATGAATGAGTAATTATATAAAAACATTTCATATAAAGAATCATATAGATGTTTCTCTACCCATTGGCACTTAGAAACGTCTGGTCCAATATATTGAAGCACAAATTTATCTTCTACTATGCTAATCCAACACTCGATGTTTTCCAAAGAGATAAACTCGAGCATATTTTTACCATTGCACTAAAAATTACAACAGGTCCTGATAACAAAACCACAATTTTGAGGTATTTTATCCTTACTTTATCTTTACTAAGTATTGGTTTCACACCTAAAATAAATGGTGAAACCAATGAGTTAATGCACCAACATATCATATGAGTAGTGACCTCACATATTTCCCTGAGGCATACAACTAAGATCAGTTTATGTTGATTCTATCATGTGGTGGTGGATATACTTAACTCTATTTATGCTTAGGCACTTAGGTTAGTTACATTAGTCATCATTACTAAAAATATCATATTAGAGTTATCCATTTTATTCATTTAATACATTATAGGTTCTTATAATTAATACCATAGAAAAAGACTAACACATTAAAATTCATAGATAAAAGTAATGATTCCATTCATTTCATTTGAAAAAGATTACAAAGATATTTCAACAACATTTACTCAATATTCTATCTTTGTCCATTGACACACACATCCACACTTTACAAACAAAGCTAAGGGGTATTTATACATAATCCAACCCCTCTCAAGTTACATTATTAATACAAAAGAGATGACTATTTCAGAAAAAAGAAGTCATAGTGAGCCATTCAATCAAATCCTCTTAACTTGGGCCTAACAACCCCTATATACTCTTTCTATGATATATATTCATGTCCATTCTCATATCCTTTCATGAATCAGTGCTAGATTCACACTTGGTTAGTCTTCAAAGCTTTCATGAACTAATTCATAATTGTCTTCGCTTCCTCCATCCTTGTCCAAGTCTTATGCTTTTGTTTAAATCCTGCATATTTTTATTTCTTCTTGTTCTTAGTATCCTTGTCTACAACAACTTGCTCTTCTATGCCAAGGTATTTTGCACCTCTCTTCCATGTATCTCTTTTATGCCTCTTTCTTTTGTGCCAAGGTCATCTATATTATTCTTACACCCTTGTTCTTTCATGTTATGGATCCAAAACCATT
The DNA here is from genome assembly GCA_037957365.1 of Torreya grandis. Taxonomy (NCBI): domain Eukaryota; kingdom Viridiplantae; phylum Streptophyta; class Pinopsida; order Cupressales; family Taxaceae; genus Torreya; species Torreya grandis. The sequence continues at coordinate 4,182,485 of JARHVA010000769.1, read as the reverse complement.
AAAATATATAAATACAAAATTTTGGGTCCAACAAGTCTTAATGCCTCGACAATACAGTCTTAAAGCTTTAATCCTAAGAGATTAAGTTGAAGGTTTGTCAGTGATAGTGATAACATGGGACTATCATAAGGAGTGAGAGTTCATGGATAGGCCAAATCTGGACCCATCACCTTTCCAATCAACCATAATTTGATATTTCCCATGCCTTCCAAATGCTTTTTAGAACAAAGGTCCCAATGATCTTAATAGTGGAAAGGGTGACCAACAGGGTTTGAAACCCTAGATTCCTTTAGACCTTTCTACCTTGAGGAGCACTTGAAGAGGTGTAGTTTTTAGAATAGTTTCTTATGCCTCTTGTCCTTCAATGGCTCTAATAATCCACTTTGCATATAAATCAAGACCTTACTTAGCTATGTCAATTAAACCAAGGCCTCCAACTTCCCTGGGTTGGCAACAAATGTCCTAGGCCACTTGATAAAATCCTTTATTGATTTCTAAGTTGGCCCACAAGAAATCCCCGTGCAATTTCTCCAGCTTCTTGTAGGCTACTTTTGAGGGAGCCCAATAAGAAGAGTAGTACACATGAGTAGCTAAAATAATTTTGGAACAAATTTGAAAATTTTTAGTTAGGGAGAGAGGTTTAATAATCCAATTGGATAATTTTTTCTCAACTCTAAGGACAACATAGTTCCATAGGTCCACTGGAGAGGCTTGAAAAGCAAAACAAATGTGTAGCAGCTTGAACATTTCATTGGGCAATCCATTTACATTGACATGCATTGAACCAAGAAGGTAAAGGGCCATAACTAAATGCTAAATATAAAGATCAAACAAAAGATTTTGAGGCATTCCATGGCATTTTGAACCACCAATTCATTCTCTATAAGGGTGAGAAATGAATCATCAAGAAAATGTCCATTAACCAACTGGATATGAGTAACAAGGGGTAAATATATGCCTTTGACAAGCTCCATGTTAGTATGATATTTTAATGAGTAGCTGAACCCTTTAACAATAAGCACATAAAAAGAGGAAGCAAGGGGGCAACCTCGTATAATAGAGAGAATAACCAAAGCTCTCAGATTGATGGCCATTAATAGTAATGCAAGTATAAGCATGCTGGAAAAGAGTTTGCACATAGAGAATGAACCTAAGGCCAAACCCTAAAGCTTGAAGCATGGTTAAAATTAAGGGACATTCAATTATGGCATAATCCTCTTAAGGTCAATTTTGATGAACATATGTTTCTACTTATAGGTACAAGTCCACTCCATACCTTCTTAGACTGCCAAGATGTTATTCGATATGTATCTCCCTCAAATAAACCATATTTGCTCAGATTGAATGATAAGGGGAAGCAAATACCTAATTATAAGGCCTATAACTTTAGCTATAATCTTACAAGAGACATTCAAAAGAGTAATATGCTACCAATTGGAGATAATCTCAAGATCCCTAGTCTTGGGAATATATTTGATATTACCTTTGTTGATGAGTTTGCCCATAGAACATTGGGAGAGAGCTTCCAGGTAAACTTTGTATAAACCAAGGCCAACACAATCCCAATTGATATAATTTGTAAGGGAAACCATCAACCCCAAGAGCCTAGTATTGAGCCATAATCATTGTCGCTTGATGCTTATATGGATAGAAATTGATCACAAGCCACCTTTTAAGAAGGGGAGAGTTTGTAGGGAATAACATCTAGGCAAGTTTGTAAAGCCACTTTTTGAATCTCTGAGGAAGGTTGAGCTTTAAAAAATTACTATAATATTGAAAAAAACTTGAAGGATGTGTGGGATATTAGTTAGATGGTGTCCATAATCCTTAATGGATTTTATTTGAGTGTATCTTGCTAGAAAAATCCTTGGAAACTCTATCACCAATTGTGAGCCAGCGACGGCGAGTTCACCGCTAAGCTCCTTAGGCTTGATGAAGGTTATCAAGTTTGATTTGTTGTTTGAGAGTGGCCACTTGTTTCTGCAAAGACTCGTCTAGATGGGAATGCCCTAACACCTAGGAAAAGTGATTAAGTTCCCTAACAAAAGCATTATTTGTTCATTTTTTGACAAGGGCCAATTGTTTACCCCAAAAATAGAGAAAAGTGGTAGTACGGGTGATAGTAGCTCCCCACCAATAAATCCACCCATAATCCCCAAATGGATGAGGGGCAAGATTCCAAACTCTCTTAATGTGTGTAAGAGTTTACAGATGTTGGAGATGGGAGGTATTCAGGTAGAACTAGTTATTGTAAAATTTAGTGGGAGGTGCAAACCATTCCATGATAAATCATATGGGTTGGTGATCCAAGAGAAGGACATTTGGAAACACACTCACAAGGTGGTCAAATTTAGAATCAAATGAAAAGATATTTTGGTCTAAAAGGAGGGCCCTATCCAATCTTTTGAGCATTCATTTAGTTCATTCACAAAAGTTATACCAAGTGAACCAAGCCATGGGAGACAAGCACCTATGGTGATGGTTTAAGTTAATAAAGCCAAACTTATTATGTAGGTAGATTCAATCATATTAAAATCCTCGTAAATAATCCAGTGGGCCATGGGGAGGGAATCTACCAACCATCTCCAAAGAGTCATCCTTTCATCAATATCATTGGAAGCATAAATGTTAACAATACTGAGAATCTGCTCACCAAAATTAAAAATTGTTCAAATAACATGATTAGACGTGCCCACTCCCCAAGTCACCACAAAGGACACATAAAGAGGACCAATCAAAGTAATCAAGACACCATGCCCCACTTCATGTCCAAAATGACAAGTAACATTGGCTAAAATGATGTTGGCTACCATTTGCATTGTAAAATCAATAATTTTAACTTCTCGTAGGCACAAGATATACATATTTGAAAACTTATGACAACTATCCCATAATAAAAACTTATGTGATGGGTATGTCAAGCCACATACATTTTAGAAAAAAACATTAATTGGAAACCATCAAATTTCATAGTTTCGTTCTCTAGGCCCTCCAATGATGCAAAGTAGTTGATCAAGAAAGTATCACACTGTGGTTTTGCGAGAAAGTCTACAAGCATAATAGGGTGCATATCAAGTTGAGAAAACTAATTATCCTCACTGTTAGGAGAGGGACTCCTTGAACGATGTGTCGCTTGCCTGCATGGGGAGGGAGGGATTTCTCATGAGTTCATCATCAAGATGTGATCCAAAACTTGAAAGCTTTGGTTGAAAGATAATTCAGAAATAAGAAAAACACAATTCAAATAATGCTATCTCTGAAAATAGATGTTTTATTGATCAAAATTGTAGACCCAAACATATGCCTATCTCTAAGAAGAGATGTCCCCTTTCCATTTCGGGTTACATCTTCATTTATACATGTTTTGAAGGTGTGAGGAGGATGTGGAAGGTCACCAATATTGAGGGATATTAATTGGTTCGACTTCCATGATTTACAATAATACAAAATTTGAGGAATTGCTATTTTTAGAAACTTACTATTTTTAGACTACACTACTAAAATTAAAATTTAGGGCACTTTTGTTGGGTTTTCAGGGGTCAAAATTCATTAAGCAAAGCTCCATGCCATCTCACAACATTCCCCTCATTATTATCTTTCCAACGGTTCAAACGATGAGTCAATTGGAGCGACGGTGCAAAAGTTATGGCTCTCGAAAGTTCCGCCATCAATTGGGGTGGACCCATCACCCGAATTGTCATCTGAATTGTTGCCCGGATCAAGATGATGGCTAAAAGCAGCTATGAATCTAACATTTTAAAGAACAAGAACCTAAAGGACAGAGACTCTTGTGGTTTGAAATTGGAATTAATAATTTGTGAAACACTTGCCATGTTCAAACTAGGTTTACATTGCGGGGCACGAGCGGGGTTGGGGGTTGGGTCGAGGGTGACAAAGTGGTTGCATTGGCAGGAGACACAAGATTGTTATTACTAATATGGGATTTTGATTTTTGATTGTTCTGATTATTTCTCCTCCCCACCCCTTGCTAGCCATTGGTTACACTCATTGAGGGCTCTTATGCAATTTTGGGTGGTGGGTTTGAGTGGGCCATAAGGGGTAATATTTAATCATGTGGCTTGAGCCCTGGCACCAAAACTAGGTATCAGGTATGTCGATGTATAACACCCTCTTGATGAACATTTGACCACCAATATGAATATCAATGGTCTCACAAAGGTCTTGAGAGAGGTCCACTTCCACACAAAATTGACGTTGGGGATGGGTGGCAAAAAAATGATCGGTTTCAAAACAAGAAATCATCTTATGAATTTAACTAGTTTTTACAGAAAGAGCTAGAATGACATGGGTAGTCCCAAGAAATTCTATCCAGACAAGGACTTTAAGTTTGGTTTTATCCAAAATAACAAAGTCCCAAATCCATAGTAAGAAGACAAGTAAAGAGATTTGCACATACACTATGCCATACTTATGATTGTTAGCACAATGTTATAGGTTTCAAACCTGAAAAGGAAAAAACCCTTAGTTAGGGTTTGAATCCCTACCAACTTAATTTTATGGGGCAACCAGTTGGCTTGAACCCAACTTCGAATCATGGATTCGATTAGGACATGACCCATAAAGTAACTGATAAAGATGTGGGTTTCCAACGATTGATAAATATTATCAAAAGTAGGTAAATCAAATAAAACATCAAGTAAAGAATTGTAAAAGATAGATACACTACCTCATAATAAATTTTTGGGACAAACTTACATATTTGCTTCGAATAGAAATCCAAAAAGTAAAAGAAAAAAATACCACTAAAAAATCCCATACGGTTGAGTAATACAACAACGATATGACAAACGAGAGTCACATGACATGCGCTCAAGTTTGACTTTCTCCTTCCCTTTCGCAATAATTATATTAAAAAATAAGGGCCACGTAGCGACTAGTCCCTGTTATTATATTGTAAATAGTTTGTGCTTGAATTTGTATCTGTATTTTGCAATATAAGCACTCCTTGGTAATTCATACTTGAAGATAAAAATTTAATATTGTAAAACAATATTATGAATAGTTTGTACTTGAGTTTGTATGTGTATCTTGAAGTATAAGCATTCATTGATAATTTGAAGTTTAAGATAAAAATTTAATATTATAAAACAATTATACAATCACTGGAGTAAGTAAGAGTATTTGTGTGTATACATGCGTCGGTCCCTATTAAAAAGTAGCATCGACACGGGGTCGTGCTTTTCCAGTTTTTGGAGTACTACACTATAGAATATACCTTTGATAGTGGTTATATACAGCTCCACATATCTAAATCTCAGTGTAAACAGAGTTGTATGTCAAACTATATCTGGCCAGTACTTGATGTATTTATTGCATTTTAGTCTCCTGGATTGTTAGTGCCTCTGCATTCTGTCTACAATTAAGGAGTATTAGAAATAGCCTTGGGATGGAGGGACATGATATGACTGCTGCGGTTATTAGAAGAAAAGAAGAAAACCGATGTTAGGGAATTTGGACATCTATGATCAAATCGATGATGCTCCAATGACCCCATTCAAGATCCAAATTGATATTGGTGTTATATCTGTGTCCATAAATGTCCTTAAAAAAAAAGTAAATGCTCCTCTGTAAACATTATGCCCATACCCACATGGACTTACTTTCTTGGCGAACAAAATAAGCTATTTAAAAAAGAGGAGACGGTGGGGAATATAGATTATAAGTGGTGGAATAATTAGAAAAAAAGATAGATCTTTACAATTATGCATGATAAATATTTTAGGAGAGCGCTGACATTAGCATGCGTGATTGCAAATATAGATTTCTTAACATGCAAAATTATTGTTTGTTATTACTTGTTGAATTGTTAGATTATATTCTACTAAATGTCAAGCCCTTAATCTTGGAGAGGATGTCACTTACAAAATTTTACTAACTGTAAATTATTGCCTTTAATTAGCACTTGAATAACAATTATATTGAAAATTTTGTGAGAGTTCTCTCTAATTTAATGCTAATAATTAATGTTATTGGGCACATATTATCATTAAGAATTTTATTTAAAAAATATTTGATTAATTATGCACAGAACTAAAAATGACTTGGTTAATGCTAATAATCATTGATATTGTACATATATCATTATTGAAAATTTTGTTTTAAAACTTAGAATAATTTTATATAAAGAAAATATGAATAATTGTCATTTCGATAAACAAATAAATTTGAGAGTTTTTTGAGATCTAAGTCGACTATAATTTATTGTTTCTAATGATTTTTATAGTTTCTGCTAGAACTAATTATTTTCTATATAAAATAAATGAGAGATGATAAATTTGGGAAGATATTTTGACATAGGTATGATTAAAATATTATATGAATTTATAGTTAGGTTGCTCAACAAAAGAATAATAACGACATGCAAATTGATTTATTATCACTCCTAATAATTTTGCATACATGTAAATTGATTTATTATCACTCCTAATAATTTTGCGCTTTAAAATTTTTATGACTTAGAATTAATGGTACCATATTAGTAGACACATGTTCAATTTTACATATTGTAATATTTGAATAAATAATTTTAATCTTATTTTTATAGGCATAAAATATGGAACATTTAAAGATTAATTAAAGTTAGAACAATATGAGAGTTTTGATGGACACATACTCAAGCTTACATATGTAATTGAATAAATAATTTTAATTCCATTTTTTAACTATAAAATATCGAAGATTTAAAGGTGAACTAAAGTTAAGAGTACAATGAAATATAAATTTTGGAACATTTTTCTAACCAACATCCAATTAAACAGAAGAAAACATAAAATTATTAATTATTCTTTTATTATAAAAAAATATAAAATAAATAATAATAAATTATTTTTTTATTATAAAAAATATAAAATAAATGATAATATATTAATGAGAAACAATTTGAGTAATATAAATTTGAAGTAAATTATAATAAAAGAAAACATAAAACTATTAATTATATTTTTATTATATAAAAATATAAAATAAATGATAATATATTAATTAAAAACAATTTGAACAATATTAGTTTGAAGTAAATTATTATTCAAAATTTTGAAATAATTTTATATAAAAAAAATATAATTTAGAAAATAATTATTACAATTAAAAATGAAAAAAAAATGTAAAATTCATCTGAACAAATAAATTTAAAAAAAAAATAAAAACAATAAATAAATTAAAAAATGGATGGAATTAAATTCTATCTTAAACCAAAATATTAAACACTCCTAATATCTTAGTTTTTATGAAACTCATAACAATTCATGTCTGTGAATTCATTCCACAATTAAAGACATCTGCAATACATTTAATCGAGTACGTTTTAGAGTCCGTGCCATTTGGAGACACTTAAATTTAGATGAAATGTGATTAAACCAAAATATTAAACACCCCTAATATCTTGGTTTTTATTAAACCCATAACAACTCATGTCTGTAAATTCATGCCACAATTGGAGACATTTGCGATACATTTAATCGAGTACGTTTTAGAGTCCGTGCCATTTGGAGACATTTAAATTTAGATGAAATGTGAATAATAGTCCGTCATTTCGAGACATCCATGAGAATATTTCAAGTTGTTTTTAAATTATAATATTGATATGAATGGGATATTTTATGAGAATATGTAATAAAATATTCGTTAATATTTGATATTATATTTTTGAAAAGGAAATAATATTTGTCATTTCAAAACTTTTTATTGATTAGAATTAAATAATTATTATTTGGATTGATTTCTAGAGCAGAGACTAAAAACAGCCACCTTTTTTTCCCACTGCGTAGTCCTTAATCTACCCCAGACCATACCACTGACGGGCCGTGAATTGCAGTGAACTTTCATCAGCATCACCGCACATCTCCGTCAGTTTTTCCCGTCAGAAGGGTCCGTCTCTATCAGGGAAAAGCAAGAGAGTTGCACCACCAGGTTTCTGTAACGCTGTGTTCCTCTGTTCTGTAAGCTCCTCCGGATTTTTCCCTTTTGTTTTGGAATAAATTGTGTGAGACTGTCGTAATGAACTCTTGCTTAGTATGGCGGAGCTTGAGGACTGTTCTAGTGTGTAATTTTGTGGCTGAATGATGAATTTGCATTGTTTTATGAAGGCAAATAGTAAACGTCTTAAATAAGGGTTTATAGAGGTTTCTGCGACAGTTAAATCAGGTCATGCATTTCCTTTCTTTGTTGCATATGGTTTAAGCTTAAAACTGTAAGAATCCCTTCTCTTTTTTTAGAATAAATTTAGCTTGGTTCCAGATCTCATGATCCCCAATTTCTTGAAAGTAGTTTTGACATTGGAAATGTTCATTTTTTCAAAGGAATTTATATGAAGTTCTCATGGCTTCCAATTCCGTGGTAATATTTTTAATCCCTGTAGTTTTAAATTATTAGGAGAAACGTACCTTAAGTTCTTATGTCTTCCAATTTTCCAGAAGCATTTTTATTTTGATCCTTGCAATGTTAAATCTTCAGAAGCCATTTGCCTGAAAATTTTGAAGGCTTCCAACTTTGTATAAGTATTTAATTAATTACTTAACAAATTTAATTTTTTTTCATGGTTTTCGATTACCTCGAAAATTGTTAGTTGGAGGCTGTGCAGCCTTGCAAGGGCATTCTTCATTTAGATATCGGTCCCTTTTCTACTTATTCTCTAAGCACTGTCAGTGAAGGGGTCTTTGCTTATTTTAGTCAACATGTTTCGGTTGTAATGGAGTCTTGTTTAGTATGTCATGACTTTGTATCTCACTTGCGACATGAATAATTTTGTGGTTAAATGATTAATTTGTTTTGTTCTACGAGGTTAAAAGTTCTTTAACAGGTTATTTAATATCATACTTAAGTTTATCAAATGATTTACTGTTTAAACTGTACGTCTGAGTTAAATATTGAAATCCTGCATATTGCCAGGTAATCCCTGATAGACATTGCTGCAAGTTCACTAGAGGGGGCACGGTTAACTGTAGTTCCTTATTTTTAGAATATTAGCAACATTGTACACACTGCTAAGAATGATCAAGTGCTGTGATGTATCTCCTTCAGTTCTGACTTCTGAGCCTTTCACCAACACAAGAAACTGAAAGTAGTGGAGTCTTTGAAGGGTGGTTTGTGCAATTATGTAATTGACTGTTGTCTAGATATGGCATGGGTCGAGGAATGTTATAATCCATAATTTAGCCAAATTTGCTAAGTAGGATTTTGGATATCATATTTCTGTGGTATCTATATGCAATCTTTTCCACTGGACTGCTGAGTCAAGAATCAAACTGTTTTGAATATTCACTAGCTAAACCTGATAGACTTACCTTGGATGTTGTAATGGAGGCTTGTTTATTATAACACAACTTTGAGGAATGTTATAATGCATAATTTAATGGTTACATGATGAATTTGCAATCTTTTACGACGGTAGATGCTAAATGTCTGTAAGTAAGTTGTTAGATATCATACTTTGGTAGACTCTATCCAGTGTGTTCCATTGAAACCCCTGAAATTGTTGTGTATTCACTAGCTAATTTGACACAGGTTTTCCCTGTCACCAAGACCATACACAATAAATAACACCAACCATAAATAATAAAACATTCACTAAACACACAACCAGTGAGCATTAATAAAATGGAATTCTTTTATTTCCCATTGACACTGTACTTCATCATCCCATACACACTTCGTTTCTCGTTCTTTACTCTCCTCAATCTCTTCTCTTTGTTTGTTGCTTAAAAAATCGTGTTGTTTATATTTGTTACAGTTGGTTATATTGAGTCCTAGATTTGAAAGTCCTTTGCATGAAATTCCAACTGGACTTACCTTATTTTCCTAAAAGCTAGCTATGGGTGCATCAAGAGAAACTTGTCTTTTAGTTATTGTGCATTTCTAAATAGTTTTAACTCCACTAGAAAATCTACTTCACTAAAACCACTACAACTAAGAAATGGCTGATTTCTGCATGCTTTTGCATCATAACCCCTGCTAAATGGACCCAGGCTATCAATCACTAGAGGGGATATGACTAACTGCGGTCCCTTCTTAGCAGCATCACATGCTCTGCCAAGAATGAGATCAGCATCGTAATTTATCCCCATCAGTTCTGACTCAGTTTTACACAAGCACAAGGAACTGAAAGTAATGATCAAAACCAACAGTAGTCTGCTTCAAATTAATTGAAAAAATTAGGGGAGTTACTTACACAGCTTCATTTCTAGGACTCTGAAGAGGAAAGGTAGTTTGCAATGGTTTGTGGGATTTAGGTTTCTGCATGGCATGTCTGGGTTCACTTGCACTAGAAAATGCTGCAAGTTCTTTTGTTACTAAATAAAAGAGGGGATTCTATTGGGTGTCCGATTAACAAAACATATACATCAATATAGAGCAGATTCCTCCCAGTGCTAATTTAGGTTTTGATGGGCAAGTACGGGCCCATATCCTGCTTCCAATTCTTACTAAACAGAACCCTGACTGACAGACTGACATTAACCAACATTAAAAGTTACAGCCTAGGGTGACAAAACAACCCAATACAAAATTAATTCAACCTGGAAATGACCAACACATATTTATCCCCAAAATAAATCTAAACAGGACTAGTTTGAATTTCTCATATATTTTTGAAAATATTAAAAATATCAAGTACACATTTGATGGGAGAGAATTTAGTCCAAAAAGATTCTTGTGAAATTCTCGACCCCCTTGAATTCTCGACATTGACATATTCCATAGATAACTTGCAGAGAAAACCGAACTTTTGTAAAAAATGCTGCACTTAGGCATATGGAAATGTCAATACTTTTGAGATGAGATAACTTTAATGTCTTTTAGGCCAAATTTCTCTGTAGACCTATCAAAGTGTATCTATTTTTTTGGGATCGAGGATACTGGCAGATAATCTGAGTATCTGCTTCTTTCTCTAATGTTTTCCCATCAAACTATTGGAAGTGTAAAATAATGTTATCTGTCCTGTTTGCACAAAATTCACCCATTCTTTAGTACCACAGTTATAAGCTGTAAAGATAACGCCACACTCCAACCCTAAAAAGCAAAAAACTGAAAAAAATAAAAAAGAGTATGGAGGGTCTATCTACTCATAATGTATTTAATATTTATTGATTTGAATTCACAAAAAGGCGGAGCTGCTTCTATCTAAGATCCAATTGAACTCTTTGAAGAACTTTCTTACAATCTGAGTATGTCAACTGTTAATTGATGGAGGATTTTACGGGTGAAAATTCTCTAATTTACTAATGATTAGATTCACTCCACGTTTCAGTGCCTTCTATTTCTAATAAGCCAGTTTTTTTTTACATTTATAAAGTACTGGACCATAAACAGCGGATCAATATTTCATGTCCATATTTAGTTCAGAAGCTAGGGTATAAACATTTTTTATCCCCTCACATAGTTTCAGAATCTGAAAGAATATGTTATACCTATTTCTGATCCCTCTTCTCATCCTTACCACCTTCCCTGTTTTTCAACATTATTTTACCTTATTTGTAGCTACTTTTTCATACGGTCCCTTATATTAACTTTAAATTTTTCATTTTCCATGTATTCAAAACAAGTTTCTAGAGCTTCTGCCGTAAGTGTGCACTTCCTGCTACCCATGGTCTCCTCCCAGATCTCTCTGGCCTATACACATCCAATAGTGTTAACTAAACTATGCTCCTGCTATTACAAATTCGGGAGTTAGTTACCTTGATTCAGGTATATCATGTCATTTGATCCCCTAAAATAGACTACTGTACATACTTTGCTTTTTGAGATTTCCTCATGGCCTATCCATTTATTAATGCTAGAACTAACAATTCCTCCCTGTTCTACTTTGATAACTCTCCTCCACTTCCTTTGAAGTGGTTGTTTTTCACATTCCTGAAATTTATTATTTTGCCTATTATTGATAACTATATCCTGCCTACCACTTAAAACAATGCTATTCAAAACCACAAAATTTAAAAAAAATACTAGTTTTTTCCTATATATAAAATCATTCTGGACTGTAGTGATCACTATCATCTATCAATATATATATAGAGTCGCAGAACCATTATCAGTTTGAACTACATTTCTTTTTCTTTTTCAGCTAGATACTTCAGTGTACATCCTGCTCAGGGTAGGAGAGAGAAGAAGACTGATATTTCTAGATCAAGTTGCTACCCTTGCGCCATTATTTTTCATAGTTATTTGATGAATGAATTTTGATGAAAAGAGGAATATAGCAGGATATTTAAATTGATTGCCATTTTACTTTGGAAAATGGGACCATGACGTGAGATTATTTGAAAACAATATAAAATTATATGCTTATCCATTGGTAACAAAAGAAAAGATGTGTGAGATGACCATCACAATAGTGCCTCCTTTAATGCATCTTTTAATTAGATTTGGAAAAAAATTCCAATTTACGTGAGTTTGGCTTTGCATGGTTCTAAAAATAAGCCTAACTATCCTTGCACCATCATTGCTCACCTGTTTGATGAGTTAATTTTTATCAAACAAGGAGTATAGTAGGATATTTAAACCGACGGCTATTTTACTTTGGAGAAAGGGAACCTGATGTGAGATTGTTTGAAAACAATATAGAATTACTAGTTGCCAGGAAATAGAAATGGGAACGGAAACTGAAACGGGTCTGAAACGCAGAAATACGGAGTTTCAAAAACCCTTGGTTTGGTAACATCATGGAAAGGTCCATATAATATACTATAAAAAATATAAATGCAAAAATAAATAAAAACAATGCATAATACTCATTTTTAGTCCATAATAGATAAAACACTTAAAAAAATGTAGTATTCATGAAAATTCATAACATTCAACATGCTTAAAATTTCACGTTCATGAATTGTGTGTTATAGCCCAGGTTCAAATTTAAAAGACAAAATGTACATTCAAATGATTATAATCTAGAATAAATCATCTAGATTGTCCTTAAAATCATGAATGCCGCTCCCACTAGCTCCACTCTCCACCCCTTGTGTAGAACTCACTTGATTGTCATCATCGACACACAGTAATGAAAGTTGGGCGGGAGTCACTGTGGAAACATCCAAGTCCGTAGTCTCTGAATGAGTATCTCAAACTTTGTTAGGCCCTCTAGCATAGTCCTCAGATTTTTATGATAGAAGGCACAAATTGGAATGCAAAAATGCCATATCCTCAGCCTTCTTGGATGTCAACTTGTTTCATTTAGCTGAGTGGATAAAGACATATGTACTCCAATTCTGCTTTGTTGAAGAATTACTAGCCATCTGTTATAAAAAAAAGGGTGCTGGTAATTTCAAATTAGATAACTTAATAAAATTTTGGATTTAATTCTATACATGTGAGAGAATTTTGATGGCAATAGGTCGTAGGTACTTGGCATCTTGGCCATGTACATACCACCACTTGATTGGAGTTATGTTATACTTGTCAAAAAGAGTCTCAATTTCTCCCATGCTACTTCCTGAAGCTACAAACATTTCCATTTCATTGCGGACCACACTAGCTACAGATGGATTAGGAAAAAGTCTTCTGAATGCTTCCATTGCATTGAGTGTGTTTACACATGTTTAACATAGTGTATTCTATAAGATTAGTTTAAAAAAAAAATGTTTTAGCTTTTTTTTGTCTTAGTCCAGAATTTTCCAACAAAAATGCCTGGGTACGTGATGGAAATGTTGAGAAAGTTTCTAGACGTTTCCGACACATGCCCAAGTGTTTCCAAGACGTTTTTGGAGCAATTCTATATTGGAAACATTTCTAGGCAGAAATGGGGCAGATGGGACGTTTCCCTGCAACGTGGTAAAATTACATGCTTATCTACCGGTAGCAGATGGAAAATGTGTGAGATGACTATCACAATAGTGCCACATTTAATGCACATTTAAAACTATCAATTTAATTGAGTTTGGCTTTGCATGGTTCAAAAATTAAGTTTTTAACTTGAAGAATCCATTACATGAATAGGAAAAAGGCACTTATTGCTAGACATGAAAAATTAATTTAACCAGTGAATGATTACATTGATTAACTACAAATTAAAAATTGTATATAATATCAAACCAAAAAATAAGTGAATGCATTTCTTCAACTAATTAATGAAGTTAACTTCCATGCCAACAGATGCATGCATATCTCTAATGTAAGTTTGAGTAATGAATGCTTTTTTTGATGTGCAAAGTGAAGTAGGCTTGCAATTAGCACATGTGAAGGGAAACGAAGTCCAAAGCATTTGCTTGTTGGCTCTGTTAATTATCCATGTGACATCTGAAATCATCATTTGCAGGAATATAAAGAGAGGAGTGATATCAGGAAAGCGTTAATCAGGGATGGCCGTTTTTTTTGTGAAAGGCTGAAAGTTTGGATGTCAAGCTTACTGAGACAATATTGGACGCTCTTTTGATTTCAGGTTAGATAATCGTGCTTTGTGAAAAACTATTGTGAAAGGAGAGCCTGCTTTCATGTTCTTTATATGGTGTTTAATTTTAATGAGTTAAATAGTTTAGAATGAGATCCAACTATTTTTAACATACTTTTGGTTATGTTTAATTGCAATTTCTGGACCTCTGTATGCTATTGGACCAATTGGACCTGGCAAAGATGTTTATATATGCTCCCAAATTACCCTGACAACTATAAAACATCTGAATATAATTAACAAGTTGTAAATTCCAATAAGAACAAATGAGATGTATCAATGGAAAGCTAGTTTTTCCATAGCTTTCACTATCACCATCATCATCATCTCTGGTGTTGAATCAGTATGTGGTTAAAATTAATAGGTATGCATGTTTAAAAAGGGTTTTTTTGTTTAGCAATACAAATTCATAATAAGCAAATTTTAACTTAAAGGTAGTCAATGCATCCCCACTCCGTAACTAAAAACACGGTGATAATTTTTGTAATAAAACACAAAGGTAATCAGTAGGCTAGGTCTCGTTCACACGATATGAGACATCATAAGAAGGATATTTTTTTTAATAAAACACAAAGGTAATCAGTAGGCTAGGTCTCATTCACACGATATGAGACATCATAAGAAGATTATCACAACACGATGGCCACGGAAGCAGGACAAGAAATGATTTGCAGTGCTCTAGGCTAAGTGGGTCCTACATTATTCCTGATTAAAATACCCCATAATTGATCTCCAAATTAAGTTCCCTTAATTGAGTAATTAATTCATAACACCAAGGTCCAAAGATTAAATGGCATATTAAAGCATTTATAAATTATTAACAATATGATCATATGTAAGTCAACTTTCTCTTTAAAATTATTTAATTAAAAACATATATAATAGTCAAAATTAATGGCTAAGAATTTTAAGTCCCAGTCGTTGGATTGTACAGATCTGTGCCCTTCATTTCTTAAATGCCCTAATTTAGCCCTAAAACAACTTATAAAAGAAGCACCAAGCCATTCGAATGGCCATTTGTAGCTTCAAGGTTGTTCGCTTGAAATGTTTTTTTTTGCAGGGAAGAGAAGTAGGGAGGAGAGAGGCTTTGCCATGCCCCTGCCCTTCTGTTTCTTGCATAGGATTCCTTCCCCATCGAAGCCTTATGTAGGGGTATAATACCTCTACAAAGGGTTTTCCTCTCATGGAAAGCTTCTTTGTCATAGCTTGAACCATTTTTTCTTTTTCAAGAGTGTTAGGTTAAGCAACAACTTATGTGTTTCTTCTTAGCTCAAAGATCTTTTACGGCATTGACTTTTCATATTGCCTTTGTGTTTTCATACACAAGATTTTGTGATAATTCTGGGTCTATATTCTCATACACAGGTGCCATGTTTAGCAATAATTTAATAGAGGGTTATTTATATATCTCATTTCATTGTAGAGGGTTATTTGGCTTCTTAGATATTTGTAGGGTAGATAGAAGTTTTACTGCCCCGTTTGTATTTAAATATTATCATCTTTTGTTGATATGCAAAAGCTTAGTCACTCTCTCTCTCTCACACACACATTCATATTTATTCATTCATTCGAGTCATTGTTTTTCATTTTATGGAGTAATTTTTTCACAACTTAAGGTTGAATGATATTATTTAAGGCCGCAATAAATGGCAACCAAGTGCTTTGGCACTTAAGTGCCACCCATGGTTACGCTATAATAAAAGGGGCGCCTGGTTCTTACTCCCTGGGCGCCTTGGGCATTGGGGGTGAGGTCGGCCTTGCTGCCAGCCAACCCACGGGTTGGACAATGACATTTCTGTCCCCACCCATGTGTAACAAGGATGGGGATCGGGCTTGACGGCACTGTTGCCAACCCTTTCCCCACCTTTTTTTAAATAATTAATACATGATTTGGGGTGGCGAGATAGCCTGACTCCCCCAAAAGCTTCCCTTTTTTTATTAATATATACTTAATACTTTTTTTTCAAATGACAATTCTAACTTATAACAAGCTATACAGACTCTATTCTTATTCAATATATATAATTTTCAGGACTGAATTTGAATACCCTTATTTTAAAGATTTCTTTAGGTTAATTCCTTTTTATCTTGTACATTCTTATTAATCCAGTACGAATATATTTTTCTTAAGTTCTCTGTAGCTTCTCTTGTTCAAGTAAGTTCATAGGTAAGACAATATTTTTGCCTAAGCTTATCTGTTCAGGTAAAATACACATGAAATATTTAATTTATATAATTTTTTCTTAAAAGCTTTTATGAAGATGTTCTAATAGGCATCCTATCGGTTGTGTAGCTGAAACCTCTGTTGGGAAGATGATAATCACATTTATGGGGAAACAAATCCCCTTTCTTAATTTGTTTTAGCATAGGCTAGTTTATTTTCTCAGAGATTAGAAGTAATTTATCACAAGTCCCTAAATGGGCAACTATACCATACTTTATGCAGAGCCAACTCTCTGAATTGTGCAATTATATAATCTAGAATATGTTTTTGACTGTGAAACACAATCAACTTCCTTATTTACTATGAAGCTTCTTCATTACCTAAAACACATACAACTTCTGTTCAAATATACACGTAATTACACAAAATGTTTGTTTTCAGGTAACATAGGTAAAACATAGAATGCTTCTTTTCTATCAAGCACAAGGACATTCATATAAATACAAACAAATACACAAGATGCTTTCATTCAATAAACTTAGATAGATACTTAGATATTATCATTTCAATTAAAGAATTAACACAGGGATTTAGTCTTGTTTCTAAAAGTAATACCTTATAGAAATTAGTTTATTTCCTGTAAGCTTTCTTTTAGAAGCAACTAAAGGAGGGCAACAACCATATCATTTTCACAACATAACTCTCTAATTACAAGATGCTAATAACACACAATAGATTTGAACTTTATTTCTTCACAATGAAGAACTTTGCATCATAAAAAACATTTACATATAGATAATTACATTCCAAGGATTCATTCCCTGTTAGTAAATATCATAAAAGTTCAAGATGCTAATAACACACAATAGATTTGAACTTTATTTCTTCACAATGAAGAACTTTGCATCATAAAAAACATTTACATATAGATAATTACATTCCAAGGATTCATTCCTTGTTAGTAAATATCATAAAAGTTCAAGATGCTAATAACACACAATAGATTTGAACTTTATTTCTTCACAATGAAGAACTTTGCATCATAAAAAACATTTACATATAGATAATTACATTCCCAGGATTCATTCCCTGTTAGTAAATATCATAAAAGTTCAATTTTTGCAATCACAATATCTTCTACAACAATTAAACACAGTGATTCTTTCATGCTAGGTAGAGTATTAATTCTTTCATCCAGTAAGCAATCTTTTCTACAACTGCAACATCTACTACATCAATTACAACTTAACATGCAAGAAGGGAAAAACTTACCTCCCAGCTATATGATGTCATTAGGGATCTATGATCCTCATCAACCCTCAAGCTTAAGAGGTGACCCTAAACAGACCAACACATGGGCATAAGGATGCAAACATAGGGAAGAAGGGTTGAACACTTCAAGGCTTAAATTTTGGCCAAGTAAATTCATACACAATCCAACCTAGTATGGCTTCTAGTATATTTTGGGAAATGTAGGAAGAGGGTTAAGTAAATATATAGTAGACCACATCTCTATCAGGGTACCCATCTTCATAGGGTAGACATGTACTCTTCTCTTAAGTAGGATATCCTTCTACTTGGAGGAAAACTTAAATGAAAGCAAGAAATGCAACTGCTATGCATGATACCTATTTGTTTAAAGGAAAACATTTGTTTCACTTGTATCTCCAACATCTCCTTTGCATCCATAATTCTCGAGCATGATCTTCAAGAGGAACCACTTTACCCTTTCCCCAAGTACAACCCATACAAGATTAATCACATACAACACACAATTTTCTGCATATTCATATATAAGGGACATAGTACAACCTACCTCAATTCTAGCAAAAATCAGATATCCTTTCTCTTAATTGTCTTTTACCTGTTCTTTGTAACTTTGCTTTCCAAGTTCTCTAAATTCTTCTGCAATTAGATTGAATGGAAGAATCTTGACAAAATTACTACAAAAAGTGGGAAGAAGGTTGTTGCATTTTGTAGCCTATCAAAGAGGGACATGTGTCCATTCTAGGTTTGTAGCTTCACTTCTCTTTAGAACATGCCTTGAAAAGTTCAATCCTTGGTTTAAGAGCTTCTAAATTGTCTCAAAAGTTTACAAATTAAAGGCACTCAATTCCTGGCCAATGAGAGAGCAAATGAATGATTTTAAAATTTTGGCTTCTCATAAATTATGAAAATTCATGTCTTGGCAAGGGTTCCCTCAAGGTTCACATACATAGAAATAATCATGTAAGAGAATGTTTTAATCAGGGTACTATATGGTATATATTCTAAGGTTTATGAATTCAAGAATAATGTTGTTTAAACACTATATGGTTAAAGCACACAAGGGTTGTATATGCAACAATTACGTTGAATATGAGGCCCATATGTGAGGTTCATGATAGGTGTGGTTTTTGGATCAATGGTCAACATCTTGTCTTCCTTTTTGCCATGAACACCTACCACTTGTATACTCATTGCACCTGTACTAAACTTAATGCTTCTCCGTTAGGTGAGCACCTAGGTTTCTTGAAAACTTATCAGAGTCAAACAAGATTTCTTTTGGGAAGGGCTAAAGGAGGAAGTCCAAAAATTTGTGGCAGAATGTATGGTGTGTCAACAAAACAAAGGGGAGACAACAAAAAACCAGGGTCTATTATAACATTTATTTATTCATAGTCAGAGGTGGGAGCAGGTTTCCATGGATTTCATCACGGGGCTGCCAAAACTTGAAGGAAAAAATGTCGTCATAGTTGTTGTGGATATACTCATCAAATATAACCATTTTTGCGCATTATCATATCCATTTGTAGCAAGTATAGTAGCAACAATATTTATGGATATAGTTCAGAAACCCCACAAGACCCCAAAGATCATAATAAGTGATTGTGATCCTACCTTTATTATTAATTTTTTTAATTGAATTATTCTCATGTTTAGGTACCTAGTTGGCTCTTAGCTCATCTTATCATATACCCAATTTGATGGGCAAAATGAGGTGTTCAAAAAATGCTTGGAGGTTATTGTTGTCAACCTGGAGTTGCACTTTGAATTGAAGACATGTTGAAATGGCTAATCCTCTCTCCAGTTGAAACAATGGGATCTTCTCACGAGGATGGGTGCCTCAGTGGTGAGAAGAACCTCCAGAGAAAGTTGGTTTCTGTAAGATGTATCAATGAGGATCTCTACTCTGTGTTGCGGACTACCATGGAAAAGGGAGAAATAAATTTGAAGGAGAAATCCTACTTAATGACGGTGATACACCAGAATATTGATCCACTCTACTTGGAACCTTGAACACTGAATCAAACGAGGGAAAATGAAGACCTTTGATTTCAATTGATCACTATGCATAAGTATTTTATGAGAAGGTTCGATCCAATGACAAAAACGTGAGGGAAAACGATGGAGAGAGGTCTGATACAAGACACTTTGCAGCTACCTAACATCCACTTACAGTTTCAGTAAAAGACATATAAAACACTGAACATGAATTGCATAACATGATAAGCTAGCAACTAAGTACGAATCATAATTTGGGAAGGGAGATAAATCTACCACATATGCAAATTGCTGAATGAATGTACATTATGCTAGCACTTGAAATCTGAAAGTACAGTCTTTATATTGATTAAAGAGGTTACACAACTCACCAATGACAGAGTCTGATCTTACCAAGAGGGATGGATTTTACAACGCTGAAAAACCATTAATATAAAAAAATTACAAAAAGCCAAGAGATTGGCATTGGAAAATAGAGAGGGAGTAAACTCAAACCAACTCAGCGTTTACAAAAATCTATTTTGTCTTGCATGAAAATTCTTTGCGTTGAAAAAGAAGAAGACAAGCTTTGGATGCATGAAATCTACGAATAAATGTCTTGACTTGAAAACCAGTCAACTTTAAAACAATAGTAGTCAAATCCACTCGAACTACTGGAACATTTCAAAGTCTCCTCATTGCATGAAATCAATGTAAATGTCAAATTAAGAATTACATTTGAACCGTCGGAACGTTTTAAGCTTTGAGACAAACGAGAGTGTGTGCATGAAATTTCTGGCTGTTTGAAATGTTCAACGCTTTGCTTGTTCATCATGCAAGACAACTCTATTTTCAGAACTGAAGCATGCTTGCTTTCTTAAATGCATTCATTTCATTGGAGTCACTCACGTTAGTCTGTGCATGATCTTTATTTATCATGCCTTTGTCTTCATTTTGCGTTTGTTTTATTCACTGTTCATGCTTATGTCCATGTTCAGTTCTGCTTTAATCTTTGCTCATGCCTTATTTTTGCATTTGTCTTACTTCTTGTTCAGTCCTGTTTTAATCTTTGCTCATGCCTCTATTTCTGCGTTTGTCTTACTTGTTCAGTCCTATTTGTGCTTCCATTTCTGTTCATGCTATTGATTATGTTCAGTTCACTTCGTGTTTTCTCTGGCTTTTCTCGTGTTCTGCTTTAATTCGAGATTCGGGCTTTATTTTAGTTTTCGTCATTCGAACAAATTGTTCGAAGGACTCTCTGTCTATTCTCTTTCCCGGGCTTAGCATTTCCTTTTCTCTTTTTCGGCCTTTGCTTACGCCCTTGTCTTTTCTATCTGTCTTTTTGTCCCTCCCGAATTCCTTCAGACTTTTTCCTTTGGACAAAAAGTCCAGAGGAATTCGTTTCCTTGTGCCTTTGTTTTATCTTTATCGGGCTTTTCCCCATGTGTATCCTTCGTCGGGTCTTTTTATGAATTCGTTCGGACTTTTTGTCCGAAGGAATTCGTCTCCTTTGGCTATCTTCCCTGAAGGGCAAATGCCCTTTGGGAACTTTGTTTTTGTCATTCGCTTCATGAAGGTGCCTCTGCAAGGGCTTTTGCTTCTCAAAAATGCCCTTCGAGCTTCTTGATTTGGTCCTCTCGCCACCAAGTGCCCTCCGTAAGGGCTATTCGTCCTCAAAAGTGCCTTTCGAAACTTTTGAAAGGGTCCTGCGACTGACCAAGTGCCCTCCGCAAGGGCCATTTGTCTTCAAAAGTGCATTTCAGAGCTTTTGAAAGGGTCCTGCCACCGACCAAGTGCCCTCCGCAAGGGCACTTCTCCTTTGGAAAAATTGATTTTGTCCTTCAGAACTTTTACCAAGGTCTTCATTGTGCTTGAAGTGTCCCCGCAAGGGCACATACTCTTCGGGCTTTTTGAAGGGCACTCGGGCTTTTTGAAATTGTCCTTTGGAACTTTTTGTATTGACTTGAAAACCATAAAGTGAACCAACCCGAAGGGTACATACCCTTCGAGACTTTTGAATTGGACCTTCTTGAAGCGCAAGTGCCCTTCGGGTCTTTTCAACTGTGCTTTTCCTTTTTCCTTCAGACAAAAAGTCCAAAGAAAATAAACTTTGAATGACTACCACTTAGTCATTTTTTCGGACCTTTACACAGTCCTTTGAGAGCTCTTTCTCTCGAATAAAATGTCCGAAGAAATAGTCCACCTCTTATAGCCCGAAAAAATCCTTGGGAAGACAAAATAAATAAACTTACAGCTTGTATGCCTTGGCTTTTCGCTGTACGTGATGCTTAGAAGAGGAGGAAAACCTTTTCAAATTGCTGTAGATGGCCACTTGGATGGCTGCAAATGCACATTTAAGAACCCCAAAACTGATTCACAAGACAAACTTGGCACCATAGCAAAGTTCTGAATAGTAGGGGTGACAATTTGCCCTGTGGGGGAAAAATGGTCAACAATTATCTTTGTTGTTTTGCTTTGGATAAACATGAGAGATGGGTTCAATCGTTGACGCTAAAAGAATGGTGGTATAACACTTCTTTCCATACCTTATCCAAAATGTTTCCATTTTTGACATTGTATAGGTACCATCCACCATCCATTACCTCGTCTTTGAGGATCCAGTGAAAGGTTGGGCAGTCAAAGATTATTTTTACACTAGTAGAATGTACTCTCTAGGCTCGAAGAGAACTTGACAATGGTGCAAAACCGCATTAATCAACAAGCTGACCAGCATTGCAGTGAAAGGCATTTTAAAGTTGGAGATTGAGTTTTTGTGCATTTACAACCATACAAGCAAATGGCTTTGAAACAACAAAAGGATAACAAACTTTCACCTAAGTATTACGACCCTTATCAAGTCTTGTAGAAGATTGGCAGTGTAGCATACAAACTGGAGTTATCTCACTCTACAAAAATACATCAGATCTTTCATGTTTTCTATTGGAAGAAGGTCATTGGACAAATAGCTTTAGCTCAAACATAGTTACAAGAGTTTGATGAGGAGGGAAAAATCATTTTGGAATTTGAGGGAATAATTCAGACACACACTAAGAGGTTGTGGATGAGAGTGATTATAGAGTATCTAATCAAGTGGAAGAATCTGGCCAATGAAGATGCAACATGGGAGGATGAAGCATTAAAGCAGAAGCATCCAACGATTGTCAACATTGAGGACAATGTTGTTTTGAAAGAAAGGGGCATGCTACACCCTTAGCCTTTAGCGTGTAGTAGGATATATGTAGCTGATTTATGGCTATCATTTCTTTTAATTTAGTCATATGATATTTCTACAGCTTTATATTAATAAAAGGGTTGGCCTAGGTTGTTTCCATAGCATAATTAGAGTATATATAGGAGGTAGTGGTTAGTATTTTATTATCATATTGCGAATTCTGTTCTTATTGTATGGTTGTGGAGGTTGCGTTCTCGAAGTGGCTCATCATTTATTCATATGTTCTGCTCTATTTTAGTCATATTGTGATCTATTTCTGTGATTCTACTTTATTTTTGAAGTATTTTCATTACGAACAAAATGAACACGTGACATATTTCACCCTCTTAGTGAGTTTAAAATGATAATAAACCTTAAAAATCCTTTGCTATTCAAACCCTTCTTGAAATGAGATCAATCATGACAACTAGCAAACAATCAACTCATTGAAAGTATCATGAACAAAGAGCAAAAACAAAATCACTAAAGCAGAAAACCTTGTGCAAAGAGTTAACGAGGATCAAACATTTGGTCAACAGTCATGATCATAACAAAAACAAAGACTCAAAGAAGCGAAGAAAAACCATAGGCTTAGAAATTTGAAATAAAATCAAGGAAGCTAAAGATTAGTGAACGAAACCCTGCAAATTCTTCAATAAACTTAGAATTCAGATATTAAAATAGTGGCTCCAAATTGTTTTTAAAATCTATTTGTGTTGGTGACATCACATAACATAAAAAACACAAAGACCTCACTGGCGTCATGCCACTTTTAATGGGAAGGATTCCATCAAATGAGCTTAAAATATATGGCAAATCACATTTCACTCAGCTCTGTGGATATCAATATAATATAGGGTAACTACACTCGACCAAAAGGAATCATTAGTGATGGGGTCACAAATGTCACCTCTGTTTTCCAAACTAGATTTTTAAAAACCCTGATATTAAAACAAGTGGAAAATTATTGTTGTTATTTCTCCCTATCAGTGTTGTGGAAACATACAATTTGTACAAAGTACTTACTAAAGACATTGAAAGAGGGTTTGCAGATTTGGTTCTACTCCTATCATCCCCTTTCCCACATAAATATGCTCATCGTTCGTTAATTTCTTTTCAATATATTTTAGGTGGAAAGAGTTTAAAAACAAGGGAAGATGACTTCAACAATCAAAGAAGATACACTTTTTGAACTAGGCTCTACAATAGGGGAAAGCGCCTAAGGTTGAGCTGCCCAAACTCTCTTTTTTTGGCAGCTTCTTTATTCCTTTGGTTATGCTTTTTACTCTTGGGGACCCATAAACTGTTTTGGTTTTGCGGACATAATTAAAATATGTATCTACCTATCTATGTATATGTTTGTCTGTCTATCTAGATTGTCTATCTTGTATGTCTTTCGTAACGTGGAGTCCTCCAAATCAATTTGATATTTGATGATAATTTCAATTATGGGTCATAATGTGGGGTTTAAAATTCATTTTTGTATTGGAGGGCAAATGAGATGTTCGAATCTGCACCATACAATAAAAATGGCCGAGTAAACTAAGCCTTCTATCAAAGTCACTTGATGCAAAATATTTGTTTGAATTTTAATCCCATTTTGAGGTATGATAATTTGTTTAACTCATTGTGAAGAATCCATGGAGTAATTGCTTTGCTTTTTTAATTTTATCAAATCCCCAAATTCCTTTCCTGAACTGGCCTCGTCTTGGCCATTTATTTTTACATTTATTTTTCTCTTTTCTGGTTATTTTTTGCCTTTACACGAGCAATTTGATTTATGTCCAATAAAAGTAAAATGCTGAGCCGATTGGAGGTGAAAAATTGAAGTATAAGAGAAATTTAAATTTGGGCCTGCTGAAGCTTACATCAGTTTACACATTCCTCTGTAATAATCGTATGGAGCATAATTTATTCAACATTTCATTTCATTATTGTTGTCAAACTGGAGTTGCAACCTGAATCGAAGACGTGCTGAAATGACTAATCCTCTCTCCAGTTGAAACAATGGGATCTTCTCAGGAGGGTGGGTGCCTCAATGGTGAGAAGAACCTCTAGAGAATGCTGGTTGTTGTAAGATGTATCAATGAGGATCTCTACTCTGTGTTGTGGACTACCATGGAAAAGGGAGAAAGAAACTTGAAGGGGAAATCCTACCTAATGACGGTGATACAACAGAATGTTGATCCACCCTACTTGGAATCTTGAACACTGAACAAACAAGGGAAAAAGAAGACCTTTGATTTCAATTGATCACTATGCATAAGTATTTCATGAGAAGGTTCGATCCAATGACAAAAACGTGAGAGAAAAAGATGGAGAGAGTTTTGATACAAGATACTTTGCAGCCACCTAGCATCCACTTACAGCTTCAACAAAAGACATAAAACATTGAACATGACCTGCATAACACGATAAATTAGCAACTAGGTACAAATCAGAATTTGGGAAGGGAGAGAAATCTACCATGTATGCAAATTGCTGAATAAATGTACACTATGCTAGCACTTGAAATCTGAAAGTACAATCCTTCTATTGATTGAAGAGGTTATACAACTCACCAATGGCAGAGTCTGGTCTTACCAAGAGAGGGATGGATTTTACAAGGTTGAAAAGCCATTAATATAGATTTTTATAAAAAATCCAAGAAATTGGTGTTTGAAAATAGAAGAAGAGCTAAATCCGTCCAACTCAGCGTTTACAAAAATCTATTTTCTCTTCTTCCTCATTGCATGAAAGCTCCTAGGTGCTAGAATTGGACGGTGGAATCATACGTTTGACTTTTCTTGTGCATGTTCAGCTGAAACGTGTCTAAAATTAGAAACCAGCGCTTTGGCGTTGAAATGGACAGTGGCTAAGCTTAGGCTATTCTTTATTTCTGCATCATGCATGGAACATTATGGACGGTAGGCAAATTTTGACAAATCAAACTCTTATCATGCAAAATGCTATGTCCACCTCCAAATATGGACTTCCTCTTGAGCTGTTTGAATGTTTGAAAGCACGAGTTTGACCCGGAGATGAGCTTGACTTCACAACCAGTCCACTGAAGCTTTGACCAATCAATCGAAAATAGCCTTTGTTTGCATGGATTTCCATGTTGACTCCGTCTCTTGTTTTGGTTTCCTGTTCGTGTCGTGTCTATTTTTGGCAGGATTCTATATTTGGATTTATTTTGTCTATATTAGTCTATATTTCCTTGGATTTATTGGCTATCTCCTTGGCCTTTATTTCTGGTTTTTTCATTGACTTTATGCTTTTCTCTTTGTTTTTCCTTTGAATTCTTTTGGACTTTTATCTTGTCTCATTTCCTACGGAAAAAATGTCTGCCCCTGCCTTCTATTTCTCTTGGACTTTTCTGTTTGCATTTTTTCCGAGTTAATCCTTCAGATTTTTTGTCCGAAGGATATCCTTCCTTCAATTTTTCTTTTTTTCCTTGTTTATATTTCCTTGGGCTTTTTGAAGGGCACCCAGGGTTTTTGACGGGCACCTTCTGAAATCTTCCCGAAGGGCAGGTGCCCTTCAGGATTTTTGCCTTGATCCTTTTCTGCCAAGTGAATCTCCCGCGGCGCTTCTAAGTGAACCTTCCAGAAGGGTAGGGTATGTACCCCTTTGGGACTTTTGCAATTGTCCTCTGAGAGCTTTTTCTTTCGGACAAAAGTCCGAAAAAATACTCTTCCTCTTACAACCCCCAAAAAAAATCTTTGCTTAGACAAAATAAATGAACTTACAGCTTGTATGTCTTGGCTTTTGGCTGTACGTGATGCTTAGAAGAGGAGAAAAACCCTTTCAAACTGCTGTAGATGATGTTTTTAGTAGATAAAAACCCACTTAAAACTGCTGCATGTGTCCTCCTTTTGAACGAACTATATGCTCTATATGATCGCTGTAGGAGTCCATCAGAATTTACATGGCCGAAGGAGACCTTTTCGTCATCATTTGCATGGCTGTATTTGTACATTGCGTTGGCTGTAATCAAGAAAGCTCCTTGGAACTCTCTGAATGACTAAACTTCACCTGGCTGTAAATGGCCACTTTGGCTTATACCTGGCTGTAGATGGCCACTTGGGTGGCTGTAAATGCACATTTAAGGACCCCCAAACTAATTCACAAGACAAACTTGGCACCATAGCAAAGTTCCGAATAGTAGGGGTGACAATTTGCCCTGTGGGGGCAAAATTGTCAACAATTATCATCCATCCTTTTGTTTTTGTAAGGTTTTTATCCAGCTTGGCATTGGGTCTTTTACTTGTCACATTGCAGTTGACAATTTTTCAATGAAAATTTGATTTCCTAAATCTTTCCCGAATTAGGAAACTGCTTTGGGTCAAACTGGTGTGTAAGACCTATCAAAATATGTTTGTTTTCTTAGAAAATGTTTTCATGATTGTTTAGTTTTAAGATTTGTTTCATTGTTGTGATTTTCCGTGTAATATGTCATGTGTTAGGTTATGATTTCAAAAAATAACACAGTAATTGTGCCTAATATCATTATATACTCCACAGATTAAAAGAAAACGTGATTCATTAAATAAATAGATGTCTAGGCTATTGGTTGTCTACTGTGTGGGGTAGTCTTGGCTACATTCTTAAGATCGGTAAACTTAATTTATACTTGAATTGATCCCATTAAACTGTGTGTCAGGCTCAGATGTACCTTACAATCGTTATATCACAAATTCTACATGTCTGCTGGAATTATGAATTGCCTTATAACAATGAGGGCGATATCAACCTTAGTCACATTCTTGCTATTGCACTCCAGACAAGACACCAATTTGATGTATGAGCCCTTGTAGAAACCCAGTTGTGGATTGTCTTCCATTTACCTTAGGTTTTGGCCTCTTGACAGTAGTAAATTCAAACTTGCAATCCACCTGCATCTGAGGTACCAAAATATGGTGTTTGTGTATATGTTCTAATTGCACAGTAAGTAAAACCTACTTTTTGCATCCTTTATCCAAGAGAAGGCATGACTAGTAACATTGTATCAGCTTCATGGAAATATCTGCAGGCTATTTTTTGCTAATGGGTTAATTTTCATGCAAAATTTTAAAAAAATCAGATAATCCACGTAGTAAAGTTTTAAAAAAAAAATCTTAGGTTTTTTATATAAAATGTGCACAAAGTTATTATGTATCTTATTAGTAGATTCGCCAATTTTATATGCATTACTAGTAAGTTCCATATTTTCCCTCAATTAGTAGCCTGTCATTCTTATATTTTGTTGTTGTTAGAAATTTAAAGATTTACCAACTGTGTGATGCTTGTTTTTACAAGTTTTCATCCCTTGAGGCTTTCTCTGGTGTATATCCTTTTAAGCCATGAGTACCAAATGCAACTTTGTTGTCACTGTCATTGTGGTAGAATCACTCAAAAAGAACCTCTTCACAACAGGTAACTATGCTATATTTTATTATTCATGCCTTTGAGGAAATTGCCCCCATTCGACATCATGTTGTGCTCACATAATTACTGTCTTATTTGTTGTTCTCGTTCTGACATAGATCTCATCCTTCCCTCACATTAACAGCACTTGTCTTTTAAGAGATGCTCGTTTCTGGATAATTTTCACAAAATAAGAAGTTTGTTCACGTGAGCCAAAATTCCTACAGTTTATCCAGCAGAGAAAGTTTGTGTCATATAGCACAAATCTGAATGCGAGGCTAAAGTAGTCTTCATAGTGCTCGGGACACCATCTGATAGGCAAGAGGTTCACCTTGTCTTTGGGTACAATCTCGTTTAGGTTAGCATGATACATAGTAGCTGCTGAATGAGGTTAGAACCCCATCTAACCACAGAACAAGCCATCACAGGCCATCTCGGGAGAAACTAGGATTGTATCTCCTTTGATTTTGTTATTGACGAAACCAAAAACTTTGCTTGAGGGCAAATGTTGTTCAACGAGAGTTGTGAGTTAAAGACTCTTAACTTTTTGTAGACAAAAAATGTCGACACTGAAAACACTGCCAAACGTTCTCTGTACCATTAGTTTTCTACAAGGCTCTTTGAGTCTCTTAACATTACATAACAACACTTTCATGTCTGATTTTCTGGGGAAGTGTCTACAAATATATCCTTGTTCTACTTCAAACTCCCTTGCACGAAAAAGCTGTTGGATTTGGAGGGCTTATTTATTTTTCCTAGAACGAGGGAATGGATGACAGGCAGGTTCCTTATTTGTGTTAGTCTATAATTCCTTGCCTTCCTCATTACAGAGAAGGACTTTGTTGCCATTTGTTTGACCGCCCCTTAGGGACGAGATTGTGGGAACTTCAGCCAGTAGGTTATGAGAGCTTATTGTTTGCCATTTGCTTGCCTTTAGTCAGCATTGTCTTCACATGCATGGAAGTGTTCGGATTGCTAGAAGGAGATGATCTTTTGTGTGGTGCCAAAGGCAATGTCTTAAGTATTGAAGCACCCTTGAGAGAGATCACAATTAAAACATCCCAAGTCTCATGCAACTTTGGTCTAGTTTGGCCAGAGAAGCGTGAAGAAAATTACAGCATCTAACTAGGTGGCATTCTTGATTTTTGTGATCCAAACATTAAATGTTATGGATGCTATATTTTGAATTTTCCACTTATTGTATTCCCTTCCTCTATCATTGCTTTATTAAATAATTAAAGTCAAGGTGAGAAAGCTATCTTTGAGATTTGGATTAGCAATGTTTAGCTGGCACACATAAATTAGCTTTGAGACTTATAGAAAAGTGGTCACAACTGGTATCAAGTTCAATATTGATTTCTAGCCTGAATCTTGGAACATAGTTTCATTGATCAAGAAGTGATCAAGCCTCTCAATCATCATAGCATTCCCTGAAAGTATGTTATAACAAGTCTATTTTCTATCTTTAAGGATAATTTGATTGTAGATGGTCTGTCGTTCCAAATTGTGGAAGGATTATAGCATAAACAGGTATGGGTAATGGTAATGCCATTTTTTGAAAAAAGGAGACGGGTATGGGGAGACGACAATAGATATATGCTACGAAAAATTTACCTATTGTAATACCATGAGAATGAAATATATACTATGCAATACTAGTAATATATGAGCCAACCAGATAGCTTGAATGAATGAATATCTCATCATATGAAGGGTTAAAAGTACATTGTAACACATTGAAACGTTGACAAATAGGCATGCAAAAAACAAAAATCACAAATGTGAACTTGAATCGTATCTCATCTTGATACGATAGGGTCAATTGTCACATCAGTTATGTCCTCTAGGTCCTCCACCAAGATGGTCTCTAGATACGCATCGCTCTCGAATTGTGGCTCATTTGTAGGCAATATAACACGGGGAAAATCATTGAGGCCATCCACCTCAAGCATATCATCCTCCAAGGATATGTCTGTTGCTCCATTAGGTCGAATATGGTCCCGTTTTGTTGGACATTCCTTGTACCTTGGGTCTACACGAGAAAGAAGACGAAGTGTGCTATGACTGTACACCAGGTTCTCTGCCTTATTTGACTCTTGTTGGTTCCTCTTCAGTGAACGAATGAAATCGTAAGTACACCAATTCCTCTCACAAGATGATGAACTAGCTATTTGTGAAAGTAATCTTATTGCAAATGATTGCAATGTAGGGACTTCATTGTCATGGTTCTGCCACCACTCTATTGGGTTGTTCTTTGCACGCATATCATAGAGAGCCTTCACTTGAGAAATCTGTCTGTGGCCACATGAAAACATGTTCCACTGAGTCTTGATAGAAAAATCCTCCTCTCCTCGACCATAAACCTTTTTCATCGCAGCCCAAAATTCCTTCATTGCTTCTTTGTCCTCTTATAGAACCCCCTTCTTTTTGACTACTATATCATACCACTTTGGATTCAAAACATAATCAACACAATGTATAGGTGTGTAAAGCTTGTTCATTTTCTATGTGCCTTTTCCTTAATCAAAGGATATAGAAAAGGATCCCTTAAGTTTGCAATTTTTCTTATTCTTTCACACATATAATCAATTTCTTCATAAACCTCCCCCAAACATGGATTGTCTGAATCAACAAAACAGATTACCTCACAAATGCGCTGAATGAAGTTAACGACAAATTTTACGTCAACCCAAAAATGGTCATCAAGGACCATCTGCCTTATCGCAACTGCAGTCTCTAATGTAGATTGTCCCCTGGATGCCCATGCACCACCAACTATAGTGGAACATAAGCCCCTTTGATAGCATAAAGATGGTCAAAAAGTATGAAGAAAGAAACAAACTGTGTATCTGCAGGTTTGAGAAGTTCCACCTTGGCAAATCTTTGATAAACACCCTGTGTGTGTTGATGATTACATATGAACATTTGTATTTTTTTGTCCTTTTCAATAAGCTTAGGAATCCACTGAAATTTTCCAATGTCTTTGAACGCATTATTCAATGTATGCACACAACATGGTGTCAAAATACATGTTTGCATTTTTTTTGCACCAACAATCCAATTGCTTTACAAATTGGGGCAACATATATAACAACTTGGCTCAATTGCATCACATCACTGATTCTGAAAGAATTATGCATTTTTCTCTTGTCCCAAACAATCGATTGCCATCAAAAAATAAGGGTCTTTGGAGCAAGTTACCATAATGTTAGAAGAGGACGGTTTCTATTATCAGTCCTGATGCAGGGGCATCCAAAAGTTCGTGCAATCTTGCATCAACCAAAAACAAAGTGGTGTGTGTTTGCTTAGGTTTTTGTGTTTGTGGTCTTGTTGGAGTAGAGCTTGTTAACCTCTGAGAATGATGTTGATAAAGTATTCTTTGTCTCGGGAAAAGTTCATAGATGTTTTGTTTGCTTCTATCAGTCTGTGTGGACTATTAAGTCACAGACATTGGTCAAAATGGTTCTTCAGTGCAGTAGAGAATTGGATTGCCAAATTTGGTGAGATGATATAAAATGTAGTGCACAAGTTGTGTTTCAAATTTCAGATCAATTAGATAAATAGTAGTTTTGGTAACTATCGTTTGCTGTGAAAATGTCACTTGAGCACTCAGAAGTCAGCAATTTGGTTCTTTACTGCAATATCACTTGGGAAGCTAAGATTTTTGAGGTGCTTGGTGTTTTACTATTCTTTATATATGCCAAGTTTCACTTTATGAAATGGTAAAACGGTAATGTTTGATAGTTACGAGCGATTGTCTTTGCTTTGTGATGTGTGGAAGGAACTGTTATTGATAGTTTGACATTTAATCCCAAAAATTTAAAGATGCCAAACTATTGTACGTTATGTTGAGGTCAGTGAAGTTGAAGAGACACCCCATGAAGCTTGGGATGTCAAGGGAATACGAGATTTAGAGAATAATGTCAAGTTTGGAGAGGGGGACGAGCTATGGAGCAAAACTCTCTAAGAGTAGAATAGAGAGTTGTATTAGTTCAGGGGGGACTTATGAGAGTCTAAAACTTTCATGTAATTTAATAAGACTATAGAGGAATGTGTGAGAGTGTGAGTGTGTTTCCGCTGTAATGTTTTTAATATGAATGCAATGAAAATGTGTTAAGTGCGTCAAGCTTGAGTATGTGTTGAAAGTGTCCATGAGTGAGTGTCTAGCCCAAACAATACAAAGATAAAGACAGTCCTTAAGTAGAACCCCTCTTTTGTGCTTGCACCAAGTCCAATCGTCCATGACAACGCTGCATCCTTATGCAAACCATACTAGTTTGGTTGGCATAGTTTTTTGTTCTATCCTTGTTTTTTCTTTGTCAATAAGAGTTATGCAAAGCTTCTCATAATCGGGAGGCTTATAACTGCCAGCCCATTGTTGATAGCACAAACTCTCTATTTATAATAAGGTGATCGAGCAACATTGAATGGTATTTGATTCGCATAAAAGTGTGCAGTCACTGCGTCCATTGCATCTCGACCATGCACATCAAACATGCTTTAATGGAGTTCAAACTGCCAATGTGTGGTCTCTTACGAAAAACACCACATCCTTTGCCACATGTCTGGAAGACGCATATAACTTTGATTTTGTTCTTGTAGTTGTTATGACAAAGTTACTTTGAGTTTGATTTGTGATTGAAGCGTGAGAGCTTAAAGGAGTCACTTTGCCTTCGACTCTTTCTTATTATCTCATTGCTTCATACTGTGCTTCCTCAATCGAGTGAAGGCTCAACTCCTTTTCACGGTGTTCGAAAAAATGAGTCTTCACCTTTGTGTAAGTGCTTTGAAAGGCCTTCCCATAAAGTTTATAGGGGATATCCGTTGTTCTGCCATTCGCTTTTCGAACGTGATCGCAAAAATTCAAGAGCAAATACTTCTTTCCCCCTAACATTTTGACAAAAAAAATAGTAATTATAATTTAAAATTCGTAAAATAAATAAATAAATAATGTTAAAAATAAAAAACCAAAACTAAAATTAAATATTAATTTGTAGATTAAATACTAATTTGTAAATCAAATAATAAATTAAAATAAAAAATTAAATAAAATAAAAAATTTAAATTTAAATTAAAAAAATTAAATGATAACTAAAATTAAATATTTTACATGACATAAATGATAAAATACAAATTAAAAAAGCATTAAATAATAAATATTAAAATTTAAAAACAAGATTTTAAATAATTCAAAACATTTAAAAAAATCCCAAAATTAAATAATAAGATTATAAATATCAAAAGAAAAAATTAAAATGATAAACTTTTAAACACTTAAACTACTACCATTCAAGGCAATGCAAACAATAATGCAGGTTAGGCCTTGCTAAAACTTTAAAACTTTAAATTTTAAACCATAGTGGTATCCGAAGACTTTACATACCTTTTTCATGATGATGATTGATTTCTGACCACAACCACTGTAAACTCTTTGAATTTGGATTGCAAACGTTGTAAAGTCTGATTGGTTATGGTAAAATGTGGTGCATTTTTCTTCTATAACAAAATTTACATGTTAGGGTTTGAAAAATGCATTTTTTGGGTATGGGAATTTTTTACTGGAAAATGGCTAGGAGATGTTAGAAGTTTTTGACAGACGTCTCCGGGTATGGGACATGTCTTCGTACCTATTTCTCGTATCGGAGATGCATCTTGGTACTTGAGACATGTCCCAGGGGGTGGGGGATGCGTCTCCCTGCAACTATGGATTATAGTGAGCTCTTCGCTAATGATTATACTTGTAGTTTCTCCAAAGGTGCAAGTAATGCTGAAAGGGATGTAATTTTCTGTTTTGGTAAAAGGGGATTCCGTAAAGCGAGAGCGTGTATGTCGGTAGTTGTACCTCACTCTAAAGCTATGGCTGATGGCCTCGTATCACCTTTTGTGCGTGGAACATCAATCAACAATAACTTGATATTTTGAGTGGAGGTGATAGTGGAAAATGAGGTTGTGTTTTCCTTCAAACAACATGGCAATGAGTTGTGCAGGGAGGAAACGTTTTGTTTCACATTGAACTTTAGCAATGGTGAAGTAGTGGGGAAGGGCAATGATACATAGCATGAAAGTGGTGAAATATTTCAAGATGAGTTGGGCAGTGATGATGAGGGGCAATGGCAGGGTATTATAGGTGATGGAGTTGAAGAAGCTTGAGTAGATACATGTACAAAGTTCAATAACATTTCACATTTGTCAATGAAATTTGTAACTTCCACCAAACTATTTTAGTTGTCCAATACATGATTGAAACATGTGTCATCTCAATGAAAACAGGGGTCAGATATCTATTGTCTCCTCTAAAAACGTAGAGAATGCATTGTGTGTCAATTTCAATGATTCTGAAACTTATTAGATGAAAGTTTTAATTGCTTTAACTATATAAAAACTAATTGGTCGACTCAAACCAATTAGACAGAAAATGGAAAATGCTTCTTCAATGAAAGATGTCTCCGAAATAATCTAATAGACTGATGTAGGATGCCATATGCAAATAGATACAAATACATATATTTCCAAGTTTTTTCCATTCTCATTCTCAATAACACTAATAGAAGCCATTGTATTCGTAACAATAGTGCACATTTCTCTTTATTTGGTGATTGGAAGAAACGAAAAATTGCTACAGGACCACAAGCACTGCCAGTTTTGGGTAGTTTGTTGGATCTGTGTTCAAATCCCCACCAATTTCTACATACTCTATCCAAGTGCTACAACGGTCAGATGTATCTAAAATTAAGCACCACCCCTTCTGTTATAACTTCCTTTGTAGAGGCTGCAACTACCATATTGAAGAGTGTAAGTTATGTTAGAAGGGATGTAATTTTCTGTTTTGGTAAAGCAGGGTTTTGTAAAGTGTAAGAGGGTAAATCAGTAGTTGTACCTCACTTGAAATCCATGAGTGCACGAAGTGTTAAGAAACAATAACCTGACATTCATTTTGATAATCCTTATAATAATAATAATATTATATTATTATAAGATATTATACTATTATATTATCTATTAATATTATAGAGTATTAGTAATATTATTAATATATAATATATTAGTACTATTATATTATGGTAATATATATTATAATAATATAATATAATATTAATAAATAACTAAAGACAATATATTCTATAATTATAATACATATATAATATATACTAATATGATATAATTTTTTTTGTATATTAATAGATAATATAATAGTATAATATCTTATAATAATATATAAGATAACAATTAATATATGAAGGCATGCTGGGCAATAATTTGAGGATATTACACATTTTGAATAGAGATATCTTGGAGATTTTGGAATATCCTAATGGAGAGAGTATATTAAGTAATTAAACATATATAAAATTAGAGTATATATTATATGATATTAATATAGTAAAATATTATAATTAATAATATAATATTATATCATCATGTTTCACTAGCTTAATTATGGTAACAAATCATCTTCACAATTGTTTCATTCGATTTGTTTCGTTTGACTGCATCATTCCTTCGAGTTATGACATTTCTATATGTTCTTATCCTTGATGTAGTTGCTTTAGGTTTCAATATATTGGCAGCATGGATGAATGGAAGCTATAAGATAGACTTAGGGATCTCAATGTTTTTTCCCCATGTCAGTGACATTGCAACGCTAATTTGAGCCGGACATTGAACGTGGAGCCTTGTTGCAATTAAATCAACTCTCACAATGTCCTCATTGACCCTTGACAATAGAAAATGACCAATCAAAGATGTTGCCACCCTATAAGCTGCAAACTCCTTTGCAATGGGTATAGGTCATGTAAATCCAACAATGGCCCTGAATTTGCGTTTGGTGTACGATATGGGCTCTGTGGTGTACGGTATTCCCAGAAATATCGTGTCGTTGATTTGCACCATCACTGCCCAACACACCTTGAAATCTTTCACCACTTTCATGTTTTGTAGGGCCTTGTCCTTCTCCACCACTTCCTCATTGCTCAAGCTTACCGTGAAACATCCCAAAACATCCATTAACACCCTTCCTTGCCTAACTTGCACTTTGCAATATATACTATTATCTTACATATATGCACTATTATATAATAATAGTATATATTATGTTTAAAAATATTTATTTTCATATATATAATATAATTATGTTATTAATCTAAAACTGACCATGAATAAGTTTGGCCATGAAAACAATGAATTCATCCACGTGTAAACTCCACCCCATGTAAAGCTTAGCCTTGCCATTTGTCCTAGTTCACATGTACACACATAACTTATACTATGTACACACAAGTACTCCATCTGTTCTTGAATCTTTATCATCCCTTATTCATATATTTTATCTTAGAACTCCATCACTATCTCTAAAACTATTCTGGTGATACATTTTCATCAATCTCTAAAACTACTCTGGTAATACATTTTCATCAATCTAAATTCGATTAGTTATTTTAGGAGGGGTGAGTATTGGCCATTTATACATCTCAACATGGCTTCCAAAGAACCTGTATGTATGTTTTATTTATTAAGGTATTCCCTTTGTTGTGAAATGCATTTTAATTTTCTTTTAACTTCATTTTTTTGAATGAAATTTACACAATATCACTTTCCTTGGCATGGCTAGATGCGTCTTACCTTCTCCTTGCCATGGCTATGATGCATTCATTCTTTTCTTTGGCATGGCACCGATCTACATTCATTTTTGTTGTGCTTTGCTTCTTGATAGGGAGGGTCCATTTTGGCATATCACTTGCATATCTATTTTGGTCAAGGGTAAATGCAGAGATGGCCATCTAAGTTATCTTGTTCAACTATTATTATCTCTTTTTTTTTTTTGATTGGTAATCGCTTTTGACTGGAGCTACAAATCGGTCTGGGATACAACGAGGGCCTAGACCCTCAAGTGATTAACCACCAATAGAGACAACCGGCCTGGAGAATAACACCAACAACCATAATTGGCTTGAAAATAGCACCAACGGCCACAACTGGGTTGGAGAATGCCACCAACGGCCACAATCGGTATCGAAAATACCACTAACGGCCACAACCGGCTTCGCATGCCTTAGTGAGATTTGAACCTTAATGGGGCTTGAAACAACCAAGCCTCTTTATTAACTCACCCACATCTCATTGGTAATATTATTATCTCTCTTACACAGACCTTCATATTATAAATATTTTATTATTATATATTGTAATATAATAATAGATTATAATAATACAATATAATATTATATTATGTATTGTTATTTATTATAAATATATATATGATATATATATATTAAATTTAGATATAATATTTAATATATATTATTATATTATATCAATATAATAGTAGTACTATAATTACAATTTACGCCTATAGGAGTTCTACATTGGCATCTGGGGGTGGTCATGGGTTGTAATGTGTGTGTTTGCTTTTAATTCCAACCCTAAATTTGATGATCATTTGACCTTCACATAATTTTTTCCCTTTTTTCTTGGAGAATTCAATCGAAAAATCGTAATATCTTGGCCTTATGGTGGAGTTTGGATCCCCCTTTTCCCAAAAAGATTATATTGAGCTTGACATAGTGGTGTAGTTGGTTTGACACGATTTGATAGAAGAGTTGTGAAAAAAAGTAATAAAGTTATTAATAATTATGGTTCAAAAATCCAAAATAAGGGCCTTGAGATTGATATCTCGACTTTTTTCAGATAGATGTATTTAAGATATTCATACTAATTACTTATATATATATATTATAATAATATCTAATAAATAAGTAATTTTTATTAGTGTTTATACATATTATTTAGAATTTAATTATTATTATTATTATTATTATTATTATTATTTTGATTGACCAAGTCTTCATATAAGTGCCAAGGATTGAGGGGTTCCATTTTGTCAAATTCACCTAGGGATTGAACCAGGTCTCATCCCTTATGGTGTTAGGTCTTTGCATACAACAAGAATTGATCTCTGGTGTGCTCTTTATGAGTCAAGCAACTTCATCGATGAACCAATGATCTTTCAACATTATTATTATTATTATATTACTATATATATTATGTTTTTATTATAATAATATTAATATGTATATATATATTATTCTAATATATATTTACAAGTATAATATAATATTATAATTTATAGTATAATATATTTATATATAATTAGTATAATACATTTATAATTGTTTTTTTAGATTGATTATCTCTTTTGACCATAGCTACGAATCGGATCTAGGACACAATAGGGGTCCTAATCCCCGGGAACCATTAAACCAACACAAATGATCCCACCGGTCACAGAAATCACGAAGTCAACTCAAATGGTCATATTCGACCTACTAATGTCTGGCGAGAGAACTTGAGTGGGGCTGGGCACAACCAACCCCACTTACCAACCCATCTACATCTCTTCAACTATATATTTATAATTGTTATTAATATAATATATTATTAAATATATTAATTATTGCTATTTTTTGATTGATAGTGGCGTTTGATCGAAGCATAGACCGGTCTGGGACACAATCGGGAGCCCAAATCCCCATGTTTAATTAACCATTTGAATACCATTTGTATACCATATATTACCAGATGTATACCAACTATTACCAACAACGGCCACCATCTGGCTTGAGGATAACCAACGGCTATTAATGGTCCCGAGAATACGACCAACGGCCACAACTGGCCTTATATGCCTTTTTAGAGATTTGAACTTGGGTGGGGCTTGAAACAACCAAGTCACTCTAACCAACTCACCCATTTCTCATTGGCTATTAATTATTGCTATTATATAATATAAAATTATATTATTATAATAATATATAATATATGATATAATATATAATATATAATATTATATATTATTAATTTATAATATTTAATACAGCTCATATATATGATCATAATATCATATATTATATTACTATATATTGTAATATAATAGTAAATTATATTATTGACAATATAATATCATATATATATATATATATATATTTTGATAGGTTAATAAGGGTTGAGGGGGCCCTTTCCTAGTTAAAAAAAATCCCAAAATCAGAAATCAAAGAATGATTACAAAGGCTAAATGTCTAGATTAGGAGGCAAGAGAGAAGTTTAGAAACCAATACAAAGGATTGAAGCAGATGAGGAGGGTCGATCTTGTCCCAAACATCTGCCAAATCAGGTCAGGAAGCAAAGGTGTTGTCCACCATCATGGAAGAGGTTTGATTGACCCCACAATTGGCCAAAAAGTCTGCGACTTTATTGGCATCCCTATAGCAATGACGCGCCTCCCATGGAGTTAAGTTATCAAGACGGGGCCAACAATTGCGCATAATGTTATTGATTTTCCAACTAAAGGATCTTTTATTCTTTAGAGCTGCAATCATGACAATGGAGTCATTTTCGATAACTAGGTTGTTGATTCTGTAGTCATGAGCCCACTGAATTCCCAACGACAAGGCTTGGGCTTCCGCTTCATTGTTAGTGTCAAAAGGGAGGAGAAACAAGGCTGCTCTAATTAGGGAACCAACACAATCTCGGATGACACACCTTGCACTGGAGGCTCCAGGGTTTCCTTTAGAGGCATCATCAACGTTCAGTTTGAAGAAACTAGGTTTCGGAGGTAAAGAGTCTGAAATCAAACGATGCAACAAACTTTTTTAAGCATTAGAAGATTTAGAACTGACAGCAACAGGGTATGAAAGAAGAGGCCAGTCATTCATTAGTTCAATGTCCCAAAGCAAAGATGGGAGTGAAGGATCAAGATGTAGTGGAGATGACCACTTCAGCAATGGTTGATTCAATTCTATCCAACACAAAAGCAATTGGACTGGATTCATTTATGAAGATCTGTTTATTTCGCTCCTCCCAAAGGTTCTAGATAACAATGGAGGGACTACAGGTACAGATGGAAGAGAACCTAGCTGAGGGGTGCAGGACCAACCAAGATTGGAAAACATGACGAAGAGGAGGCACAACCCAACTAAGATGCATCTTTGAGCACAACCACATCCAACATTGATTAGCAAATGGGCAGTGCAGGAGTAGATGATAAATAGATTCTTCATGTGTAAGGCAGAGAATGCAAACATTTGGTCCAACAACTCCCATGCATTGTCTTCTATCTTGTGTAAGAATGTGCCCAGAACAGGCCAGCCAAGTGAAGGACCCTACTTTGGGGAGGCAGTCCTTTGTCCAACGTCTATTCGACCACTTCTCATGAGGGCAAGGTTACCGGTTCGTTTTTGGTTTTGGTTTTGGTTCGAAGAACCCGGTTCGTCGGTACGGTGATTTTTTTCCACTAGGTTTGTTATTCGGTTCGTCCGAACAAAAAATATATAAAAAAATAAAAAATATAGAAATTCTAGCCTGATACATAGGAAATTAGTGTCATTGTCATTAACCACTAAACAAATAGAGATAAATGAGTCAAATTATAAATGAATCATGATAAGTTGATAATTTTAAAATCATAAATGATAACTATAACTATAAGTACAGCCATTAATGAATAATAATTAAACAAAAATGATAAATGAAAATCATATATATTAAAATATGAGTATCTATTATCAAATATCAAGATTCAAATATCAAAAATTATCATGTGGCTGTAATTAATTACAAGATACATCAAAGTTCAAAATTCAAACTATAAAAGTCAATTTTCATAGTCATATTGATATTGCTCTTCATTGAAAGCATCAACATCATCGTGATGTTGTCGTTCATTAGAAGTAGAACCACATGGATTATCTGCATTGCCACTCCCACTAGCTATGTTTTGTGTCCTCGAACCCGAAGGACTGCCTGTGTCATCTAATGAGAAGCGGGATATGCAAGCATCCAAGTCAACAACCTCTGGATCTATATCCCAATGCTTTGACATCCCCTCGTACATTGGGTTCTTGTGTGATAAAAGACGCAAATTAGAGTGTATGTAGACCAACTCTTCGGCTTTTTTAGCTATGAGCTTGTTGCGCTTTTGTGAGTGAATGAAGTTATATGTGTTCCAATTCCGCTTACAAGAAGATGAACTTGCAGCCTATATTCAAATTTAAACATAAATTTAAAAATTTTAAAAGAAAAAGAAAACTTAAAAACTTAAATAATAAATTTAAAAACTTAAAAAATAAAAAAACTTACCTGTGACAAGATCTTGATTGCAAGAGGTTGGAGATTCGGTGATCCTTGGCCATGGAGGTACCACCACATAGGACCATCCTTCTTGTATTTGTCTCGAAGAGCACCAAGACTATGACCTCGGGAGGTAATGAAAATCCCAAACTTGCTTGTAACCAAGTCTTCTATTTCAGGATCAAGGAATATCCTAGACATTACCAATTTGTACCCTTCAGCCACTTTGACATCCCTATATGGTGGCACCCTCCTCGGCAAAGAAAGGATCTCCATGCTATAGAAATAAGGAGTCAATGCAAAGGCAAGGAGATGTAGCGGGGTGGTCATTTTGTTCCACCACTCAACAAGGATAGAATGCATTTGTTTGAAAAATTTCTCCCCAGGATCTTGCTCTTTTTCATTAATGATGAATTTTATTTTCTCAATCATTGAGTCTATGCCATCATATATTTCTCCCAAACATGGCTGATCCATGTCAGCAAAACATATCATACTCATGATGGGCTCAGTGAAACTCAATAAATAATTTACACGGGCCCACCAATCATCATCTAGGATCAAGTTTTTCACTCGTTGGGCCCGCTCTTTACTCACCTCGCTCCATACACCCCACAAGTTGCTGATGACCATATTGCTAAGTGCTTGTCGTACTAGTACAAGTCGT
The DNA here is from genome assembly GCA_037957365.1 of Torreya grandis. Classification (NCBI taxonomy): domain Eukaryota; kingdom Viridiplantae; phylum Streptophyta; class Pinopsida; order Cupressales; family Taxaceae; genus Torreya; species Torreya grandis. The sequence goes on along the minus strand of JARHVA010000769.1, from coordinate 4,140,295 downwards.
CTCAAGACGATTGTGTGAGAAGCAAATCTAGTCGGAGCAACCTATTACAAAAATAAATTATTAAAAATAATAAATATAGTTATTAAAGTATGAAGTACTAGTTTAAAAAATAAAAAAGTTACAATTTTAAAACAAAAATAAAAATACCTTCAACAAGTCCAATGTCGAGAAGGATCTGAAAATGGCTTGAGAGTGTTGATGGTTGGTGACAAATATTTGAATTTGCTCAGTGTCATCATACACTTGTTTGATCCAGTCAATTTGCTTCCCCATCTTTTGCAACATGAGGTTGATCGAGTGGATAGCACAAGGTGTCCAAAAAATGTGTCCATATCTCGCCTCCATCATCATCCCCGCGGCCTTGCAATTTTTGGCATGATTTGTTATAACTTGGATAACATTTTCAGGTCCAACTACCTCAATGTGTTCGATGAGGATGTTGGCAATGAACTCCGCATCCTTCACACACCCCTCACAATCAATGGCCTTCAAAAACATTGCCCCTTTAGGGCATATTGCAAGTGCATTGATCAAAGGCCTGTTTCTTGCATCTTTCCATCCATCAGAAACGTTAGAGACCCCTGTTTCAGCCCATGAATCTCTGATTGGCTTCAAAGAATCTTCAACAGTTTTTCTCTCTTTCAACAATAAAGTGGTGCGGACTTTTTCAAACCCTAGGCCTTTGTAATATTTTGGGGCCTCATTGATTGCTCTCACCATTTCTTGCCAATATGGTGATCGAACCACATTGAAAGACAATCCATTTGCATATACGCATCATGCAATTTTTTGATCCGCAATCTCCCTGCTCTCATTTTGAAAAGACCTATCCAATGGTCCTCTTGTTCTTTTGTTTGTAACTGGAAGAGAAGCCTCTTCTTGCATAGGTGCTGCTCCCAAAAATGGATGTCTTCCAACAGGCACAACCGAAGAACCGCCAGTAGAACTTGGGGAAACAGGTGGCTTCTCTGATCCCTTGCCTTTCTTTGCTAGAGGGTGACTGAGTCTCATGGCATGTGCGGCATCTACATCTTGTTCCTTGATGAATTCAAGGATTTTTGAATGTGGCAATGGAGAGTTAGTCTTCCCCATGCAAAATTTGATTACGCGTTTAGGAACGTGACATAAATGTGCTTTCACCCTAAAATATGAGCTTGTGAACTGAGAATCACAAATATTGCATTTCCAAATATAGGCCCCACCACCTAAAACTTGGTCTACCAGTGTTGTATATTTCCACAATGGTGAGTGTGTCAAGTCCATTTTGTGTTGCTTTTGGCCGCTGGAGGAAGAGCTACGAGACATTGTTGATTGTAGTAATAGACTAATAGTATATATAACTACAAGTAAAAAAACAAAAAAAAAAAAAAAAAAAATCAAAACAAACCCTAGGGCAGCAGCTAGAAACTAGTAAAATTTTAAAAAATGACAAAATAAATAAAATAAAACAATATAAAACTAAAAACTTGATAGCAAATGGCTCCTCAATCACCGTAGGCAAATGACTAGAATGATGCTTGATGAAGATTCAAACCTGCAGTAGCAATGGAGTTGAAGAATGCAATGAGATTTTTAGAAAAATAAGAAGCAAGCATTTTCCCTTTTGTCACTTTCTTCTTATCATTTGTGTTGACATATGCTTTTGCTTTTGTCTTTTAGGGTTAAGTAAGGTGTTTTTTATAATTTCAATGCATTGGGTTTGGTGAAAAAGAAAAAAAAATAAAAAAAAACGTTTTTCCCAGCTTTTGGGCACTGGCGACTGCCGGTGCGTAGCCCTAACGCCCAGAGTTCAAAGAACACCCAACGCACCCGGTGCCTAGGGGCGAACCCCGGGAGTTGGGGCTACGCACCCACAGTCACCGGTGCCCAAAAGCTGGGAAAAACGTTTTTTTTTTTTCTTTTTCACCAAACCCAATGTATTGAAACTATAAAAAACACCTTACTTAACCCTAAAAGACAAAAACAAAAGAATATGTCAACACAAATGAGAAGAACAAATTGACAAAAGGAAAAACACTTGCTAGAAGAACCCCCAACGCACCCGGGTGCCAAGGGGTGAACCCTGGGCGTTGGGGCTATGCACCGGACCCTGCACCGGAACCGGGTTCGCACCTGGCTCCCAAACGCTGCCCTGGGGCCATGAACCGGTAACGTTGCATGAGGGGTGACTATGAGAAATGATGCTGAAACCTGTTTTTACTGTGTAGGAGCCCAATTTCGCTGCTGTCCATCTTAAAATATCTGGCTTGAGGTTGAAATGAACAGTGCTCTCAGCAAGAAGACTTTCAAGCCTGGCAGCTTGTTTAGGCGGGATTGGAAGAATTCAAAGGCATTTCCAACGAACGAGTTGGCAACCTGACAGGGTGCTGATCTCCCAATAATTGTTTACAACTAACCCGCAGGCATGACTGAGAAACTCCCTGGCTTTGTCCAGTCCCGGAAGTGAGTCCAAAGGGGGATGACCATTCCATGGGTCGCTCCAAAAAAAATAAAAATGGAACCATTATTATTAATTATATATATAAATTACCAATTAGTATTTTATAATAATATTTATATACCATATAGTATAAAAATATGTATAATAATAAATAATTTAAAGATGTATATAATCCTTCATTGACTGTCATAGCCTGAACTAACCCGGCAGTTTCCCTAATTTGTTCGTATCGGATGCCAAGGACGTTCTAATCCAATTTAAAATATGCCCTATTGATGCATACTTGCCTGATTATTCATACAATCCTTGGACTGCATGTCTCATTGCCACTAATGCTTCTTGAGCTGTCATATGCCTTGAACGTGTCCTCACATCTATTGCTCTGCAAACATGCCAATGCAGCAAAGTTCTAAGATAAGTTTGTAGTTTGTGCTTTTGTTTTTTTACAGTGGTCAGGTGCACAATGGAGGAGGTTTCTGTTTTGCATGTGCCTGCGACCTTAAGAAAGCAAAGCTGTTGTCAAAAATGAATGATGCCATTTTAGATTAAATTTTTCTTCTTGTTCCTTATACATTTATCATCACTGCAAATGCAAGCTTTTCAAAGGAATTGATAAGTATTCTTCAAGAAGCAGGACAAACTATTAGCGGTTGGAATGCTAGTTTTAATGTACACGTATGAATTTGATAATGGTCTATTAACATAATTACCAAATTCATGTATTGGTTGTAAAAAGTAAATAAAGCTTGATGTTTTGCTGACTTGACAATTATTTAGTAGGCTACAGAGGGTTTTATTACTGGGAAAGAGGTTCTGGGAATTGATCATGGGGTAAATGATTCATGGCATTCCTTTCTAACAATGCAAGATGCAGGACTATGGTCTTCTCAGGAAGTTCATTTCAATGATGAGGTTCTTTTGTATCACAACTTTGAAATTTTGTGAACGGAAAAATGAAATAATTATTGAAAAATGGAAGCATTTACAACTATATCCATGTAAAATAAATATGTGAGAACCTAAGAGCTTCAGGCTGTGGAAAAAATGGGCAAAATGACCTGTTTTGGCATCATTAATTGCGACTTTTGTTCTGAGTGTTGTTTCGCAGACTCAGTCAGGTGGCAAAGTCTTGGCTGACATTATAGCCAAATCGAAGTCCAGCCCACCTAACAACAGCTATGGTGAATATCTGTGTCTCTATAATCAGTCAACATACAGCATTAATAGCAATAATGTAGTTAGGTGGTAAACCAGCACTGGAAACCAGATCCAGGAAATTGCCATGGCCAAGCCAAAACAACTGTGCAAAAATAAAAAACCTCGCGGTTGCCTGGGTCTGCCGGAATATGCTGTTGCTGGAATATCTGGTGACGAATCTATGGTTCGTGCTCCACATTGAAAATGCCTTCGGTGTAATTACCAACCTGGGGGCTTCTTGTATCCTTCCAACTCGAGTCCTAACAATCACTCTTCAGCTCAAAAGCTGATGGAGAGTATACATTCTAAATGGAAAGAGAAACAAGGAAGATGAAAAAATGTTGAAACTGCCTTACGTAGCATTGCTCCTTCAATGAGTGCCACCAATTTAGTAGCTTTGGGTCCCAAAGCTACGGATTCAGTTGGACCCTGAATGCCTCTGGAAGGCACTTTCAACCATTTCGAATTTTCTGACTTGTTCTTGGTGTTTCTTAATTGCACAATCTTGTTTCCTAAAAGTGAACATGGGCTTTAATTTCTTGCTTTGTCCATTAATTGCTCTACTCTTTGGTCTTTCTTACTATTGGTGACATTGTCTTCATCTTGGAATCCCTATCACTATCAATCCTTGGTTGACTCTCTGAATTGATTATGTTTGATCTATAACGTTCACAAGGCTTAATTTTCTCCTTTTTGTTGCCTTGTTGGCTTATAGCTGTCATGAAGTCTCTGCATAATCTGATCTTCATTCTTCCCGTTTCTATTTAGAATGTTGCCAAGTTTCTTCAATAATGTTCTTGCCCTCTGAGTAATCTCCCCTATTTGATTGGATATTCAGTTATATGAATATCCATTATTGGTGGCCACTCCCTCATCTTCCTTTTGCTGGAGGAAAGGCTCCTAATGTGCCCTTGAGGTTTCACCGTTTTCCTAAAACTCTAATAGAGTTGCAAATTTAGTTTGAATAGTGACATTCACCTGCTCCATCTTTGCTTGCCTTGGGTCCAAATATTGTCGCAAATCTTTAGGGTAGCTCCATCTCGGTTTGGTTTGTCAATTTCCATCTCAGCAGAATGTAGGGTCAAGCGTATGTCCTTACATTATAATAGAATATCCCAACTTGTTAAATAACCATAGTCCCCCTTCAAAGACCTTTCCTTGTCCTTGGTTTTGGACGATCTTACAATAAGGTAACAATGACCCCTTGGGATTGAGTCAACCTCTAATGTCCCCTTTGTACTCATCCACTCAGGCTTGGTGTGGCAACTAGGCTAGAGGTTGATAAAGGAACATATTAGGGCCAAATTCTAGGTGGTTGTGGTTGACCATATTAGATTTGACTTTGCCGACAAGGATCACCTCAATCGACAGGAAATCACAAGGAGGTTGACGTGAGATTTCCTGCTTAGTGACTTTGTAGATCATCCAACAAATTTCAAATTTGTTATCTGACATCATGCAAAATGACTTGGGAGGGGGTGCTGGGCTTTTGGCTCCCCCAAGACAAGTAATTACAAGGATTAAAGGAGTCAGACAAGGGAGACAACAAAAGGACAGAACAGAGTTTGGAGACAATGAAGTATTGCAGAGCTGCATTTTGTCTAAAATTGAAGATGCTATTGTATCAGAGATCTATTTTTCAAATTGGTGGGAAGGAATTTTTTTAATGGTTTTAAAATTTTATGTACTGAATTAGCTATATATATTGACTTGTGTTAGCCCTTCTAAAGTTGAAATTTTCAATAAATGGGCATGTATTTAGTTTTTGGTTATTAAATGTAAGCATTTTTTGCTAGACCAGACAGGCCATATTTGAGTTATTTCAGCTACTAAAGTTCGAGTGTGATTCAGCTATCAAACTTGAAATTTTGGGAAGACCAAGCTTAGACAATCAGCCAAATCTGTGCAAGAAGCATTTGAAGATTTACATCCTGCAACATGAAAGAAGACGGTAAATTACTAATTAATTTTTTTCTATTTTTGCTAAAAAAATATGTTTATTATATTGTTTCAAAATTATTTATACACCTTATCTTCTGTTTCCAGTTCTTAAAATTCCTTCTCACCACTGGTTTGTTTCAAGACCATTTTGTGCTTTTTGAAGAAAATTAAAGTAAACTACTCTTTTTGCAGAATGTTTTGAAGTGAAGTTGGCTAAAATAAATTAAACTCTTTTTGCAGAATATTTTGAAGTGAAGTTGCCTAAAATAAATTACAAGGTAGTTTAATTTGTTTACCTGAAATTGTAATTTTTAGTCAGAATTAGTTCGATTAAAGCTTAACTGATTTCTTTTTTGTAAAAAAACTGTGGGCAAAGTAGCATTAATTGTTTTCAACTTTTTTCTAAATTTTGTTGCTTGCAATAATGGACTGTAGTTTTTGCAATGCTTTGTATTGTTTATTTGGATTGATAAAACTAAAACGGGCTGGTCTCATAGGGTTAGTTTGCATGGGTTGATAATTTGAATAACCTTAATTAAGACAAACAAAGGTTAATTATCACGAAGTAAATTCAGAGGTATTATAGTGGAGAACCAAAAACTAAGTACTAGTTAATTCTAGGTTGCATTCTCATAGTACTGATACATCTAGATGGATTAAGTTAAATGGCTCAAATAGAAAGAACAGTGAAAAATGCATTAGAGTTGGTCATATTTAATTCTATAGTTTATTTTAAAGACTCAATACATGTAGTCATGCAGCAATAACGTTTTTTTTTTAGTGTCTATCTAAATGTACCAAACATTGAGAAATGGCCCTAATTTGACTCTCACCTTATAAATTATAATATTCCATAACAAAACTCTTTGTGAAAATATCCGATTTGTCATTTTTATTTAATTTAATTGTGAAGTCAGAATGGCGTTAGTGGTGGTTGTGGCTGTTGAAGTTTGAGGGACATGTAAAGTTACTAGGTTTTTCAAAACGTTAGAGATGGTCAAGAGAATCTTGATACTTGGGACGTTGTAGATCAAGTTGTGAGACACTTCTCTGTTTGGGGTGAAAAATCAACCGAATGATGTCAGAATTAGAAAATAAATATTGATCTAGGTTGACTTTATTATCTTTTTGTTTGTCAGTTTTTTTTCTCTCACCTTATTTAGTTACATCCCCTTTTTGATGTCCCAAGGAACTCGACACACACGGGCTTGACGGGTTCTATTTTACTATAGATAAACCTAGTTGGCAGTGCTTGCAAGATGGTACATTTTTCAGTTTGTTTGGACGAGGTTAAATAATGGATATTTTTAATCACTTAGTGGCTGCTTTGGTGTTTAATAACTTATTGCCATTTGTTTTTGTTTAAGAAAAAGCCTTTGTATAATATATGATTATGTATTTAAATAATATCAATGCTTGTTACATTCTTGTTTTGATGAATTTTGTGCACAATGGTAATTTCACTATGCACAATGGATCAAAACAATGGCATAAGAGAGATCTATAATAATACAGTAATAGACAATAATCACATTTGAACTATGCCTAAAAATAGACTAACAATACCAAGAAAAAATTGAACAAACAACAACAATGGAGAGGGAAAACAGAAGACTGAAATGAACATACTTGGGTATTAAGTATGAATTTTGGATCTGGGAACAAAATCTAAAACGGACACAAAAGATGCTCATGAACTTTGACTTGATCTGCAATTGGGCCAAAATCAACAACAGGGTTGATCGTGTCCTTTGTAGTTGATTGTGTCCTTTGCTGCTTTTTGAGCTCTGTAACTTTGTGGACCTTTGTGGAGACTGGTATTGATATGGATTTTGGCTTCGCTTCATTGGTTTGACAAGTAGAAATGTTTCATTTGCTTCTCAATTTGATCTTGACCTAATCCTCAATAAATGTATGTATAAAGGATTGTGTGCAAGTTAGCTGACCTGAGCTCTTGAGGAGTTGCAGCTACATAGCTCGCACATTTGGAATCAAGGCTCTATGTAGTTTGAGTGCTTGTGAGTGAATTCCAACCCCAATGAGAGAAAGGACTTCGCCTCATCTCCCTACATAATCAAATGCAACTATATGCTTCGTTATGACCTTATTTTGCCACAAGACTTGGAAGGATGGTGATGCAATGTAGGCTCTGTTGTAGGTTAGAATTGCACCCTTGTGAGAGAGTTTTTCAGGCTCTTTCACTCCCAGCTACAAGCATTGGGACAACCTTAGGCTGTGGGTATCCTGTAGTGAGGTTGAACCTCCAGGGTTTTTAATGAGGTTAGTTCCTCAGATACTTCACTTCAACTCTTATTTCCCACACTAAAATCTACTGCTGGCTAAGAAAAGGGATAGGAGGGTAACATAAAAAGGAAATCTAAGATAAGGGAGGTGATGCACTACAAAAGAAATGATCCACTTTAGTTTGGGAATCTAGTCAACTACTGATGAACCCAACCAGGATGCAGACTATTCTGATTCTACCTCAAGGCCATGGGCATGAAAATTTGTGTGAAGGTTGAAGGGGAGCCCTGTGTTTTGAAGGACAGAAAGAGATAGGTTTGTGTGAGACACTATGAGTCCGTAACACTCCAAGGAGGGATCGACGTCTGGACACTTCACACAACTTGCACAGAACCAAGAAAAATCGAAGCAAGATGCTTGGAAAAGTTATAGATGATGAACAACAACATACATTCTGTAAATAAAATCCATATGCACACTTGATTTTAACCAGAATCAGAAAACTTTCCTTATATTACTTCAAAAGAGTTTTTTACAAAGCGATTTTGGCAGTCACTTTTATCGCCAGTCCAGGGATAGTTTTTTGGCTCAAAGGCCCCTATTTATAACATAAAATGTTGGGAGAAGAAGGGAACTCGTGAGAAATTGGGAGGCAAGCCATAAATTCCCTACAACCACCACTGTCGTCCTTCTTTGACCATGGAGTGAGTTGATCAAGGTCACCTCAATCTTCCCGAGCCCATCCTGCATTCAAGTCACCTTTGGGTGGATTTTGAGGGAGCCATGTCGCAGGTGGCTGGGTGTCTCCGCTTGGCGCGATTGAGTTGATCCCTGCATTAAAAATTGGCATACTCCTTTCACCTTTGCATGTCTTGTTTGAAGAAGGACGAAGTCTCCATACTTTGAAACTTAGGTTGAACCATGTTGCATTTGATCGTGTGGCCATTGGTCGAGACCGAGAGCCATATCGAAGGACAAAAACCTTCATTAATTTGCACCTACCAGCGCTCGCTAGTCGCTTGGACTCTCCTTTGCTCTGATTGGTCATTGGAAGTTGCCTCAGATCCTTGACTCGCCTTGTAGATCTTCTTGATGTGGACGCCTGCGAATCATTGATCTCCCAGCCAGCTGGAAATGCTTATGCCACTTGTCCTCGGCTAATTAGTCCTTCAGGTTCTTTGACCTTTTGAATTGAACTTGCTCCATTGGATCTCAACGAGTGATTAAAGGTGAGCCACTGGTGTGCTTGGTCCCATTACTTTTTAAGCTTATCCTTGCGTCGTTGATCTTTGATCACGGGATCTTGACAAGTGTCAAGCTTGCGGCAGTCTTGGCAAGTCCTTTGATTTCTTTCGAACACAAACGACTACTTGACGAGGCCCAACTTTGATGGTTGCAGGAATGTCACGGGATATTTGAATCCCAACGGCTATTTGCTGTCGCTGAAGTTGACATCCATGCAACTGTCATTAATTTCTTCAGATGCTTTCTTGCAGGCTTCTTTCTGTCGGACCTCTTGCTTGCAGCTTTAAAATTCGTCCGAAGGAAATATATCTGCGGGCTTCGAATTTTGCCTCATCTGCCGCGAGCAAATTGTTCGTGGGAATTGTCTCTTCATCTTTTTCGAAAGGAAAAGACCCTTCGACGTTTGGAAATGGTCCCTTTTTGAAGGGAAGGTACCCTTCAGGTTTTTAAAGTGTCCCTTCGAAATTTGGACAATGAACTTTCCCAAAGAGAAAAAGCCCTTTGGAAATTCTAAAATGATCCTTCGGCATTTTTGCAAATGAACTTTTCTGAACGGAAAGTGACCATTCGGAAAAATTGAAATGGTCCTTCGGCATTTGAAAATGACCTTTGCCTTTAGAAAAATACCTTCGGAAAAGTTGCAATGGTCCACTTTGAAAAGAAAGTGTCCCTTCGGCTTTCTTGAAAAGTCCTTTTCTCGCCAAAAGAATACCTTCGGGAATTTTGCAAAGGACCCTTTTATTGAAGAGTTACCCTTCGGGAAAATTGTCTGGGACAATTTTCCCGAAGGAAAAGGTCTTTTCATTTTGCTTTGGATATTTTGTCCGAAAGAATCATCCCTTCAGAAAACTTTGTCTAGGACAAATTTTTCGAAAGAATTCAACACTTAGACAAAAAAAGTCCCGAAAGAAAAGAAACACTTAGTCCATGCAAAATTCGAAAGAAAGAACCAGTAAAGACTTTGTTGAATAAAAAGATTTTGCACTCTGCTTTTCCAAGGTCCATATGTTCTTCTGATGGAGTCCGTAGCTTTTTTGAACTCATGCTTGAAATGCTTGAATTGCTTGGTTTCGCCATGACAATTGCCCAAGAACCTTTTTCTTTGCTCTGCAGACTTGTCCCTTGGAATTTGACAAAATACGCTTTAAGCAATATTAAAGTGTTTCAAAAGCTTTGTGAGAACTGTAAGATCTCTCTAGTCCACTCATTTCATTCGGAACATTTGTTCATTTGCTGATCCATGAGCAACTTGATCCACTTGGGCATAGCTTGGTATGTGGGCCAAATTTTGGCCAACAGGTTCAATGTGTAGACTCCTTAGACAAATGTGCATAACTCTTGATAAGGCTTCTTGATTGTGTGCTAGACAAATGGCTTGTAAGAGGTTCGGTTCTAGGTTCACTCATGAAATGACTAAGGATAGATTTGTATATATAGGGCTCTTGAGAACACTTTGAACATATGCTGACCCTAGAAGATAGTGATAAGTGAAAGTCAAGACATGGGGAATCAAGCCAAGATAGAATGAACCCACAAAAGTTTGAGGGTTAGAATCGACAGAGGGTCGATTTCGACTGGGACAGAATTGGTAGAGGGATGATTTTGACCTAGAGGGCGAAAATGATTAAAACAAAGACCAAGTTGAACATAGGATGATTAGATGAGATCATGGTGTTGACAACTAACAGATCTGAGGTGTATGTGAGGAAATCTAGATGAATCAAGACCAATGAGAGTCTAATGTGGGATGAGAGTGTCTAAAAACATTCAAATTTACACAAATGGACTAAGTGTTGAAATGCATGACAAAGATGTAACGTAAAAGGGTCTTGTACAAAAACTAGGTGTTTACATAATGCCCCACTTTGATGTGCCTATGTGAATACCCTGATAAACACGTGTGTAACATGTATATGTAAACCTCTATAGGGTAGGTAGATAAGCATAATATGTATCTATTGACAAAGATAAAGGCAAATAATTTTTTGATTTTCTATGTTTTCTAATGTTTTTGCATTTTTATAATTTTCTAGAAGAATAAAATCACACCAAAAAGAAGCCATGGGAAAGCTAGAAGAAGCAAGGATAGCTCAATCAAGCAAGAAAAGAAGCCAAGAGGCGCAATCATGAGAAGACAAGAAAGGCAATCAAGCAAGCCAAGGGGCGAAAATCTGGGAGAAAGAAGAGGAGGATTCCAAACAATCTATGACTTCCCTTAGAAATCAGTACATGCTAGGACTTAAGGTCTCACTATATGTGCTTTGGGAAGTCTATGCAAGTGCTCAGAATGGGATCAACAATCAAGGGGCAAAGGCAAGTGCAACATAGCAATCAACATAAACCAAGGGGCTAGAAGAATGTCGATGCAAGCCAAGGTAAAAACATAAATTTCAAGCCTAAAAGAAGATGAAGCAAGGAGCAATCTTAAGGGAGGAAGGCACATGAAAGACACAAAATATAGAAGGATGGAAAAATAAACTATGGTATAGTAAAACATATCGATAAAAGGCAAGGGATAGGATAGCTTGGCTAACCGATGATCCCATCTATTTGTCTTCAAAGGGATGTCCATGTTCGTGGGAAGTCAAATGCATCACTAGAAGTATTGGTGAATGCATCATAAGATGTAAGATCGTTCATGTAATTATGCGCCGTGTAGTAACCTGAATCATCATAACCAAGATAATCATTGCGAGAACAGGCTACAGGACCCACTCGAGCCTTTTGGAAAGAAGCACATGTATTAGTTTGGATATTTCTTTGTAGGTCATTTCTAACTAGTCTATACGCAAAAGGTTGCGATAAGACTATCTTAGGATGTGGATGACTAGGTATTGGATCTGTCAGTGGTGCAACTACAAGAGTCAGAGCTCTTGGAATAGAAATTGTAGATGAAAGAACTATAGGAACCATTACTGTAGGTGGTGAAATAGTAGAATATACCATGAGGTTGAATGAATTGCTTTTTAGGAAGAACTTTAGATAACATCTCATGTTGTCTCTGAGGCGAAATGGGTAACTCATAATGGGTGTTGTTGATAGTATATACTTTGTTATCATGCACAAACTTGAGATATCAATGTAATGTGGATGGCATTGCTTTCATTTGATTTAGCCATGGGTGTCTAAGTAATGAATTATAAATTCACTCTCCGATAATATGGAGAACCATAATATGGAGGACCTATGGTGACTGGTGATCTAATACCACCGATGGGTGTCCGCGTGAGACCGTCATAACGAATAAGTACCATGGTTGTGCCAAGTAATTCTTGTTGAATATACCCTCTACTAGCTAGAAATGACATCGTAATTAAATTTTGACTTCATATAAAGTGGAATCGTAGAATGTGAATCGATAAAAGCATGTATATAAAGTGGACCATTGCAAATATTGGCTTTGGAATCTCGTGCTGATAAAATGTGATAAATGGAGCTTGTTTTTGTGAATTGGTAACCATACCTATAATACTATCTATAGGATGATCACTAGAAACCATTGGTTGATGTATAGGCAGTGCCATGTGAACATTGTCTTTTTTCTTCGTATCATGGTTCATAAGTTGGTTGTTGATTCTTTGCAATCATTGATTAGGCACAACGACATATTCATTCAATGTTGTATTATGGCCTTCCACTTGAATAACATTGTATCAATCATATCTTGTATCTTGTGTCTCAATTGAAAACATCGATTGGTAGAATGTCGTGAAGCTTTGTGGTAGTCACAATATGCGTTTATGTCATAACCTCTAGACAAAGGCCGAGAATTATGCAACTCATGTTACGGAGGTAAAGATACCATGTTGCAATCAAACACTCTTGTAAGCACTTGGTGAGGAGGTTTGGGTAACCTTGTAAATTGCCTATGCTCACTAGAAGTTGGAAGAATTAGCTTGTTAGGTGGTTGTGAAAATGTGTTTATTTTTTTGGCCTCATTCTTAGCTTGAAAATTTGGAGCATCATTAGCCTTATCTTTGAATGTTGTTTTACCTTGATATATAGAGTTGTTGGTAGGGAAGGGGTGTTTGATTCATATTTGAGCACGTTAGCCTTTAAAAGTGTAATTTCAAAGTTGTGAACCATGTGGCAAAGCTGATCAAAAGATTGATAAATATTAAACATAACTTTGTGTTTGAATGGTTGAAGCAAATTATTGGAGAAATAGATTTTAACTCACAATCAAGTATTTGGTGAGACATGTTTAGTGTAGTCATGAATCGAAGCACATAGTCACAAACATTCTCATTATGTCCTTGTTGGATTTGAGTGAGTTGAAAAAGTGTGACCTTTTGGCTAATAGAAAAGTGAGCTAAGAAGATATTGACCAAATCATTAAATAGGTGCACAGAGCCTATAGGTAAGGGGTAGAACCAATCTATTGAAGTTTGGTCATCAATAGATCATCATGAGCAAAACCAAAGCATTAGTAAAAGAAGATTGAATCTGATGTGAAAGATCACCCTTGCCATTGTATTGTTCAAATTTAGGTACTATAAAATCGGTAGGCAAAGGTTGAGTGAGGGCCTTATGAGCCAGTGGGTTGTGTATATCTTGGGAAGTGACAAGATGGCTAGACTTTTGAGATCCTTGGGCAGCTTGTCTAATTTGAGCTTGCATATCTTGGGGATATTGTTGAATATAGGCATTTTTAGATGTAGTTGCATGTGTATGAGCCAACACATGATTAGGGCTCATAGGAATAGAGGTTTTAGCATAGTTACAAGGTTTGAAAACCCAAATTTGTTCGAGAGGGCAAAAAATTCGAAATCCGGAATTCTTGAATTTTTTTGGAAAAATCCAATCTAGAATAAATACATATATAGATGTGAGCATAGTTTTATAAATATGTAAAATTGACAAATACAATGAAAAACATGAATAAAATAATATGAAATGTTAATATTATATGATATTTATGGTTTCTAGGCCATTTTTTGTGCATAAAACCTAAAAAATAAAAAATAAAGCAAAATTATGTTTTTGAAAAAAAATAGGACCGACCTGGACAAACTTATCCAAGTTGGCCAAAAAATGGGGATCCGATCGGATTTTGTGTAGATCTGGCCGAACCTTGTGACTATGGGTTTTAGTATTTTGACTATGACCAAGAAAAGATAAAGCATTAGGAGGTGGCCGAGATGGTACATTAGCCGTAGGAGGATTAAATGATGTAGTAGGATGTGGAGGAATAGTTGGAGTACCCTAAGGAGGAGTAGCACTAGGTGGAGGCATGGAAGGATTGGTAGGAGCACTAGGAGAACCAACCTCGCCACTTGATGTAGAAATAGAGTCTCCAATAGGTGGATTTTGAACATTCAAATGATCATTGGTAACATTGTTAGGTGTAGATTTCTAAGCCAAAGGTTTCTTTTGCATTTCTTTTAACTTAAGCAACATGGGTTCTAAATATTTGGGATGCTTTTGAATTAAGCCTTTAAAGTAAACAACTCTATGAACTTGTTTTGGATCAACATCATCAAAAACATGTGCATCATCATAATAAGTATTCTTATAATCATATTCATCATCATTTGCATTATCAATATTTGCATTATTCACATTTGCATTATCATTCACATTTTGCATTATCAACAACAAAAGAAGGAAAATCATTATTAACATTTGTCATTTTTGATTTCAAACAAGCACAAGTAGCAAGCAAAGGGAGCAGAATCAAATCACAAGAAGCACCATTCAATTTAGCACTTCGCCTAGTGGGGTTTGTAGATATAGCCTTCTTAATGGGCATAGGTTTTGTAGAACTAGGCCTAATGATAAATTAATGAAAAACACATAAATATGAAAATCAGATCCAACAAGTGGAAAATCAGAAATCAGACCCTCGAGGGAGAGTGTTGTGAAACCCTAGGTTGGATGATCACTAGGATCGGGTTCACCAATATGTTTTGATGAATTTTGTGCATAATAGTTATTTAATTATGTACGATGGATCCAAGATATGCCATAAGAGAGTTTTTTGACAATACGGTAACAAACATTAATCAGGTCTGAACTATGCCTAAAAATAGATTGATGGTACCAAGAAATGATTGAAAAAATAACAATGGAAAGGGAAAGAAAAAAACCCGAAACAAACACACTAGGGTGTTAATTTTGAATTCTGGAATTGGGAATCAAATGTAGAACTAGCACAAAAGGTGCTCTTGAAATCTGATTGTGATCTGCAACTGGATCAAAATCAGGAGAGGGCCGATTGTGTCCTTTGTTGCTTTCTGGGCTTTGTAACTTGTTGGACCTTTGCACATAGTGATACTGATATGGATTCTAGGATTGCTTTGTTGATTTGATAGGCATAAATTTCTGATTTGCTTCTCCTTTGATCTAGACCTAATCCTCAACAAATGTATGCATAAAAGATTGTGTGCAATCTAGTTGGCCCGAGCAACTTCTTGAGGAGTTGGAACTACATATCCCGCAAACTTGAAATCATGGCTCTATGTAATCTAGTACCTGTGAGTGAATCTCAATCCAATTAAGAGAAATGACTTCACCTCGTCTCTCAAAATTATCAAATGCAGCTATATTTTTCACTATGACCTCCTTTTGGCACAATATGTGATGGCACAAGACTTGGAATGATGGGGATGCAATGTAGGCTTAATGTAACAGACTCCTTGGACAAATGTGCCGAACTCTTAATAAGGCTTTATGATTGGGCACAGACAAATTTACTTGTAAGAGATTAGGTTCCAAGTTCATTTACTAAATGACTAAGGATAGATTTGTATAAATAGGGCTCTCTAGGACACTTCGAGCATAGGCTGACCCTAGAAGATAGTGATAAGCGAAATTCAAAGTGTAGGGAATCATGTCAAGGCGGAATAGACCCAAGGGTCATAATTGGTTGAGGGCTGATTCTCAACTAGATGGTAAAGAGGTCAAGCTCAATAGAAGATGATTAGATGAGATCTTGGTGTTGAGAACTAATATATCTGAGGTGTAAATGAGGAAATCTAGATGAATCAAGGCCATTGAGACTCTAATGTGGGTGGAAAATGTGTGAAAATAGCCAAATGTACACAAATGGACCAAGTGTAGAAATGCATGACAAAGATGCAATGGAAGAGGGTTTTGGACCAAAATAAGGTGTCTACAATTTTGAGTGTGTTTTTTGGATTCTTATGTGTTTGTTTTCTTGGATGCAATTGTCATCTTCGTTTTGTGAATACATTTCCAAATAATTCCGCCATTCGTGCAGTCATCCGTGTTTATCTTGCTTTCCTATTGAACCTACAAAACTTTCCAAACATGATAACTAGGTTTGTATAGTGGAATAAGTATTAAATTGTTAGGTTGTTGCCTATATCATTGATGACTTGTTGCTTGGGGGAGGCAAAAATAAGGTCGATATGTAAAGCCCGTAAGTCCATATGATATTATTTTTATGGTTCATATTTTAGTTTCTTTCTGCCCTCCCTTGTTTATTTTCGCTAGTTGAATTTATTTTATACTCGGTGGAAAATAGTTTATTCTTTGGTTAGGTAACGTATTACTTTTGGTAGTTAGGATATGACAACCTTAGTAGCATGGTAACACATTAAGCTGTTTTATCTGTACTTTAAAGCCATGGGATAGGAAAATTTCTTAGACTTTGTTGTAAGTATACCATAGTCGATTGTTTGTATGGTTTAGAATTGAGATGGTTATGCATGGCTTAAAGTTTCTTTTATATACATCAGATTGTTTATTGTATATGTTTGACAATAAACTAGACCAGTAATGACTCTTGAAATCTCATTGCAACAGAAGAAACCTTGTTTGCATCAGTAGATTGATTTAAGACAGTTGAGAGGTAGTTGCAACTGCCAAATGAGGGTTGGTTGTCCTGGCTGCAGTCATTGTGTAATTAGAATAAAGGGCATCTGGATCTTTCAGGCTAGTTGCACAAATTGCTAATACTGGTTGCTTCTACCACTGAAATTAGAAAAGACAAATTTTCCAATCAAGACAGGTATAGGCTGATTGTTGTCAAGATGTAAATGATTATATCCATATAAAAAATGATTGGATGCGTATAAATAATCAAGTACATAGTGATCCATGTTAAACAACAACAAAACGCTGTCACAGAAACAAGTTACAAGAAATTGGAATGATTAGCTGTATGGCAGCTAACTTGCTGACAGTGTAATATTAGATCAGAAAATTCTACCATTTTAAAACATTGGAGTTAATCAAGGCGTAACAATGGTTATTGAAACATCTCTTGTGATGAGCCATTGGGGAAGTTTTCATCCTTCCTATCGATATAAAGCAATATGTTCCACAATTATTATATTTAAATCACATGCACACACCTATCTATCATAAATACAATTCTGGGGTTTTCTTCTCTAAACTTGTCAAGATTAGGTTCATATGCCCTAGAACTAGTACACATTGAAAGAAAGAAAGAAATTATATTAATATCCGTGGATGACCAAAAGTAGGTCAATGGGACTTGAGGATACAACCATAAACAATAGAAAGATCAAGGAAAGAGAATTTAAGAAGCTAAAGTACAAAAGACAAAATGAAGAAGTGTGCCATTGACAAAGGTGATATTGGAACCAATACTAATAGCAATGGGAGTTGAACAAGAGCCCGAAAAAGCATGTGCCGATGAAGGTTGGAAGACCTCATCGAAAACTTTTGTTTGTACCTGAAGTGGAGGGTCGTCTGACCCATCATCAATCACTTTGAAAATATTTGATGGTGTTTGTTGGGAAGTACCTAATGTCAGAGGGGCCCTGTTGGGAGATCTTAGGGGGAAGCAAAGCACTTACTCTAGAATGCCCCCTACCATCCAAGGCCGAAGTTGTAATATGAAGGAAACTTGTAATGTGAGTCTGCCCTTGGGGGGTGGCTGGTAAGTAGTAGATCCATGTTGTCAGAAAGGGGTTATAGTCATGCCGGGGGGAAGAAGCAAAGCCATGGTGCTGAGGGAGAGTAGGCTAGGGGATTTGAGTAACTTGAAAAGTAATGATATGTTGAGGGAAGTGTTGTCTCACTGATCTATCGATGCTGATGTGTGGTGTACTGGTGTCCAAAGGGCACTTAGTGCTACCAATTGTCTAGATGGGCTAGAAGAAAGAAGTGATCAACATGGGGGCTCTATAGCCTCTAGGCTCCCCTTGTAGGGAACTACATATCTAAAGAAAGTAGATAGAGTGTTGGTTGAGTTCCTATTGAGGCAGTGATATCTTCCCCGAATCTCATAGTAAATGGGGCATCTAAAATGAAGTGTTCCTTGATTTCCACCTTCTGGAGGTAGCAAAGACAACAGATCCTATGCGGATAGGGATGGTGGTGATCTATTTTGACTTGTAGCTGGTGAGAACACACTCTCATCTGGATAAGGGGAAACCTCAAGCCGTGGGGCCAATGGTACTAGAGATAGTGAGGGTTACAAATAATACCATCCACTAATAGTAAGAAATGCTTGGTGTAGAAATCAAGCTTGGGGCTGAGCGGCTCAAGGGGGGAGATCCAAGTGGCATGGATATAGTCTGTAGATGTCCTCTCTAGTAGCCCTAGTGATGAAGTCCTTTGTGGGAAGGAGGCTTGGGGTGGGCCGGGGGCATCTAGGGATACATGAAAGGGGGTAGCCGATCCATAGAGATGCCAATAGAAAGGAGGAACAACCTAGTCTCAGAGTCCAATCAGTGCCGACGTCTGGTGGGGACTAGTGAAGCAATCCTCTATGAGGAGTAAAATGCTTCGTATGGATTTCTCTCATGACCAGAAGCTGAGTCCCTCAAGGGCTCAAGTTTTTGGATGTAGAAAGTACACTTGAAGATAGTTTCAATGCGTAGTGGCTACGCGGCAAGTTCAGCTTGGACGATGCATTGAGGAACTGTCTACTTGCAACGGATCATGCGCTGTAACATAAGAGTCTGGACCCTCTCAATATGCGTCCAATTAACGGTCTCCAAGCTAGGTCCCCACACTTCTGAACCGTATAAAACTGTAGGTTTGATGATTGCATCAAAAAGGCGTAACTTGGGAAGAATGTCTTGGAAGGGGATCTGGAAACACTGGCGTTTTAAGACAGAAAGAGAGGCATACCCGTTGCAAAGGTGCGGAGGAGAGGCAAACTTCATGTTAAAGCATGGACTAGTAAGTTGGACCCCCAAATAAGTGTAGGCCGATGTGATCTCTAGAAGTTCCCCTTTGTAGAAAAAAATGGAATTTGGAGAGAGCGCTTGGAGATATTGAAGATTATGACCTTAGTTTTACTAAGGTTGACCACAAGCTGTTGGAGTTCGCAAAATTGAGCAAGGGCATCAAGTTTTTGTTGTAAGTCCTGTGTAAAGTGTGAGAGGAGGAAAACATCAACAAAAAGAAGGATAACTGTAAGCACCTCATGCAAAAGACAACCATCATCCATATGGATATGCTACCTGAAGAAACTCCTCCAACACATCAATGTAGATGCTAAATAGTGTGGGTGAGAGAGGACATCCTTACTTGACCCCAGTGATACTCTTCACAAAGTCAGAAACTGCCCAATAACTGTCTCCTAAAGCCCCCAAGTGGAAGTAATTAAAGAGTCTGGAATACCGATCGATATCTCTCAACTTCTTGAAAGACAAGTGTCTCATAACTGAGTCAAAGGCTTTCTTGAAGTCAACAAAACAACAAAAGACTCTAGAAGACCCATGACGAGCTTCTTCAATAATAGCTCAAAGTGTTAAGATGTGGTCGATAGTTTGATAGTCCCTTATGAAGCTAGCATGCGTCTTAGCTCTGATATTATTCCTTTCCAAGTACTCTAACAATTGCATGTCTAACATTGTGGCATAAAGTTTGGCAAATGTATGCCCTATCATAATGGTCCTGTAGTTACTAGGGATAGAGGGATCTCCAGAGTTGTGAATTGGGTGAATAATGTGATGGGACCATGATTGAGGGAAACCTGAATACACCACCATATTGAAGATCTTGGCAAGGGGATGGCAAGGGAATCCACACCATATTTGATGAACTCAGTTTTGAGACCTTCATAGTCATTTGCTTTACTGATGTACAATTTCAAAATAACTCTCTTGATGGAAGAGGTGGATAAAATAGAGGATGGTGGAGTGGGGGTGGTGATGGCAGGATGAACAAGAACATCATAGAGGGAACTAGCACATGAGACCCATGCTTTAGGGGTGATGTCAGAAATTGTGTTTTTTCTGGGGAGAAGAGTACAATAAAAAATCTTAGGTGAGTGGTGGAATCAATAAGAAGCATAAGCCATATAGAAGCAAGAAACTCCTGTTTCTTACGTCAGAGAAGACAACGGTACTCCCTATGGAGGGTGGGTATGAAGGCAGTTTCATGGGTTAGAGAAAATTGAAGTCTCTGATGAAAGGATTATTACTTGACATCATACCACAGATTCATGGGACAGGTTCTTTGGTGGGTAGGGTATCTGGAGTAAGGAATAGTGTGGGGACAAGGGTCAAGGGCAATGTTCCAGAAGGTTTAACATAAGAACTTATACATGAAATTGGTAGTGGGAAGAGGGAGTAGAACCCAGACATAAGAAGTGAGAGATGGGCAACATAGTCAATGGTATAGTCATCATTGAAGTGGATGGTGGTATGTCTAGTATTGGGAGCTGTGGTGGAAGGGGAAGGGTGTGGGTTGGGAGGGTGAGAACCAGTATGGAGGGTGAACGTCAGGATGACATGGTCAACATGGGGGAGCTGGGGAGAAACAAGAAAGCCACAAATGTGGGGGATGAGGGATTTGCTAGTGAGAACATAATCTACGACACTCGAACCACTGCCATGGGGGAACAAGTGTATCTACCAGAGTCAGGGAAGTGAGGAAGACCGTTGAGAATGTGGAGGCTTTGAGATTCACCCAATTGGAGGTGGTGTCTCTGATAGGCCACAACTGTATAATTTTTATCAATAGAGTATCTTTGTAGAAGAAGCTCCTCTAGATCCAACTCATGAAGACACAACTCATCTTGAGCAAGGTCATGAATAGGCGTCTTGAGATTCTTTGTGTGTGCATTAAAATCTCCCAAAAGAATGATATCACCAATAGTGGAGTATCGAGAGATATCTAGATAGCTATGTAGCAGGATACGGTCTTGTAGGTCCTTGTATCACGATATAGAATGTATCGGATACAAATCCTTGAAGATACACCCTGGATGCGTCCAAGGTCTTGCAGGGGGCCTATGAGTATGCCTAGATATGTCCTAGGTTGGTAGGATGTATTTGGCATACCCACAAGACCTTGGACGCATCCAGGGCATATCTTGTAGGGATCACTCATTTTTTTTTCAATTTTGCTTTATAAAAATTCCAATATGGAATTCAAAAAACAATTAAAAACAAAATAAAGCTAGGGGCAACCGTAAAAGCAATTTTCACACTCATTTTATCAAAAGAAAACATCACATTTACCTTTCATTGTACTTTTACCTTTAATTGCACATTTGTTCTCTCATTTTCTTTTTTTCAATTGCTTAGGACTAAAACTCCTTCCTTTTGCTAATCCTATGTTATTACAACTACCCGTTTAGCGCCAAAGAGTTTAAAGACTTTGCAACAGAGAGGATTGTTGATTTAAGGCAAGTTTTCAGTTTTGTGATCTTTTTTTGAAGTTACAAACTTAAAAACGTTTGTGACTGGTTATAACTTTTTTTGTTAATTTTTAAAACATTCTTTCAACAAATGTCAAATGCTTTAAGTTTTAATAGCAATATATATAATTTTTTGACCAGGGTCTATAGGGATTTGCCATAATGTCTCACTTTGCAAATGCTAGTTCGGTGGGCCAAGGGACGTCCTTCAAAGCTGATCTGCGGACACCCCTTTGGAATTATGTGACGATGTTAGAACAACTGCTAGGTGGAAGGTGTTACATTTGGGTTTGCTCAGAGTGCAACTCTAAAATAAGAGCTCATATAGTCAGGTGAAAGCCCATTTGTGTGCAATTCCTAGTTCTAGAATCAAAGCATGTGGTGGACCAAACATAAATGGAAAGCCAGTAAAGGGCTTGCCACATGCAAAGATCCTTGCATACATCAGAGAGCAAGAAGAAACAAATGCCTCTATTGCCCTAAGATCGGAGCATCCTTTGGTAAAGAAAGGATCTACATCTACTGAGCCACCTGTTGTTCTATCTCAAGCTAATGTCAAGACCCCATCACACCCATTTCTTTCCACATTCGTCGTGGCTGCAGAGGAAGAGGATTCACTTCTTAGTTGCAAGAGGATAAAAGATGTTTGCCCATTGGGAAGGGCATTCCAAAATGAATCTAGGGACATAACGGAGTAGAACATTATGCGTTGTGTTTATATATGTGGGCTGCCATTTAATGTTGTTAGATCACCATACTGATGGGATATAGTGAGATCTTTCAATGAAGCCCCTAAAGGGTTCACCAACCCAGGGTATGAAATGGTGTGCACCACCCTGGCTGGAAAAAGAAAGAAAACATGTTGAAGATGCATTAAAGCCCATCAGGGATTCGTGGATCAAACTAGGGGTGTATATTTTTCGATGGATGGAAAGATACGACAAATAGACCATTGATTAATGTGGTCGCAATGTGCTCAAAGGGGCAATGCTTTTGAGGGTTGTTGATTGTGAAGGACAAGTGAATGATGCACGATTGATTGCCAACATCTCGATAGAGTCCATTGAGGTAGTGGGGCCTCAAAATGTTGTCCAAATTATAATGGACAAGGCAAAAAATTGCAAAGCTATGGGCATATTGGTTGATGCAAGGTATGGGCACATATTTTGGACATCTTGTGTTGTGCATTCCATCAACCTTATGTTGTAAAAATTGGGCACCAAAATTGACTGGATCAAACAAGTCTGAAGAGGCGAGTGAGATCCAAATGTTCATAATCAACCATCATGTGTCTCAAGGCATTTTGAGGTCCTTCTTGAAGTTGCAGTTAAAGATAATATTTTTTTAATTATTCACGAATCGTGCATAATTTTAATTTTTTTTTTAGTTTTTAATTTGTAAAATTTTTGTTTTTGAATATTTTTTTTAATTTATTTGTTTTAATTTTGTATTAGGTTGCTGAGACTTGATTTGCCCTTCACACACTCGTCTTGGGACGACTTGTCCAGGTGCGCAAGACATTGAGCAGCATGGTTATCAACCACCTTTGGGATGTATGGAGGTAGACAAACATTGAGAGGGCCACAAAGGTGAAAAGATTAATCCTTGATGATGTGTGGTGGGAATGTGTGGAATATTTTCTCAATTTTACTGAGCCCATCGTGAGTATATTGAGATTTGTGGATATGAATTATCCATATTTAGGTGAGATTTATGATTAAATTGACTCAATGATTGAGAAGATTAAGACTATCAGAAATTACAAAGAGCAAGATCCTACAAAGAGGTTCTTCAAGGAATTGCAGTTGTATCTCATTGAAAGGTGGAACAAAATGGCCACCCCATTGCATCTTCTTGATTTTGCCTTGATTCCCAAATACTGTAGCGTGGAGATCCTTGCTTTGCCTAGGAGGGCCCACCATATAGGGATATTGAGGTTAGTTATGGATACAAGGCAACATGCTTTAAAATCTCCTCCGATCTAGAAGTAGAAGGTAGTTACGAGAGAGTTTGGGCATTTCATAACCTCTACGGGTCACTCGTGAGGGATATAATCATATAAGAAAACATTCTCTAGACTCTCTTCCGATCTAGAAGTAGAAAACACAATTATGAGAGAGTTTGGGCATTTTCATGGGTCACTCCCTTGGCACTCTTTGTGACAGGTACAAGAAGGATGCTCATATGTGGTGGTATTTCCATGGGCAAGCATCTACCCACCTTCAGCGGCTCGCAATAAAAATTCTATTACAAGTAAGATTTTAATTTTTTTAAAAAACTCTCTACCCTTCTTTACAACGCTCTGTTTTGACTTCTAACTTTTATAAATTTTAAATGACTTTGCAGCTCGCCTCTTTAAGTTGCAAATTTCTCCTCAGCTAAGTGGAACTGGGGTACCTACCCCTTTATCCTCTTAGTTAAGCACAACAAGTTGGCAGAAAAAAAGGCGGAGTATTTGGTCTATGTGCATTCCAACTTGTGTTTTCTCACACACAAACAAGATGATTACAAACAAGGGTCAACAAAGTGTTGGGATGTGGACCCAAAAGCTACTAACTTGGATGCTTCCATTGTCTACCTTTCATTGCTCGGCACGGAGCTAAACGGTGCTTCACACAACTTGCATAGTGGAGCTAGTGGGAGTGGCACTGATACTGCTTGTGGTTGTAATGAAACACATGATGATGCTTTCGATGAAGACATTGAAAACCAATACGAGTAAAGTGAATAATGAATATGCTGATTTGTCTCTATTTTTGTCCATACGTTGTAACATTTGCACCATGTGCTTGTTCTAACTCCTGAGACTAATCTAAGTTCGACCATTGAGTATCATGATATTTGGCATTGAATTATTGGTATGATTTGTGGTTAACTTATTTTGTTTCCTCTATGCATATTATGTGGTTAATTTTGCTTATATGGCTATTTTTTTAATTTTTTATGTGTTTTTGTACAACCGTATCCAAAAACTTATCTAAGCCCCCAAAAAAACTGTCGTATCCATGTATCTGTTTCCTATATCTGTACTCGTACCCGTACCCCTACCATTATTGGCTACTTAGTTTGATAGAGGGCAAGGTACGGGTCTCCATCAATGTGAATAGTGAATGGAGATGTGGCGGGGGGGAAGTAGCATACAACTATGAAGACATCTCGAAAAGCAGGTGGACTCCTCTGGATTTGTATCCACAAGTATCTGCAACGGGCATCACAAGCCACAAGTGAAACTCCAGACGTGAGGCTATCTCGAATGAGGCGAGCCACACCTCTTGAGCCATGGACACCACTTGATTTGCAGGTGTCATGACGAGAAGCCGAAATCCACGAGTACCCCTTGACTAGAGGGAGGGCCCTTTCAGGGCTTTCATGTGTCTCAGTTAGGAAGATGAGATTTCGGGAAGCAATAAAATCTATGGTCATGGTCATGTATTATATTAATTTTAAGAAATCATCTACTTGGTAGGTGTTTTCAAATATCTAAGGACTTGTGTATGTACCTCGTGCAAATCACATCATTTTGTAACTACCTTAATTTTGGATTTTGACTAAATTAGGAGAGCTAAATGTGGTAAAGGAGAATTAAAAATGAGAACATGCCAATCTCATTCTTGAAGGATGTAGGTAAGGACTTTGTCCGTACCATCTCCCCAACAATGTTGAATCAGGTAAACCCTTTAATAATTAAATCATGTAGCGACTAATAACACAACTCTAGAATTTGAATCAATCTCCACAATTAGTCATACACTCATCCATGAATTTTCTGGGCGAGTTTTTCTACTACACCGGGTGAGTTTTTCTACCACACTATATTTCCAATTTGTTATGCCTAGAATTACTGGATAGTCATCAAACTCCTTGTGGGCTGGATTGCCACGAAATTTGTTCAATCCTCCCAAGCTGCTACGGTCTTGAAAATATCTGCAAGGACACCTTCTGGATGAATTGTATAGCGATCTGCAATTTGAAAATTTCTTTTGTGACGCTGACAATCCCAACGATGTCATTTTATTTACAGTCATCATATTGATGGATGCTCAGAGATGTGCTAACACCTTCAAAATGTGAATAGCATTCAGCTTCATCTCAACAAACAGACTCCTTGGATCTCAATACCACAAAATAATTTCCTTCACCTGTGTAATGTTTGAAGTAATTCCATTCACTTCAATATATGCAGGATCCTCCTTTTGGACACAGGCATTGACAAAGTCACAAACATATTTGGCATAGACACCTCCCATTGATACTACCTATCTATACTGAACTGACTTCACCTACCTATCTCCCTAAAACCTCGCAGCTGTGTACCCAATTTGGGGCCTTTAGGCACTCGGCTTATAGGACGGGGATTTGACTATGTCTAATAGCCTCAGTGAGTGGAATTTGTCTTTGTAATCTCTCTAGATCTTTTGTGAAGTCAAATGTTGTGCATTTTTTTATTACCCGGGCAGACTGCAACCTTCATAGAAAAGGGCTCCCTGCCTCAAGTTGTTTATCCTTGGACTGCTGAACCTCCTCCTTGTCTTCTAATGTTCGTTAAAATAAACCTGTTTCCTTTTTTGAGACCAGTAAGCATCATGCTGCTTCTTCTAATCCTTATTTCAGGACTGTAAAGTTTTCCCAGAGTGCAGTGCAGTTTCTGTACCATGATTGAATACATCAAATCTATCCTTTTCGATAATCCTTTTGCATTCAACGATTCAAAGATGAATCTTGCTCCTCAACTAGACAAGAATGCATCTGTTTTGATATCTTGGATTTTGGACAGGCTGAACGAGGATGGTTGCCCGAAAAGGTTTTGTACAGGTTGATTTTGAGGCACCACTGGGAGAGAGTGACAAGAATTCCTATTGAATGGCATTATAGGTTGCTGCCTTATTGCTGCAGAGACAGTATGCATGCTTGTACGAGGCAACATGGGAGGGGCATTAGAAATATGCTGATTTGTTGTTACAAAAGTAGAAGGGGGTCTTAGAAGCATTTGGGCTGCTTTTCCTTTGTACTGCAAAGGAGGGTCAGCTTGTCATAAGACTGGAAAAATTCACCATACAGATTAGCAGTATAAGATAATGGCATCATGCCTGGTTTGTGCAATAGATCAATATGGTGCATCATTGATGGTTGAATCTATACATACCAGGAGGTAATCACCTTTGTGCTACACAACTTTGTTCCACTCTCCTTTACTGCATTTACATGTAGCAAAATTTTGCAAAAGCTTGCTTCTCTCCCGTTTTTAGTCACCATAATATAATGAAACTCGGACATTTATTCACATCGTGGTCTTCATCACAGAAGCTGCATTGCAATTAAGTTGAATCAGTATGGCGATCCTTAGCAGCAATCTTTTAGCTGCAACATGGACAATGTATAATTTCTGCAATGTCAGTTTAGCCCTTAAAATTCAGACATGTAAGT
Organism: Torreya grandis; assembly: GCA_037957365.1. NCBI lineage: Eukaryota > Viridiplantae > Streptophyta > Pinopsida > Cupressales > Taxaceae > Torreya > Torreya grandis. Next base: position 4,113,212 of record JARHVA010000769.1, on the reverse strand, counting down.
TGAGCAGCTACTCAAGAAAGAATTGCTCCTTAAGATTCCTCAACAAGTTATTTAATTCAACCTTACAAACACCTCCAGTCTGTAGAATTTCATTCCTGTTTCGGCCTTCGTTTGCTGGCTCTGTGGCCTTTGTTCCCCATTTCTTGGAATTTATAGAGTACTTCAAACAAAGATTCATGATTTCTTCCAAAGGTCTAGATAAAACTTGTTCCATTGCAATCTTTGTGTTGGGTACACTTACAGATTACATACTCCAGATTCCTCCAAGACCTTATTGTCCTGTTGTTTGTACCGCACGATTTATTCTTTTGGACCAGTTGTCTAACAATATTTGTTAAATTTTAATTTTTCATCTTTGACCCAACCATATCCCGTTCTGACTAGTTCAAATTGAAATGAACAATTATCTAGCTCTTCAAAATCCTTACGAGAAAACTGACAAGAGTGCACTTGGAGGAATCGCTCAACCATGCCCTTTTGATTCTTGTTCTGCTGACAGAGAACTGGAAAAAATATTGGCTTCTACATTGTTTCCTTCAATCTCTTCAAATCCTCTCTATCTGTCATTGTCTCTAACATCCATGGCATCCATTGCAGGGTTTTTTGCAATGAACTTTCCTATGCTGCCCCTGGGATTTACCTCTGTATCGAGAATTTCTGTTACACATATCGGCATCTGTGCTCTACTTCAGTGGATATGATTCGTGTGACCCTCACATTAATGCCTGAAATAATGATTTTTCCCATTGCACTAAATCAACAACAATTAACCCAGAAAATCCCTTCACCATGTTCATCTCAGGAATGTACACTTCGACACATAAATAATTATAATGCCCAAAATGAGTTAGTTGAATGAAATATTTAGATTAAACAAACCATCTCTGCAATTCTTTCAACTCCTATTGACACATTTTTTTTCCTGATTTAACATCCTATTATGAACTGGAACAAAAATTCTGAAATGAATGTAGAAGCAACAACTATCTATTATAACAACAATTACAATAAAAACTAATGAACAGGGAAGGCAACCCTTCCGTACAAAATATGAGAAGGAAGTTGATGTTTCTAGCTGCTGTGGGGCCCAAGCATGTAGTAAATCCGTCAGGTACTAATGGCTAAACAGAGCCATATAGGAATACCAAATTGCGGAAAGGCTGTTTGTATTTCCAGTCTCATAATCTTCCATTGTGGAAGACCAATAGTTTAAATATTGCAATTGAATGAAGGTGATGGTTACTCAGTTATTAAGGATCATAAGACATGATTTAATTAATCACTAATCATTAGATAGCAATAACACATTACTGTTTGAATATGTATACATTGAACCCTTTCCACAAGCTGCTTCAGGCTCCTATAGGTCAGGTGTAGGCTAAGTTGCTGCAGTTGAATTCATGTTTGAATTTGTGAAGGATAAAATTCATTACTAAGAAAATCAGGCATAAAATTTGTGATTAAGATCAACTAAAAGAAATATACTTTTTAAAATTAAATACTCAAAAAATAAAGATAATTAAATATTCAAAAAAGAAAGATAATAAATTAATAAAATTAATATATATATTTTAATATTTCATAAACTATAACTTAAATTTATAACTATATAAAAAACTAAAATTATAAAATCCTAAAAAAAACTATGATTGTATAGAATTATTTTCAAAAAAATTAAAATTTTATTAAATTATAAAATTAACAAAATTTAAAAACAAAGATTCTATGAAAGTTAAAAAATTTATGGCTTTATAAAATAATAAAAACGTCTAAAACCGAGACTAACATTATAAATTATAACCAAATAAAAAAATAAAAAAATCGAACTTACATGTTCAGTGTTCGAATAGTTGCAACCTTGCTTCATGATAAGAATGTTTCACGGCTGCTAATAGTTATGGGGCTATGGCTGCTTCACGGTGGTATTTTTGTGAATGTACATGGCAGGTTTTCTGCAGGGTTTTACTCATGGGATTTCCCCATGGCTCTTTCTTTCCTCATGGATATACGGCTTGTCTGTTTTACAGAGGCTTGTCTATACTGGCATTCAATCTGTATGAATTAGTTCACGAATTTCAAAGAATTTTCACGAATTTTTTGTGTTGGTTTGAGATTCAGTGAAATTTGATTTCTTTGTTTGCAATTCGGCGAATGAGGCAACTGTGGGTGTAGGCACACACCTGATGCGAAATAGGTCTTTAAAAGAAAAAAGAAAAAATAGGAAAAAGAAAAGGTGCCGAAAGTATAGGCAAACTTGTTTCACGTTTATTGTGGGATCTAGGAGAGGAATTTTCAGTTTTTGACAAAGTCCAGAAAGGCAAGGCGGCATTATCCATTGTTGGGATGTTTGCTCCAAGCCAGTTGTTTTGATATATTATTTGATAGGGTTCCAATCAATATTGAGCCCTGTGCAATTCTTTCAGTGTAACTTAATGGATTTGTGTGCCACACGGTTGAAGGAAAACAAGATTTGGGTCCATGTGGAATGTCCTGTGGGGAAAACAAGTGGAAATAAGCCAAATCACAGTGAAACCGAATTTATTAATCATTGGTTTGAAAATACCTAAACCACCCGTTAGTACATCCCTTCAAATACACCACGTTGGGGGAAAGATAAGTAAGGCCACGTGACCGACAAAAAATGATTTTCCTTTGAAAGAAGTGCATGCGAAGCAACTTCAAAAATAGCCTAGGAAGCATTTATGAGGACATAGGGAATTTAGTCAGGAGCAAGGGAAACCATTGTATTCTTTTTGTAATATGAAGTCACTGTGCAGGTTGTTCCATAGTGAACGATTCTGTATCTGTAATAAAGTGTTCCAGAAGGAATGATAAGGTTCCCAATTGGTGGAGTTTTCTAGTCCTACGGGGGTTCTCTCCATGTAAATATTTGTTTTTCACGTGTGAATGTTTTATTGGAACCTTTAGTTATTATTTTCTGTAGTTGTTTTCCTGCAAACGGAAAGTTAAGAAATTTAGTTTTCTGTTGCATACAATTTTTTATTTTCCTCTATTTATGTAAAAAAAAAGATTTGTGTGATGAATTGAGCTGATCCTTATGATAACCATTTACAGATCAAAACCAAAAGCACATGTTGAAAGTATCCATATGACTTAGGCAAGAAATGCAAAGTTCTACACAATATATGACATGAAAATCGCAGCCTAACATTTAAATATCTGAGACAACGATACAAAAAAACTGGGTTAGTGATGGACCTTTTATGGTCCTGTAATTTATGATGAAGAGGATGGAGACCTCACAACTTCAAAATATTTGTATGCCTGTACAAAATGAAGTGCTATTAGAGAGTGATGTCAATAAGGATTCACAATTTCAATTTAGCCAATCATTTCTGGATACATTTGGGAACTAATGCTCTGGTTCTCTATCAAAATATTTTTTCATAGAGAAGGAAACCTCAAAACTTCTTGTTTTAAGATCAAATACCGTATGGTGTTACTAACAAATCCATTCTAAGATTTATCAGTGTTTGTTTGTATATTAGATTGTTATCATTTATGCATGGTTGGTTTTTCTTAATTCTATTTTTAAAAATGGTTGATAGGGGGTGGAAACTATTCAAATTATCATATAGGCAAAATAGCTATTAGGTACTTTGGCAAATGTTTTCAGAAAGCTATTTGAATTTGAGAAAAATGGATAAGATTTATTTACTCCTTTCTGCTCCTAATTTATTTTTTATTTTTATTTTTTTGAATAGGTCTGCTTTGTCCTCCTATAAACCAGGTTGCTGGACATTGCGCAGAAGGTATTAAACAAGCACTTAATTTCATTACTTGTTGGTCACTAGTTAGAGACAGCTTTGTGACTGAAGCATTCTCTCTTCATTTTAGGGAATTATGTTTGTGCTTCATCACTTAAGGGTCATTATACTTCAATATATGAAATCATACGATCTGTTAATTATGCCGATAGGCATTCTACAATGGCAGCAAGGGAGTGTAAAGGAGTGAGTTGTTCACAATTATATTCAACCTTAAATCTGATGTCATTTGACTGGTGCTTTGAAGTTTATTCTTTTTTCTTGGAGAAGTTAATTGATAAATCGTAATATCTTGGCTATACGGTGGAGTTTGGATCACCTATTTTTTACTAGATGTTTTTTTCAATCCTGACACAATGGTGTAGCTAGATTGATGCCGTTTGTCACTAGTCAGTGGGAAATTGGTGGAGAAGGTAATGGAAGTATTAATCAGTGTGGTACGTGAAAACTCCAAGATAATAATCTTGACATTGGTATATCTCGGCGTATTTCAAATATTTGTATGTAATATATCTGTACTAGTCTTTTAGACATCCACATAGTTAATTGATTTTGGTCATTGTTGGGTACCAATTTCTTTTTTCTGGTTAAAATATATTGTTGGCTTAGTAAGTTGTAAGCTTTCTATAAGATTACACACACATGCCCATAATTGATCAAGTAATTAACTCCACAAGCATAGAAGAAAACAAAGATATATAGTGGGGTCAATAGACACCCAAAGAAGAATCATTCGATATATAAAATTGATTAATACAAAAGATGATTGAATAGGTGGGAGATAGTCTCTATTTATAGTTATACTCCTATCAATATGTGAAATAAGGGTAGGTCAACCCATATTAAGGCACTAAACCCCATACATAGAAAAGTGTAAGCTACACATTAATCTAACACATAACCCAATGGTATACCACAAGTGTCAGTAACTCAAAGGGATCTACAAAGATGGGTTTAACACTCTTAACATCCATCCTAAAACACAACTTGGAGGGACCAAAATAAGGTGGCATTAAGCCAAACTTTTAGAAGAAGTGGAAGCCTTCACATCCCCTAATTACAAATTCTATAGGACTGAGTCATCATTGCAAACAAATTTGAAATATAGCACCCTTTCAATCTTCAACAATTAATTGGAATCTTCCTTCATAGCCTTGTCTTTCACTTCAGCATCAGATTGTGAATCACTGACATTCACAACTAGAGATATGAGAGTGTAGTTGCCCCAGTGCTTATGACTTCAGGTCCTCCAAATCCCCTATTTTCTTTGGTGTCATCTAGAGTAGTAGAAGCTCACCGAGGAACCTCTTGTGTCGGACTTTCCCCAACGGTGTGGGCCATATCCTTCGGTACAATGGGATCAATACTCAATCTCTCTCCTATGGAAATTCAACTGATGCAGGAATATGTAAAACAACCTCATTACCCTTTGAAGGAATCTTATGAGTCACAATTGAAAATCCTGGGAGATTGGAGCTAGGTGTCCCAGCCTTGTTCATATCAAAATCTGAATAGAGCTGGAAGAATGATAATCACCTCATCAAAAGTGCATCTTACCAAATGATAATTTGACACTTAGCTGAAACCTGTACTCTATAGGCCTTGGACTCCTTTGAAAAGACCACCATGATGCACTTGTGACTCTCAAGATCAAGCTTCATTCATTTCTCTCCGAAATTTGAGCCTATGCAACAACACTACCTAACAGTTTGTAGTGAGTAATAGTAGGCTTCTCACCACACCATTTCTCATATGGTGTAACATCTCTCATAGCCTTAGTAGGAACCTTGTTAATAATGTAATTTGCACAACAAACAATCTCAGCCCTTAAATTGTCATGCATAACTTCGATGTGTAGCATACACTGTGCCATCTCAACCAAAGTCCTGTTCCTTCAACTTTCTTGTAGCTACAACAGTCTGCTGGGGCTCATAGTCAACTATATGCCATAGTCATGCAGGGATGTGCCCCCCATCCTGCAATCATCCTGAACGTCTTGGGGATTGGAGGATGGGGACGAAATGTCCCCCCCAAGTACTAGAAAGCAAAAAAGGGTGACATTCTTGAACTTTGGGGATGTTTCTGGGATGTTCCCAAAACTGCTACCAAAAGGAAATGCCAATGGGGACATTGTGACGTCCCCAAGACGGTCTAGGGACGTGCCGGGGACGTCCCAACGTCCTCATTTCCTGCTGCATAAAAAACATCAGTCCCCTATCAGTCCAATGCTGGGAGATGACAGAAAAGGCGGGGTGTGACAAATCCTTTCAACAAGTTTCCTCTGTTAATGTATATATGCTATGCGAAAATGTGCCAGAGTCATTGAGCACTGCAGCCTGCTAGAAATGTACTCAATATATGGGCACTTTGCTATGGTCCTGGAACACAACTGAAATTTTTGAGGTTCAATTCAAGGCCCCAAAGTGTAGCCTGGGGTGGTTGGAGGGTGGTCAAATGATGTTTAGCTTTGGTATTTTTATGGCAACCGTGTTTACTTTTTTTTTTCTACTTCTAATGTTTTATATTAAAATAATAACAATAATATAAGTATAAAAATAATTGAAAATATCTGGATCGGATCTAAGTGATCAGTCCCAAAAAGTCCAGATTGAACCAGATCTGGTGGCTATGTACTTCAGATCAGGGGTCTAGAATTATAACATGAGGCTGCAACCAAAACTCTGAGTATCACTGCAACATGACAAATTTTACTGTTGGTACCATTAGCAAACCGGATGTAAAGATCTTAAAATATATAGGTAAGTATGTATGTAAAAATAGATATACAAAATTATTTATTGTTTGGAATTTCCACTTATTTTAGTTTGTTTAAGTTATTTAATTTAATTTATTTGTATATTACAATATTAATATTTCATTTTAGTGGCTGTCCTCCAGTCGCTCGGAGATTAAGGTAACTATTTTGTATGCTACCGCATAATACCATGCTTGGTACAAAAGTCCTCCAAAGCATGATTTACACACTCTCCTCTATCCAATCTCAAACACTTAATAGGATGTGTGAATTGTTTTTTAACCATTGCTTTCCACTCAATGAATTTATCTAATGCAAGAGACTTGGATTTTGCACAATAAACTAGTGCATATCTAGAAAAATCATCAATGAAAGTCAAGATATACCTTAATCCCCTAAAGAGATGGATTATTCATGGTTCACTAGCCATAATGAGCAAGCTCAAGAGGCTCCTTAACACACCACACCTTCCCCTTCTCAAAGTCTTCTTGGTGATGTTTACCAAGCACATATTCTTCGCACACATTTTGAGATTGAGAAATAGAGGGTAATTCACGGACCATATTCTTATGACCCAGCAATTGCATGCTTTTGAAATTGAAATGTCCCAATCTATCATGCCACGATATACTAACCTCATTAGCTAAAACCCCTCAAGCAAGAGGACCCTAATTCTGATGAACATGATTGAACCCAATTTTTTTTGTCTTCGCCCCTCTATTAACCACACCTCTAGCAACAACTGTAAATTTGTCATTCATATCCTTCACAACAAACTTATAAGGCTAAAACTCAACTTTCTTACCCCCCTAATTTGGTAAACAAATGGTAGATTTACACTCAAATTAAGTACTTGGTAAATGCCCTTAATCATGCCGTCTTCTATGAGAATATCACCACTACCACAAATAGGAACGGCTAAATCATCCGCTATATAAACTTTCTCTTCATCTACTTTGCCATGCGAATGCAACAAATTGTCATCCTTGGCCATATGATGAGTACATCCAAAATCTACCATTAACTCACATTTGGATGTATGGACATGAAAAGCACGAGAAAGATTTGTAACAAAAACTTTACTCTTACCATTACCATTTGAATTGCCTTGGTGTTCCATGAGATCATGAACTTCTATTGGAGATCCTTCATCTTCTTAATTCATGTGATCTACGTATGTCCAAGCTTGCCACAATAGGTACATTCCTTTTGCTTCTTCTTCTTGCCCTTGTGACCACACATGCACTCACCAACATGAAAACCACTCGTCCTCATGGCTATTGCCTCCTTGGTCTTCCCTTTGATGCGCTCTATTGTCTTGGTTTACCTTGGATTTTTGCTTTGCCATCCCCCTATCACATGAGCTTGCTACTTTGAACCAATTGCACTCAACTTCATGAGCTCTTGATCATAAATCAATAAGGAATGCGTGGTGGCAAAAGACATGCTCTTGCCCTTCTCCCTTATCATGGACCTCTGGGAAGAAAGTGTATGGCAACCTCAGATGCTTGAGGACAATTTCAATAATCTCACCATCCTTATATACCTTATTTTACTCTTTCAATTGGTACAAAAAATTATTCAAGTGAGATAGATATTCTCCAATCTTATCAAAAGCCTAAGGATCCAATGTTAGTAGTTTGCAATTAATTGTGTGATGCTCAACTCATAAGCGTTCTCAAACAACTTGCTTAGGATATCCATCATCTCCTTCGAAGTCTTGCACTTCCTCAGATGAAGATGAAGCTCAGGTGAAATGTGATTCAACATAATCCCAATCATATGAGCCTCTCAATTATAGAATGTGTCTTGTTTCTCCTTGGTGGCAAGGACATTTTCATCCCCCCACAATTTGTCACAAACTCGTAGCCCTCAAAGCAATCTCAATAGATTACTCCCATGCACGAAAATAGTGCTCGGACAACACTAGGACACCTAGAATCTTTTCCATCATCATTGCTAAGATCACTGTAGAAGCCTTACAATGCAAAAAAGAACAACCCCAATCCAAAGAGCTCTAAAAGTGATTTCCATTGGTTTGAAAATAGGCTCAAACAAAGTTTGTATGACAGTTATGGCCATTTGAAAGTCAAGTGCCAAGATACCCCAAGAATACAAAAAATATGAATAAATTATTAAAAAATAATTCCAATCTAAAATTTGGCGGGAACCCATTGCTATTTGTATTGGTTCCATTACCACCTTTGTTAGTGGCACGTTGCTCTACTTTGTCGTATGTACTTGTATTCCTTTTTTTGCTTCTTGGATTCTCTTTTCCTTGAACTTTCTATTGTTAATTGTTGTATCCTTGAGTTCCATTGACCTACTTTTGGTCATCTGTGGACATTAATATAATTTCTTTCTTTCTGATTGCACCATGCATCTCACTCATGGATCTAGGCATTGAGCAAAATTTTCCTCATCGATTGTGAAACCATTGCTATGAGGATGTGTTATTCTTTGATTTGTTGGAAACTAAGGTTGGGTAAAATGCATAAATAGCAAAAATTTGGCTTTTTATGACACTTCAACCTCTGTTGGTCAACTTAACCCAATTTCAAAAGTTTTTTAATTTTTGAAATTTCCAGAAATTCCATGTTCGCTTGTACAAATCCGTATGGATCCATCATAGGGAAATGTCAAATGCTAGGTTAGAATCAAAGTCATTGCATGCCACATAGGCACCTAGTCACCTGCCACGGCACATGCCACATGCGCCACACAAAACAACTACCACAACTATTGTGCCGGCAAAAGGCATCAAGGGTGGCAGGTAGGGGGATCGAATCCGTGACCTCCGCTCTCCAATGACCAACAGGGTATGCCCGTGAACCAACCACAATATGTCACACTCGGGTTTTGTTGAAGCCAAGGCCCAAATCCACGCTCAGGTCACTTCTAGCCCTTAGCCACTTTCCTTCATCCCATCCGCCCAACCACTTTGCTTCACTTAGTCCATGTCTGCGCAAGTGACGGTTGCCAATACGATTGTCCACTAGCCCCTGGGCATCATAGACCTTCAATTTTCAATTGATAATTTGAAGGGCTAAATGGTGAAATCAAACGACGAACGAGAAGGGACCCCTTACGATTTTTCATAAGGAATCCAAAGATGCAATCAGATATGGAAAATGTTGCACTTGAAGGGGACTTCCTTTAGAAACTCACTTTGTCCCATACAAACAAAATCTTGCACCGAGAGAGCTTTGTGAACCCAAATCTCTTATAACGAGTTCCTACTGCTTCCAAACCTTGTAAGGAATCCAAATGTGAAATCAAAAAATATCCTTTGCCAATGAAATTGTTGGATCTCATTCCTTATTAGAAAATCGACCCTTTATAGAGAACAAAAAAATAGCAACCCCACACCCCGTGAGATACTGCCACTGCTCCGCACACCCTTGTAGCAACAAAGGACCATAACCTAGTGAGTTTTATATATTAACAATGCTAGTTGTGATACAATGTAAGATTATGCTCACATATCCATAACTGATCAAGTAATTTACTCTAGAAGCATAGAAGAAAACATAGATATGTAGTGCCGTTGATCGACATTCAAAGACGAATCATTCAATATATAAACTTGATCGATACAAAAGATGATTGAATATGTGGGAGACAATCTCTATTTATACACCTATCAATAGAGGAAATAAGGTAGACCAAATCCATAATAAGGTACTAACGCCAACATATAGAAAATTGTAAGCTACACATTGACCTACACATAACCCAATGGTATACCACAATTGTTAGTCACTCAAAGGGACTTGCAAAGATGGATTTTACACTAATAGCGTCATGTTAGTTCCATATGTGGACTTGATCTTCCACAAGAAAGCAAAGCACATGCATTTTTAGTTTTTTCTCTTGGATACTAGATACACCTCCCATAATCCTTGATACTTCATATTCGCATATCTGACAAAAACATGTTAAATACAGTCTAAATCACTGTCCGTATCTGACTTGTAGATGGCCTCTATCTGGGATATACAAGACCCCTTTCCCAAAAATAAAATGAAGGCATTAAAACATTTTTTTTCCCTCTTTGCACTATTTTTGGCTAGATCCAAATTCATTTGTGGTATTTGTTTTGCTGAAGTTACCTAGGATTAAACGACCTTACACCTTTTAAAATTGTTGGTTGAGGTGCCAACTCCTAGTTGGTGTTAACCAACTAAACTAGGCAAATAAAAATGACATGAATTTCAAAAATCAAATTTACCTATATGCTTTTGCGTCCATAGGGAAATCTCCCTTCGTCAGCTCCAAGCTATTCCAATTGCAAGAATATTAGCAAAAATAAAAGCTAGTCTCCTTTGTCATTTATCCATCACACACTTTCCTCTTTTATCATTATTCTCTATTTGATTTAAACATGAAAAGGCATTGAGTGCACATAAACACTATTTTTTGTCTACAAAATTCTTTCCTCTTTTTGATCCCGGGTTGAGCATGCTCTTCCGCGTTGGCACAGTCTTTTGATATTAACTTGAATGTCATGTAGGGAAAAAGACAAGTACAGACCATTTTGGCCAAGTTTTCCACCTCGCCTCCCCTCTCCTACCCTCGACCATTCAGCCCCCCAAAAACAGGCCACTAGATTTTCCAACATGTTTGTTGTCCTCCTAATATGTTTGTATGAGATCCCAAAATTATCAGTTTCCATTTTAATTTTCTATATGGTATTGTTTATTTGCTAGTCATTGCACTTGTTTTTTGATTGCTTAAATTATTAGTGTCGAGTCCCCTTCCATGTGAAGTTTCGGTGGTCCGTTATCCTTAGGAAGTCCCGTTTCTTCTAAAGAGAGCCATTGCTTTTGCCTTAATATTTGTATTGAGTACCAAGTGGACCAAACAAATTAACAAGGGCTATCCATCATCTCTAGAGATCCACCCCCCTCTTGTGAATCCTGGATTTTCTTTTGTGGCTCCATCACAATTGAGCTTAACCCAATATTTAGAAGGTTTCTTCCACACATCTTTTGGCTTTTTCAGTCTATTCCTGCCAAACACATTATTAGTTATCTTAAACCAGCTTCCACTTTTTAGAATTTCCTCTTCTTCTTCAGATGGATTGTTTGCTTTGAGCTTCCAAGTATTGACCAATTATGATATTGAAGCTTATATATTTGCCAATTTTCCTATGCCCTGAAAAATTCAAGTTTCTTTCCAGCCATAGACTGAATTATAATGGGTGGACTTATCATCTAGATGGCCTTAACAAAATAATTCTAAATCACACCAGTATCCAGTTGCTTACTGTTTCCAAGCCAGCCCATACTTCCTTTTTACTAAATAATCTTCCACATTTCTCCCATGCCATCTTACAATGCAAAGATCAACAATCCCCATATTCAGAGTTGCTCTTGCTTAAAGGAGATTCTGGAAGGCCATGATATCCTCTATGGGTGAGAGTATCATATGTTAGTGCGTTACCTTAAATATCCTTCCTTCCCCTTCAGCTTTCTGAAATAAATCTCCATATGCCTCTTTAGCTCTAATGTCCTTGGATTTGGCATGTATCCCATATAAGCTGATCATCCCCTCTCTTATTTGAAGGGTGGTTATTTTCAAAATATTTTTTAAAACTGCAATTTTTTACTCTATCGAGATGATGGGACCATTCAAAATGCTTCAATTTTCTTCTTCCTTTTAGATGTATGAGATAGTTTTTTACCATGTCATCCCAAGTCCTTTTTGCATAGACCTTTATTTTTACAAAATCCTCATTTTTGAGCCAAAGGAGTTGAACCTAGCTAGGTATCATCCCAAAGCAAATCCTTGTCACCTTCCCTTGAATTATATTTCAAGTCCTTTTTTATTAAGGCAAAAGATGACCTTCCCGATGAGTTCCTCTCCCATTGTTTGAGTGCTTCCTCTCCCCCCTTGATGCCAACCCAACCCTAGAGGCGGGTGGTTGAGTCCTTTCTCGTTGGTCTAGTGGGGGAGTCCCTTAACCTCTTTCGTTGGTTGAATTCCTTGACTTCATAACGCTAGTTGAGTGCCAAAAGGCCCTTGAACCTGCCACTAGATGCGATCGAGTGGTTTGCTATCACTCACTAAGTCAACCCTAAAGGCCGATTGTTTTGCGTATACAATATGGCATCACTATAGATATTCTAGTAATCATTGTAGTCAGGTAGAGCATCACCATCGTGAACTCTATAACTATATATAGAGAGAGTATAGGAGTCACTAAAATGGCATCACCGCCACTAGAGTTTCTAGCACAATAACAATTTACATGCCTAGGAACTATATGGAAGAGGCTTTAAAGATCTATCTCCCTTTTGCTAATCTTGAATTTTTTTTAGCTTAACCCAATATTTAGGAGGTTTCTTACATGTCTTTTTTAGTCTATTCCTGCCAAGTCCGTCATCATAAATCAGTGTCCATTTTTTTAGAATTTCCTCATCTTTATAGAGTTTCTCCAAATGGATTATTTGATCTAGGCTTTCAAGTATTGACCAAGTCTAATAGTGAAGCCTTTATCATCCCCCATATTCTCCACAACAGATTTTCTTCTCCCTAAAAATTGTGGATTTTATTTCCATCCATAAATTCCAAGTTATAATAGATGGACTTAGCATCCAGTTGGCCTTCAAAATCATATTTTGAAGCATTCTTGGTCACGCCAATATCCACTCGTTGTTTCTGATCCAACCCATACTTCCATTTCACTAAATAATCTTCCCCAAATCTCCCATGCTATCTTACAGTGTAGAAACAGATGATCCCATATTTTGAGTTTATCTTGCATAAAAGAAATCTTGAAAGTTTATTGTAGTATCCCCCATGGGATCTGCCCTAAAATTCTGATTTTTATTTCTGCTTAAAGACTAATACTGATTTCTGATTTCAAACAAAATATCACAGCAAACTTACAATTCTCAAACATGACAAACAAATGTAATAACATTCAAATTGCTTAGTGCTCAACATAGCATTTTTGTCAAACACTTGGCAAACATACTATCTAGAAAAACTGAGACTTCTTATTTGCTGATTAAACACTGATTTGAAATGTAGCTGTGCACATACAATTGCCTAATAGGCTGCGGCAAATATTCAGACTTGTATTCAACAACTACAATGCAAAGATATGAGTATATGATGGGAGAAACCTGGAAATAGGTGTTGTGGAGATTGGCAGATGAAAGACAGTCTCCCAAACTTCAACCCAGCCAAGATGAATACCCAAGCAACAATACATCAGCTACTGCTAAAACTCAGAAGCATGTGATAAATAATCAGCTATTGCATAAGTGCAATAATACATCAGCTACTGCACAACCAAATTCTTACAATGAACAAACTAAAGTTTTTGAAAACACTATCTACTGTAGCAATTCCACTATTCACGGCACTGTAGCAAACATTATTTGTGGCACTATTCATGGCACTGTAGCAATTCACAAATCTGCCATTCTCTATTAAAAAAAAATTCAATAAGTTCCATGTGTTTCGTGAGATGAAAACACCATTAATCCTCCTGATTGTATCTTTCAACAACGAAGAGAATGCTAGCAGAGAGGGATTTCATCCTCCAAGCCCGATAATCTGATTTCCAAGAAACCCAGTAACATAATGTTAATCTCCAACCACCCCCTCCTGAAAACTCTCACAGCCTCTATTTATCCATCTCTCCAAGAAGCTAATCCAACTCACAGGGAATGTGGGATAAAACAAATCACTTTATTTAATATTATAGACTCCTCATTAAGTTGCCCATGTACTTTTTTAAAGAAAGGGGACATTTAATACTTTTAACACTTAACTTTATAGTCCCACTGAAGTTATTAAATAACGATAAGTTAAATATTTTAATTTAACTTTATTGCTTAAACTTATCGTTAAATAATAAATATCTCGGATCCCTTTTGTGTCCTGGTTAGCCTATAGGACCATGAGGAAATAGGCTAACGACAAATATATCCATGACTGGTTAAATGGGGGACATTACAGTCCGTCCCTCTTGAAATTGCTTGTCCTCAAGCAATCTCAACTCTGGATGCTGCAAGATATACTCTCCCTCCCAAGTAGCATCCTCGATTGGCAGGTTCCTCCATTTCACCAAATACTTTCTGATAGTCCTTCTGTGTAGTGTGCGTTCCTTGGTGTCAAGAATAGCTTCAAGAACCAAAATAAGCTTCCCCTCATCATCAAGAGGTGGCAACTCTGTTGAAGGCACCACATTGTGTTCCAGGGCCTTCTTGAGGCGTGACACATGGAAGACATTATGCACTCTACTATCAACAGGCAACTCCAACTCATAAGCCACTTCACCTACCCTCTTGATCACCCTGAAAGGCCCATAGTAACGTGACTTCAACTTCTCTGCACCACTCCTCTTAAGAGAGGATTGTCTATACGGCTGCAACATGAGGTACACCATGTCTCCTACCTTGAACGACCTCTCCACCCTGTGCTGATCAGCATATTGCTTTTGCTGATTCTAGGCCTGCTGTAGATTCTCCTTCAAGGACCTCATAATATCCTGTGACTCCTACAATAGGTCCTTGGCCTTCGGTACCCTGCTGTCCCCAAATAACAAATCAAGGAAACTGGGTGCATCATACCCATAAAGTGCCATAAAAGGGGACATCTGAATAGACATGTGAAATGAAGTGTTGTAACAATACTTGCCCAAGTGTAACCACTTCACCCATGCCTTTTGCTGTCCAACAATGTAGTTTCGGAGGTATCCCTCAACCCACTTATTCACTATCTCTGGCTGCCCGTCGGTCTGAGGGTGATAGTTGGTGCTCGGAGTGAGCTCTGTCCCACACAAGTTGAAGAGCTCCTGCCAAAAGTGACTCATGAATCTACTATCCTTGTTACTCACTATGCTCCGTGGCAACCCATGAAGTCTGAATACCTCCCTGAAGAACAACTCTGCTGTCTAAGCTGCTGAATATGTTGACGAAATTGCAAAGAAGTGCGCAAACTTCGTCAACCTGTCAACTACCACATATATACAATCCCTGCCTTGTGCCTTTGGAAGGTTTGTAATGAAATCCATGGAAATGCTGCCCCATTTCCTCTTTGGTATAGGCAAGGGCTGCAGTAAACCTCTCAGAAAAGAGTGCTCATGCTTGTTCTGCTGACATATCGGGCACTCCCTCACAAACTTCAACACCTCTGCTTTGAGCCCTTTCCAAGTAAAACGCTCCCTCACCTGCCTGTAAGTCTTAAAGAACCCTGGATGTCCTGCCAAAGGTGAGTCATGCAGAGCTCTCAATATCTTCTGCTTCATAGCAGAATTTGGCACCAAGAAAACCCTGTCCTTGTAAATGATTAAATCATTTACAACTGTATATCTGTCACCCTGTATAGTGCCATCAATAACCCCAGTAGCCCACCGATCCTTAACATACTCGGCATATATCAACTCCCTCCAATCACCATTAACTATTCCTACTGCACTCAAATGCGGCCTCTTGAACAGTGCGTCAGCAACAATGTTCTTCTTACCCTTGATATGGACTATGTCAAAGTCATAGGCCTGCAGCTTACTAACCCATGTTTGCTGCCTATCATTGAGATCTTACTGACCAAGGAAATGCTTCAGGTTGTTGTGATCGGTCTTCACTGTAAACTTGCTGCCCACTAAGTATTGTCTGAACTTGACTAGCGCATGCATGATCACTAGCATCTCCTTGTCGTATATACTATAAGTCCTCTCAATACCCCGCAACTCTCTGCTCTCATAGGCAATCGGGTGTTTGTCCTACATGAGGACCGCTCCTATGCCTTCTCCTAAAGCATCACACTGCAACTCGAACGGTCTACTGAAATCTGGAATGGCTAACACTGGGCATGTGCTCATCAAATCCTTAAACCTGTCAAAACACTGCTATGCCCTGCCTGTCCACTTGAAACCATCTCTCTGTGTCAAATCTGTGAGCGGTGTTGCTGACTGTGAAACCCCCTCACAAACTTGCGATAAAATCCACAAAGACCAAGGAATCCCTTGAGCTGAGAGGTATTCCTAGGCGGTGGCCAATCCACTATGGCCTTGATCTTGTTCGGGTCAACTCGAACACCCTGCGCATTGATGATGTGCCCCGAATAAAGTAACTCAGTCATCCCAAATTCACACTTACTCATCTTCGCATAAAGGGACTCGCTCTCAAGAACGCTGAGCACTGTATCAATATGTTTCAAATGCTCCTCCCATGTCCTGCTGTAAATATAAATATCATCAAAGAAGATCAACACAAATCTCCTCAACTATTCTCTGAATACCCTGTTCATGCAAGAATGAAAGGTGGCCGATGCATTAGTCAAACCGAAAGGCATGACTAGAAACTCAAAATGCCCATAATGGCATTTGAATGCTGTCTTCTCCACGTCCTCCTCTCTGACCCGAATATGATGGTACCCTGATCTCAGAGCTATCTTGGAGAAGTAGCAAGTTCCATGCAGCTCGTCAATAAGCTCATCAATACAGGGAATCGGGTACCGGTTCTTAATTGTCTTCTTATTCAATTCCCTATAATCGATGCACATCCTGAGTGTTCCATCCTTCTTCACTAAGACAACTGAAGAAGCAAACGGACTCTTACTGGGCCTAATGTGACCCATCTCGAGAAGCTCTTTAATAGCTTTCTCGATCTCATCTTTATACCTCTTGGGGTGCCGGTATGGAGTAATGATAACCGGGTTTGCTCCTTCCTCGAGCTCGATCACGTGCTCATTCCCCCTATCAGGGGGTCTACTTGGAGGTATGTCACCAAACACCTTGGTGTGTTTGGCTATCAATGCCTGAACATCCGGAGGGTACTCTTGCTTTTGTTGCTCTGTGATCTCTGGTGTCACTATAATCTCTGCTGCCCACTGGACCTGGTCATGCCGAATTAATCTCTCCATCCTCTTAATTGACACCACTCTTGGCCCACTGTCTAACAAACCCTTGAGCACAATTTTCTTCCCATTAGTTTCAAATCTCATTTCCATTTTCTGAAGATTGAATGTAAACTCCTCTAATGACTTCATCCAATTCATCCCTAGCACCATATCTGTGTCTCCAATATTAACCACGAAGAAGGCATCAGTCATCTCATAGTCTCGCGCAGATGCATGTTAGATATTTTTTGCGTGCAAGTGATCTTAAACCAATCTGCCACCAACACCGCAAGCTTCTGAAACTCTGAAATGTAAACCTCCAAAGGTCCCCACTGCTTGAGCTGTGCAAGCTCCTTAAAATGCAGCTTTGGGTCCTTCCCGTCAAACCGCTCTATCAACCTCTCTGTAAACTCCAAATAAGAGGTTATCTGTGCATGACCCATGGTGACCATGCCATGGTGCCACCACTCGTGAGCCACTCCATCTAGATGTATAGCTGCATATTTAATAGTCTCTTCCTCAGGCATAGGGTTCAATTGTAAATAGGTATCGACCTTCTGCACCCAAGCTCGTGCAGTCATCTTTCCCGATGCATCAAAATAAGGTAACTGTAGCTTACCCACTTTCTTCCTTAGTTCATAATTCTGGTTCCTGTCACCAGTGCGGGGTCTATGTCTCATCCTTACATCGATATAATCCCTGAGTGTGATGGCTGCTGTAAAGTCAGGGCCTCCGGCCTCCCAGTCTCTCCGGAGCTGATCTTGTATATTTGTGATCTGCGGTTCAACCTCATGCTGTGCAGGTGCTCGAGGTGGGAAGGTAGGTATCATTGGCCTAGAACTCTCAGTTCTAGTGGGTTGGGCTGCGTGTGCAAAGTTATCTCCCACATTTCCACCTCCGTTGCCTCCATTTTGCCCATTGTTCCTATTCTGTCCATTTTTTGCATTGTTTCCACCCCCCATGTTAACATTAATACCCATCTGTCGGGCCATCATCTGCATCATTAATTCACGCCGTTGGTTCTGCTCTTAGACCATCTGCTCTGCGAAATGCTGTCCTTGTGTTAATGTATCCAATAACTGTAGAAATCTCTCTTCACTAGGGTCCCTGGGATGCCTATCTCCCATGTTTCTCGTATTATCTTGTGCCCCTGTAGCCCTGTGTTCCTCTTGTTCCGTATGCAACAATGCCCTGTTTCTCCTTGTGTTATAAGTATGTGTCAAAGGTGGTATATCCTTGCCTCACATGAAATAGTCTGCTCATAATAGAACCCAACAGGATGGCAGGACTTATGGCTCTGATACCACTGTAGTATCCCCCATGGGATCTGCCCTAAAATTTTGATTTTTGTTTCTGCTTAAAGACTAACTTTGATTTCTGATTTCAAACAAAATATCATAGCAACTTACAATGCCCAAACATGACAAATAAATGTAATAACATTCAAATTGCTTAGTACTCAACATAGCAGTTTTGTCAAACACTTGGCAAACATACTATCTAGAAAAATTGAGACTTCTTATTTGCTGATTAAACACTGATTTGAAATGTAGCTATGCACATACAATTGCCTAATAGGCTGCAACAAATATTTAGACTTGTATTCAACAACTACAATGTAAAGATATGAGTATATGATGGGAGAAACCTAGAAATAGGTGTTGTGGAGATCGGCAGATGAAAGGCAGTCTCTCAAACTTCAACTCAGTCAAGATGAATACCCAAACAACAATACATCAGCTGCTGCTAAAACTCAGAAGCATGTGATAAATAATCAGCTATTGCATATGTGCAATAATACATCAGCTACTGCACAACCAAATTCTTACAATGAACAAACTAAAGTTTTTGGAAACACTATCTACTGTAGCAATTTCACTATTCACACCACTGTAGCAAACACTATTTGTGGCACTGTAGCGGCACTATTCATGGCACTGTAGCAATTCACAAATCTGCCCTTCTCTATTAAAAAAATTCCAATAAGTTCCATGTGTCCCTGGAGATGAAAACACCAGTAATCCTCCTGACTGTATTTTTCGACAACGAAGAGAATGCTAGCAGAGAGGGATTTCGTCCTCCAAGCCCGATAATCTGGTTTCCAAGAAACCTAGTAACATAATGTTAATCTCCAACCACCCCCCCTGAAAACTCTCACAGCCTCTATTTATCATCTCTCCAAGAAGCTAATCCAACTCACATGTAATGTGGGATAAAACAAATCACTTTATTTAATATTATAGTCTCCTCATTAAGTTGCCCATGTACCTTTTTAAAGAAGGGGACATTTAATACTTTTAACACTTAACTTTACAGTCCCACTGAAGTTATTAAATAGCGATAAGTTAAATATTTTAATTTAACTTTATTGCTTAAACTTATTGTTAAATAATAAATATCTTGGATCCCTTTTGTGTCCTGGTTAGCCCACGGGACCATGAGGAAATAGGCTAACGACAAATATATCCATGACTGGTTAAATGGTGGACATTACATTCATGAAATCCTTTATGGGTGAGAGCATCATATGTTACTTACCTGAAATTGCTAACCATTGAAAGGAATTCACATTTGGAAGTCTATGTTTGAGCCACACATTCTAGGTTGGAAATTTCCTTCTCTTTTAGTTTTTTGAAAGAAATCTCGATGCCTCTTTAGCTGAAATTTCTTTTGATTTGGCATTGTCCCATATAAGCTGATCATTTTGTCCCTTATTTGTAGGTTGATTATATTCCTAATATTTTCCATAGTTGCAATTTTCTCTATCAAAATGATGGGGACATTCCAATTTTATTCTTCCTTTTATGTATTTGAGATAGTTTTTTAACCTTGTCACCCAAAGTCCTTTTTTCATAGACTTTAAGATCAACAAATTCCTCATTTTTGAGGCATAGGAGCTGAACTTATCTAGTTATTATCTGAAAGCTAAGTAGTCGATACGAGTACGGGAGCGGGTATGGGTACAAGTATCCGATACGTGGATAGGGGGGATTTTTATTTTTGGGGTTTGGGTACGGCTAGGTACGACTGTACAAAAATATATATAAAAAATAAAAATATAGCCATATAACCACATAATATGCATAAAGGAAACAAAATAAGTTAAATAACCACAAAACATACTCATAATTTCAATGCCAAAGGTTGAACCTTGAATAGTTTTATAAATTATAAATAGGTACATAGTGCAAATGTTACAAATTACAATATTTATTTAAATATTTTCATGAGTCTTCATTTTCATCTCCCATGGCTTCCTCATGATATGGTTCATTAGAACCACAAACAACAGTGCCACTCCCACTAGCTCCACTATGCAGGTCATGTGAAGCAACCTCCAAATCCGTATCAAGGAAAGATAGGCAATAGAGGCATCCAAGTCGGGAGTCCCTGGGTCTACATCCCAACACTTTGTTGTCCCTTTCGTGTACTCATGTTGCTTGTGTGATAGAAGACGTAAGTTGGAATGGACATAGACCAAGCCTTTACTTTTTTTGCTGCCAACTTGTTGCGCTCCATTAAGTAGATAAAGTTGTAGCTACCCCAGTTTCGCTTGGTGGAGGAGGAATTTGCAACCTATTGAGGCAAGCCACAAAGTCAATTTATAAAAATAAAAAAGACTAAAGTTAAAACAAAACATAGAAATGAACAAGAAGGGTAGAGAGTTTTTTTCTTTTTTTAACAATCTTGTGATATAATTCTAATAGCAAGTGGTTGGAGGTAGGTGTATGCTTGCACATGGAGGTACCATCGAAATTGAGCTTCCTTTTTGTACTTGTCACGGATGGCAGCAAGGGGTGACCCGCAGAGGATATGAAATGTGCAAACTCTTCTCTAACTTGATCTTCAATTTCTGGATCATGGAAGAGTCCAGAGAATGCTGCCTTATATCCCTTGCTAACCTCAACATACCTATATGGTGCGACTCTCCTAGGCAAAGAAAGGATCTCTGTACTATAGTATTTGGGTGTCAAGGCAGAAACAAGAAGATGCAATGGGGTGGTCATTTTGTTCCACCTTTCAATGAGATGCGATTGCACTTCCTTAAAGAACCTCTCCATGGGATCTTGCTCTTTGGCATTTACGATGGATCTAATGTTCTCAATCATTGAGTCTATTCCATCATATACCTCACCCAAACATGGATGATCCTTGTCCACATATCTCAACATGCTGACAACGAGCTCAGTAAAACTCAGCAAATACTCCACACGTTCTCACCATGCATCATCAAGAATCCATGCTTTTACCTTTGTTGCCCTCTCAGTGTTTCCTGCCTCCATATGCTCCAAAGGTTGTTGATGACCATGGTACTCAATGCCTCACGCACTTGAACAAGTCGTCTCAAGACGAGAGTGTGTGAGTGTAATGTCCCCATTTTCATGAGCATCAATTCGTCGAAGGATTAGCCTATTATGCGACCCTCGTAGGCTGATAGGATGGATAGAGGGTCTTGATGGAGCTTGGCTTGGCTTCGACTAGCAGAATTTTTTCAGTTGGCGTTCGTTCGGGCTTTTTCGGACACATTTCCCTGAGCTCCTATTTTTTAGGGATATTTGACATGCAGCGGAGCACCCCTGGTTTGGTATGGTCATGTGCGGAATCACTCCCTTGTTCACCAGCTTCAGACGGTTCGAGAATCGGATATGTATTGAGGGAGATATTAATATTTAATTGATTTGATTAAATATTAATTATTTCGCATAATTTAATGACTTAGGCGTTTTGACCCAAGGGGGCGCTCATTATGAAGGGGGCCGTTTTAATTATATTTTATAATTAAAATTGTCTTTAGACTATGGAAAAATTAAAAGAGAAGAAAACCCTAATTTTTAATTATGAAACCCTAATTAGGGCAAGCGCCCCTTTTTGAAGATTATAAGGGTTTTTCATTGGAGAGCGCATTCATTCATGTTGAAGACAAAATTTTTGCTAGGTATTTTTCGAGAAGACTGAGCCAAGGGTTTCCAGTATTCTATTTGCATTGAAAAACGTGCAATCTTCAGTGTGTGCAATTAAGAGGTTGTGAGATATCAGCTGATCTATTGCCGGGTTGAGAGATAACTTCACACAAAGGTTATCACAGAGGTTCACAGGGATTTATTTCATCAGGGTTTGATCCAGAAATTATCCAGAACAAGATTTTCAGTTGTGGCACAATTTTCTAGGGTTTTGGAGTACAGCCGTACCAGGCTGTACTATTTTTACTGCCGTCGTACAAAATCCATACGGTACTGTACCAGGCCGTACAATTACAGCAAAGGGCGTATTTCTGTCCTAGGGCAAAACGCCTTCTTTCTGGCAAAACAATAGATACCCTTTTGAGCGCCTATTCTTTTAGCATCATTTTGGATCTTCAGAAGCATCGAAAAAAGGATATTTATTGCAATCGTACCGGCTGTACCAGATCTAGAGTGTAGGAAAAATCAGGTTTTTGAACAATATTTCATATTATTTTATATGCATTACAGAGATTTAATATTGTAATCATTTGGAAGAATAATAAGATCATTGATTAGCCAATTAAGTGATTATACTGCTATTTATTTATTTATTTGAATTTATCTTGCAAAATCGCATTTTTTATTTCATGCAAAAACACCAAAAAATTCAAAATACACAAAAATAGTAAAAAAATATACAGTTTCAGAATTCAGGGGAAACAGGGGTTTCTACAGTGGTATCAGAGCTTTTGTCCTGCCACCCTGTTGGGTAGATTGGACATTGAATCGGTTAGTTAATCATGGTTACTTCAAGTACTCAGAAACAGTGGGACAAGACTATGGAGAAGCTTAAACAAAGTTTGAATAAGTTGGTTGAAAACCAGAGGAGGATGAATGAATTGCTTTCACACCTTACAACCGAAGACAAATGAGCACGGTATATGACATTTGTTTTTGAAGGGTCCACATCACAAAACAAAAAGGAGAAACAAGAGGTCTCTACAGGGGAAGTATCTAGAAATCTTCACCATGAATTTTCATCAGCTAGTGATCAGCTTATAGCTGATCCTATGGAAAGCAAAAATCAGAGTTTTAGGAAAGATATTGGGCACAAGACACATCAGGATGGACCTCAACGTTTTGAAGAAAGCCAGGTGAACCAAAACGATTCTAATGGTGCAAGGCAAGTTTCAGTTTT
This sequence comes from Torreya grandis, assembly GCA_037957365.1. Lineage (NCBI taxonomy): Eukaryota > Viridiplantae > Streptophyta > Pinopsida > Cupressales > Taxaceae > Torreya > Torreya grandis. The sequence goes on along the minus strand of JARHVA010000769.1, from coordinate 4,089,671 downwards.
AGAAAATGTGGAAGGTTGCATTGAATCAAATAATTGCTCTTTAAGTAGAAATGTTGTACAACCAGCTTCTGTATCTCAATCAACTCTAGGTTTTTGCCCCTCACCTTCTCCTTATCCTGAGTCACAAAATGAAAAAAAATTGGTATATTCTGCCAGCCAGGGACACACAAGACTGCATGATGATGGAAAGTGTGATTCATCCCATCTTTATGCTTCTCACATCCCAATTAAAGCAAAACCGGTTGAGAGTTCAAGGCTAGCAGGTACAATTAAGTCCAAAATTTCTGAAGATCCATACAACAAGGTCAGGAAGGATGACAAGATTGATTACCATGCAAACACCGAAACAGTGAAGCCTAGTCTCGGATCTCAAGAATTTTCAAGCTCAAATGATGACTATCATAGTTTTACCAAATCCACAAAAACTGACGAGGTTTCTATAACAGCGCAAGCAGCTTTCGAGTCAGCAGCTCAAGCAACTTTTGAGTCGGCAGCTCATGCAACTGAAGCAGGAAAAGCTGCTGTAAGTCTTGTCAAACACAAACCACTTATAAAAGAATCCACCCAGTCTGGAAAGTCTTGGAGGGAGGCTGATTTGGAAAGTGAGCTTGATGAAGCTATTGAAGTTGCTCTTGCAAGGTCAGTTTGTATATTAGGCAACAATTGTGAAGATAATAGTTCTGCAAAGATGGGGGAACCCTGTAGCATCAAAAGTTCAAGAACAAGAAAAGATGAGAAAATTAGTGTCTCCCACCCTGGTTCAGGTTTTACATGGGTTACCTCAAGTCAGAAAGTTGGTATAAATTTGAATGGTGAAGAAACTTCGGAGGATCCAGTTTCTTTAGCGAGAGCAAAGCACTTTCAGGCATATAAGTATGGTCAACAACACTTGGAAGACTACAATGATAATGCAAAAGAGAGCGAATTTAGCGCCGATCATAAAAACATAAATCTACATGTTAAACAAGAATATTATGAGGGAATTGAAACACATTCAAAGAGGTCAATGTTTCACAGTTCCTCAAATAAAAGAAATTACTATTCTTCTGTAGCTACTCTGCCAGTATTTGATGACTACGATGATGATGCACACCAGGCCATTTATTCTGGCAGAAATAGGTCCAAAAGTACATTGAATGCACGCAGAAGGTCTGAAAATTGTGTTCCCTATATTCCATCTGCTTCAGATACATCCAACATACCAAAATTCGAAGAGGATGGTCAGGATGAAATGATTATTAGCAGGTGACGAAGTGAGAAGCTTGTTTTCTTAGAGGAAGTGCTTCACAAAAGGGTTGTGGGTCAGGGTATTGCAGTTAAGTCCGTAGCTGATGCAATTCGACGATCCAGAGCAGGGTTTTCTGACCCTAATCGGCAAATTGCGAGTTTCATGTTTATGGGCCCAACTGGTGTGGGGAAGACTGAATTGGCTAAAGCTCTTGCAGGCTATCTTTTCAATACTGAACGTGCACTTGTGAGGATCGATATGAGTGAATATATGGAAAAGCATGCTGTCTCTCGTCTAGTTGGAGCTCCTCTTGGGTATGTTGGCTATGACGAGGGTGGACAGTTAACAGAGGCTGTTTGTAGGAGACCTTACTCAGTTTTACTATTTGATGAAATTGAAAAAGCTCACTTTGATGTATTCAACATCCTCCTCTGGTTGTTAGATGATGGGAGGATAATTGATCCCCAAGGGCGCACCGTTAGCTTCACAAACTATGTGATTATCATGACATCAAATATTGGGTCCCAATATAATTTGGAGACACTTCAAAGTACACAGGAGTCTCGAGAGGCAGTTTATGAATTAATGAGAAAACGAGTGATGGAAGTTGCATGGCAGACAATTTGTCCAGAGTTCATGAATCGTATTGATGAGTATATTGTTTTCCAGCCTCTAGAGTCTCAACAAATAAATCATATTGTTCGAATACAGCTTGAGCGTGTACAGTCCCGACTAGAGCAAAAGAAGATCAATCTCAAATTCATTGAAAATGCTGTTGCTGTTACATGTGCATTGGCTGCGTACAAGCTGAAGCGTCCTGTCTGAATGTATCTTGATCGTAAAACAGACATGATCATAACTGGTGGACAACATCCTATTAAGGCAGATTATACAGTTGGGTTTAAAACTAATGGAAAAATCACAGCTTTGCATGTTGATTTATTAATCGATACAGAATTTTCATCAGATATAAGCCCTGCCTTACCCCATTTTATGATCCCAGCAATAAAAAAATACAACTGGGGAGCTCTTTCATTTGATCATAAATTATGTAAAACAAATCTACCAAGCAAGTCGGCAATGAGAGGTCCTGGAGATACGCAGGGAAGTTTCATTGCTGAATCCATTATTAAGCATGTTGCCTCATTTCTAAGTTTGGATTCAAATGGCGTGAGAGAGAAGAACCTACTCACACTTGAAAGTGCTGAGTTCTTCTATGGCTTTTTTGTTGAGAGTCCTATTGGCTTATACCATCTATTGTGGAATGAAGAGTTGCCATCTACAAAAGTTGGAACTAGAGCCTGCAATTTAGCTATCCATCATGTTGATATGAATCTGCTAGGGATTGCTACTCCTATATCACAGGGATTTCATACGGATACATGGTTATATGATGGTTATGGTGTTAGCAGGTATGATGGCTTGATAAGTTATCACATCCAAGTGGATTTGGTAGATGAATGTGAATACATATTGTATTGGGATATAGGGATCATTTTGTATGCTAGATTGCTTTTCGTCATGATAGTGGTTCACAACAGTGCTGAGCATGATTCAATATATTTTCGGGCACTCTACAGAGTCATTTGGGACCCAGGGGAAGTAGAGTTTTCTTGGCATCTGAGATTGCTTGGGGACAAACAATTTCAGGGAGGGCGGACTGTAATGTCCCCATTTTCATGAGCATCAATTCGTCGAAGGATTAGCCTATTATGCGACCCTCGTACGCTGATAGGATGGATAGAGGGTCTTGATGGAGCTTGGCTTGGCTTCGACTAGCAGAATTTTTCTAGTTGGCGTTCGTTCGGACTTTTTCGGACACATTTGCCTGAGCTCCTATTTTTTAGGGATATTTGACATACAACGGAGCACCCCTGTTTTGGTATGGTCGTGCGGAATCACTCCCTTGTTCACCAGCTTCAGACGGTTCGAGAATCGGATATGTATTGAGGGAGATATTAATATTTAATTGATTTGATTAAATATTAATTATTTCGCGTAATTTAATGACTTAGGCGTTTTGACCCAAGGGGGCGCTCAATATGAAGGGGGCCGTTTTAATTATATTTTATAATTAAAATTGTCTCATTAGACTATGGAAAAATTAAAAGAGAAGAAAACCCTAATTTTTAATTATGAAACCCTAATTAGGGCAAGCGCCCCTTTTTGAAGATTATAAGGGTTTCTCATTGGAGAGCGCATTCATTCATATTGACGACAAAATTTTTGCTAGGTATTTTTTGAGAAGACTGAGCCAAGGGTTTTCAGTATTCTATTTGCATTGAAGAACGTGCAGTCTTCAGTGTGTGCAATTAAGAGGTTGTGAGATATCAGCTGATCTATTGCCGGGTTGAGAGATAACTTCACACAAAGGTTATCACAGAGGTTCACAGGTATTTATTTCATCAGGGTTTGATCCAAAAATTATCCAGAACAAGATTTTCAGTTGTGGCACAATTTTTTAGGGTTTTGGAGTACAACCGTACCAGTTGTACTGTTTTTACTGCCGCCGTACGGAATCAGTACGGTACTGTACTAGGTCGTACAGTTACAACAAAGGGCGTATTTCTGTCCTAGGGCAAAACGCCTTCTTTCTGGCAAAACAACAGATACCCTTTTGAGCGCCTATTCTTTTAGCATCATTTCGAATCTTCAGAAGCACGGAGAAAAGGATATTTATTGCAGCCGTACCAGCTGTACTAGATCTAGGGTTTGCAAGAAAAATCAGATTTTTGAACAATATTTCATATTATTTTATATGCATGACAGAGATTTAATATTGTAATCATTTGGAAGAATAATAAGATCATTGATTAGCCAGTTAAGTGATTATACTGCTATTTATTTATTTATTTGAATTTATCTTGCAAAATCGCATTTTTTATTTCATGCAAAAACACCAAAAAATTCAAAATACACAAAAATAATCAAAAAATATACAGTGCCAGAATTCAGGGGAAACATGGGTTTCTACAGTGAGGTAAATCGAGTCTTAGCAACCTAACACCAAATCAAAACAAATTAAAATTAAAATTAAAAAAATTGTTTAAATTACAACTTTTAAAATTTACAAACTTATAGAATTAAAAATTAAAATATACATGATTCATGAATAAAATTTAAAAATTTAAATAGAATGTTACCTTCAACAATTGCAACTTCAAGAAGGCCCTGAAGATGCCTTGGGACAAATGATGGTTAGATATGAACGTTTGGATCTTACTTGCCTCCTCATAGACTTAGTTGATCCAATCAATTTTTGTGCCTAATTTTTGTAACATAAGGTTAAGGGAATGAATGGCACAAGGTGTCCAAAATATTTGCCTATACATCTCCTCAACCAATATTCTTGTAGCTTTACAATTTTTAGCGTTGTCCGTTATAATTTGGACAATGTTTTGACGCCTCACCGCCTCAATGGACTCTATCAGGATGTTGGCAATGAATTGTGCATCCTTCACTTGCCCCTCACCATCAACAGCCCTAAAAAACATTGGCCCTTTAGAGCTCATGGCGACCACATTAATCAATGATCTATTTGTTGTATCTACACCCCTGTCTTGCCCATGAATCCCTGATGGGGTGCAATGCATCTTCAACTTTTATCTTTTCTTTTGTCAACAAGGTGGTTCGCACCTTTCCATATCCTAGGCCCACGAACCCTTTAGGGGCAACATTGATAGATCTCACCATATTTTGCCAATATGGTGATCTAACAACACTAAATGGAAGCCCACATGCATAGAGACAACATGCAATACCCTGCTCTGCTATGTTCCTTGACTCAGTCTGAAATGACCTTTTCAATGGGCCCAAATCTTTTGTTCTCTTGCGAGCAAAAGGTGAATCCTCTTCCTCTATGACCACATTAGGTGTAGCAAGAAATGGGTGTGATGGAGCAGCCATACTAGGACGAGATTGATCAATATCTATAGGGGTGGATTCTTTTTTGCTCAAAGGATGGTTATGTCTTTTATCAAAAAGGGCATCTGCTTCTTCTTGCTCTTTGATGTATGCAAGAACCTTTGCATGTGCCAAGCCCTTTCTTGGTTTTTCGTTTATACTTGGCCCACCACAAATTTTGATTTCTTTTCTAGGAATTGCACACAAATGGGCTTTCACCCGTTTATATGGGCTCTTGAAATGACAACTACATTCTGAACATTGCCAAAGGAAACACCTTCCACCTGGTAGTTGTTCAAGCAATGTCACATACTTCCATAGAGGGGCTCGAGCACTAGCTCTAGAGAGTAACCCTTGGTCCACTGAACTAGCACTTGCATCAACAGACATTATGGCAAATTGAAAATCCCTATAACATTTGATAAAATTATAATACTAATTAATATTGTTATATTTAGCATTTGTTGAAAGAATCTTTAAAATTTATTTAAAAAAAAAAAAAAATCAAAACTAATTACAAACATACATTTAAATTTAAAAACTAAAAAAAAAAAAAACTTCAAAAAAAAAGTTAAAAGTAAAACCCTACAAAATTGAAAAAAACTTACATTGAATGAAGAATCCTCCTTGTTGCAAGCTCCTCAAGATCTTTGGTGCCAAATAAGTAGATGTAATGGCGTAAATTTAGCACAAGGAAGGAGATTCAAGCTTTGTCAATTGAAAAATGAGCAGTGAACAAATATGCAATGGGAGGTAAAAATGCAATGAAATCTAAGTGTGTTGTTATCTTTTGATAAAATGAGTGTGATTCATGCTTTTAGGGTTGCAAATGCACTTTAAAATGTTTTTTGAGGTCCACATTTTGACTTTGACCGGTGAAATTGGAAGGAGGAAAAAATTGCCTTTTTGCGGGGGATACGACATCCCTACGCCCAGGGTATGCCGAAACCCCTACGGGTACCCCTGGGTACATCTTGATGTACCCGTAGGGGCTGCGACGTATCCCCCCATACCTGTATCTCGACCGTCCGTACTCATACCGGTAGGGGCTTCTAGCCGTATCCTGTAACGTATCTTGCAAGTAAATCTTTTGTCGCTTTTTGTAATGTCCCCAAATGGGATGAATTAGACTTAGTTGGGGTTTACCCAATAGACCTTTGAATAAATTGCCAAATAATTGAAATTCTACTCCACAAAACCAAACTAGCCCTAGCTGGAAAAATTATAGAATATCCAAGCAAAACACATCCAAAATAACTCCACAAATAGCTGAAAATTATTTGGAAAACAATGTTCCTTTTCTGGACCAAATAAATTGGTGAAAAAGCTGAAAATACCCCTACCAATAATCTGATTTTAACATGAATGTACATTTGCATTTTTCAATCACCAAACACCACAAAAATCTCCACAAGTGGGTCGCCACACTTTAGAAAAATAAGGGAAATAATTCTGAATATTATTTTTTGAAATTTGCCCCTCAATTCACCTCCCGGATCTCTCCAAGCAAGTCGCCCAAGTGCCGAAAATATTATAATAAATTTCATAATATTTTTAGAGTCTAGATTGACCTTCCACGCATGCAATTTGATCCAAAACAACTCACCAATGGCTGTAATAAATTACGAAAATTACCTTGACCTTAGAAGAGGGTTCCAAAGACCAAATTGACCTCTTGTGAGGGGTTGCCACCCTCCCAAAGGAAGTCGCCACCCTTGAAATGGCCTCCAAACTTGTTTCAAGCTCCTTCATCGAGATCGCCCACCTCTTTGACTTGAAATTTGAATGTTTCCATCTCTCTGAAGGATTATACTAATTCCTTGTTGAAGGTGGTGTCCACAGACACCTTTGTAGATCCACTTGCATACAAATATGCAAAATTATGGCACAATTACAACGCTTGAATAGAGCTGCCCTGGTAGAAAAATGGAAGTTTTTGTTCCCAAACTCCTTGGTGCACTTGAAGGTTTTTGTCCTCAAGTCACTTGTTCAAGCTTAACATATTTGCACAAGAATTTCAATAACCAAAATGCATAATCTTTTCAAAAGAGTCATCCATTTTTTTTTATATGCTTCCTCCAATTGTGGCGCCCAAAATAGAGAGTTATTTTTTTTAATAAAAATATATATTACAAGTTTCCTTATAATAACACTTTTAGAGTGACCTTTAAAAAGGTGCCAAAATCAGATAATAAAATTCTTTAACAAAACATATTCTTGAAACTCACCAATGTTCTTTTTTTGCCTTAAAAATTCTTAGCCCTTGGGAATGCACAAGTTAAGGGTCTCATCCCAGTGACTAGATTGAAAAGGGGGACATTATAGTCCTCCTTTCCCAAAATTGCTTGCCTACAAGCAATTGTAATTTTGGGTGTTGAAGGATGGCTGCCCCCTCCCAAGTTGCATCTTTCATTGGCACATCCTTCCATTGTACCAAGTATTCCATGATAGTGTGATTGCGGAGCCTCCTCTCACGAGCCCCAAGTATAGCTTTGGGAATCAAAACCAATTTACCTTCATCATCAAGAGGTGGCAAGTCAATGGAGGGTATTATATGCTTTCCAGGAGCTTTCTTAAGGCAAAAAACATGGAACACATTGTGAATATTACTTCTTTCCAATAATTCCAACTTATAAGTCACTTTACCCACTCTTTTTTGAATTTTATAAGGCCCATAGAAATGTGGCTTAAGTTTTTCCGCTCCACTTTGCTTGAGAGAAGATTGCTTATAAGGTTGCAATCTCAAATAGACCATATTCCCAACCTCAAATTGCCTCTCCAACCTATGCTGATCTGCATAAAGCTTTTGTTGGTTTTGAGCTTGTTGCAAGTTTTTCTTGAGCTGATCCAAAATTTCAGAACTTTGTTGCACCCAATCGGCAGCTCCGGGCACCCTTCTAACCGCCAAAACAAGAGCAAAGAATGAAAGAGCTTCATAACCATACAAAGTCTTGAATGGTGACATACCACTAGACATGTGGTATGTAATATTATAACAAAATTCTGCTATGTACAGCCATCTACTCCAACCTGTTTGTTGCCGTGAAATGTAATTCCTCAAGTATCCTTCCACCCATTTATTGACAATTTCGGTTTGCCCATCCGTTTGGGGATGAAAACTAGTGCTTGGAAGCAATTCGATACTTATTAGCTTAAAAAGCTCTTGCCAAAAGTGGCTCATAAACTGGGTATCCTTATCACTTATGATGCTTTTGGGTAACCCATGCAACTTGAAAACATCTTTAAAGAAAATTTCTGCTATATATGGAGCACTATACTTGGCTGGAATTGCAAAAAAATGAGCATATTTTGTCTATATATCCACTGCAACAAAAATTCCACATTTACCTTGTGACATAGGTAACTTTGTGATGAAGTCCATGGATATGCTCTCCCATTTTTGGTGAGGAATTGGAAGAGGTTGCAAGAGACTAGTTGGAAATGTAGTTATTGCCTTATTCCTTTGACAAACCATACACTCCCTAACATGGGATAAAACATCTCTTTTCAAACCCTTCCAAGCGAATCTTTCTCTTGCCTTCTTGTATGTTTTGTAGTAACCTTGATGACCAGCCATAGTATCATCATGAGCAGCCCTTATAATTTCGTCTTTTAACTTGGATAAAGGGGCCAAAAGAATTTTGCACTTATACAAAATCAACTCCTCATGCACCTTGTATTTGTTGTCTATCACCTTGCCCTCCAAAATTGCGGTAGCCCATTCATCCCTTGCATATTCGGCTATAATTACAGCGCTCCAATCAGCTATTAATTCACTTAATGAACACAAATAGGGCCTTCTTGACAAGGCAACAACCACCTTATTATTTTTACCTTTCACATATTCAATGTTGAAATCATAGGATTGAAGTTTGTTTACCCATTTTTGTTGTCTATCATTCAAATCAGATTGTGTGAGGAAGTATTTGAGGCTATTGTGATCCGTTTTAACTATAAATCTCCACAAATCAAGTATTGACAAAATTTGGCCAAAGCAATGCATGATAGCCAAAATTTCCTTGTCATAAATTGAAAACTTCTTTCCCCCTTCCTTGAGTTTTCTACTCTCAAAAGCAATGGGGTGTCCTTTTTGCATGAGGACAGCCCCTATTCTTTCTCCCAAAGCATCACATTCCAATGTGAAAGGGTGCGAAAAATCTGGAACAACCAACACAAGGCAAGAACTCATCACTACCTTGAGTCTCTCAAAGGTCTTCAAAGCGGTTTGAGACCACACAAAGGCACCTTTCCTTGTTCAGTTTGTAAGGGGGGCAGCAAGTTGGGAGAAGCCTTTCACAAACCTTCGATAATAGCTACACAATCCAAGAAACCCTCTCAAATGGGTCTTAGTAGTGGGAGGTGGCCAATCAAGTATGGCTTGAATCTTTTGTTGGTCCACTTGGACCCCTTGTGCATTGATCAGATGTCCCAAATACAAATTTTCAGAAGTGGCAAACTCACATTTGGATTTCTTTTCAAAGAGGGTTTGCTAACATTCCCAAAACAATATCCAAATGGTGCAAATGTTCCTCCCAAGTCTTGCTATATATCAATGTCATCAAAGAACATTAGCACATATTTCTTTAGATGTTGTTTGAAGATGTGGTTCATGCAAGATTGAAATGTAACAGGAGCATTAATGAGTCCAAAGGGCATGACCGAAAACTCCTAATGCCCATAGTGACAAAGAAAAACCATTTTTTGCACATCTTCCTCCCTCACATGAATTTGGTGATAACCGATCTTCATGTCTATTTTGGAGAAGCTCCATGAAGCTCATCGATGAGTTTATCAATCCTAGGTATAGGATACCTATTCTTGATGGTCTTCTTATTCAACAATTTATAATCAATACACATCCTCATGGTTCCATCCTTTTTCTTCATAAGCACTACTGAAAAAGCAAAGGGGCTAGAGCTTGGCCTTATGTGTCCCATGTCAAGTAACTCTTGGATAGCCTTCTCTATCTCCTCCTTGTAGATCTGTGGGTGGTGGTAGGGAGGAGTGACCACTTCGCTTGTGCCTTTTTCTAATTCAATTATATGTTCAAATCCCCTATCTGAGGGCAGCTCATGTGGTATGTCACTAAACACCCTCTCATGTCTATCTTGAACATCCTTGTGGTGCAATTGTTGTTTCAAATCAGACCTTGTATCATGCATAAATAACTTCACTGCCCATGTAATCTACCCATCCTTTTTGAGGTCACTAACATGGGTGTTCCATTGCTTAGACCATGGAGAACAATTTCCTTGTTGGTTGCCATAAATTTCATTTTTAATTTTTGCTAGTTATGAGTGTATTCACCAAGGGATTGGAACCATTGGGCTCCAAGCACAAGATCTATCTCACCATGATCTATCACATTGAATCCTTCTTCAAAGGTGTATTCACCCATGGTTAGTTTTAATGCTAAAGTACTAGAAATGCATGAGATGGAGGAGCCATCCCCCATGGTTACCTTAAATCCACCATTTTCTTTAGTGGGCAGCTTATGTCATGCAACAAATCTAGCATTTATAAAATAGTGAGTGGCTCCATTGTCCATTGTCACAATTACCTTTTTGCCTCTAATGGTTCCTTTCACACGGAAAACATGGCGTCTATTGGCACTAGATAAGGTAGCAATCATCTCTTTGATTGCCACATGTTGGCTGTCCACTTTTCCTTGATGTATTTGCCCTTCAATTTCAGTTTGGTTTACTTTCACATGCTCATTTCTTTGCTCCCAACTTTCTGATTGTTCTTCCTTAGATGGCTGCTCTTCTATTCCCCTTTCACATGCCTTCTATATCAGCTGATTGCTCATCTCCGTGGTACCACAGTTGACTTATTTTTGATGCTCAAATCTCAAGGGTTCTTCATTTGGTGGCTGCCCTTCAAATTCAGCCTCACTTGCCATTGATTTTTTCGAATTTTCTGAGTTAGTTTCCAGCTGTTCACACCTCATATAGGGGCTATGTTTGACTGAATTTTGGTTATTGGCAAACTCGTGGAGTGGCTGCCCCTTGTACAATTGGAAATTAGGCTCTGTTATTTGTTTTAAGGGTTGCCTTTCATCCAATTGGGATTCCTTGTTATGTGCTCTTATTGATCTAGGCGTAGGTGGCTCCATCTTCTTTCCAAACTTATCAACTATCTTATCCAACAATTCTTCATGTGTCCCAATAGTGCTATGTCCTTGTGTCACCCATCCATGATGCCATCATTCATGGGCAGCCCCATCCAAATGTTGGATAACAAAAATTAATGCCTCTTTTCTACCTCTAGGCCTCAATTCAAGATATTCACTTACCTTGTTAACCCAAGCTCTTACCAGAATACCTGGATCACTATCAAAAGTTGGAAGAACTATCTTCCCCAAATCATCCTGTGTAGCTTGTACCTATGGTGCCTCTTGCCATATCTCAAACCTAGTCAATCTTCGAAGCTCCTTCCCTTGCTGTGTATGATATACTGAGAGGGGGGGTGAATCAGTATATCATATATCCTATAAAACTTTCCCTTAATCAAATTCCACTTTAACATACATTCAAGATATGCAATAAAACTGAAATAATAAACACCACACAAGATAGAGAGAGGACACCAGATTTAACGTGAAAACTCAATGTGTGAAAAACCACAGAGAACAATCTCAAGTATATGAATGAGCACCAACTCAAAACACAATATTCGCAAGCACCAATTTGCAGGAGCACCAACCCCTTTGCTGAGCACCAACACAACAACTATTCGTGAGCACCAACTCACAGGAGCACTAACCCCTTTGCTGAGCACCAACACAGCAACAATTCGTGAGCACCAACCCACAAGAACACCAACCCCTTTGCTGAGCACCAACACAGCAACAATTTGTGAGCACCAATCCACAGGAGCACCAACCCCTTTGTGTATACCACACAACTATCTTTCAATGTTGCTATCTCAACAAATGATAGTTCATTACAATAGCTCTTTCCTCTCTCACCTTTGCTCTTCTAAGCTAGATATAACAAGTACAAATCATACTCATCTCTCCCATTGCTCTTCTAAGCTAGAATTTACTATATCAAATCAAACTCTATCTCACACATTACAAATGGCTTCTCAAGCCTTTATTTATAGCTTTCCAAATGACCTTTGGTCTTCACCCTTTGTGACCTTTCAATCCTTATGAAAAATGGCGCCAAACTTGCATGACCCTTCGTATCCTTGCATTTGAAAAGTCATATGGTGACCCTTCATAAACAAAAACATCCTTATCTCTTTTGTCTTTACCTTAGTGACTTTTCGTATTCCTCAAAGTGTCTTTTCATGAGAAATTGTGCTCTTCCTCTTTTGTCTTCACTTGGTGACTCTTGGAATTCTCCAAGATGACTCTTCATGGAAAAATGCGTCCCATTCTTCTTTTGTCTTTACCCCGTGACTCTTTGACTTCTCCATGGGCCCTTCTTTTGTCTTATATGCAACCAAAAATATATTCGTTAATATTAAATAAATATTAACACACATTAGCCAAGATATAAGTATTATAAACATTATTAAATGCAATGGGGCCTTTATCACCAATAATGCTAGACCTTTGACATCAATGACAATATTTCCAAAATGCTGTACTTAAGTGCAAGAGTTAAGTACTCATCATAATCCTCCATTAGATCCCAACAAACTAAGGGCTGGTCCTCTATCCTAAAGGGCTGATTTCCATGATCCTGGGCCTACGTAATACCTTTCATCCTTCCCTTATCCATGTTATCGTTTGATATAAACCTTGAATCTCACATATAGCCAATATATGGCTCTGATACCATTGTAATGTCCCCAAATGGGACGAATTAGATCTAGTTAGGGTTTACCCAATATACTTTTGAATAAATTGCCAGACAACTAAAATTCTGCTCCACAAAACCAGCTAGCCCTAGCTGGAAAAATTATAGAATATCCAAGCAAAACACATCCAAAATAACTCCACAAATAGCTGAATATTATTCGAAAAACAATGTACATTTTTTGGACCAAACAAATTGGCAAAGAAGTTGAAAATACCCTTGCCAATAATTTGATTTTTACATGAATGTATAGTTGTGTTTTTCAATCACCAAACACCACAAAAACCTCCACATGTGGGTCGACACACTATAAAAAAATAAAGAAAATAATTCTAAATATTATTTAATGGAATTTGCCCCTCAATTCACCTCTCGGATTTCTCCAAGCTAGTCATCCAAATGCCAAAAATATTATAATAAATTCCAAAATTTTTTAGGGTTTAGATTGACCTTCCACATATGCAATTTGACCCAAAACAAATCACCAGTGGCTGTAATAAATTACGAAAATTACCTTGACTCTAGAAGTGGGTTTCAAAAACCAAATTGACCTCTTTTTAGGGGTCGCCACCCTCCCAAAAGAAGTCGTCACCCTTGAGATGGCCTCCAAACTTGTTTCAAGCTCCTCCACTGAAATCACCCACCTCCTTGACTTACAATTTGAATGTTTCTAGTTCTCTGAAAGATTATACTAATTTTTTGTTGAAGGTGGTGTCCAAAGACATCTTTGTAGATCCATTTGCATACAATTATGCAGAATTATGGCACAATTACAACCTTTGAATAGAGCTGCCCTGGTAAAAAAATGGAGGTTTTCGTTCCCAAACTCCTTGGCACACTTGAAGGTTGTCATCCTTAAGTCACTTGTTCAAGCTTGAGATACTTGCACAAGAATTTCAATAGCCAAAATGCATAACTTTTTCAAAAGAGTCCTCCATTTCCGTTTATATGCTTCCTCCAATTGTGGCGCCCAAAATAGAGAGTGAGAGTTACTTTTTCCTTTTAATAAAAAGATATATTACAAGCTTCTTTATAATAGCACTTTTAGAGTGACCCTTAAAAAAATTCCAAAATTAGATAATAAAGTGCTTTAACAAAACATATTCTTGAAACTCACCAATGTTTCCTTTTGGCCTTAAAAATCCATAGCCCTTGGGAGCACACAAGCTCAGGGTCTCATCCCAATGACTTGTTTGAAAAGGGGAACATTACACTCTTCTTCATATTCTATTGCAAGTCCTCTTTAATTAAGGGGACACGCCGATCTTCTCAATGAGTTCCTTTCCCATTGGTCGAGTGCCTAAAAGCCCTTCCCCTCCTCAACCTAAAGGTTGATACCCTCCCTCTCATTAATCCCAAGCCAACCCTAGAGGTGGGCGGTCGAGTCCTCTCTTGTTGATTTAGTGGGGGAGTCCCTTGATCTCCTTTTGTTTGTTGACTTCCTTGACTTCATAAGGTCAGTTGAGTGCCTAATGGCCCTCGATCCCAAATTTAGATGCAATCAAGTGGTTTGTTGTCACTCTCCGTGAAAGACCCATCATGTTGTGTATACAATATGACATCACTATCTATGTTCCAGTCATCAACATCTATGGGTTAGTCATCACTATAGTCGGGTAGAGCATCATCATCACAAACTCTGTAGCTATATAGAGATAGAGTACGAGAGTCACTAACTAGAGGGGGCATGATCCAAATGGTAGTGTGGGATTGTCTTTTGAGCAAAATGCCAAAATACTAGTATATCACTAGTATGTTACCTTGAGGGTCATAACTCCTTCATCGTAGCCCAAAATTTCAAACCGTTATATGCGTTGGAAAGCTCATGAAATGAACTAGTTTAGATGCCCTAAATACATGTCTCCGACAACTATTTAAGGCACCCGGCTAAAGTTTCAAGGCTAGAAAATGCTTTGAATAATAAAAAATACAAAATATAGAAACAAAGAAAAATACCTTAAATTAGTAAAATTGTATTTTTGTATTTTTATGAGTTTTCGGTCATGAAAAACCTCTCAATTGCTTGGGGGAAACTTGTCACATGTATTTTCAAATTTGGTGGAAAAAATTTATGTCATTGTTTTTGTTTATTTTATTGACTTGCCCAGTGGGAAGCGGTATGATTTTTGCAACATTGGATAAATCACCATTGGAGAGGTGATTTTCCTCTACGTGTGAGAGGGGCAACTGCGTCGTAGGATATGTTTTTTTTGGGGTTGAGTACTTTTAACTTGAGAGCACGTGAAGAAAACAAAAAAAGAAATGAAGAACACTGAAAATGGAAGAAGAATGGAGGAGGATGGAGGAGAAGGTGAGAAACCCACAATGGAATAAACACAAAATATTGTTTAAATAATTTAGATTTAGATAAAATGAATGGAAATTCTTCCTTACATGAAAATGAAAATAAGAGGAGCATATGTAATGGGAACAAAAGGCTTGCTTGGAAGCACGCAGTCTCCAAAAAATTTAGATTGGGTGCACTTCATACAAAGCCCATTCATCACAAAGTTTGTAAACACAATGATATGCATACAACAATGAAAAGTGTAGAATTTTAATGGCTTTTTTATCTAGGAACAACAATACAAGTTTCATAAATAAAGAGCATTAAAAACCACAGCCAAAAAATTATTTTACCTGTTTGTTTCTATTTTATTAATCAAATTTAGAAAAGCACATAGAACACACAAAGTTGCAGCCAACCCTTCCTGAAGAGTTGAAAGAAACAACAACCCTTTGATAATCCAAAATTATCTCTTTTGTACATGTTTTTCATCTACAAAGGATGTTGGAAAGCCATCCTTTGCATTGACCCAACCTAGAGCTCATAACTAGAGTTTGCCCATATTTGATATTATTGTCCAGGGATTTTTCAAAATTAAATGTAATTGTAACTTTGCATTTAATAAAATTAATGAATTCTAAAAGAATTGATTTAATCAATGACTCTCCAACACATAGCTTGATTTTGACGCTCTTTCTTGGCACGCTCTTTTTTGATGCTCCTTTGTGCTCTTTCTTGGCATTCTTTTTTGGTGCTCTTTCTTTGATGTTCTTTAATTACTTAAAATAAAAATTCATTAATTCTAAAAGAGTTAATATAATTTAATACTATTAAGTCATCTAATTTCTAGATTGGGCCCACGAACGTCATCTTCAAAATTTGTTCCATGCGGACTTACCTGTGGCCTCGTCCTGTCCATTGGGTTGTAGAGTCAAATAAAACATTACGGAAAATTGAACAATTAAAATCAGTTGAATTAACTCAAATGGGAAGTGAAATTTTGATGACAAAATTTCACTGCAATAGGATTCTATGTCGGATTGCTTCATTTTATATTTTAGACTTTTTAGTTCTTGCCAAAAATAGACGTAAGGGAATTGGCATCTGAATATAAAAATCATAATGTTTTAGCCTCATCTTTTCTTAGAGATAGCTATCTATTGTAGCTCGACATCTCTTCTTAGAAATTGCTACCTTTATTGTATGCTAGTCGTGGCTTTAGTAAAGCTTTATTTACATGCAATATATTGCTATTTGTTACATCCAATTCCTTGATATGGCTCATTATGCATATAACACATTAAATTTTTGCAAATTAGTGTGTTGTCCCCTAGATTCCACTTAAAATTTGGATCAAAGCATCACCACCACTAGAGTTTCCTGTGCAACCATAAATTTACGTGATTGGGAACCGTATGGAAGTGTCTTTAAGTGATTGGGAACCTTGTGCTTTGCCAAATATTTAGGAGGTTTATTCCACAGATCTTTAGGGTTTTTAGCGTATTCCCACCAAACCCATTATCAAGTATCTTAATCTACTTCCATCTTTTTAGAATTTCCTTATCTTGAGATGCCTTATATGATCTAGGATTCCAAGTATTGACCAATTCTGATATAAAAGCCTCTATATTCCCCCATATCCTCCACACCAGATTTTCCTTCTCTCTAAAAATTCTAGAGTTTCATTCCATCCATAGATTCCAAATTATATTGGTTGGACTTATCATCCAGATGGTTGTTAAATCCCATTCTGAATCCTTCTTGGTCACACCAATATCCACTCCCTTTTTGTTTCTGAGCCATAGCCCATACTTCCATTTTACTAAAGCAGCTTTTGCAAATTTCCCATGCCATCTTACAATGCATAAACAAATGATTCCCATATTTTGTGTTGCTCTTGCATAAAGGACATCTTGAAAGGCCATGAAATTCTATATGGGTGAGAGCATCATATGTTAGTGCCTTACTTGAAATCACCAATCACAAAAAGGAATTCACCTTTTGAAGTCGATGCTTGACTCACCCTTTCTTGGTCGGAAATTTTTTGCCTTCTTCGTCAACTTTTCGAAAGAAATCTCCATGCGCCTTTTTATTTGAAATGACTTCTGATTTGGTCTTGTCCCATCATTCCCTCGCTCATTTGAAAGTGGATTATATAATTTTATTCAAAATATTTTCCAAAATTGCAAATTTTTCTTAAATGATGGGGCCATTCCAAATGTTTCCATTTTCTTTTTCCTTTTAGATATATGAGAGTTCTTTTACCTTGTCTCCCCAATTTCTTTTTGCATAGACCTTTAGATCAACAAACTTCTCATTTTTGAGCCAATGGAGCTAAACATGTCCAGGTACCATCGCAAATCCTTTGTCACCCTTCCTTACGTTCTATCTCAAGTCCTTTTTAATTGAGGGAACACACCAATATTCTTGATGAGATCCTCTCCCGTTGGTTGAGTGCCTAAAGGCCCTCCCTCTACTTTGCCTAAAGGTTGATACCCTCCCTCTACTCGACCTCAACCCTACCCTAGAGGTGATCGGCTGAGTCCTCTATTGTTTGTCTAGTGGGCGAGTCCCGTAACCTCTTTTCATCAGTTGAGTTCCTCAACTTCTGACACTCGATCTCAATCCTAGACATGATTGATTTGTTTGCTATCGCTCACCCCTAATTGTGTTTTGTATGCAATACGACATCACTATCTATAGTCTAGTCACCACTCTAGTGACATAGAGCATCACCATCACAAACTCTATAACTATATAGACAACTATATAGAGATAAGAGTTTGAGGGTCACTAACTAGAGGGGCATCGCCACCACTAGAGTTACCTATGCAAAAAAAAAAACTAAATATGCGGGAACCATATGGAGGAGACTCTTAAAGATTCATCACACTCTTGCTAATCTTGGATTTTATTTCATAGCTACATCAAAATTGAACATAACCCAATATTTACGTGGTTTCTTCCACGTATATTTAGGCTTTTGCAGCCTATTCTTGCCAAACCCATTATCAAGTATCTTAATCAACTTCTATCTTTTTAGAATTTCCTCATCTTTAAATGGCTTATTTGATATGGGCTTCCAAGTAATGACCAGTTATGATATTGAAGCCTCTATCTTCTCCCATATTCTCCATGTTGCATTTTCTTTCTCCGTAAAAATTCTAAAGTTTATTCCAGCCGTAGATTCCAAATTATAAGGGCTGGACTTATCATCCAATTGGCCTTAAAAATCCCATTCTAAAGCCTTATTGGTGACATCAATATCCACTGACTCACTGTTTCCAAGCAAGCTCACACTTACATTTTCTAAATAATCTTCCCCAAATTTCCCATGCCATCTTACAATGCAGAAACTCTGATTCCCATCATCTGAGTTGCTGTTGCATAAAGAAACACTTGAAAGGCCATGGAATTCATTGTGGGTAAGAGCATCTTATGTTAGTGCCTCACTTGAAATTGCTAACCATAGAAATAAATTCACCGTTAGAAGTTAGTGTTTGAGCCACACATACTTAGCTGAGAATTGCCGTCCTTCCTACTCAACTTTTAAAAATAAATTTCTATATCACTTTTTAGCTTAATCGTTCCTTGATTTGGCCTTGTCTCATATAAGCTGATCGTTCCGTCTCATCTTCACCCCTTTAAACTTGTTAGGATTCCACCACATAGCCAAACCTCCTGCTGATCCTTCTGCTGCAAGATCTACTATTTCACTTGCCCTCCATACTAAGTTTTAAACCCTGATCAATATTTCACATCAATAATGTCTAGTCTCCCCTTCTTTATTAGCTGTGCCTTAGTAGGCAACTCTTATTAGGGGCATTGAGGCACCTAATGTTCCAAATTATGATTTTCATGGCTGGTGTAGGGAAATTTCACCCCCGCTGTAGTACTCCATCACTTTTTTCTAACTTCCCTTGATGCTTTCTGATTGTCCCTGTGTTTCATTTTTTTCCATTGGTTTTTCTTCCACTTCCCGCTTTTACCTCTATATCTGGTAATGTTTTTTTTGCTAGTGTACTTTGGACCTGATTTCTGCATTTGAGATATTGTTGGTTTGACTCTTTTGGTTCCATCTCTTTCTTTGCCTCATCTTTGTTGGATTTTGGTTTTGTTTGTTCAATGCATTCTCTATTCTCCAGGGCATGTGTTTCTTTATCACTTTTTCTTTTTTTTGCAATTAGATTTCCAAAACCACTTCCCCATTTTCCTTCTCCTTGTCATTTTGTTATTATTTTATTCTTTGTGATTGAGGGGCGAAAAATTCTTCTTTCTCCATCTCATTTCCATTTCCTTTTGTTATGAGGTCTATTCCTAGTATATTATGATCTTCTTGAACCTCTTCAATTTTTTTGAAATTGTGTATCTTATTAACTTGTTCCTCTTGGCCCTTTGTTTGCAATTTGCTCTAATTTGATTCACGATACAATTTTTCATTAATCAATTCCTCTAGCGTGTGATCACTTTTTTGCTGTCTCAAATACTGGTTGAGGCGTTTGAACTATCTAACTCCTTTCTATTATTTCAAAATATCCTTCTTTAGAGCCCAAAAACTCAAGATTTCTTTTATAAAATTTTCTTCTTTTTTTTCATAATTGTTTAGCAACCCATTTCTTCATGTTCTCCATCCATTGGTTGCTTTTTGTTTCTTGTTGCTTTAGAACCCCTTTCAGTTTCAATTTTCTTCAAGATATCCCTTGCCGAGGGTTCATGTAATTTATTTTGATTTTGAACATACCGTGCTAAGGCTTCCATTGTTGAGAGCTTACCACTTGAGCACATGATCTTGTTTTTAACTATTGAATGTTGCATTAGCTTATATTTCTGGGAAACCCTTTCCAAATCCCCTATTTCTAGACAAAGATTTCATCTTGAGGGAAACATTTATAATCTAGTTTCTAATGCTAGGTTTCCAATTATGTGAATAGTTTAATTGTTGTTGGAATATATTGGTTTTAAAATAAATTCATGCATAGGTGGCTAGAAATTTTTTTTAGGTGACATCAACCTTGCTAACAAACTCTCCAATAAGATTTCCACTATTTTCAAAAAGTGTGTCATTCCCTAGTTTTGATGGTAATCCAAATCACATAACCCACACAAGTGATTTTGTCATCATTTCCTTACATGGATCAAAATTTGGCATTCTTGGCTAAACCAATGCCCTCCCTAGCAAGCCCTATCTCCACTGAACTCTCAAATATGGCTAAGAAGAAACCCTTTTCCAGCTATTGTATTTCTACACTATTCTTCCACAATAGGACAATAACCTATGAATTTTCCAATTAAGGCTTTGCTAGTTAGAGATCTTACCTTTGGTTCTATTAGTTAGTCCTCAATCACCAATATTGGTTTTTTTTTTGGGTCATTTTGAATCCTTTGAAAACTTTTTCCTAATCTGGTAGTTCTTGCTTCTTTTCCTTGTTTTCCACGTTTTTCCCCTTGTTATTCCTTTCTCTTATTTTTTTCTTAGAATCCATTTTTGTTGTGCTTGTATGCCATTCTTCTGGAATTATTAGGGCTTTCCATCTCCATTCCATTCTTGGGGTGGTTTGATAATTGTCTCCTTCCACTTCAATCTTTGATTTTCTTCTGTGACCCTCCTTGCAAGTTTCTCCATTTTCCTTCTGTAAATCCTCCATCTCCTTTTTCCAATCTCCCCTTTTTTTTGTGTAATAATTTGATGAAATAATTTTGAAATTCAATTTTAAGTTTTAATTAATTTCATTTAAAAAAAGTTATAAACTTCCTTGAGAATTTGTTAGTGTTATTCTCTTGTCTAACAAGGGCATTCCAAAATTTTAAATTTCACTTAAAAGGATTAGCATTTCACAAGCCATTCATATGAAATTTAAGGGCACCTTGCAAATTTTCTCTTTATACGTGAGTTGGTTCTTAATTATATGATCCTAATTTTCTCATTGAAAATAGTTACCTTTTATAGGTAGGATGTAATATAGTGACTTGAGGTTGATGTTATAATACTAAAGCTTATTCTTATTCAAAGTGTTGTGAAATTTTTGTTATACTACTTGGCACCTTAGCATGAGGATGGAAAACTCATACATATATTAGCTATGTTGGGTACACATTCGCCAAACTTACTGTAACAACTGCCATGCCACCCATATGTGGTATTTTGTTTCCTCTGCTTCTTTCGAAAAAAACATTGCATGTATATATTTTATCTACTTATATTTCCTGTCTCCTAGATTTTCAAAATTCTCCTGTATCCATGCCAAATACAATAAATGTATCATATACCATATATTTATTTTGTAAAATTTATTTTTTCACACTGCATGCTTGTTTTTTGATATTAAAAAAGTCCATGTTATTGCCTAGAAAGTTAAATTGGCAAAATCCTATTTTCAAAACAAGTATGTCTTGAGCAATGATTAAGTCTGGGAAATTATATGACGATTAAGTATGCCTTGAGTAATGATTACGTCTAAAGAAACTATGTGCAATTTGCTAAGAAATATTAGTATTTTTTTTAAACATGTTTTCAAAAGTATGATGTACAATATCAAGTAGAGGGTAGTTATAATGGGAGATGACTTACAATGTCATTGCTTATATAATTCAGTATATAAATAATTGATATATAATCTTTTGGCAGGAGGAAATTTAGGACCTCTCGTCGACAAAGTAGGCCGGTTTTACAAACCTTTACAAGATAATCAAAGAGGACAAAATGAAGTTGAATTCTATGAGAAATTTTGGTCAAATCAAAGAATACCACCCAACGTGCAAGATCTCTTTCCAAGGTTCTATGGCACAAAATTTGTTCAAGCTTCAGATGGGAGTGGGATGTGTGATATCCAGACATTAGTTAGTTTTGAATGATTTTATGTGAATTTTCTTAGAATTCTTATTAACATCTTACTAACAAAGTTTTCTAGGATACACTTACCAAATGAGGACAATGATTCAAATCCTATGATCATAACGTCATTAAGATAATCTTTAAATGAGTACATTTGAAATCCACGGGCTTTTCTTTGATATTTCTGCTTTTATCCTTGGGTTAATCTGCAGTTAAGAAATTTATCTGTGAAGTAAACAACCACAAGAAAACAATGCCAAATAGGATTCCTGGTTCTTGAATGTTCTAAACCTCTTTTAGCAGGCATTATTATGGATTAACAAAAACTGTGGTGCCTCAGAAACTGACATCTTTGTATTCCTCTAACTTATTTTTGTGGTTACAAGTGTATCATGTCAGGAACCATTTTCCTTGATGTTCATTGGGACTCTGACAGTTATACCATTGAGATGGGTGTTATAACACTGCGAGTAATAAATAGTCTCTCTAGCGAGTACAAATGCAGATGTTGCAAGAATAGACCTCTGTTCTGTATTTTATTACCGTTCCTGTTTCTGACACTTTACCATCTATTCAAATGAAAGCATGTAACAAACACTTATAAGAGGACAACATTTGGGCTGGCGTGCATGCATTGTGTAATTGTTCATGCATTATTTTTGCGAGGAATTACAAGAAGGCTGTAATGGTAAGGCGGATAGATTGTAGGCATCTATATTGGTCAAAATTTGCAGAAGTCATACCTACTCATCAACATCTCCTCAAGTTTATTTTTCATAATTATACCAAAATGAGAGTATATCTCCTGCCGACTTAAGTTTTGAGATTTTTTATTTGGAGATAATTAAAAACTTAGAACCTCAAAATTCCAATCCAGGTTTAGGGAGCTGAAGCTGCCACACACTAATAATATTTTCCAGTTTCATATCTATAGGACTTTTAGGTGGTGTCATTAAAGGTTTTGATTCTCATATATGTTGTGGAAGTAGGAGCCTATGAAGCACAAGAAGACATTTAGTTGTTGAAGTTTCTTATAAGCTGCTTTCGTTGGCAATGTAGAGATTTCTTTGGATCTAAATTGAGGACTATTGTTTTTCTTTGTCTTTTATGGAAATAGTTTATGGATCATTTATTTACATGTTAAAGATATTGCACAATATGAAATTCTATGACTCAACACCCGTGTCATCAAGCTGAGGATGGGTTGGCAAAGAGGAATACTCAATAAAGTGAGATTTCTAGAGTGATAATTTGAAGTTAAATGTGCAAAATACTAAACTAATAAATATTCATACATACTCAAAATGAAAAATGCTGTAGCATTAAATTCTTCCTTTAATCCTAAATAGGTATCGATACATATATTAAAATGAACAAGGATCTGAGGTTGTTGAACCCTCTAAGCCTTAGTTCTAAGAAGAACTGCTGGGAAATCTAGTATGTTGGAAAATTGGCCTAACCCCATGAGGTTGTTGGATACACGTATCAATGGAACTACATCAATATGCAGTTACACGGTGACTCATCTTTTGCAATTGTCATAGGTTATAGTTTAGCTTCCTGGTGCGTAGGCGTGCAACTTGGAGTGGATGGTGTGAATGTGTTCATGTGGTTGGTGCATTCACTTATATGCATATTCCTGATTTACCTACTTCATTGTCGATTTGTTCTTGGCCAGGAAAACCTGGTTAAGATTATCACCAAGACGACTTTCTGTCTTGACATTGTAAACATTTATTTACCACTGTTGCAATTAAAGAGGGACTGTAACTTTTTTTAGCTTGTGATTGTAAGGCATGTTTTGTTACAAACCTTTAGGGGTTCTGTTTGTAGCAACAATATTTGAGGTGAACCTTGAAGTTGGTTCATCTTGTAGTAGATTGTTTACCAAATTCCTACCGCACCTCCACCACATGTTAAATTTGTTTTTTATGTAAGCAATGCCACAGTTTATCTTTGTATATTTGAAAGATCTATCATCTTGTTTTACAATCCTTTATGCCTAAGCAGATGTTTTTAGCTGGAAACATAGTACATTATAAAGGTTTTTCAGATGACAGAATTGATATTACTCCATCACCATAGGAAATTATTTATGTATTTACAAATGTTTGAAATGCTAAATGCTTAAGTTTTTCAAATTAAATCAGCATGCATGGATATTCTGGTGAGTAAGAAAATGGTAGAAACAGAGGAAGTGTCAAATGAACTTATGTTATGTCAATGTTAAGAAGATTAAGGTACAAAAGGAAACTATAAATATGCCAAATAAACGTAAAAAATGCTTTCAACATGTAGGAAGCAGATACCTTTGTAAATTGCATGGGGGAAGTAAATATACATGTCAATATACAACATATTATTTTTAGACCTCTTAAAAAATTGGTTTGAGTTTCTTATGCTTTAAGAAAAGGAAGTCTTGAACATTTACAATCGTCAAAATAGAAAAATGCTCTTTAATCCATTAAGTAATGTGTGCTGTGAATATGTGCATGCTGTTGTCCTGTTGGAGTGTCACTAGAATTTTCCACAATATCTTACTTTAGAGGATGAATGATTTGGTTTAATGACAATGGTGATGTTGTATGGAGTAAGGATTGTGTTATCACATATAATAGGAGAATATTGCTATATAGTGGGGGTCCTTTGGTGGGAAATGAGGGGTCTGGTTGGATTAGAATTTGCAAAGAGTGGAGAGTGTTGATAAGAAGAATTTCTGTTTCCTTAACATGCGTGTACAGCATGCTGTAATTGAGGACTTAACCTACCATTTTCAACAGCCTGCAGTGATTGATATTAAGGTACTTTTGACCTCTCCATTACAATGCTGTAAGTGATTTGATGGATGACTCTTAGAAGGTTTTGGTTTTGTTTACGCAATTTGTGGAATTTTGCAAACTGACATTTATATTGTCATTATTCTAATGCACTTGTATACTATTTCCAGATGGGGTCACGGACATGGTATCCAGGGGCAACTGAGGAGTATATCAAGAAATGCTTGTAATTTTACGAAACATGCTCTTGGTTCTGGAAATTTAAGGACCATCACAATTTCTATTTAGTTGAACAATTTAATGTCCATATTTTTTGAAGATATTGCCTTCGGTCAGTAGATTAAGATTTTTTTGAACTTCAAACATGACTCTCAAATTTCAATACTAATTAATTTGGTGCAGAGATAAAGATACAGAAACTACTTCTGCGCTTCTAGGTTTCCGCATATCAGGGATGCAGGTCAGTAGATAGAATACAAAGATGTACATTCCTAGTTTAGTGCTTCATTCAACTATGTGTTGTATCTGGTTGATTTATTTTAATGCAGACCTATGGCTCTTCGACACATATTTCCACAGGTTTATGAAACTGCTACAAAAACCACATGGAAGGCAGACAAGAAGTGGTGCAAAGTATTAAATGCTGAAGGGGCTAGGTTGGCATTGAAGCGTTTTGTCTCAACAAATCCTTTCTCTGAGACAGATCCAGATGGTTCGCTTGCATCTTTAATTTATGGTGGCCCAGGATGTGTTATTTCACAACTCTTAGAGCTGAAAGCTTGGTAAGCCATGAATTTAATACCTTGATAATTTCTGATCAGTTCACTGCTACTCATGTGGTCTTGCATCTGTTGCTTCATGTGGGCACACAACCTGTAGATATAATATAACAAAAAACATAGAATGCACCGAAATAAAGCAGTACATACACATGCAAAAGAGAACTATTTAGAATATTATTATATATCATAGTCATCATCACAATACACAATAACACAGACAATTGGAAAAAGAGAATGTCTTATAGATAGACATATAAACATGATGTACATGGTCTTTAAATCAGGTCCGACTCACATAGGATCTGACAGTAGTCTTAGTGGGCATCTTTGATCATCTCATGACAATGCATACAAATAGGAAAAGGCGGTTGACCCCAAATGGTCACAATGTTGTTCAGCCACGTAACACAATTAAATCAACTTATAACTTGTAAGCACATCATAGCAATAGTATTTAATGACATTCTTTATTCATGAATCTGTCTTATTATGGTATATATAATGATGATGAAAATGTGCTCTACATCTATCCCCCTCCATTACTGTTGCCATTCTTGACCACTCTAGTTAGTGGAAGTCTCAAGAGTGGTTGGTGTGGTCTTGATAGGTGGAACAAAGTGAAAAGTTGATAGAACTGGTGTTGTCGATGGGGCTGAAATTGTCTATGACAAGTTTCAATAGAGGGTGGAAAAAATGCCAAAATGCGGCTCGTCAGCTGCTCATAGTCAATGGTCAGCCAATGCTTCTCTGCATTTTGGGGGACATGTTTCTGGTACGAGAAAATGTTTGGCATATTTTAGAGACAGTGTAGAGGACGATATATATATATATATATATAAGGAAATTTAAAATATACAAATGCTATTGAGTTTAATAAGGGTATTAGGTTTTGTGGGGAAAGGATGTAGTAGGGTTTTCGTGGGGCTTCCCACCCTTACTTTTTTTTAAGATGGATGTTTTTATTTTTAATTTTTTTAAAAAGTTTAGCAGGCCATCAGGGACTTTGAGGTACCCTTAGGACGGTCGGTGTATGTCCCATACTATCAAAGGGGTTCTTGGGTACTTCATAGCATCCCCACATTATGCCATTAAGTATCCAAGACACCCCCATTAGTCTGGGACATTCCCCAAGCATCTCAAGGATGGCTAGATATCCCTATCTTGGAAATGTCGTGTACAAATTCCAAGAGACTTGGGATGTGAGGACATTTCGTTATTTCCCCAAGTCCCTGAAACACAAGGGACATTCCTGATGAACTTGGAGGGTCGTAGACTTGTCCTCGTGTAACATAGTGGTCAATTTGTCACAATTCCTTTTTATCTTCTCAGGTGCACAAACTACCACGTAACCATCTTTTGCATTCTTCTTGTGCATCTTTGATCTATGTTGTTGCCACTCAGTCTCTTTAGTCTTCAACTTAGCTACATCCAACATTAGTGCCATAATCTCGAGCTTCTAGTCATTCAAGGCTACTTCAAGTTGTTTTTTCTTTGTTTTAAATTGTTTCTTCAAATAGGCATATTGGGTCCCAAGCTGAGATACCCTCGTGTCCTTGGGTCTCAAATTTTTAGCTTAAACTGGAATTTTCAGTGATTGATTTACTTGTCCAGGTCTCTCTTTATTTTGAAGTGTCTTTGCACTCCATGATTTGATACTATCATGCCATATTTCTAGAAATTGACATGGCAATGGTTAAATTCCTTTTTAAATTCATAGCAGAAATGGAAACCCATTGTGCTTCCTTATCTAGGTAAGCCAACTAGTCAATGGTCTTTGGGATCACATCATCTGGTACTTGTTCTCCTATAATGTTTCCCCTTGCTAATGCCCTCGACACCCCAACATGCCAATAATTGTGTTTTTTAAAATATATCTTTAAATCTTCCTCTTTTATCGTGTGCTTGTAAATACATCATGTGTTTTGTTGATCAAAATATTGGCTTGAAGTTGGCAATTTACCATGTCAAAGTTACGCTTCTCATTTTCCAACCTCAAATGCAACTTTGTTTACCATCTATGTAAATCCTTCTAATTATTTTTTCCTCAAAGAAGAGGCCAAGATGAACTTCTACTCTAACCTACAACCCTTGTTTTTTTGTCACAACATTGGCAACTCATATTGTTGCTAACGGGGTGACTGTACAAAAGGTGCATATTGTATGGGCTGCTTGGCAAGTTTTGGGGCTAATGTTTGCTTTTCAACATTGTCATTGACATCCATGGCTTGGTCACACTCATCGGTGGGGAGATAGTTTGCAAGTAGTCAATTCACTATCTTGAAAGTTAGTGGAAATATTCATTCCACTGATGGGGGGTATTCTTAGTGGTGACAACGACAACATGTGCAAATGTCACATGTTTAGGGGCATGAGGAGGAGGTGAATGGGACTTGTCAACATTCTTGTTCGCAGTGCCAATCAAAGAAACAAATTCACTTAAAATATTAGGATCAAAAGAAATAATGGGGTAGTCCCTTGAGAAGATAGATTTCTCAAGCAAAGCCTAATTGATTTCTTTTCTGATCCCCTCATTAGCAATATGCCATCCTCTTCGTTTAGGATACCTTCATGCCCTGTATTGTGATCGCTATGATTAGGCACTCCAATGGTCTCCTCCTCTTGCTTAGGCTACTCATTGTCCATCTCCCTATCCTCTAGAGGAGGCTGACTCTAGAGGTTCTCTTAGCCTCCTCTTCATTGTCGCCAATCTTAACCTCCTTCAGTCTCGTTTATGACAAGTTACACATTTTTTCCGAAAAATTACCTCTATCCTTGGATTTGTTCGTGGTGTCTTTTGCTTGAAGGGTTGGGATTGCTAGACATCCATCTCTAAATACTCCCATCGAAAGATTGTTGGTTTGTCATCCTCAACAAATATTGGAGCGAACCTAAGTTTCCAGTATCAGTACTGCTACCAATATTGGTATGGGGATTGGGTACACTTACACAACAAATACGCCGCCTCCCCCCCGGCTCTGGCTTTGACTCCCCCTCCCCACCCTTTCGTGTTAGGTACGCTAGGTAAATCTATATGACAATTATATGAAATATTAATAATATAAAAATTCTAGTGAAATAAGCAAGAATGGCCACATAATATGCATAGAGTACATAAATTAACCACAAAACACTATTGATAATTGATAATTCAATGCAAAATGTCATGATAAAACAAAATAACTTAATAGTTAATTGTCAAACTTAGAACAACATAGTGCACATGTGATGCGGTCATGGTTGGGGTGTCAAATAAACAACAACGTTAGTCCATGTAGCCTTAGGTTTCAACACTCACAAATGGACAAATACACAGTCCATGCACAAAAAGAAACAAATATACACCTCTTTTATTACTTCAACGAGGAAATTACAATGCACACACGACAAAATAATACCGTCTTATTCAAACTACAAACACATGTAGTGTTATAGTCTTAGTTCTTTTATGGACATGGCTCAATCCTACAACTCTCTACACAGATCTACACATTACATCAAGTTTTTGTTTACAACTCTTGAATGGCTCCT
Source organism: Torreya grandis (assembly GCA_037957365.1). Lineage (NCBI taxonomy): Eukaryota > Viridiplantae > Streptophyta > Pinopsida > Cupressales > Taxaceae > Torreya > Torreya grandis. The sequence goes on along the minus strand of JARHVA010000769.1, from coordinate 4,060,523 downwards.
CTAGAACCTTTTTGCCAATCTCTAGTTGTTGAACTTATTGAACTGTTCCACTCTTCTAGACCGAATCAAGACCAACCAACACGTTCTCTGCTTATGGATTGAACCCCCTCAAATGAAACTCATCTCTATTTGAGGGTGTTGTCCATGAACCGTTATGGAAGCCCAACCGTTTCATCTTCCCAAGCATGTGATGTTTCATTGTTTGTTGTGACTCTTCAACTTCCATCAATTATGTGGCTTCTCTGACCGGTGCACGAAGCTTTGACAAGCATGTTGACATAACATGATGCTTGGATTTGGCACTAAACCTGGTGCAATCTGGCGAGAAGTGTCCAAGTGTGTGATTTTTGGGTTTTTAGAGCTCCATGTAGAATCATTGTTGTGCATCGTATTTTCAAGGTTTGTGCCACCTGCTGATGTTGCCTAGAAGATGCACACCTAGCATGGGATGGTGCAGTGCACTGGAACGTGTTTTAGTGTTCAACATAGAAACATCATTGCATGTCATATTTTTAGGTGTCACACCATCTGCTAAGGCTTTTTAGATGTTGTACACATGGCACGAGGTGGCACGATGCATTGAAGCATGTTTTACAATTTTATAGCTACACATCAAGTTTTTAGGTGTTGTGCCACTGAAGAAGATTGTGCGACAACTTAAAGTGATAGCTTGATGATCTGGGAGATACCGCAAACCTCTTGAGGTGGTTCTAATGTACCATAGTCAATTCACCCACCAAAGGTCCGCATACACTGCATATTGCTAACCTAACCTACTCATATTTTTGGGTGATGCAATATTGCTTGTGAATTTGGATGCTCCTGCATGACCATGGAAACTCAATATAAATTATCATATTGCTCTTCATCGAGAGCATCAACGTTATCATGTAGCTAATTAGAACCACAAGTAGTAGCAATGACACGAGAGCATCAATGCTATCATGTAGCTAATTATAACCACAAGCGGTTGCAATGACATTCCCACTAGTTGTGCGGGTCCTGCGAAGAAGTCTCTTGCCACTCCATGCCAACTAATGAAAGTTAGGCAATGAAAGCATCCAAGTTAGGACACCCTAGCTATACATCTCAATACATTGTTGCTTGTACCCAGCCTACTTGTGTGATATAAGGCACATTTTGGAATGCACATCGACCGACTCCGCGTTTTTCACATCCAATTGTTTGCACTTAACTTAGTTGATAAAAGACTATGTGCTCCAATTCTGCTCATTTGAAGAGGAACTCACAACCTACTGAGGCAAAGTCAATGCAAAATTAAAATTTATAAAAGTAGAAACTAAGACTAAATACTTTCAAAAAAAAAAAAAAAAACATTGCTGTAAAATTTCATACTTGCGATAATATTTTGTTTGCAAGAGGTTGCATGTGTGTGGATCCTTAGCCATGGAGGTAGCGCCACATATGATTGTACTTGTATTTGTCTTGAAGAGTGCTAAGGTTGTGACATGCGGAGGCTATAAAATTCCCAGACTCAACCACAATTGTGGTTTCTACATTCGGATTGGGGAAAAGTGTAATGAATGCTGCCTTATATATAACACTTATTTTGATATTCCTGTATGGTGGCACGCACTTGGGCAATGAAAGGATCTCAGTGCTGTAGTATTTAAGAGTTAATGCAAAGACACGGAGATGTAGTTGGATGGTCATTTTGTTTCACTGATCAATGAGATATGTGTGCACTTGGTGGAAAATTTTCTGTATGATCTCTCTCACATTTGTAATGGAATTTATCTTTTTAACTATTGAGTCGATGCCATCATAAATCTTACCCAAACATGGCTGATCCACATCAGCAAATTCGATCATATTTATGATGTGCTTAGTAAAACTAAGCAAGTAATCCACATGAGCCCACCACACATAGTCTAGGATCAACCCTTTCACTTTTGTGCCCTCTTTATGTTTGATTACCTATAGACAAACCAAAGCTTGATGTTACCATGCTGCATAATGCCTCTTGCACCTTCACAAGTCATTTCAAGATGATTGTGTGTGAGGCCAATTGAAACTTAAGAACCTATTAGGAAATTTAAACAAATTCATTTTTTAAAAAAATGTTAAAAAAGCTACAAAGTGCAACATTGTTTATGTTGTTTTTTAAATTTAAATTTAAAACAACAGATTAGATAATATAAAATTTAAATTATACATTAAATTTACTAAATTAATAAAAAATAAAAGACAAGATAACAACTCTAACTTCGAAAACGACGTGAAGATGGCGTGTAACATGTGATGGTTGATTACAAATATTTGGATATCACTCGCCTCAACATACTCTCATTTGATCCACTTGATTCTAGTGCCCAACTTTTACAGCATTAAGTTGAGTGAATGGACAACACAAGGTGTCCAAAATATGTGTTTGTATCTCGCCTCATTCAACATAGCTGTGGCTTGGAAATTTTTAGAATTGTTCATTATGGCTTGGACAATGTTTTAAGACTCAGCCTTTAAGGATTCTATAAGGACGTCGACGATGATTTGTGCATCTTTCACCTACCCCTCACAATCAATGACCTTAAATCACATTAATCAATGGCCTATAACTATAATATTTCCTTCTATGGAAAGAATAGAGATCCCTTTTTCGAATCACAAATCCCTAATGGGCTGTAATGAATCAGGTACATATTTTTTTCCTTGCCCAATAAGGCAGTGTGTAACTTTTCCTTACTTGGGCATATGTATGCTTTAGGGGCTTCATTGATTCCTCTTACCATATTCCACGAATATAGTGACCTAACAACATTAAATGGCAGCCTATTGGCATAGGTGCATCGCTCAATGGGCTCATAGCAAACATTCCTGAACTTATTTTGAAATGCCCTTTCCAATAGGCCCACACCTTTTGTTCTTTTGTGAGAAAGAGGAGAATCCTCTTGATCTATAAAGGCTGTTGCCAAAAAGGGATGTGAGGCAACCACAATAGGTGTATGAGATGGACTAACAAGCAAATTGCACGATAAAGATACTTTTTTTGTCAAATGATGCTTCAATTTTAGGGCAATTTCTGCAACAACTTCTTGCTTCTTGATATACTCAAGAATACTTGTTGTACCCAACCCTTTGATTCCCTGGCTAGGAATTGCACACAAATTGGCTTTCACACGATTGTATGAGCTCTTATATATGACATTGCCCTTTGTGCAATGCCAAATATAATCCCCTCCATGTGGAACTTGTTTGAGTATTGTGATATATTTTCGAAGTGGTGACAAAGGATCATTTTTGAAGATGGTTGTTTACCCTTGGCTCATAGAGCTAGTGCTTGCTGCCACTGTTGCAAATACTTATAGCTACAAGTTTAAAAACAAACACAATACTAAACAAGACTTGAAAAAACAAAATCCCATATATGAAGATTAGAAACAAAATTAAAAAAATCTAAAAAAACCGCAAAAACGTAACTTTAATCCAAGAATCCTCATTGTTGAAAGCACCTCAATATCCTTGGTAGGGAATGGGCATTCTTAGTGGCATAGAAATCCCAAAACAATGTCATCGAAACTTAGCTTGATGAAGTTTCAGCCCTAAGCATTCACACAAGGTAAGTGTCCAACGAGAGGTAAGTGTGCTTTTGTTTTTCACTTTTTGTAAAACGAAAAGAAAGTTAGCTTATAGGGTTTGATCTAGGTTTTTATGCTATTTAGTTTTTTTTCAAATGTGTTCATTGACTAAAAAATAATCTGTATGTGGTTTTTTTTCTTCAAATGGGTGCTTTTTGAGGTGGGCACATCATCTTGGCTACATCTGATTTTTTTCTTTGAATAATGCATGTAGGCTGGGACACACGTAGGCCAAACTTGGGTTTGGGACCTGGACCAAGACCCGGTATGTGCCATACTAGAGTTGTAATACTTGTACTTGGCAGCCCAAAATTTTGACTCGGACTTGTGACTCGATGATTACTCAAACATTATCACTATTTTAAAAAATATATAAATTCATAAAATAAACTTAAATAACATGTAAAACACTGTTAAAAATAGTGTTGTAGGGAGATGGATCCCTTGCCCCCTGGGACACATCTTCGGTATGGGTACGTATTTCCGGTATGGGTATGCATTTTTGGTACGAGAAATGGGTACTAAGACGTCTTCCATACTTGGAGACGTATATTGGGAACCCTAAGTGTCTCCTTTACATTTCCTTTAACAAATTGTGTTGTATCCCTGTGGAAACCCTAAACGTCTACTCCGTGTTTCCTTTCAAAAATTGTGTCGTATCTTTGTGGAAACCCTAAATGTTTTTTTAGTTGCCGGATTTACAATTGCCATCGCCATATTTGATGTTGTCGCCACTGGATTTGCAGTGGTATTGGTTGGATTTATAGTGGTATTGGTCATATTTGCACTCATATTCATGAATCGTTAGAAATCATGTATGCCTTTGCATAAAAAATGAAAATATTATTGTTTTTATATGCTTGCAATTTTAGGGTTTAAAGTTTTAATTTTTTAATGTTGAAGATGCCAATGCCATAGGATTTTGCCATTTTAAGTTTTTTTTTAAAAATTTATACATGATATTAACTGTAGACTTTAGTTTAAGTTATTATTATTATTATTATTATTTTTGATAGATATTTAGGGTAAGGGCCCTCACCCATACAAGGAAGGAAGTATGAAACACAAACACAGGGGGTGTCCTTGTCAACCTGGAGTTGCACCCTGACCGAAGACGTGCTAAAATGGCTAATCCTCGCTCTAGTTGAAACAATAAGATCTTTTCACGAGGGTGGGTGCTTCAATGATGAGAAGAACCTCTAGAGAAGGCTAGTTCTTGTAAGATGTATCTATGAGGATCTCAACTTTTAGGCTACAAACTGCTTGAAAAAAAGGGAAGAAAGAACTTGAAAGAAAATCCTATCTAAAATAGTGATACACCTAATTTGCTTGATCCACTCAAATCGAGCTTCTGAGAACACTGATTCAGACAAGGAAGAGGCAGAACTTCAATTCCAACTGATCAATATACATAAGTATTTCACGAAAAGGTTTAATCTAATGATCTAAGCTTGAGGGAAATGGAAAAAATAGCTATGATGAAAGACACTAAACAACCACTAATATCCACTATAAATTCAACAAAAAATGTTCAAACACAGAACGTGACCTGCATAAATGACCAGCTAGTAACTAGGTACGAATCTAGATTTGACAAGGAAGAAGGAAAATCTCACTTAGGCAAATCAATAACAAAAATACACTATACCAGCTCTTGGAAATTGAAAAAACATAGTCCTCTTCTTGTTGATTCTGAAAAAGGTTACAACACAAACTTTGACAGAAGATTGTTTTGCCAAAAAAAGGATAAAAAATCTAAGGTTGAAAAGTCATTAATATAGAAAATTACAAAAGCGAAGAGATTGATGTTGAAAAATAGAAGAGGAAGATCAACTTAGATTAACCCAAGATGAACTTTGCCTTCCAATAAAATATATTTTTCTTTTGTCTTTGCATGAAGCTCCTTGGCGTTTGAGAAATGGATGGTGGGTTTGTTGAAAGTCAACTTCTCCTTTGCATGGAAGATTCCACCAAATTTCAAAAATAGACTCCTCTTGAGCTGTCGGATCGAGAAAACAATCATTTGTGCATGAAAATGGCACCAAACTTAGACTGAGAAACTTGGCTTGAAGCTGAGTTGGACCTTCGGATGCATGAGAATGACTAGTCAACTATGAACAAAACAAATAGTAAACTGAAACTTAGCAATCCGCCAAAAATAGCCCTTTCTTGCATGAGTGAGACATATTTAGACTGAATCGTTCGCCGACTTTCCGTTCTCGGTTTCCTTATTTTCGTGCATACATTTCTCTTGCCTGTTCGTGGTTTTTCTATTTTTATTTGCCTTGGCTTGTCTTTCCACAGACTTTGTTCTTATTTCCTTCGGCTTTTCTCTTTGGGTTCTTTCCTTAAGCCTTTGTCTATTCTTTTTGCATGGTCAATTTTCCTTTTCCTTTGGTCTATCCTTTTGCTTGGATTTTGACTTTTCAAAACCTTCGGATTTCCTTCGGACTTGTTGCTTTCAACTTTCCGCGGACAAAAAGTCCGCGGGAATTGTCTAAGGTCGATCCTTTGGATTATTTACTTCGGGTTTTTTGTCATCTCCCATTCTTTTGGATTTTGTCTTCCCCTTGGCATTCTTTTCCGCGGACTTTATTCTTCTCTATTTTTCGCGGACTTTCCTTTTTGCGGACTTTTTTCCTTTGAATTTTTTTGAAGGGTCCCTACCCTTCGGGATCTCTATCTTGGTCCTTTCTGAAGGGCAATTGTCCTTTGGCTTTTCTGAATGTCGCTTCGAATGGTCCTTTGAACTTTTCGAAGTTTAGCAACGTTTCGGACTTTCCGTAATGGTCTTTTTCCCTTTGGGCTTTTTGTAAAGCCCTTAAACTCGCCAGATGGACCTTCTCGAAGGGAAGGTGCCCTTCGGGTTTCTTCCAACGTCCCTTCCAATCTGGAAATGAACATTCCCGAAGGGTGCCTACCCTTCGGGTTTTTTGTCAATGATCCTTCCCAACGGTACCTACGTTTTGGGTTTTTAAACAGCTCCTCAGACTTTTCAAACAACACCTTCTGAAGCGAATAACCCTTAAGAAAAAGACACTTGAGTTTTTTGAAGGGCACTCGGGTTTTTTGGAAACGTCCCTTCCGAAGGGTACATTGCTCTTCAGATTTTTTGATTTGTCCTTTTTTGCCTTTCAGATTTTATGGAAGTGTCCTTCGAATATTTTGACTTGTCTTTTGAACTCCTTCGGGCTTTTTGTCCGAGTCTATTTGCTTGTTCCTCAATGTCTGCAACTTCGGATTCTTCATTGCTTATTACTTATAAAAAGAGATAAGTCATTCACCCTGAGAAATCTGAAATGCATTGTTTAGAGTAATTCAGATTTGTGAAACCTTCTTACTTCTACTGATAAAACTTTCATAAGCAAAGCACTTCTCAAAACCCGATTTGCACTGTTTAGAGTAATTTGGGCTTTCCAACTCGGATTACTTCCGCTGAGGGGTTTCAACTGCTGATTACTCATTAAGTGAAATAAGTTGTGCCTCTTGTAAAACCCGAAGTCTTGCTTGAATGTTCACCCTCTCACACTTGGGCAAAATTTTGGTACATAGGCCAAAAAAAATGGCCAACATTTCCAACAAGGATGGAGACAACCAACCTGAAGCAAGCCCCAAAGTGAGGGCTACAAAACAACGATGAACAAACCTCGGGAACAAGAAAAGCCAAAAAACTACAAAGGTTGTAGCAAAACAGAGTAAGGAGAGCCACTTACATGGATGGAAAAACTTTCAGACGAGTAGATTTACGGGTTGGGCCTAGATTCCCATCATCTCTATTGCGTTTGTTGGGGCCAAAAACTCCACGACCGACTGCATTTACCATCGACTATAATTGGTTCTACACGAGACATGAACCCATGACCTTTGAGTTCTTTGGACGTCCACCACCAGGCACACTGTCTGATTCCTCCCTCATGGCAGTCACCACTCCCCTACTAGCACAGAAATCCACAAGGAGTTGCACAATAGAGGTTAAAGGCACAAATACGAATCTGTTTGTGAAGGGAGCTAGGGATGGCAAAGGATCAAGCCACTCATTCACTGAGAACACCAACGGGGTGATTTTGGAAGAGCCCACCACCAATGTCTTGGAAGACTCATGTAATTTGACAAAACACAATTCTAAATCCTGAAAAACAGAGGGGGGGACAAGATCTACACATTGCGAACCAGAGAAAGGAAGGGCTTGGCCATTTACCTCCAGGTAGCGATTCAGCCAGCCTTCCAAGCCACCTGACAACTCCTTCGATAGCATGGTCTCCACAATGGTATTGACCAATTTAGGATTCCTAACCACTCGTATAAGATTGCTAGTGAAAATAGACGCCACAATCACGTTTGATTTGCTCCAAACTGCATGCAAATAGTCTTCCCCAATAATAACCTTGATAGCTTCCATAACTTCCAAATTTGGGATCCAAAAAATCAACTGAAGCCTACAACAGGTTACACTATCCTGAAATGTCATTTCATGTTTATTAGCTTCTAAGGGAAAGGATAGGTGCAATGACTACAATGTTAACAACTGCTGGATTCATTGTCGGAGACATTGCAAAATCCGAGCAAGCAAAGGGGACTGAACCTAAACCACCATCCGTCAAAACATATAAACCCGACAGAAATGTGTGCCATCACATCAAAAAGTGTAATGTCCCCTTTCTGAAATTAAAATAATAATATTACTAAAATAAAAAGTATTTTTAAATACTTAAAATAAAGTAATAATAGTCTAATTTGCTTTTCACTTAAGTTGGGACCGACAGAACGTGTGTGCCATCATATCAAAAAGTGTAATGTCCCCTTTTTGAAATTGAAATAATATTATTAATAAAATAAAAAGAATTTTTAAATACTTAAAATAAAGTAATAATAGTCTAATTTGCTTTTCACTTAAGTTGGAACCTTTTTGAGGGTCATGGGCTTATTTAGCCTTCTAGTGATTTTAAAGGAAAATTACCTTTACAATCCACTAACCCTTCATAACTAAAAGGTGGATATATAAAGGGGATTTGTATTTCATTTGAGGTTATGCTAGTTTGGAATATTGAATTATTGATCAAGTATGTCAAGCTTGTTCACCACAACTTAAAAACGAAAAACCGAAGTGTGCCAAGGGTTTGGGAACGGAAACCTCCATTCTTACATTCAGGGCAGCTCTATTCAAGGGCTGTAATTGCGATTCAGATTTGTATGGTTGCATGCAATTGAACTTACAAAGGTGTTTTATAACACCACCTTGTTCAAAGGCAAAGTGAATATCTTAGATAACTGTTTGCATTGATTTTTCATTGTTTGGTTGCGCAATTTGTTAAGCACAAGTTTATAATGAGAGGGGGCAGGGGTGAATTAGTATAAGACAATCTTTTAATATTCAAAATTTAATCAACCACAACAACCATTAACTTTCAAGATCTAGCAATTAATAACAAGATTTATGTGGAAATCCTTTCGGGAGAAAACCACGGCAAAATATTGCTTTTATATATATATAACTTTTTTACAATGTTTGTAGGCACCAACCTACTAGAGACACCAAGCACCAACTCGGTTAATTTGTGAGCACCCACGCACTGGAGACACCGATCCCGTTCGCCAAGCACCAACCCGGCCAATTCGTGAGCACCCACCCATTGGAGACGTGGATCCCCTTCGCCAAGCACCAACCCGGCCAATTTGTGAGCACTGACCCACAGGGGCACCAACCCCTAGACTATGAGGCACTGACTCCAAGCCAAATCAATTCCACCGTCTCTGATTGCTTCTTCAATCGAATGATGGCTTTGCTTCTCTTACACTTTCTCTCATTGCTTTTCTTATATAATTTCTACTCTCCTCTCTTCCACAATTCTCAAATGATATTCTTCATTAAAATAAATTTGCGCTTCACACTTCTTTTCTTAAGAGATATTCTATTTTATTTTCTGCTCTTCTCATCTCTTCCTTAGACTTGAATGATATATCTTCTCAATTCAATACTTTTTTATTTCAATCCTTTCTACTCCCTTTTATATCCACTTCATGTCCTTTGAAAGAGAGACACCTTTTAAACATATGAGTCGGCTCATATTAAATATAATGCTGCCCATACACTTAATTAATTAATGCTGCCCCACAAACTTAAGCGCTGCCCTCTAAGGTAAATCATAAGTCTCCTTAGCCAAATCGTGCCCCCTCTAATGAAATCTCTGGTATTCATTCTTCAATTGCTACTCTTCAGACTAGGCGAGTCCAGAGCTGCTGGGCGAGTCTGGAGCTGTTGACTGGGTGAGTCCGGAGTTGCTGATTGAGTCCGAAGCTACTGTAGCTTGCCCTTCACTTTGGCTTTGACATCAATGACAATATTCTGTGCATGCCTTCTGTGACATCAATCATACCTTTGACATCAATGAACTATTCCTTTGACATCTATGACAATATTTATGACAATCTCCCCCTTTGTCATTGATGGCAACCCTTCAAAGAATTACTCATCTATAGACATAAAACTCTCTTGTTGTATCCAAATCGTGCCCCCTCTAATGAAATCTCTGGTATTCATTCTTCAATTGCTGCTCTTCATTCTTCAATCGATACTCTTCAGATTGGGCGAGTCCGGAGTTGCGGATTGGGCGAGTCCGGAGTTGCTGATTGAGTCCGAAGCTACTATAGCTTGCCCTTCACTTTGCCTTTGACATCAATGACAATATTCCGTGCATGCCTTCTGTGACATCAATCATACCTTTGACATCAATGAACTATTCCTTTGACATCAATGACAATATTTTTGACAATCTCCCCCTTTGTCATTGATGGCAACCCTTCAAAGAATTACTCATCTATAGACATAAAACTCTCTCTTGCTGTAGTGCTCCCCTTTTCTTTTCTCTTTCCCCCTTTGACATCAATGGCAAAGGGTTATACACCGTGCTTCTCCTGAGCTGATGCTTCCTCTTATCGTCACTAGATGAAAAATATATTATCTTCTTCTACTGTCTTCGTTGCAATCTTGAATTTCTTTTATACCACTTATTGTAATATCTTCTTTTATTGTTCCTCTTCGTAGCATCTTTCCATGTTGGCAATTTGAGTATTGATGTCTGTAATATTGTCATTGATGTCAAAGGATGAATGTGCTATCATGCATTAATGTCAAAGGATGAATGTGCTATCATGCATTAATGTCAAAATATGAGTTGAACAGACTTGTGGAGTAAATCAGGTTTGTGAAGAGCTTCTACTTATAAAATAAGTAAAACAGTTTTGAGAACTAGAATGGGTCTTGTAGTGCAAATCGGGATACCAGAACAACTTTACTTCTCTCAACTGTACAAGTTAAGTTGTCCTGAGAACCCGAATGGGTCTAGTAGTATTAATTGGGTTTATGCAACGACTTTACTTGTCTCATTTTTATGAGTCAAGTTGTCTCAAGAACCCGAAAGGGTCTAGAAGAGTTGATCAGGGTTTCGAAAGCACTTTACTTATTTCATGTTTATGAGTTAAGCAATGTGAAAAACCCGAATGGGTCTAGGTGAGTTGATCGGAGTTTTGCAACAACTTTAATTAGTTCATTTTAATAAGTTAAGCAAAGTTGAAAACTCGAATGGGTTTGGAAGAGTTGATCGGGTTTCTAAGATGACTTTACTTCTTCCAAGTCTATAAGTCATGTTGAATGAAGAACCCGAAATGGTCTTGAAGAATTCTTTCAGAAAAATTGGCAAAGACAATTCTTTCGGAAATATTGGCAAGGACAAATCTTTCAGACAAAAAGCTTGCGAAAATTGTTCCGAAGGGCATGTAGACGCCTGGAAGAAAGTTGAAGGGTAGTTTGCAAAAAGCCGAAGGTATGTGGATCCTTTCAGAAAAGCCGAAGGGCACTTCTCAAGAAGTCCGAAGGGCAAGTGGACTGTTCAAAAAAGCCAAAGGTTAGTCCATAGAAAGTCCGAAGGGTAAGTGGACCATTTCAAAAAGTCCGAAGGGTATGAGGACCATTCAAGACTTCCGAAGGGACTGTTACAGAAAAGCTGAAGGGTACATTTGCAAAGCCCCGAAGGGTATGTGTCCTAAACAAAAGTGCCGAAAGGGGACTCGGACAAAAAGTTCGTGAAAATTGTCCCGAAGGTGACCCGAAAAAAAGTCCGCGGAAATTGTCCCAAAGGGGACATTTTAAAGTTCATGCAAGTCTGAAGAGATCGACAAAGGGGAAGCAAATCAAAGATGCCGAAAGAAGCGAGATGAAGTCAACATGTCGGAGGTTAATGATCTAGTCAACATAAAGAGCAAGCGTCTTTGATTATCCAACGACACACAAGTTAGGACTAAGAAGATCCAACGGAGCGAGTGGATCCAAAGCCTTAAAAGTGCTCGAAGATTAATGCATAGTGGCGAAGTTAAAGACCGAGCAAGTCCGATAAGATCTATCGGAGCGAAAGCTCTCATGAATGCCATGACAAGCGAGATATAGTCAAATCTGCCGAAGATTAACGTCTGACTAAAGTTATGGATCAAACATATTCGAATAAATCGAAAGGAGCGAAAGCGAACCAATCATATAGAAAATATCGAGATGTGGGAAAGAGCTCGATGGTTAATACAAGAGAGATCGACGGTTCTGTTTTAAAATGGAAATATCTGACGGTTCAAGACAGATAGTGATTGGCGCCAAAGACAAGATGAATAATCCTAGATTAAAGACATGACCAGATAGATGGTGAACTTGAGTCTACACGGAGCTCAAGAGCAATCCTCGATTTAAGAAGCGGCACAATTATGACTAGAATCCAGCAGTTGTCAAAAATAGAAAAAAGATCTGACCATTACAATGTGATGCATGAACCGAGTCATGGACAATAGCATAAGTCAAAATCGCTTTTAATGAGAACCGATTAATGGCAATTGAAGTGTGAATGCAATTGGAGATAGAAAACCCTAAGCTTCATTGTCTATACATATACGACATCTTGAACATTGTAATGTGCTTTTTGCCGTCGCTGCTGCTGCTGCCATCGCAATTTTGAGAGTGAGTAAAACGCTGTCGATTAGAGACATATGCAAACATAGTAAAAGGCAAAAGAAAAAGGGGGAATGAACCGTGTCTGAACAAAACATATCTAGACATACATAGATAAAGAAAATGGGCTGCCACTGCTGTTGTTGAAACTGAAAAGTGCCATCAGAGAAAATTCGAAGGGTGTCAACTCAGGATGTATGCAGACACATAATGAAAGACAGCTGGACACAGAGTGAGGCAGAGAGGAAAGAGCACACAGAGAATGTGCAGAGAGAAACAAAGAGCACACAGAGAATGTGCAGAGAGAAATAAAGAGCACATAGAGAATGAGCATAACTGGATTCATTTGTGAATCTATCTTGTATGCTGGAGTTGTAGCTCTATAGTTCTGATTGGTTGGTGCCATCAGACAACTTGAGTTGGTGCTTAGTTAGGGGATTGGAGTCTCCTTATGGTTGGTGCCCTTAAATCGTGTAACTAGTAAGGTGAAACTGAGTTGTTGCTTAGTTAGGGGATTGGTGTCCCTTAAGGATAGGTGTCCTTGAATGTAATCAGTTTGGTTTTGCCAATGAGGTGATTTAACTGAGGTTGGATTATAACAGTAGATTCTAGCAGTTATTCTCACTGTGGTTTTTCTCTTTGGGTTTTCCATGTATAAATCTGGTGTACTGTGCTTTTGTGTGTGTGTGCTCTCTACATTTATTCTTTGATATGCATATGTTTTGTATCGTCATTAAAAAGTTAAAGAACTAGTTTTTAGCTGATCTATTGATTCAACCCCCTTCTCAATAGATATTTGTGTTCAACATTCCACTGTGCACATCATATCTCTCTTGCTTCAACATGGTCTTTACTGTTGTTTCTCCTTACGCTTTGTGCACCGTCATATCCTCCCTGCCATTGCTCCTTGTGCCTTTTGCACAAGCACAAATTACTCCTTTTAATTGTCTAACTGCTGCATCCGCTTCCAAACTTGCACGAATTCTCTTTTGAGTTTGGTCTGGGCATCCTCTTTCTTGTTCTGGTCTATAGGGTTACTTTCACATTGTCTCGCTATATGCCCATACTTATTGCAATTATAACATACAATGTCTTTTGACAATGGAGTAAATGAATTTCTACCTGAGAAACCATATGAATCTTTGTTTCCATTCCAACCATGCTCATTCCTCTTACGTCCTTCACTTTTGCCACAGTTCCATGCATACTCATTTTTTGATGCTCATTTCTCATATCTACATTTCTGCCACTGTTCCATGCATATCCAATCCTCGCATGTCTCTTACACTCCTTTGCTCGATGACCAAAAATGTTGCAATTAAAGCAATATCCATAAAATGATCCTTGGTACCTGTCAACCTGTTTTAGCAAGAATGATCTTCTATCATGCCAATGGTTCTTTCATTTGTCTTCAACTTGTGGAACTTCATTCTTTGGGGAAGTCTTCTCTTCTCTCTTCACAGGTTTAGTGATTTTAACATCCTACTTGGTAACCTTTTGTTCATTTCCATAGCCAAGACCTGACTTGTCGAATAGTGACCTTTGACGATCTAGTATCTCATCTAGAACCTCAGTGCTCTTCTCAAATCTTAAGATGCTTGTCAATTTAGCGTTCGCCTTTTCTAAATCCTTTCTCAAGGCAACAATCTTAGCTTCTAGCTTCTCACATTCTTTCTTTTTTGCCTTCAGTTCGATTTTAGTCTTTTCCTTTATTTTCTTTGCCTCTTCGATTTGAGCATTTAGACTCATGATGACCATTTCTGACTCCTTTCAAATTTTTGATATTTCTTCTTTGTCTTGATCATCTTCTTCGTATTTCTGAATTTGTCGCTTTTGTTTTTGATTCTCTTTCTTGAGTATTTTGTTTTCATTCAAGGCACTTAAGAGTTCTGCTTTGAGATCTACTTCTACTTCTCTAGCTTCTGAATCTCTCCAAAATTGTCCTCTAGTTATCTGGTCATCACCATCCCAATCTTCTATACCCATGAACAAAACTTCACCTCCATCACTATCTGTAACACCTTCAATCTCCTCACTTGAGCTACTAGCCCCTTTTGAATGAAGGTTTTTCTTTTATTTATTAGATCTCTTCTTTTTCTCATATTTCTCTGATTTGTAGTTTTTCTTACTCTTGTGATACTCTATTTCTCATCATGTTCCTCTTAGTCATTACTACTCTCTTCTTCTAAATGGAGACATTTATTTGCAAAGTATCCTATTTTTCCACAATTGAAACACTTAAAAGGTAGCTTACCCTTATATCTCCCAGATCCCTTTTTGAGATTTCTCACAATTAGGCTTCTTCTTTATCCGACTCTTCACTGGTGCTATAGCTTGATTCATGTTTTTCCTTTTTCACTTTCTTTGATACTTTGAAAATTGCTTCATGCTTTGTTGGCTTTTCTGCTTCCATCCTCATTTCGTATGATGTGAGAATTCTATGTAATTCATCCATCTTCGACGTGTCCAAGTCCTTCATTTCTTCAACAACGGAGACTTTCGCATACCTCATAGGAAGTGACCTTAGTACTTTCTGTACTATTGTTGATTCTTCCATTTTCTCACTTAGCCCTTAGAAGGTGTTGACTATCTCATCCACACGGAGAAGATAGGCTGCAGTTTTCTTCATCTTTCATCGTAAGACTCTCAAACTGCCTTCTATGCGTTTGAAGCTTCGCTTTATTGACCTTGTCGTCACCTTCATAGATATTTTGAAGTTTGTCCCATATATCTTTTGTTGACACACAATGCATTACTTTTACAAACTTTGATTCTGATAAGCCACATAAAATGACATTCATCACTTTCACATTATTCTCACATTCCTTCTTTCTAGCCTGCTTTATTGGCTGATTTGTTGGTGCTATGTACCTCATCACTACTGATAACCAAATATCAAACCCTAGAGTCATAAGATATGTTCTCATCCTTATACTCCAAAAAACATAGTTCGTTCCATCAAACAATGGTGCTTTATTTGTGGAGAAACCGTCCTGACCTTGAGGACTAGCCATGTGTGCTCCCGGGATCTACCTTCCAGCGGTTAGACTAATTCTGAAGGAACGACTCTAATTCCAATTGTTAACAGAAGTTTATACTAGAGAGGTGGGTAAATAAGTATAAGATAATCTTTTAATATTTTAAATTTAATCAACCACAACAACCATAAATATTCAAGATCTAGCAATTAATAACTCAGGGTTTACGTGGAAACTCTTTCGGGAGAAAACCAAGACAAAATATTGCTTTTATATATATATAACTTTTTTACAATATTTGCAGGCACCAACCTACTGGAGACGCCAATCCCCAAACCAAGCACCAACTCGGTCAATTTGTGAGCTTCCACCCACTGGAGACACCGATCCACTTCGCCAAGCACCAACTTGGCCAACTCATGAGCACCCACCCACTAGAGACACCGATCCCCTTTGCCAAGCACCAACTCGGCCAATTCGTGAGCACCGACCCACAAGACCACCAACCCCTAGACTATGACGCACCGACCCCAAGCCAAATGGATTCCACCGTCTGTGATTGCTTCTTCAATTGAATGATGGTGTTGCTTCTCTTACACTTTCTCTCACTGATTTTCTTATATAATTTCTGCCCTCTTTTCCATAATTCTCAAATGATATTCTTCATTAAAATAAATCTGCCCTTCACACTGATTTTCTTAAGAGATATTCTATTTCATTTTCTGCTCTTCTCTTCTTCTCTTCCTTAGACTCAGATGATATATCTTCTCAATTCCATACTTTTTTATTTCAATCCTTTCTACTCCCTTTTATGTCCACTTCATGTCCTTTGAAAGAGATACACACCTTTTAAACATATGAGTCGGCCCATATTAAATATAATGTTGCCCATACATTTAATTAATCCATAATTAATTAATGCTGCTCCACAAACATAAGTGCTGCCCTCTAAGGTAAATCACAGGGCTCAGCGAAATCGTGGCCCCTCTAATGAAATCTTTGGTCTTCATCCTTCAATCGCTGCTCTTCATTCTTCAATCGCTGCTCTTCATGCTGGGTGAGTCCGTAGTTGTTGGGCGAGTTTGGAGCTGCTGATTGGGCGAGTCCAGAGTTGCTGATTGGGCGAGTCTGAAGTTGTTTACTGGGCGAGCCCAAAGCTACTGACTGGGTGAGCTTGAAGCTACTGACTGGGTGAGTCCGAAGTTGCTGATTGGGCGAGTCTGGAGCTGCTAACTGAGTTCAAAGTTGCTGACTAAGCAAGTTTGAAGCTGCTGATTGGGCGAGTCCAAAGCTATTGAGTGACTCCAAAGCTACTGTAGCTTGCCCTTCACTTTGCCTTTGACATCAATGACCATATTTCGTGCATGCCTCTTGTGACATCAATGAACTATTCCTTTGACATCAATGACAATATTTCCAACACAATTGAGCTCTATTTTTCAGGTTTGAAGGAACCTAGGGCTGTAACTAGCATTTTTAGAACTTTGAGACAACTTTTGAGGTACTTCTTATGGAGGAAAAATTTTGATTCTAATTTTGTTTGATAGCTACTATTTTTGTGATCATTTTGAGCTGACTTTTGCATTGAAATTCCAAATATTCCAGAAGATATGAATTTTTGAAATATCAACTGCTTAAGGCAAATAATAAAGTATTGAGGGCTGAAAATAAGGTAATTAATTTAGAAAATTATTTGTATAGTTTTTCACAGTGGAACGATTCACTTGAGTAGGTTGTTAGAGTGTTTTTGGGTTCTAATATTGAAGGGAATAATTTTATTTACATTATGAAAATTATTTTATTAATTTTCCAAGGCGGGGGCGAATTGTTTGGGGAGCTTGGAGACCTTGTTGAAGGGATAAAACAAGGGTTTGATTTTCAGATTTGTTTCTCCTATTTTTCTAAGTGTGGCGACTTGTTTGGAGGGGCTAAATTGACTATTGACAACTCTAATTTGTTCTTTGAAAGCCCTAATAAATTGCAGGAATTTTTGGCTTATTTATTGTGAGTTTATGCAAAGGATTTCAACGCTGATTGAAAGGAGAAAACGCAGTTGTATCGACATCTTAAAAATCAGAAATATTGCAAAGAAATTCCAGCCACAACGCCATTCCGTCTTGCCACAAAAAGAGGTACTTGATTGTAGTTTCACATTCATTAATTATTGGGGTTATTGTGGAGTGTTATTAATAGCTTGGAATTTGGATATCTATTGTTGTGAGGTTTTGCTAGTTTTTAAGGCAGAATTTAGATTATTTTCAGTTTCACCTAAGGGTTTGTTGGGAAACCCCAACTTGTCTTAATTGTTCCATTTAGAGACATTACAGTGGTATCAGAGCCAACATCTTGGCTAACTTTGGGAATTAAAGGGTTACATGACATGGAAGGTATGAAGGGGCAGCCTTCTATTCAGATTGATCTCATGAAAACCTATGAAGAATACATGACCTTTCCACCCTCTATCCGAAAGGCCCTAAATCTCATTGAGTTTGTGATATGGAAGAGAGGAAGAGGCGGTCATAGGATGGACCGGCGTAGACAAAAGGGAGTACAAGATGCTTTTGGGGAATTTGTTATTTCCATATTTCATGGTTTTGCAGGTATTTCAACCAGTGCATGGGTTGATAAGGTAGATACATACCTTTTACTTCATCCCATGGAGGAAGGTGTGGCCATGAA
Source organism: Torreya grandis (assembly GCA_037957365.1). NCBI lineage: Eukaryota > Viridiplantae > Streptophyta > Pinopsida > Cupressales > Taxaceae > Torreya > Torreya grandis. The sequence continues at coordinate 4,042,284 of JARHVA010000769.1, read as the reverse complement.
ATTTGCTATATCACATTTAGAAGGGGTTGCCTATGATTGGTGGCACCATGGGTTGGTAACCCAAGAGCACCATCTCATAGATATGTGTGACAAATTCAATAGGTGGCTGATTGGGATATTTGATTGGGGTGATCCCGAACTTTACTTTGAATTGACACGTTTGCATCAAATGGAAAAAAAATCAAAGATTTTGGAGCAACAAAAAGAGTTGTTTCAGCTTAGTAAAGGGCAGCGAATGATTAAATTTTTTGAACTACAAAAACTAGAAATTCAAGGGCCGCCTAGTGAAGGTTTCTGACGAGCTGTGAGGCAACCAATGGGGTTGCAAATGGTAGATATTAAGGTGGAAGTAACAGAAAAATCAGAACTTCCAATGATTAAGCAAGAAGTTGTTCAACAACTTCATCAACAATCAAAGGATCTGGAGAGAGCTTGGAAAGTATTAAGGAAATCACAAGGGAAAGGTATTTTAGAAAATAAGGTTTTTGCATTGTTTCTAATCATAGTTCACCACCTCTGCATAAATTTAGATTTCAAGAGGAAGCTTGGAAGAGACAATTAACACTTGGGAAGGAAGCACAAGTCCTAACAAGAAGGGACATAGCAAAGAGGTCTATTGAAGGAGTGATGCCAAGAAGGAAAGAAGAAGGATGCACCTTGCATATAAAGGAAGGAGAATCAGATTTCTTAATGGGAAAACAATTAAGTTGTCAACTCGGTAAGCATTCAATGTTTTTTTTTTGTGATTGGTTCTCTCATTACATTGGTTGAAAAGCTTGTGCTATCATTGAGATGGAGGTAAGGGACACTCAAGGAGAAGAAGAAGTCTTCCAAGTTCAAGGAAGGGACATGACAAATACCCCTCATGGATATGGGATCTAGGTGAGCTTTATCAACTAGTGTTGCCATCATGTATAGGGCCAACATGAGGAAGGAGATAAGGAATATCATGAAACATGGATCAAGGTAGCTGCTGTTTTTGATATTTTCAGTTTGTATTCCTTGAAGTTATTAGTCACCTTGGTAAGCATGGGCACTAAGAAGGTGAACTTGTCACTTTCCAGCATTGTGGGGATGGTCCAAACATATTGTAATGGTTTTCCCACCACAAGGAGAGATTGGGAGAGAGAAAGGGCACACTACCCCCAGGTTAAAATAAATCTTGAACCTTAAAAGAAAGCCCATATCATGCTTATAAAGCATGATGACATAATTATTTAAGTGTTGTTAAACACCAATGTTTTTTCTAACATGTTTGCTTCATGTGAAGGTTCCTTAGTGAGATCACTTACCAAGGCTAAGAGCAATACCAGGAATAAAGTGATATCCATACATGGATAGCCAATGGGAAGAAGCAAAAATCTTAGTTTGCTAAGGAAACCCCAAATGTGCCATGAGAGGTACCCTATTCTTTGTTGCAAGGGTGTTTTTGAGTGCATGGATGAGGGCATGAGACCCCTCTTGGATGGAGCAAAGGCCCAAGTTGTGAGCAGCCGATTACAAGGTATGATTTTGAAAGATTTTTGGTCCTCTCATTTTCCGGAAGAGTCTGAAATTTATTTACAACATTCATGGCCATTGACCCACGCCAAAGGGAAAACTGGTTGCATAATACAGTCAACAAAGAGGTCTGAAAAATTTGTCATAAAAATTTCTGAGTTGAGCATTTTGCTACAGCTGGCTATCATGAGCAAAAAGATTGATCTTGGGGGCATTGTATCGCCCATACCAAAGGGAAATGTTGCACTATTTAATTCTGATTTTTTCCAATTAGCAAATCCAGTTTTCATGACACTTCTACAGCCCCTTCACATGGGCAATATGACCATTTTTGTTGCATACTGTCAGCTGCTCATAAAGTCTAAAAATGTCATTATTAGGGGGCACGGTTTGTATAATAAAAAGGTGAAATTTGAGGGCATGGAACAACACCACATTTTGGTGAGTTTTGAGCATTCGTTTGACTACTGCTTGACTTCATGCTTGCTCATGAGCAATAAGAAGGGACAGCCATGGGTGGGATACACTCTGCACATGATGAGGCTCCCCCAAAGGGGATTGCAAAGTGGAAATAATTATTTCCAATGTATGTTGTTCAAAGCATTTGATTTGGTCAATTGTTTGCAAGTTGGAAAAGATTTGTCATGGCATGTAGAGGCTACCAAAGAGTTGTTGAAGGGTGGCCACCCTAGTATGCACACAAGGGACGAAGATCAATTGGATCTTTCCATTTGGGGCACCAAGGTATCACTATTTAAATTTTTTTCTTTTGGCAGCTCTAGCTTTCTTTTCATGTTGTTGGAGTTCATATTGGCATCCTTGAAGAATATGAACATGGAGGACACATAGGAGGTCAACATGGTAATGAATTGGTTGACTTGTGGAATTAATATCATGGTTGTACATCATATAAACAACCCACATATCAACATGTACATTCTTTTTGGTAAGATGATTTGTTCCTCGATGAAGGGACGAGTGTCCATGGCTTCACCCATTTTGAAGAGTTTGGGACAGGAATTGAAACATATTGACAACGGTTTTAAGTTGTGTGGGGCAACATGTGTTTGGGGCAGCCATATGCTTGAGAAAGGAATGAGCCTGGGAATTGATCGGGGGCTTAATATTGGATGTCATGACACTTTCAACATTTGGGGGCAACCTCCAAAACACAGATACAACAAGATACAAGTTCAATTTGGAGCTTTTTTTCCATGGGAAGAAGTTACAATTTGACATTGCATAGTAAGGTATGTTGGGACACCGCCGTGGATATTGCAATTGCTTGAGAACAAACAATTTTAGACGAGAAGGTTTGTAATGTCCCTTTTTGAAATTAAAATAATATTATAACTAAAATAAAAAGTATTTTTAAATACTTAAAATGAAGTAATAATAGTCTAATTTGCTTTTCATTTAAGTTGGGACCTTTTTGAGGGTCATGGGCTTATTTAGCCCCTAAGTGATTTTAAAAACAAATAATTCTTATAATCCACTAACACTTCTTTCATAACCAAAAGATGGATATATAAAAGGGATTTGTATTTCATTTGAGGTTATGCTAATTTGGAATATTGAATTATTGATCAAGTATGTCAAGCTTGTTCACCACAACTTGAAGACAAAAACCTTCAAGTGTGCTAAGGGTTTGGAGACGAAAACTACCATTCCTATATTTAGGACAGCGCTATTCAAGAGTTGAAATTGTGCTTCAGATTTGTGTGGTTACATGCAATTGAATCTACAAAGGTGTTTTATAACACCGCCTTGTTCAAAGACAAAGTGAATACCTTGAAGAGTTGTTTGCATTGATTTCTCATGGTTTGGTTGTGTAATTGAACTCTATTTTCAGGTTTGAGGGAACCTAGGGCTATAACTAGGGTTATTAGAACTTTGGGATAACTTTTGGGGGACTTGCCATGGAAGAAAAATTCTGATTCTAATTTTATTTGATAACTACTATTTTTGTGATTATTTTGAGCTAATTTTTGCATTGAAATTCCAAATATTTTGGAAGATACGAAATTTTAAAGTTTCAAATGCTTGAAGCAAATAATAAATTATTGAGGGCTGAAAATAAGGTAATTAATTCAGAAAATTATTTGTATAATTTTTTACAATGGAGCGATTCACTTGGGTAGGTTGTTAGAGTGTTTTTGAGTTCTAATATTGAAGGGAATAATTTATTTTACATTCTGAAAATTATTTTATTAATTTTCCAAGGGGGACGAATTGATTTAGGGAGCTTGGAGACCTTGTTGAAGGGATAAAACAAGGGTTTGAATTTCAGATTTGTTTCTCCTATTTTTCTAAGGGGCTAAATTGACTATTGGCAGCGCTAATTTTTTCTTTGGAAGCCTTAATAAATTGCAGGGATTTTTGGCATATTTATTGTGAGTTTGTGCAAGGGTTTCAACGTTGATTGGAAGGGAAAAATGCAGCTGTACCGGCATCTTAAAAATCAAAATTATTGCAAAAAAATTCCAGCTACATCGTCGTTCCATCTTATTACAAAAAGTAGTACTTTATTGTAGTTTCATACTCATTTATTATTGGTGTTATTGTGGAGTGTTATTGCTTGGAATTTGGACATCTATTGCTGCTAGGGTTTGCTAGTTTTTAGGGCATAATTCAGATTATTTTTAGTTTTGCTTAAAGGTTTGTTAGGAAACCCCAATTTGTCCTAATTGTTCTATTTGGAGACATTACAAAAAGCCACATCTTTGAGGTCATAAAGTCCCATTTAAGAATGCGGATCTAGGAGACTCATGCCAAATCAATGGAATGCAGAGCAATGATGAAAGAAAGGAGATTATGGAGTCAGATATCAATTAGCTCGAGACTTGACCACTTTTCAAAAACATTATCCACCACAACTTCATCCTATTGATGCACTCCTCAATTAGCTAGGAAATCTGCTTGCTTGTTAGCCTCCCTGAAGAAATGCGAAATAGACCAAGACTTCAAATCATCTAGGAGGGACCAAGACGAGTTGAGAATGTTGTTGAGTCGCCATGCTGAGGTACGACAATTCCTAATTGCATCCACTATGATTTTAGAATCTCCTTCAATCACCAGGTGCTCAATGCCACATTGACTTGCTAACTGAATGCCTAGGACAACAGCGTGCGCTTTAGCTTTATTGTTAGTTCCATCTTGGAGACTTGTGGATAAAGCACAAATGAGAGATCTAGTGCAATCCTGAATACTACACTCTAATAAATTACAGCGTTAGTGTCATTTTTAGTTACATTTTAATAAATTATTTTTAAAGTTTATTTTTTCAGTTTTTATAATATGTGTGTGTGCGTGCGCGTGTGTGTATACATATACACACACACACACACACACACATATATATATTAATATTTATATATACAGTATAATTTATATTTTAATATTTTTTTCAGTTTTTATTATATACATTTTGTCATCTCCTTGTACTAGTCTCCTTTTTTCAAAAAAATTGCGTAGTAGTACCCTTATCTGCCATTTAGTCCCTGTACTCGTACTTGTCTCCTGGCAACTATGGTTAAAAAGCATGAGAAATGATTGTAGAGATAAGTATATTTTCTATTAGTTTTCAATCAAAAAAGAGTATTGATCCATAAACTAGGTGGATGTAAAGCTTCACCAACACGGATCTTGTCACTCCTAGCTCAAGAATGATTGGAAGATGAGTGTTCTAGGCTGTTTACGATGCTAAAACAAAGCTAACAAAGTGCTGGAAATAAAATGTACAACATATTGCACATGAAAAAATGAAGCATAAGAGTAAGCAAAGACCAAGAGGGACACAAAAGATATCATGGAGAAACCCAATGTGGGAAAAACTCTAATGGATGAGGCAATTGCACTCCCCTTCCACTATTTAATGCAAGAAATGTACAAGGTATTGTCAAACATGGCCTTCATGGTCAAAATTCTCACTACTACTGTATCCAAAACTTGCACACAATATTGGTTTGCACTTATTAGACACTTCTTAGTACTCCATGTCACGTCCCATTTTTTCCATAAAGTGAAAAATATTAAAATTAATATTTTTAAGTTGTTTAAGTGACTTACTTTCTATCTTATTAAAAAATGACAACTTAATGCTTTATTATTATTATAAATAAAAGAAAAGAGAAAAGTAAAAATAAAAGTTTACTTTATTAAAGAGGCCAACTTGGAAAAAAAGGGACAAAGTTATAAAAGAGGGCCTTGGGGGTCATTTGGGATCATCTGGTTTATTACATCTATTTTGAGTTTGGGCATTTGCTTCCAACTTGGGAGTTTGAGTACGAAAACTCTCCACTGTATTCAGAATTAGAAGATGAAAATCCTCCAGGTTTTTATTGGGAATTTAGAGGATGGAAATCCTCCCATCCCATCATTGATGATTTCATACATAGATCACATTTGGGCAGAGAATTAGGGTATTTTCAGTATTCTAGTTGGCTAGAAGGGTTTGACAGTTTTCAGAATTATGTGAGGGTTATTGGATCAACAAACTCTTTTTTCCTTCCGTGCAAGGACTATTGTACAAGGGAGCACCATGCAGGGGGTAGATTGCTGCCCTTTGAGCAACTACGTACCACCTAGAGGTATATTGTTGCCATTGGAGCATTAGCGTAGGTTTTTGGAGAGCTATTTTGGCAGCCCAAAATAAATTGTTTATTGATTCTAGTAGTTTATTGTTTCAGCACTTATTTTCTCAGTATTGTTTTATGTAATCAGTTGATTGAGATATAAATATGGTTGGGTTTTCAATATTCTATGCTGCATGTGTTATTTTGAGATTTGAATGTGAATCTCAGAATTAATTATAAAATCAAAATTCAAGTAATTTTAATAAAGGGACATTACAGTGGTATTAGAGCATTGATCTTGCCAGCGTGTGGATCAAAGAAAAAATATATGAAACATATTTTGAAACCAATTCATAAGAATTATGAGATGCTCACTGGAAAGAATGTGGAGAAGAAACTTTACCAAGCAAGGAAAACCCTCAAGCATCCACCTCAATCAAAGGGTACATTGCAACATTTTGGAGGAAGTTGAAAATTGCTCATCTATGGTGGAACAAACACCATCTAGTATGATGAATCTGGCTATGACTTCATTAATTATTTCTTTGGGAAAGCTATAACTTCTAAGACATCAAGACAAAGATGTAAGACTTATGGTTATTACTTGCATTAACGAAATTATCTGAATAATAGTGCCTGAAGTCCCATACCGATGATACAATGAGGGAGATATTTCAGTTGATTGTGGAAAGTTTCCAAGGTATGGATGAAATCAAAAGTCCTTATTTTGCAAAGAGGGTTAAGATTTTAAAATTGGTTGCAAAAGTCAGATCTTGTGTTTTGATGATAGATCTCGGTTGTGATGATCTTATTCTTTAAATGTTTCAACATTTCTTTACCACTGTGAGTAAGATTCATACAAACAATATTATTACCTCAATGCAAACAATTGTCTTTGATTTTGAATGGGAGTGACAATATTTCTCAGCCACTCCTATCAGTTTTATTGGATAATATGAGAGAGGGTGCGGGGGAAGTCTCACCAATAATGCATGCACTAGATAAAAATGTGATTGATTAGTGTGAAATAAAATTGAGGCCATACATACCAATAGAAATGACAGCTAAACAGACAAGGGAACTTATTCAAAAGCAACCTCTCAAAACTTTGCAGCAGAGATTAGAAAATTTGTAGCAAAAATTGAGAAAGTCAACTCTTCCCTCTAATTTTACAGCAGAAATTGAGGAAGTTAATAGGGTTCATTGGGCTGTTAGGAAGCTAATTATAACTAAATTGCATGCTAATTTGATCACAATCAGCCAATGTCATGAGGCTGAAATGGCATGCATAAAGGCAATTGAAGAAATAGCTGACTTCAGAAACATTAACTCTTAATGCTAACAACAATTTATATGAAGGTCAAATCAGAGTAGTGCAACAGAAGCGGAATGGAGAGATCATTTTCCATGAATAAAAGTTTCTAGGGAAGCTAGAAGTTGCGAGACATATTTGGACACAATTGAGAAAGTTTTACAGGGAATTGAAGATTAACATGTTGGATTATTTTATGATCCAAAGTTCTTTCTTTTATGTTTTTAGTTAGTAATAACTTTAATATTATGTTTTGTTTGTAATAATTTGTTGGTTCACGGGAATGTCAGTTATATCCCGTAACCACCTATGAAAAGCTTTTAAAGCTTTTCACCTCTCTTTGTAAATTGATTCAAAAATAATACTTTATTAAACTTTGTCAAAAAGCTTTGTTCCAAGATGTAATTTTCTAATTTCCTCCATTCGTAGTGGGCCAACAGTGGTATCAGAGCCCAAGGGAGTCATGGAGGATTGAAGGGCAAAGACATTTGCTGTTAAGCATTCACTTTCTCTGTGCATTCAAATTTGAATGAATCTCTACGATGCGCCCTGGTTATGTATTCATTTTGAGCGCTTGAATTTTTTTTTTGAATACTAGCAAATATCAATCGTTGTTTTTTATTTTTGTTTTTGACAAAGCCTTTCATTTGGATGGTGGCACCCAGAGAATATGTTGAAAATAACAGTTATCTACACCAGTCGTTGGCTTCCAAGAATTCTCTGCTTCTCCTAAACCCTGTATGTGTGGTTTGTTTGAGCAATATTAATCTGATCTTTACGCAGAATATAGAGACAACATTACACAGGTTGTAGAGAAAACAAATGTCATCTTTATCAATTGCTGGTTGTGAAGGCACCACTACTTCATGTGTTCAGATCCTCACAAATTGATAGCGTGAGGCAACGAGTTTGTTTTTCATACAAAGTTTTGTAAATAACTGGTGTCGAGATTATGTCAACATAGATTAATAGCGTATAATCCAAATCCCTACTAATATTTCTCTTTTCTGCCTTTGCAACATGCTTTGGTAAACCGCGTGCTAGGATGACGTTGGAAGACTGCAAGCATTAGATGTGCCATTCGAAGAGAGAGACCTGTACAATATGGTAGAAGAAATATTTAAAGTTCTGAAAACCTAAATCTGGGCTCCATCAAAATAAAAAAAACACAGTCAAAAGTTGGGTAAAATATTTTACCATATAAGTTTTTTATTTTCACATCTGAAATAAGTCAGATTCATTTGCATATGTTAGCTTTCATTTGGGCGAGTTGGTTTAAGAGGAAAAGTTAAGCAATCGTAAGGTGAATGGTCATAGGATCGATTCTCATATATATAACATTTTGCATGCAGACAGTTTAAAGAGAGTCTTTTAAAGAAACCATTAATTTTTAAAGGCATTTTTGTTGGCCAGATTTAGTAATTTGACCAAACTTAGTATTTTGATCTTATCTTGTGTAAACAAAGTTTTATAAGTGGTGGAAGAATTAGAATCAAATTTCTCGATGATATAAGGGTGTAACTCGTGTAAACATTTACGATACTTATTGTAACTTTTGTGAACGATCATTTTTTCGTGCAAAGGTGGTCGTGTGACTAGGCGATCTTTATGATTCTCGACATTCTGGACACATTGGAATTGTCAAATTTCTATTTTGGAGCCTCGTTATGTGATTTTTATGCCAAATGTATTGAACATAATGTTGTACGGGTGCATTATCGGTGGAATCCGATACCCTATCTTTGTAGAAATTTTTCAAATGCATTGTATACACCAAACTAAGATTGTAATGACATGTCCCACCGCTTGTGTTGTCAGTGATGATGGTGTTACATTTCGGCGTTTATAGAGCCCTGAGGATTTAACAAGCTAAATGGAGCCAACTGGGGGTTGGAGGATCCACGGAGGTTGGAGGATAATTTCTCTTCTCCTTTCACTATTCGTTCGGAGTATGGGTTCACTGCTGGGATAGCAATTTTTGGTTTGTGTACTTTGCTTTCAGTTTTGATTTTCTTTCAGTTCGTTGATATGATTGCTGAGGAGTAGACAAAGTAGTTTGAATTTGTTTTTATGCTTCACAGCTTCTCACCTCTCCCCTGATAGGGGGGAAGATATTGCATAGTGTCCTTCGATCAGTCGTCGGTGGTTGTATGAGTCAACATTAGATTTGTTAGCATTTTGAGTGTTGAGTAAAGGCATGCGTGCGATGTTGGCGATTGTTGGGCATCTGAGAGATATGCCATACAGAGTACTGGAGGATCACTTGGACGGGTTCCTATGTGGGACCTTATGTAGGTCGATGTAATTGGATAGACTTTGATCGGGTTCGACTATAGTACGGTATGATGATAATAGGGGATGAGCAGAGCTTGATCATGTTTATCAATGTTTTATGCCACAATTCGTAGGGTGGGTTTCTTTATGGAGCGCCATCGGTTTGATCAGTACCACGATGTACAGTGTGTTAGCTTGAAGATGTAGTAAAGATTCATTGATGACTTCAGAGTCATTGCTTTAGATCTTTTATATATCCTTTGGATCAAGGAGTTTGTTGGATTATTTTATGATCCAAAGTTCTTTCTTTTATGTTTGCAGTTAGTAATAACTTTAATATTATGTTTTGTTTGTAATAATTTGTTGGTTCACGGGAATGTCAGTTATATCCCGTAACCACCCGTGAAAAGCTTTTAAATATTTTCACTACTCTTTGTAAATTCATCCAAAAATAATACTTTATCAAACTTTGTCAAAAAGCTTTGTTCCAAGATGTAATTTTTTAATTTCTTCCATTGATAGTGGGCCAACATAACAAACAAAACTACTTTAGTTGCTTACATTTGGATGGGAATCAGAAAGAATGATTTGGGATTTATGTATTTGCACGATGGTTTAGGCATTGCTTGATGACAAACAATCTTTGGGAAGGGCGGACTGTCATGTCCCTTTTTTCTCATAAAGTTAAAAATAATATAATTAATAATTTTAAGTTGTCTAAGTGACTTATTTTCTATTTTATTAAAAAGTGACAACTTAATATTACTTTATTATTATTAGAAATAAAAGAAAAGAAAAAAGTAAAAATAAAAGTGTTTTTTTAAAAAGTAAAGTAAGAGGCCAACTTGGGAAAAAGGAACAAAAAAGTTATAAAAGAGAGCCTTGGGGGTCATTGGGGATCATGTTTATTACATCCATTTTGAGTTTGGACATTTGCTTCTAACTTTTGCATTTGAGGATGAAAACCCTCCATTGCATTCAAATCTAGAGGATGAAAACCCTCCAAATTTTTATTGGGGATTAGAGGACCGAAACCCTTCCATCCCATCATTGATTATTTCATACAGAGGTTACATTTGAGTAGACAATCAGGGTATTTTCAGTATCATAGTTGGCTGGAAGGGTTTGATAATTTCTAGAATTATTTGAGGCTTATTGGATCAGTCAACCCCTTTTTCCTTCCGTGCAAGGACTATTGTACAAAGGAGCACCAAATCACTGCCCTTTTAAAAGTAAAGTAAGAGGCCAACTTGGGAAAAAGGACAAAAAAGTTATAAAAGAGAGCCTTGGGGGTCATTGGGGATCTTGTTTATTACATCTATTTTGAATTTGGGCATTTGCTTCTAACTTCTGCATTTGAGGATGAAAACCCTCCATTGCATTCAAATCTAGAGGATGAAAACCCTCCAAATTTCTATTGTGGATTAGAGGACTGAAACCCTTCCATCCCATCATTGGTTATTTCATATAGATGTTACTGGGTAGACAATCAGGTTATTTTCAGTATCATAGCTGGCTGGAAGGGTTTGATAATTTCTAGGATTATTTGAGGGTTATTGGATCAGTCAACCACCATTTCCTTCCATGCAAGGACTATTGTACAAAGGAGCACCAAATCACTGCCCTTTGAGCAACTGCATACCACCTAGAGGCAGATTGCTACCATTGAAGCAACAATGCATGTTTTTGGAGCGCTGTTTTGGCAGCGAAAAATAAATTTTATTTTTGATTCCAGTAGTTTATTGTTTCAGCACTTATTTTCCCAGTATTATTTTATGTAATCAGCTGCCAGATACAAATACAATTGGGTTTCAATATTCCATGTTGCATGTGTTATTTTGATATTTGAATGTGGATTTTAGAATTAATTATAAAATCAGAATTCAGGGAATTTTAATAAGGGGACATTACGCCCAACACGGTTGAACTAACCATCTACAACTAGGAAACAATGAGACAACAAGAACAAAGAATGAAACTTGCAACTTGCAATGTGAATCCAACTTCAAGACTCTTCACTGTGTTTTTTGATGCCTTATGCCATGCACAAGACTTGTATTTATGCTTTGTCAACTTTGAAGCATGTCAGTAAGTTTAAACGAATTGACAATGAGAAGAATTTTTTTTGCAATCATTCAACTTCAGGTTTTTTGTATAGTGACAAAACCGCCGGTGTATGTAGACCAGCAATTTCGAAATTGCCGGGTGGTTACACAACTACCACCTATACATCGGTTGTTAAGTGCAACCGCCATTTCACAAATAGTAGTAGTTTCGCTATCTATGATAAAACCCTCTATTTCAAGAGTTGCAACTCAGTGACTTCTTCACTAGGAAGATGTCCGGATCACCCCCACATTGACTTTGCTAGTATAACATATTTGATTTGATGTTTTGACTATGAAATGTCTTACAAGCATGAATTACATACAATTGGGGATAGTGGAAACATCTAGTATATATGACTAGTACATGAGGATCCAAATTTGGATCAAGTATTCTACATTTTCTATTAGTTTAAAAGCTGATGGAGATCAATCACGTTGCAGCAATTGGTAAATGATAAAAATTATCTTAGCGGACCAATAGGACTCGCAAGTAATAACTCTCTAATACTCGGCTCACGGGTAATGCCGACAGGCAAAAAGCAGCCGATTACTCAACATTTATCACGAGTTTTGATTCTATTGCCATGCTATGACAAACATGGATGTTGCTGGGCTGAATCCAAGGTTGTATCAGACTGGGACTAGGATCTGGTATGAGCTGTACTTTGACGAACCCAAGGATACTTGGGCAGGCCAGAACGCACTTGGGCCAAATCCTAGGATGCATCATCCCGGGACTGGGACCCAATACCTGCCATATTGGGACCGGTCTTCTGCATGTGTTGATCCTGACTTCTTATGAGTGAACCCTAGATTTCCCCTTCCAGGCAACCTCATCCCAGTCATAGCAAGTGCATCATAAAAGAGAGTCAAGGCATGCAAGGACATATAAAACCTTCATGAAACCCCACCAAGCAGTCCTTGCATTTTATTGAATAATATTTGTACCAATTATATACTTCCACCATGAGCCCCTCCATGTAAGACACCTACCACAATGGCAGATCAGCGACCCTCGTCTCACCAGCCATCTTGCTGCAAGTAAATAGTAAATGTTGGACACCCTGGAATTCTTCAGACTCTGCAAACCCCAATTTTCCAGGATGGATTGATGATGCCCTAATCTTTTTCTGGTAGAATATGAACACAACTTACAATGCAATCTATCTTCCTCTTAGGTGTGAATCTCTCTTTCAACACCTTCTTCCCAAAGTTGTGAAGTCGTAATACCTGATGGATGTTGTTAGGCTGCAGGCATGTAGGATACCTATAATCCTAGGTTCTTGCTATCTACAATAGTATAGACATTCGCTATGGCATCCTTTCTGATGTGTACATGGAATAGTTGCTGACGCAGATACAAAATTTGGAAAGAAAACATATCTGGCTTTAGGGCAGATTTTGAGGTCTCCCATGATTGAAGTTGGGACGGTTGTTCTCCTTGTTTCCCATATCTTGCTCGCAAATTGGAGTTGCCTATATTAGAGATGTTATTGTATGGAGGTACTCCTCAAGCTGATCTTCAAGCTGTTGCACCAGTGTTTTTTAGGAGGTTGTACAGGAACTGCCTGTTCCTGGAGAAGCTCAGAAATTCTTATCTTAGCATTTTATGAAAGCAGACGACAGTTGATGGCTTCCAAAGTGTTCTCAAGTTGTCCAATAATAATACTTATATTTTTGATACATGTGTTATGGTGTCAATCTTCTCCTGCTGCTTCTGCGCTACGTGGAGGAGCCTTCAATGTAGGGGTTGTGGACCCCCTTTTCTTCTATGCTTCAGTTAAGGCTGTTGAAAATGGTTGCAATTTCAGCCATTACTCCTAGTGAAAACTGATCCCCTTTGTGATTGTGATTGCTGGATTTGCTGGATGTAGTATTGATCATTGGATTTTTTCTGGATGAATGTGGGTGTTCCAGGGAAGGAACTGAGGGGTCTGGTGAGGGCTGGGAGAGAATCCCAGCATGGGAGAAGCCTTGTAGTGATTACTTGGGATGTTCAGTTGGCAAGCAGGAGTAAACCTGGGAAGGGAAGGGACTGAGGCTGTTTCTGTCCCTGGCATTAGTTTGAGTCAGTTCAGAAACTGAGAGGGCTTGCTATGGCTTTGGATGAGTGGGACGGGGATGAGCCCTGAAGATGACTGAAGAACAGGGGTATTCTCCATTGTGTGAGTGAGGTTTAGTTCAGAACTTCAGTGTGAGGGCTCATACCCAGAGACTACATGGTAGAGAAAACTTGTTTCTCATTCTTGTTTTCAGCTGCGCGGTTGATCTCCTCTTCAATATTGATTGTGTTGACTCCCTTCTTCTGCTTCGTGTTTGCTCTTTGTCACTAGCCTTGGCTTGTGATTTCTTTAGCAGCCTCTTGTAAACTCTTTTTCTGCATTGTCTGAAGTTGGACTCTGAACCTTTCCACCTGATCTCTAATTATAGCCAAGGTCCTGAGCCCATTGCTTCTTCTTGGGGACAAGCCGTTTATAAAATCAATGCTAAGTTGGGTTTTAGATTTGGGATTAGAATAATATCTTGATATTAAATCCTTGCAGACAGAGGAGACAAACCTATGAAAATATGGAGATGCTGCCAATATTGATTTCAGTAATGGGAGTTTGGCACGGGGATTGATTTCTTGAGTATGAGGATTTACTGGGCATGGGGTATAAGCCTGATTTTTTTAATCAAGATAGTAGCAATAACTGAAGTAGGTTGCGGCTGTTCAACTTATAACCATCACTTAGTGACCTAAGTTATCAAATTTTGCATTGAACTGTCCAAAGGAGAAAACACCTCAATTCTTCGCTTTCAGACTCCCACCCTGTAGGCTTTATGCAAGACCACAAAAACATCACTTATGAACAAACGAGGCTGAATACCTCCAGTGACTACAGTTTGGAATAAGTGCTTGTGGCACAGAGTTGGCCCCTTTTTGAGACAAAATAAAATAAAATTGTAAGCTTTCGGTGGTGGCTCAAGATAACCTTCTAATTGCTGATTCAACACTAAATTTGACAGGTTCAACCTCTCCTAATGCACAGGTGACAAATCAAATTCAAAATCGGAAGACACAATCTCCTAGAACCCCAAATATATCATACACTGATACCAACCTGTAGATACCCTTAGGTGTTTATTGTTTTTCATTCTGCTAAGAAGTAATGGCGGTTGGATAGATGTATTATCATTGATATTTATAAAGCTGACACTTAACGTTATGATTTCAATTTTAAGAAACCTTAGGTTCAGGGATAATTGGGATAATTTGGGAGGTGCCTGAATGATTAAGGGCAGAACATCTAGTATGCTACCACAAGTTTCGTGGTTTATGTTGGGCCTGAACTACTGAAGTGTGGAACTTAGAAATAAACCAAATTGCCTCACAATCTTCTCCATGTTGGGGTTATTGTGATAATAAAGGTTGCAGTTTAGCACTTAAAGTTTTGGTTGCCACAACACGTAGGGAAAATTTGTTTAAATTTAAGTTTAACTGTTCCTATTTGTGTACTTGAGTTGTTAATGGTATCTGTAAATGGCTTGAAATTTTTTAACAGAATGGGCTATGCAGATTAAGCTTGTTATAATGCAAATGTTACATGATCAATGGTTGCCCCTTTGACTGCTCAAATGACTCTAGACGAAGATCTTTCTGTTGCTATTTCGAGAAGCTCTCATCCAGAAACGTGACTATATAAAATGGGATTGACCCTGTTGAGTGTACATTTGCTTACTTCAGTGTATGTTCAAAGGTGATGTTTTAGCAAATATTCCGCGTTTGTGTCTACATTATATGTCTTTTGAGATTTGTCTTGTATTGATTTGCTTTAAATATCTAGGCCATAGTTTTAAAAATCGCCAATCACATTGCCGATTAATTGAGAGTTGATAGGGAAATGATAAATCTTCATGAAAATCACGAGCAGAGAAACAACGATTAATCGACAATTTTTGCTGAGTAATATCTATGATTACTCGGCAAAAATCACCGACTAAATCGCCGCAACTCAGCCAATGAAAGAATAGAAAAGCCAAGAATGAAAAAAATCGTTTTCATTCCTATTTCTGGGTTTCTTCTGACTGAATACAGTCAGTGATTTTTGACGATTTTTAAATCTATGATGTAGATGATATCTTTGTGGAGGATATTGTTGCAGAGGAGGAATCTTTACCATCCATTTCCATGAGGCAGCCGCAGCAGACTTATACTAGGTGCTAGAGACGATATGTAATATGCGTATTTGGTATTTCATATTAGTCACTATAGTCGATGACTCTATGTGCATTGTAGTTTGTACTCCTTTTTGGTCGAAAATTAATAGAAAATATATTAATGCATTCTCTACATTCATTTCTCATTTCATTTAACAATGTTCTACATGTTATTTAAGTTTATTTTATGAATTATATGTTGTTTAAGTACCAATAAAGTTGCTGAGTAATTGCCGAGAAATTCCCGAGTCCCATGTACGAGTCAAAATTTTGGGCTGTTGAGTAATCTCCGAGTACGAGTGTTTGAACTATGATCTGGACTGTACCAGATGTTCAAATTTTTTTAATTCATTGTTTATAGGTGCTCTTATCTTTTTCCGAGTTTAGTATGCATTAGAGGACTTTTTGGTGTAAAATAGCCCTCAATAATGTTTTCTTCTTAGAAATCTTTATAACATGAACATAAATTTTTGTGTTAGTTCTATTGGGTCCTCTTCTACATTTGTATTCCAAATGGAATTCAGTATTACCATTTGGTTTTCTGAAGCACGTGTTACTTTGTTGCCAAATGGCTGTCAATAATGGCTTCTTCTTAGGTATCTTTATGATACGAACAGAACTTGTTGTGTTAGTTCGATTGGGCCTTTTTCTACATTTGTATTTCAAAGGGAATTCAGTATTTACTATTGGGTTCTCTTAAGCACTTTACAAAATAGCCCTCAATAATGGCTTTTATGATATGAACAGAAATTCTTGTGTTAGTTCTATTGGGCCCTTTTTTACATTCGTACTGCAAATGGAATTCAGTATTACTATTTTGTTCTGTGAAGCCCTTATGTATTAATAGAATTTTGCAGGAAGGTTTGACCTTTTTATATTCCTCCACTGATGGAAAAACTATCATGATACAGGTTTATTGTGCAGAATCCAAAACTATGTTTATGGTAGAACTTTATTTTGTGGTTTAGATGAAACGTTGATCGATTTTAAATAGCTGATTTCAAGGAATGCTGGTATCAGATTTTTGTGCATGCATTCTTTTTGCCTTTGCATGAAAGGTTAAGCTGCCAAAAGAATGAATGCGTCAGACTTCTTCAAAATGCTTTGAAAAAAATACGCATATAAAAGATTATATAATTTTCTTGTTGCAGTTAATTGCAAAATAAGTGGAGAAAAAACCTGTATGCACAAATGAAGTGGGCTCAGTAGTGTTTTTTTTATGTTTTGCGTCTTAGGTGCTTCAACCATTGATTGTACTCCAGTTTGGATTGAATATCAGTGGCATAACCTAGGCTCTTAGGGTCATTTGTAGCCTCTTAGTGAGTCGCTTATAGTTGTCATTGTACAAATTGAATGTCATAGTAAGGCTATACCTGATCAAAGGAATTGCGACTGCTTTTGCTGGTCTCTATATTCCCAAATTCTAGTTTCTCTTTCTGTTTGTTTCTGATATATTGATTTAATTTTGATGTTTCATCTGTGCATGTTTTTCTCGGTTTTACAGGTTTGAACAGCAAACATACTTTCATTTCTCTTCAGCCTCCCTTTTGCTGATTTATGAGGGTGATACAACAAGCATTACTGAAAATGCTCATGGGTCTGGCATGTCTGTTAAGCTGGTGGACTTTGCTCATGTCTTAGATGGTCAAAACATCATTGATCATAATTTTTTGGGAGGCTTGTGCTCGTTGATCAATGTTATTTCCCAAATAATGTCTGGCCTTGGCATGAAGATTCCCGAAGAGTCTATCTTGAGTACGTAGTCATGTTTTTGGCATATGCTAATCGTAAGAATGGCTAATCACAAGTTTAGCAAAAGGATCTCTAAAATATGTATTTTTTTCTGGTACTGCTATTAATTATATAAAGATTTATTTTGATGATTCTTTTTTGGGGGGAGCGGGGGGGGAAGTGTGATTCTACTTTTCAATAATTTATGTCGTATTAAAGTGAAAATGATGTCCTACTCTAATTGGTTAGAAAATTTAAGACATTTGAGGCAAAAATAGCTACATTTTTATTTACATTGTTCTATTACATACAAGTTTTAATAATTTTTTTAATATACCAAATATAATTACTTATGGGCCCAACTACTTGAACTGACATATTAATATTAATTACTATTAACAAATCTTTAATCTTATCACTAAAGGAAGTGTCTCACTTAGACATGCATACCTTGTTCATAATATTAACAACTAATAAATATAAATCTAAACTTTAAATTATTTGATTCAACAAACCAGCTGTTCATTTAAAAGGGATTGAAAGATGATTCGGAGACAATGATTTTGAAGCCATCTAATGATACTTGTTCAATCTGAAAATTCACATTTTGTACATATGGTTCTGATTACTCTGTGTTGACATGTTTCTTATGGTTCTTTTGAACCCTGACCTGACATGAAGATGAACATCATCATGGGCATACTCATATCCTCTGATAATTCGTGCATCTCAGTGATAATTTCGTACTTTGGTATGGTATATCATATTTGATGTCTAATGACTGATCATTTTGCAAACACTACAATTCCTGTCAGTTGTACAGTCACTAACAAATGATTGAAAACAAAAACAATGTCTTCTCACCATCAATTTAGACGTTAAGAAGTCTTTGCAACAAAAAACCAACAAATGACCGTGTTGTTTTTTATCAATGACACCAATTAAATAAAAAAAATTAAAGTTTGGATAGTAAAATATCAAACTTATATCTATTAAAAAATGTCGTTACAACAAAAATTGTTCTTTGAGTTGTAGTGAATTCGAGAGGGGGGAGGTTATGGTTTGTAAGTCTGTGTTACCATGATGGACTTGTAGCCTACGAGATTTTATGTTGCAATTTTTTCTGGGAATGATGGAGGTATGACATTACACTAATTTTTATCAAATAAAAAGTTTTCATTTTCAAATACAACATACAAACGTGGTTTTAGATATAATCAAAAAAAAGTTTTCATTTTCAAATTCAACATACAAATGTGGTGTTAAATACAATTGAAAATGCATCCGTTTTAAATTAAAATGTCTTATTTTTCTACTTTCAATATTTATTTATTTTTTGTTTCCAAGAAACTTTAAAAGAGAGTTCAAAGCAACAAACAAATTATTCCATTGGATTTAGAATGGGAAAAAAATTATAAATCAAGTAGTTATATGTCTACCTTCATTTAGGATAGTAAAACAACAAAAAAAAATGTTTAATCGTAAGTTATAACATTAAAAATCGCAGAATTTTAAAAATTGTCTTTGCAATCAATAAAATTGTATCTCATGCCTCGAAACAATCTCAATATCTTATTGAAATAGCTTATGACCAGCTACACTATAAAACAATTTGACAAATATTGACTTAGACTTGGACATGACTCATATTTATGGGCATGCCACTTGAAATTGACACTCTTGCTAAAATTTAAAGGCAATGACGTTTAACTTGTGACCTTAGAATGTTAATGCTTTTACAAATTAACAAAGCCAACTTTTCTCTGTAAATTCAACTTTTACATTATTAAATTTTTAAAATAATCTAAAATTAAAAATAAGTCTTCAATCATTTATTTACCCAACAATACAAACACATTGATAAGAAGTGTTTCCCTTGACAATAAGAGTGTGTTTGGGCCACACAAAGTGTTTTTTTTAAAGCAAAGAAAACTTGACCACCACAAATAAATTTAATTTTTCTTTTAATCACACCTCTTTTTAAAAGGAAACTTTATCAAACAGAAATTTTGTCACATCCTTCATTATTCTATTTATCCATACAGCATTGACTTAATCCATCAAAAACTTAAAATACCTTTATTTTACAATATTATTTTCTGGCAAATCACTTACCAACAATAAAAAGTAACAACGTAAATTAAAGTTTACTTTGACTTGAGACCCACACAATACTAAAAACAAAAAAAATATATTTATTTTCATGCCATATGCAGTGTTATGATGTTTGAACACTATATTGACCATACCATTCACACCATATGAAATATATTAGCGCCTCTACAATATATTGCACCCTTTCAATCCTTTTTGTAGGAGATGATAAATTTTACGAGATAATAAATTCTATGGACCCACACAATCTAACAAATTAAGAAATGCCCTTAAACAAATAATTTGTTACAACAAATATTTAATGTAGAAAATCATTCCTAGAAAGATTATAAATGGCTTTACTTCACATTTCTTCTTTTTTTGTGTCTTCACCCATGTGTGACTTTTATTGTCAAATGAAAAAAATGCAAATAAAAAATTACAAATTATCGTTTTCAAAAAAATCAATTAAACTTCATCTTTTTTATGGAAAATTAAAATTATTCATAACAAAATGATCAAAATGAACTCTTCTTTAAAATTAAAGACTTGTTTTTACCAAGCTCTCTACATACACTTTCACCCATAAGCTTCGTAATCCTTCTCATGATCCATTTTCATAAAAAATATTATGCCATTGATATAAATTTAGATAGGGAAAAATAGTCACGTTAATATTTATTAGTAAAAGGGAGTTGTAATGCCCTCCTCCTGAGCCAAAAACAACAAAGCTCAAATTACAACAAACATAGAGAGAACATAGGAGGAAGGGAAAATTTCACCTACATTTTCTAAACCAAGATACATAGCGTTAGAAAAATAGCTAAAGAACTACAAAATGAAGCCACCCACACCTTCTAGGGGTGTAAGACCAACAAATACTTCCAACTATTAACATGGACATCAACGTCCACCAGTTCAATTACCGACCAATACATATCTTTTAGTTTTGCTAGTGAATCTTCTTATCACGTTGGGATAACTTTGTTTCCAAAAAAAAACCCTCCTTGGCATGTTTTTTCCATTCTTTGTTGCCTATTTCATTTTTCTACCCCAAACTTCTGGTTTATTTTCCTTTGGCCTAAATCAAATTTCTTATTTTGACTTCTTGTTTTTGTTATAATGAGAATCTTCCTACTCAACACTCATCTTGTGATTCTCCACCTGATCATTTTGAAGATCCATAGTCAATGCTCCTTAAACTTTCTTCCTCCTCTTGAGTAACTTGAAGCTTCATATTGTCGTCAGTCCTCATACTTCCTTTCAATTGAAAGAGTTTCCTTCATGGTTAGAATTATTTGCTCTAAATTAGCCTTGGTATACATTGAATTTTTCCCCTAAGGAGACAAGGCTTGTAACCTTAGTCCTCTCTTCTTAGAATCAAGGCAAATATTTGTGTCCTAATGAGTGTGTTCTAAATTTTAAAATTGTTCACTGTGTGCTCTTGAAGGATCTTTCCACTCATTATAGCTTGTAGACATTTTGAGAAGATTTGGGGGTGTTCCAATCTTACCTTCATTATCCAATGCCTTTTTAGGTTGGTTAGTTGAACATCAAAGATTTTTTGGTGATTTCTCCAACTAAAGTCTTTATTGGGTTCGTTGTTTTCTTGTTCTCAGATTAGGCTAGAAATTGATTTCTATGCATCAAACCTTGAAGAGGGGCAATCCATGACTTTGTGGCCAACCTTCCTACATATAAGTCATCTTGAAGGCAATCCCTCATAATCTATGCTTTGTGTCTAGGACCCCACATAGCAAATAATGCAGGAGTGAAGGAGAGGTTTGGAAGGATCAATTTTCAAGGAAATGCGTGAGATTTATTTGCTCTCTACTAACTGTAATGTTCTCTTTGACAAAATCCCCTGTCAAACTTGTGGTTTGCTTCAACATTTTTGTATTCTTCATTTCCATAGACAACCTATACAACTCCACCATGATAGGAATTTTTGAAAATTTCACCACATCTGGGATGAAGAGTGGTGTCCACACTCTCACAAACAAACCCACATAACAATGAAACCAATGCCCATGTACTAGAAAATAATGTCCTTTTTGTCTGGGACAAATAGAACATAACGATGAAACCAAAACATGTTCTAAAACGAAGCTTGAGAAATCTATTAAAAATCTCTTGATACATTATATCAATATCCTTCAAAATATAAATTCTATAGCAACTTATGAATACAAATACAAGGCAAAGTTACGTTGGGACAAGTGTCGAAAGCCAAATAATGAATTGCATTATAGATTTATCATGATGGTGCACACACACAACTAGGTGGAAGAACTATGTGTGGTTTGATCCCTCTTTAAAGTATTAAAATATAAGAAATGCTTAGTCACTTAGTGGAGAGTGGTTGGGGCTGTCTATCTAAACATAACTTATTTTTCAAGGGTCATCTTATGGTAAAAAATGAGATTAAGGTTTCAAAGGAAGGAGAAGGAAAATAGGGATCGATGCACAAGACTAAATGTGAGTGCACACAGAAGAGGAATTTATAGGTGTAGACCCAATTATTTGATGCATCATAGACCTACATAGTCTACAGGGACACAACTAGCAGGGCTTGAATAGTATTGGTTAAGACAAGGTTATCGGTTTCACTGATAATGTCCAAAAGGATTTGAGCCCCTGTTTCTTGATATAAGCAGTTACAAATTAGTTAAAGAGCATTTGTAGAATCAATGAAAAATACAGTGAGAAACATAATGTATAATAATATAATTACCTTCCATTAGTGCTTTGTGAATTTCCATTTATCTAAGCGAAATATAAATTTATCCTTTTACATTCATATTTGTATGACTATATCCCTATTTTACATAATCTAAATATTCATAGTTTAATTCATTTTGATCACATAAATCACAAAATAAGTAAAATATTTTGGTGAACCTGATCATTGACTTGAACATAGAAAATTCTAGGTCTATTCTATCTTAGGGTTTCATATTTTCTTAGGGTTTTAGATTTATCCTCCATTAGGGTTTAACTTTCAGATCCGATTTCCGATTTTTCCTTATTCACACATAATCATAATAGAAGTTGAAAATTAATGTAGGTGCTCATAAAAGAAATGATTATACTGATTTTCATGACATTTTTGATGATATAAATCAATGTGAACTTAACAAATATCTTAAAATAAATCCACGTATGGTTGATGCAATGTTAGATGTAGTTAGAGATGAAAATAAAAAAATTGCTGATAAATCCACTTATGGTTGATGCAATGTTAGATGTAGTTAGAGATTAAAATAAAAACATTGCTAAGGAACTCACATTTGAGGAATGAAATTTTAAGATATTGAATGATACTAATCCACCTTTTAGAAGCATATATTATATAGCAGATATTCATACAAGTATTCATACTGATCCTATTCATGTGTCTACACATGTTGTGGGGGAAACACAAGTTAATCCTCAAAATTATATGGTTATCCCTATGCAACATACTTTTGTGCCTCTTAGGCTTGCTACTCATGTGATATCACATATCTGTAATCATTCTCCTATGCCTACTAACTAAGAGTTTAGACAAACTCTTCTTGATCTTCAAGCCAAGGTTTCCCAAATGGAACAAGGTTCTTATAAAGTGGGTCATTTAGCAAATTCTCAAGAATTATTACACAACCCTTTGGCCCCATATATTTCCAATTATTTTTTACCTATAAGATTTTGTTCACCTAAGCTTACATAATATGATAGTAAAGGTGATCCAAAACAATATCTAAGAGCTTTCCATGCAACATGCTCAGATTATTCCTCTAATGATAATTTATTAATAAATATTTTTCCTTAGATCCTCAAGGACTATGCCTTGCAATAATTTTATAACATTCCTTTCCAATCAATAGATGATTTCATTCCTTTGGGTAACCATTTCCTAGCTCACTTTTCTATCAATATTAATGAAAATATCTTATATGCTAAAATTACAAAACTCAAGTAAAGACCTAATGAGCCCATTAGTGACTGTATGCCTCATTATAAGACTATGCTTTAAAAAATAACTAGCCTTATGGCTAATAATGAATTGCAAGGCATATTCAAGTAAAGCTTATCTATGCCTATCTATGAGTCTATTATATTCAAATGCTTCCAATATTTTAATGACACGTGCCATACAATTAAAGACCATGAGGTTAAGCTTATTTCCATGAACAAGCTAAAGTATGGGACCAACCCTTACACTTATTTTAATGCTAAGTTTCAAAGAAAACCAAATTTAAAATCAAACATTAATTATACTAATAATGAGGCTAGGACAATGGTCAATGCAATTTCACAACATTTTAATAGGTTTGTTCTTTCAACTCGTCAAGGAAGGCAATTTACATGATTATCAGAACCTCCTTATAAGTTTTAAAAAAAGTTATTTGAGTGCACCCTAATATATCTCCCTTCAAAAATAGAGGTTGATATGACAAATGCACAACCTAGGGGGTTTGATATCAATGTATATTGCAATTGGCATAGATGCACATGGCGTTCAACAAATAGATGCTATGGCTTGAGACATAAGTTACAAGATTTAATTGAAAACAACACTATTGAGATCAATGATGTTGATACAGATACATATGATTTGGTTGCATAACCTAATGTCAAGCTTAAGATAATTTTGGATTTATTTCCAAACATGTCGTATAAGAAACTGGGAATGATCTTGAAGTACATATGAATTACAATGCACATCCTTATATGAATTCTTATGCTTCTAGAACTGAGGAGGCTCATCCTAGAGATCATCTTATTGGTAAACTTAATGATACATAAGTATAATGACCTAAACTTACATTATATGACCAAAAGATTATTGATGATGATTCTAAAATGTGTCTTTGTTTATATGTGTTTTCATCGACATACATCTTATACACAATTTCGTAGTGGATAATGGGTTAAGTGTAAACATAGGCACTATGACATTATTCACTAGTCTGGGATACACATATAGAGACTTGATTGCTACTACTA
Organism: Torreya grandis; assembly: GCA_037957365.1. Taxonomy (NCBI): domain Eukaryota; kingdom Viridiplantae; phylum Streptophyta; class Pinopsida; order Cupressales; family Taxaceae; genus Torreya; species Torreya grandis. The sequence goes on along the minus strand of JARHVA010000769.1, from coordinate 4,017,502 downwards.
CTAAAATAAAATGAATTTGATGGAAAATGACAAAACCATGTTAGGGAATGTGTTACCACTTGTGATAGGGCCTACATCCATTGCTACTTGATTTTTAGTTTCTCTTAATACTAGGGCATTTGACATAATATTAGGATGTTTATGGATGCAAAATATACATGCAATCCTATCAAAAATATGCGTGCAATCCTATCACCTATACATTGATACTTAAAGTATATTTATATCTATCGAGTGGTTATAGTTCTGGGTATTCCATACAACTACCATATTTAGCTAATTAAATTTAATATTATACCTTCTCAAAGGCGCATTATACAACCTGTATTATATGTTCATCTTATGAAGGCAAATAGACAATTAATATTACTCAAGACAAATTATAAAATTTATATTACATCAACAATCTATTCAAGTTAAACTGATGTTACCTATTCCATCATTTCTTAAGATAATTTTATACAAAGCATGTATGTGTGTCTCACAATAAACATTGACACCTTTTCCTAAACTACAACAAATTCCACATCTTATTATGGCTACTAGAGATACACAAAATATACATGATCATGTTGATTATGATGACGATGATGGATATTTTTGAGTGCATGATCATTTCTATGATTCAAAAATTGATATACATATTATTCCTTTCCTACAATGTGTGACATGTGCATCTATCGATCAAGAACATACACGTGAGCATCCCATTGATGGGATCACAGATTAAAATGGACATGCTTTGAAATTTAAAAGAAATAAAGAATTAAAAAATATAATATTAATAAAATACAAAACCATGATCTATGCATGACATAATTTTCTAATATACATGATTGATTGATATCATTTATCATGTACATGGTGAATCACATATGTTTTCTATGCACATGTTTCCATGCTACACGAGTGGGATGCATGACATATAGGTTACATTACATATGATACATTGATATACATATGCGTGACATTATTTACATCCATGAACTACCTTTTTACATTGGATGCATACTTACATTGGGAAAATCTTTGCACACTTATTAGGTTCTATATTTCTATATTTATCTATTGATCATAATAAACTGTTACACATGACTTTATCTTGATTATGTTTTATAGAGTGCTATTTCCTATGGATATTTTGCTTTGTTGTACTAGATAATGAAATTGATGGATTATGCATACTAACATTTCTCGCTCCATGCATGTTTGATTTTGATGACTATTATAATGTGTGATCATTGTTATGTGTTATAATAAATGTCCTATGAGTGCACTATTTTTTTTTCACATCATGTGTTGGTTATGTTAGAGGATCCTCTAATGAGTCATGGCCATGTTGTGTCTATATCAAGACAGAGTTGAGTCATGTATTGATTACTTATGTGCTTCATGATCATGATATTTTGTGCATCTGCATGGGTACATATATGGCCATTGATGAGTTCGGTACCATGAAATATATCACACATACTTATATTATGTGTGATTCCATGATTTCTATCATGCATATACTATATTTATTATTATTTCATGCATAATTGATATATCTACTTGACATGACACTTGTATTCCCATTGCCTTAGATTACATGTTTCATATGTATTTTTGAATGATTAAGTGTTTCTATGATGACATATGTTACAATATTTGTATACATAATTTATGTGATCACCCTTTTTTATATAACACATGGTGTGCATAACTCTTTTGTTTATGATGAATGATTCTTAGGATTCATCCCTCTTATCAAAAGGGGGGAATAAATTAAGCTTGTCTTAGGGATTTAACCAATGATAGATAATTCACACTTTGGGTTAGATCATGTAATTCATATTATAAATATTGAAACACATGTGAGGAATATGTGGGGCATTCTAAATGATTAAGAGAAACATTTGGGACATTATATGAAATTTTGAGATAGATTATATGTTAGAGGTACAATCACTTAGAGGGGGGGTTTGAATCAGTGAGCCTAGATATTACAATATCAATTCAAATCTTTTCAAACTATTATATAATCAACATATATCAACTTGATCAAGCAACATTAAAAAGAGAGCTCATTCATTCAATGCATACACAAGATCAAACACATAACACATAGTTCATGTGGAAAATCCTCATGGGGAATAAAACCCACTCTCAATATTGAAACACAATGGATTACTTGTCCTATAAAAAATTAAAAAAAAGAGACTGATCAACTCCTTTAGACCAGCAAGCCTTGATCATATCCTCTTGACCAAAGGCCTTTAGTGAAACACTTATTTCACAAGGAGAAACTGCCCCTAAGGAAGATCAAGTCCTTTAGACCCTCCTTTATACACCACCTTAAAATTGATGTATTCAAAACTTGATGATGGATCTATATTTTATAACCCCTGCAAAAACTCTTTCTCTATCTCATACAAGCCTCTCACATAGGCATGCCACAATTTCTCTCCTTCACTCAAACTATCCTCATACACAATCAACAAACTTGTAAGAGCACTATTGTGACATCAAAAATATGACCTACAGGTCATACACACCATCATCAACTTGCTCTTCCCTTCAACCCATTCATTGGGCACACACAACCTTCATCTTGCCTTCACTCACCATACACACTCTCAAAACAACCTCTTGAGCATACTCACTCATTTTGCCTCTTCTAAACTTATTAGGTCCAATGACCTATGTGATCACCTTCATCACCTTCATCAGACAAGATTGTTTGATCCTATTCACTCTCTGCTAGTCCTTACTGACCTACACCTTCTGTTTCAAAGGTTCTCTCCTTTACTTGGCTCCACATTCACACAAGCCTTCAATTGAACATCTGCTCACAAGTCTTCTCTCAAGTCTAGAAATCATCATTTTTTGATTTCACTATATATAGAGCTATCATGAATTATCAACATCTTGGTAAACTAAAATACATGCCTTCATCCTTAAGGTATCTTACACAGGTCACACTTAAGCACAATCCACTTTCAAATAGGCCTAAGTCACTTTTAGGTCCTATAGAGACCCATTCACCCTTTTTGATACTTATCTAAGCAAACTAAGAACACAAGAACACTTTCCAGTTCATGGACCCATGTCACATGATATATAATTCCTCCTTGAGTGCCAAAAATCATTATAGTACCCTCTTTCTTAAGAATAATTTGCTCAAACAACTCTCTGTACACACAATCATTATGAGCGAACACATAGTCACCTTCTAAGCCTTTGTTCATACTGAATATGACTGGTCAAACTTTCATAATACACATAGAGCATCCTTATGGAGTCCAAAACACTTCCAAACAACTAATTCATCAAGAGATATCAAAACACAAAAAGCATCCTTATGGAGTCCACAACACTCCCTAACAACTAATTCATCAAGAGATATCAAAAGAACATCAAAATGAGTTCAATTACCCTTCTTGGGTTACTTGTAGAAAATGCATGAATAAACAATAAATTTTGGAGCTCAATATATTTGTTTGTACACACTTATATATCTTCAAATCCATATTTCCATATGCACCTTGGAGTCCTCTACCACTTTGATTTTTACACCATGAGCAAATTCATCCCTGATCAAAATATATGGTACAAAAACCATAGATTGGTTTTTTCCTTTGTTACATTCAAATATTCAAATGTAAATGGTCACAGTTAAACACCTAACAATTGACCTTATCTCATGCAATCTAAAAACTTTGACTCAACATGCTTCATCAATTTTTATGGATCAGTCAAGTCTTTATATTATAGCGTTCACCATTTGATCTTGCTTAGAAACCTCATGATCATGACTCTTGGCACCCTCACGTACCTTCTAAGCACTTTAACTGTTAAGCATCATGTACTTTGTACCATCTCGATCAACACACACCATTAGATTAAAACTATACGATCACCCGCAAACTGTTGGATCTTCATTTGGTATTGATCTTTAACTCATGCAAAATAGACCAAGTATGTGGACCATTTTAATCGGTACCTAATGAAATAGTAATGGTAGATAATGTCACAGGTGACATCATCATTGACATTTGGTCACGAGTGATAACGTAACATGTATATATTATAGTTTGATAATAATATAGTTGCACATATAATCACCATTCAACAATATAGTAAGTGCATAAATAAAATAGTATAATATCTATTCTCACAAAAAGTAAATGCAATCCAGTTTATATTATCATTGATCAACAAAACGTAATCCAGGGCAAAAATCTATGCAAAACTCCTCTTGTACATAATCAGTTTTCCATTTCTTTGATGGAGTTGTTTGTCTAATTTTTTGGAACAAGAATCCACTCAAAAATCACATCAAATATAAAGAGTTGGAGTGCATCTATATATTAAGTAATTACAACAACTCTAGATATTAGATCTATTCTCACAAAAAGTAAATGCAGTCTAGTTTATATTATCGTTGATCAACAAAATGCAGTCCAGGGTAAGAATATGTGTAAAACTCCTCTTGTACAAATCAATTTTCCATTTCTTTGACAGAGTTGTTTGTCTAATTTTTTGGAATTTTTCACCAACATATATATTAGCTTTATACTATCAATCGACTATCTCTTTTATTCACATATACTTATAAATATGAAAGAGCAAGCATCTACAAGTGTCGAAACCCCAAGACATATTATTCCTAAAAATGTGGTCATGGTATTGAATGCAGTTGTAGGTCAACTCCCACCAATTACAAATATTAAAAGAATAATTTGTCATACTAGAAGGGTAAAAACAACTATGAATTCATCATCTCTAGAAATATGAGAGCATTTCAAGAAAAATATGGTTGGTGAAGAATTCTTGTTGTTTGATAGTGGCCCTGAAAGATACTGTATCATAATTTTTGGCACACAAAAAATGATAGAAGTAATGGCTGCCACTCCAGACTGGTTTGAAGATGGCACATTTAAATGTACTCTACCACTATTTGATCAACTATACACCATCCATATTTTGAATAATCATACAATGATACCTGTGATATACGCTTTAATGCCAAACCAAAAAAATAAAACATACAAGAGAGTTTTCAAAGCATTGAAAGACATCAACAACTCCCTTTCTCCTGTAACTCTCATGACAGACTCTGAAACAATTGCAATTAAAGCTTTTCAATTTACCTTCAACAATATTAAGAGAGGATGTTTCTTCCACCTTACTCAATGCCTTGGGCAAAAAATCCAAGTAGAAGGGCTCCAAAAACTGTATTAAAGAGATTCAAAATTTTCACTCCAAGTCCGCTAGTTAGCCGTACTAGCGTACGTTCTAGTGGATCATGTGACCAAAGCATTCCAAGATTTGTGAAACTCTCCATATTATAAACCTGATAGGCTAGATGGAGAAATAAAAAATGAGCTTCAATAAGTTGTATAGTACTATGAGAACACTTGGATTGGTTAGATAATTCACTGTATAAACCAAAGAAGAGGCAAATTTATAATTGACCTATGGAACTGTTATGAAACCATTGCCACCGGTTTACCCTGTACTAATAATTCCATATAAGGGTGGCATAGAGGATTCAACCAACTCCTCACATGCAAACACCCAACACTTTAGAAACTTATAAAATCTCTACAAGAGGAACAAAGCCTCACCGATGTCACCATGGAATAATATGTAGTAAGACTTGAAGGACCCCCATAGAAGAAAAAATACAGGGACACTGCCACAAAAATAAAAAGAGTAGTAGCAAGTTATTTGCCAAATAATCACTTGGAACATTTATGAGGCATCACACACAAATTTCAATTACAAATCTAAATTCATGAAACTATATTTTTATCTGTTTATTTTTTGTAAATTTGGTGTATTATGATTCTCGCTACATTCTCAATTTCACTATGTTTTTTACTTTCTACATTTTCTCTTACAACGTTATGTCTACGCTATATTTTATCCCACTACATTTTCACTCGCTACATTTTATTTTGCTATGTTTTCACTTCATGCTATCACATAGAGTCATTTCAATCTATTTGAGAGGCCAATTTTGAACCTCAATAACTTTTACCTTGCTCACTCACATGATCTCAAATTTAGACAATATGATCTCCTCACATAGGATAATCCAACCATGTGAAAAAATGATCATGTAACCCTCACACATGTGAGATATAATGACATTAAAATGCTCACTCAAATTTTTCTACCATAAATCCAATTATGTCAAAAACATATTTGGAAGGCTAACTTTGAACATGCATATCTTTTGTCACATTTTGGTGATTGAACTAAAAATTAGCACAAATCAACTAGGCACAAAATAAAAAAACTCATATGATCATATTATTATAAAATGTTCACATGTGTGAGATATGCTATCACCAAATTGCTTACTCAACTCTTTCTTACCTCATGCAAATTTGGCTAAGTATATGGAAAAATAATGTCAAACTGCTTGGGAGCCCGAATTTGCACTTGCATATATTTTGTCTTGCTTAGGAGCATGACTTGAGTTTTAGCACATAGAAATAGGGACTAATGTGATCACAACCATATGACCAACTCCCCTTGACTCATCCATCGTGGCAATGGTAACATTAACAAATTGCCTACTCAGATTTTTTGTCACTAGACCCAAAATGTCTAGATAAAAATAATGATCAACTAGATGAAATACACTTATGAACACAAGAAATTAAAGCATAAAAAACCTATTATAGGACCCATTTCACATGATCAGTAATACATAATCATCTCTGAACATCTTTAGCCATGCTAAAACTGAAGATCAACTAAGCCTCCTTTAAGTATACTAGGACAAACACATTGCACACTTTGTCATTGTCACTTAGGCTATCAAAGCACTTAATCCACTCACTAGGACACCTCCATGAAATCATGATGGAATCATTGAAAACTCTCCAACAATCTCCCCTTTTTTCATTGATGTCAAAATACATCATTCAACTCACCTTCTCTCTTTTCAAGCACTCTCATAATAGGAACTTTCTCCCCCTTTGACACAATGGCAAAGTGGGCACCAACTGATCCTGAGGACCTAAAAATACCATCAATAGGATAGGTCTATATTATAAATATGATACAAACTCCCCCTTACCTTGAGCCTACCTCTTCTTGCCTTGACACCTTCCTCTTGCTCCATGCCAATACTCACTTCAATCAAGCACTACAATTAATGAAGAAAGAATAGACAAATATGACTAGGTTTGATCAAGTCATCATACTAACCTTATTTAAAATTCATCTATATTAGATATCACCACATCTTCAAAATGACTAAATCATCTCACATATGCTTCCCCTCACATCATGCAAAACTTCTTAAGCCATTCAAGCTATCTGAGTTAGCTCCCCCTAACTCTTTTCATACCACCTTGGAATTCTCAACCATGCACTAAAATTTGATGGAAATATTTAATAAACATTTGAGATGGAATCCCCTTAATATCTTTATGCCATTGCATCACTTGAGCAGCTTCAGATCTCTACACACCATGAAGAACCACAACAAGCTTTTTAGCCTCCTTTATTAAGACACCTCAAGGACCACCAAAATAACTTCATGCCACACATAAAACATGAAACATGATATAAAATAACTTGATAAATCACCTTGAAATACTCATGCCTTTCTCTTTTGAAAACACTGACCAAAAACATCAAATCTTCATACTAGGCCTGTCTATACTCGTAGCCCTACCTAGAATTTACAGAGCCCACATATTTTAGTAGAAAAACCATAAATATATAAAAATTCATATTTAGATCACTATCATATTCCCCATTAATCACACTAATTTTCATTACCTATCTCATCCTTTGCAACATACATCTTTCACAAACCAACTAGCTAATTAGGCCTCCATCTTGACACAAATGTGAATAATTTGAAAACCACAAACCTTAAAATCTATGTAAATATTGATTTTAAAACGCATTTATCCCATTAAATATATTAATAATACTTATACTTCAAATCATAAGGCAAACCATTTCTATAGCATATCTCAAAACCCTATAATCTCAAAACAAACATAGTCAACAAACTTCCTTTTGATCAACATCCACCTCTAAAAATTATTGTACACTTGGAGACAACCATTAAAAAATTTTTGACCAATATTTTAGATTCAAAAAATTTGATAACCCATACATCCTATAACCCATTTTAGGACTTGCATACTTTTAAGCACAAATTGGGAAAACCCGAGAGCAAACAAAAATTCTCTAATTGCATATAAAAGATATTCAAAGCTTGAAATCACCTAGCACATATCAAAAATAAGTACATATACATTTATGAGCATAAAAATATTATTGAAATCACATCAATCTCATTAGGCCACTTGGAAACACCCATTTTGACCTTATAGACACTGCATACATACTTTCATGACAAAGAACACTAAGTCAGGCTCAACCATGCATTACAATCATGCCATTAATTGATAAAAACATTGAATATTATCAACTTGATGTTTAATTATCTCAATATACCAAAATTGAGTCATTATCATCATGAACACACACCTTAGGGTTTATAGAAATCAAAACCTCAAGTCACTGCCTTTCATCCTTTGGAATAGTTCTTCTAAAAATTGAGATCAAACATGACACACAGTTCTACCAATCAACAAAGTCCTTCATAATGAACCAACACATCTTCTCATGACCTTATTTATCTTAAAACATCAATAAAGACCCAACCAACATCCACCATGCTTCCTTTTTTTGTAAGGTGTCTCCTTGAAGCTTAGAGAGAGACACCCCTTTTACATAGATAGACTAAAAGTCCCAATACTCTAGAGAGTCACATGTCTCCATAATCTCATCTGACTTTTAGTCTTGCTTGAATTTAAATGAATCCTTAACTTATTTCTTTTCTTTAGATTTGTCAATAAATGCTATCAATAGAAACTCTTGATTTTCCTTCATGTCTATCATGGCAAACAAACCATCTTTGGTCTTAGTCTGATCTCTTCTAACAGGATTAGGTTTACATACCCATTTGTGACCTCTTCCTTGCACACTAGAAGATCCATACACCTTATTTTTATTTGAGAACTCATTCAACCTATTCTTTTAATACCTAAAAATGTGACCAAGTCTTTGGCAACTAAAATAAACAAGATCATTCATACCTTTTGCTTGATGATGATTGTGATCTTCTTTTTCTATCTAGATAGAAGATGAATTCCCTTGTCAATCTTATATCTTCTTCATATTTTATTCTTTATTTTCTATAGCAGGTAGTCCACCTTGATCATGATTATCCTTCATAGTCTTTGGTCTCAATACCAATGAGTGACTTTTAAGAACATCTTTCTTCTTGTCAAAACTTGAGTTCATCTTCAAACTATTCTTGTAGAATTTGGCAATATGTCATACTTTATTGTAACTATAGAAAATAATATCATTCAACATACCTCTTGATTGATATGAGTTATGAATTCTCTAGGACCAATTTCTCTTTCTTCCAATGTTCCTTGAATGTCCATACTTGACTGACTTCCTTCTACAGTACTTAGCTCTATGACCATACTTATTACATGTATAACAATGACCATGAAATAAACTATCATACCTTGAAGCATTTGTTTGTATAATATACCTTCTTGTATTGATTTCAAAGATCGCATTCTCTTTGACATACTCAAACTTCTCATGCTTCTTTTCTAGCTTATCCAACTTGAATATAACAAGCTCATGCTCACTTTTCAATGACTCCATCTCAATCTTTAGTAGAGTGTACTCATTTTACCTTTATATTAGGTTTGCATTTGTAGTCCTTAATTGATTCTTAAGAATACTATTTTTCTCTCTATCCTCTTTTGCCTTATTTTCCATGTCTTTCATTCTATATGCTTGCATTTCAATAAAATTTATCTATTCTTGATACTTCTTTTCTTCTTTCTTGGACATGCCTAACAAACTTGCCTCAAGAGAACTAACTTGTGCTTCAAGACCTTTGATCATATTCCTCATTTTATGATTCCTCTTCTTCTACTCCTTTAGTTCACCAAAAGCACTTATGAGCTTAGCTTCAGGATCAACTTCTTCTTCCTTACTGTCATCTTTTCTACTATTATGGCAAGTTTCTCTATCAAATATGATGTCCTTTTCTTTTGAACACAAACTTTTCTTGGCATCTACTAGCTAAACCTTGAGATCATTGATAAGATTCTCATCCTCTTTAGCATATTTATTCAAAGTACATATCTACTCTTAAATTGCCTTTATCACAACCTTCCACTATTGATTGTCTTTCTTCAACTATTTATCCATCTTTGTACCAACTCAGGATCTCCTTCAAGTTGTTAAGCTTCCTCCAAAGGATCCATTCTGATTCCAATTGTTAGAGGTAAAATCACTGGGGGTGAATCAGTGAGCCCATATATTACAATCTCAATTCCAATACTTTCAAACTATTAGAAAATCATCATATATCAACTTGATCAAGTAACATTAATAAGGATCTCATTCATTCAATGCATACATAAGATCAAACATATAACACATAATTCCTGTGGGAAACCCTCATGGGGAATAAAGCCCAATATCAAGCCTGAAACACAATGGACTACTTGTCCTATAAGAAATTATAAATAAGATATTGATCAACTCCTTTAGACCAACAAGCATTGATCATATCTACTAACCAAAGGCCTTTAATGAAACACTTGTTTCACAAGGAAGATCAAGTCCTTTATAATCTCTTTTGTACACCTCCACATTAGAACTGATATCATCAACACTTAATGATAGATCTATATTTTCTAACCCCTTCACAAACTCTTTCTCTATCTCATATAGGACTCTCACATAGGCATGCCACAATATCTCTCCTTTACTTAAATTTTCCTCATACACAATCAAAAAACCTAAAAGAGCACTGTTATGACATCAAAAATATGACCTATAGGTCATACACATCATCATAAATATACTCTTCCCTTTAACCCATTCACTGGGCACATGCAACCTTCATCTTGCCTTCACTCACCATACACACTCTCTCAAAACAAGCTCTTGAGCATACTCACTCATTCTACCTCTTCTAGACTTATTAGGTCTAATGACCTGTGTGATCACCTTCATCAACTTGATTAGTCAAGCATGTCTAATATTCTTTGCTCTCTACTATTCCTCATTGACTTGCACCTTCTCTTTCAAAGGTCCTCTCCTTTACTTGGATCCATATTCACCCAAGCCTTCATTTTGAGCATCTACTCACAAGTCTTCTCATCTTGTTCAACCAAAATACATTCCTTCATCCTTAAGGTAGCTTACCTAGGTCACACTTAAGCACAATCCACTTTAAAATAGGCCTAAATCACTTTTAGGTCTTATAGAGATCCATTCACCCTTTTTAATACTTCTCTAAGCAAACTAAGATTAAATGAACAATTTGAAATTTGTGGATAATTTTCACATGATCTATAGGTCCTCCTTAAGTTCCAACCACCATCACAATACCCTCTTTCTTAAGCAAAATTTGCTCAAACAACTCTTTGTATACACAGTCATTATGAGCGAACACACAATCACCTTCTAAGCCTTTGTTCATACTACATACAATTGGTAAAAATTTCATAATGTACATATATCATACTTATGGAGTCCAAAACACTCCCCAATAACTAATTCATCAAGATATATCAAAACAACATCAAAACGAGCTCAATTACCCTTTTGGGTTACTTGTAGAACATACATGAACACACAATCAAATTTGGAAATTAATATATTCATATATACACACTTAAACATATTTAAATACATATTTATATATGATCTTTGGAGTCCTCTACCACTTTTATTTTTTCACCATGAGAAAATTCATCCTTGATCAGAAGATATGGTCTAAAAACCATATACTGGTTTTTCCCTTTATTAAATTTAAATATTCAAATGTAAACAGGCACAGTTAAACATATAATAGTTGAAATTATCTCATGTAATCTATAAATTTTGAATAAATGAACTCTATCAATTTTTATGGATCATTCATGTATTTATCTTATAGCGCTCACCATTTGATCTTGCTCAGAACCCTCGTGATCATGACACTTGGCACCCTTGTGTGCCTTCTGAGCACTTTAACTATTAAACATCATGCACTTTTTACCATCTTTCTGAACACACATAATTATATCAAAATATTATGATCACCCACAAACCATTGGATCTTCATTTGGTCATGATCTTTAACTTGTGTAAAATAGACCAAGTATGGGGACCATTTCAGTCTGTCTAAGAGGCTAACTTTGAACCTCAATAACTTTTACCTTGCTCACTCGCATGATCTCAAATTTGGACCATATGATTTCATCACATAGGAGAATAAATACATGTGAAAAAATAATCCTATAACCCTCACAGTTTTTAGATATAATGACATTAAAATGCTCACTCATATTTTTCTGCCACAGAGCCAACTATGTCAAAAACATGTCTAGAAGTCCAACTTTGAACATGCATATCTTTTACTATGATTTGGTGCTTGATTTGAAAATTAGTGAAAATAAACTAGGTACAAAAATTAACAAACAAATATGATCATATTATTTTTAAACATTCACATGTGCAATATATGCCATCACCAAACTACTTACTTGGATTTTTCTTACCTCATGCAAATTTGGCTATGGGAAAACAATGCCAAACTGCCTGGGAGCCCTACTTTGCACTTACATATATTTTGTCATGCTTAGGTTCATGAAATTATATTTAGTGTATAGTAAATAGGGACTAATTTTATCATAACCATATGACCAACTCCCTCTGACTCATCCATACGTCGTAATGGTGATGCCAACAAACTGCCTACTCAGATTTTCTGCCACTAGACCCAAAATGTCTAGATGAAAACAATGATCAACTAGATGAAATAAAATTATGGACACAAGAAATTAAAGCATATAAAACCTCTTATATGACCCATTTCAAATTCTCAATACTCCAGACTCATCCCTGAACATCTTTAGCCATGCCAAAATTGAAGATCAACTAAGCCTCCTTTAAGTATACTAGGATAAGCACATTGCACACTTTGTCATTGTCACTTAAGCTATCAAATCACTTCATTCACTCACCAGGATACCTACATGACATCACCATGACATCATTGATAACTCTCCAACATTATATGGGTCAAATTGAGTAGATTTATCATATTTATTAGATTAAATAGTTTGAAGACATTCTATGACATTATAGTAGATTTATGATGTATTCTATATCACTTTGAAGTATAAATGGATTAAATTTGGGGCATGAATTTTGTTCATGAAAATACTTTTATATTTTCCATCTTGTGGATTGATGGGGAATGGTTGTACTACATAAGCACTTTGGAACTATAATCCATTTGCATTGGATAATATGGAGTTCAATTTTGACATATGAACCTATTTTTGGGGTTCCACCTTTACATACAGACTTGATTTACGAATCCATTTTAACTTACAAACCTATTTTAGGTTTCCATTTTGACATATGAATATTTTGAGGTTCCATATTTGCATACAAACTTGATTTGGGGGTTCCAAAAAATAATTATTTTGATATTTAGAGTCATACAGTTGAAGTTTTTATGGCACTCAACTTCTATTAATCCTCAAATAGTGATTGAGTCATTAACACTTATCAACTTATGGTTTTAATGGTTTCATATCTTTGGGGTATAATAACCCCATGACATTGTCTAAATGATTTTAAAAAGTGTTAGCTTGGTTCACACACCCTTATGAGTATTCATTACTTAACTTTTTAATTTCAAATAATTCAAATATCTAGATTATTTAATATTTTATATCATGACTAGACATTGATATATACATGTTTCCTTACATATTTTTCATGGATCAAGTGGGACATTTGGGGCATAACTATCAACACCAAATGTGGTTAATTAAAAGTAAAAAATTTCTTATTTTATTATTTTAATCTTTCCTTTTAAATATTAGACTAAAGGGGGGATTTTCAAATACCTAAATTTGGTATTAAACATTTTAGAAAAATCAAAATTTTCACACTTTGACATACTTGGATGTTATGCATACATTTTAATCTTGTGCACACTTTCTCATATTTATTTATCCACTCGTTGTCTTTGCCAAACCATTTTATCATACACATATTCAAGATCACCTAGTTTGTGCAAGAGCCTTCTAAAATACTAAGTAGATTGTTGCCACATCTCAGATTATTGATTTTCATTTTGAGGATAGTTTTGATAAAAATTAGATAGTTACGATTTAATATAAGTGCCTGTCTCCACTGGTAGTATTGAGGAACACTAAATGACTATTTTAAATTTGAGAAGTCTCCATTAGGTTGACCTAGACACATTTCATGGGTCAATCATAATGATACATTTCAAAGAGTTAATTATAAATACAAATATATCCTAAGGTTATACCCACTTGGTGACTTGGATATTACATTGAGAATCATTTTAAACCTTGATAAATACATTATAAATCTCTTGAGACATCATCAGAAAGGCATACCTATATGAATATCCCTCAAAATATAAATCTTAGATCCAAGTCTGCATATAAATGCAGGTAAGAGTTGCATAGTGTAAAGTTTCAAAAGCCAAAAATTGTATTGCATTCTATATTGATCATGACGATGTGCACACACACACATAGGTAGGATAATTACATGTATTTTTAACCCTATTCAAAGTATTAGAACATAGGAAATGCTCAGTCACACAACAAGGAGTGGTTGGGGATTTCCAATCCTAACCCATATTTTAAGGGTCATCTTATGTTGAAACTGAGATTAAGGTTCCAAAGGAATGAGAAAAAAAATGGATCAATGCACATGACCAAAGTCAAACACATACATAAGAGGCTTCTATAGGTTCAAGTGTAGTAATTTGAGGCATAATACCCTTGCATAGTATATAGGGACACTACGATAGGGCCTTGACAATACTAATTTTTGTAGGGGGTCTTAGTTTTATAGTAGACATTGAGCTCCTATTTCCTAATGTGAACAATTATAGATTAGAAAAAGAGATTTTTTGGGAGCAATGATGAACATAGTGAGAAAAATAACATCAAAATAATGGGTATGTGCATGGAGTTGGGGAAAAATTCTTTGGACATTTCCCGTAATGCAATTGTGTTATTGACATAACATGATCACATTATTTAAATTATGGCTCAAGAATTACTGAGCCATAATGCGATCATGTTAATAGATAACATAATCACATTATTGTAAAAGTAATAACATGACCATGCTCCTATTTTTTGCACATAAAATCATGTGGACATGTAGATGAAGCCAATATTGGTTAATAGATAACATGATAATGTTATTATACAAGCAATAATGTGATCACATTCTTATTATTTGTCACATAAAAGCATGTGAACATACACATAAAACCAATCATGACCTGAATATTATATTTACTACTCTAAATGTTATCCTTATAATTTAAATTTATTTTAGTAAATATAATAAACTAAGGTCAATCTACATCCAATAGAGTTGGTTTTATAGCGACATGCCTTACAATGTGCAAAATAGTTTTTCAAAATCTAACTAGTCAATACTTAGGCATTTTCAGGGTTTAAGTATTGAACTTAGGGATTTTAAGAGAAAATTTTTAATTGATGTCCATTTTCAGTAAACATATAGTCATTTTTTAGGCTTTTGTGCCTTCCAAATTGATTCTTAGCATTTTTAGGAGTCTTAGGTTTGTCAAAATTGAAGTTTGTAAACCATTCCATTCAAACTTGATCCAAAGTGGTGTGATTAGGATAACATAGGTCACATTAATGATGTGCACACATCAAACAACCACTATGTGTTAATTTCACTTGTTTATCATCTTTCCCTCATCCTTGATCACTTCTTACTCATCCCTCATCACCCCTAATCACTATCTCATCATTACTCATTATTCCTAATCACTCCCTCATTAAACCTCAATGCCCCTACTAATCTCTAGTCACTCCCTCATCATTCTTGATTACTCCCTCATTAATTCTCACTATCCCTCATCATCCTTATGCACTCACTCCTCATACATCATCATCTCTAATCACTTATTCATTAACCTTCACCATCTCTCATCATATCCCTCATTAGATCTCACCATCCCTCATCATCCCTAATCACTCCCTCATCATCTCTAATCACCAATTCATCATCCTTAATCAATCCCTCCTCATCCCTCATCATCTTTAATCACTCCCTTATTGACCCTCACCATTATTGATAGTTTATAATCATTTCCTCATCATCCCTAATCACTACCTCATTGATCCTCACCATCCCTCATCATTCCTAATCACTACTTCATCATCCCTAATCACTCATTCCTCATCCCTCATTAACCCTCACCATCTCTCATTCTCATTAATCACTCCCTCATCCTCCTTAATCACTCCCTCATCATCTCTAATCACAAATTCATCATCCTTAATCAATCCCTCCTCATCTCTCATCATCTTTAATCACTCCCTTATTGACCCTCACCATTATTGATAGTTTATAATCATTTCCTCATCATCCCTAATCACTCCCTCATTAACCCTCACCATCCCTCATCATTCCTAATCACTACTTCATCATCCATAATCACTCATTCCTCATCCCTCATCACCCCTAATCACTCCCTTATTAACCCTCACCATCTCTCATTCTCATTAATCACTCCCTCATCCTCCTTAATCACTCCCTCATTGACCCTCACCATGCCTCATTATCCCTAATGACTACCTTATCATCTCTAATCAATTCCTCCTCATCCCTCATCAACATTAATCACTCCATATAATACCTTGATGGTGGTATTTTGTTGGGGTTTAACAATGCTAAGATCTACAAGTGGAGAGTTGAGTGATAGCGTAAAATATAAGACATAGTGATGAAAATGATGTGGAGGCAAATTTGAAACATAAATATTTAGCACCTATGAAAAAATATGGGCCTATTAGAAATGATGTAATTCACAATTGAAGATAAAAAAGAGAAGCAATTAAAACCACCATAGCACCAAAAATGGGTAGTAAATATGAAGATCACCAAACTATGTGATTTCTTGAAACCAATCAATTATTTTCAATATGAGGACATTTGATGATCTGAATAATTACATTGAAGGCCTTCTATTTGTATGTTTATTGATTGAGTCATCATACTAGAGAGTGGAAAATAATTTTCAAATGATTAGAGCAAGTAGTCCAAGATTGGAAAGTGGTGCTTAATTCATAACTTCAATATTCAATCCAATAAAGAGTGTCACACTATGAGATCTCTACTTTCACAACTCAAGAAGTGGGTAGAAATTATCTATCACTATAAAAAGGCAAATAAATAATAAATCATGAACCCAATGATATGGTTGGTACTAAAAATATTTCTACTTCTCCCAACAAGAAATTATATGAATTAAAAATATTGTTTCATTAACAAATGTAGATCAATGGTGAGCCAATACACTTCATCATTTACAATATAAGTCAAAATAATTTAATTTATCTTAAAGAATATTTTAAAAAATTTAAATTGAAATTGATGCATCATAAAAAACCATACGCTAGTGTATGGTTTAGTACTGTCATTTGGTGTACAAAATAAAACTTTTAAAGATGCAATATTTTTTGACATCTTGCCATTAGAGATGTGTGATGTTTTACATGTGGTAAACAATATATTTACCATTGACATGTAGTCTATGAAGTAAATCCTTGAAATGTTATGATATATTGTCATTATCTTAAATACCATATATCATAGTTAGTTCATAAACATTTAGTCTTTAGTGTCGATAAGTGCAAGAATCTTGTCAGTTATAGTAAGAAGTACACTCTTGATGGTAATGGGTAAATGTAATAACATCCTTATACAACCATATCATAGTGTGGTTTTTACAAGAATAACAAATAAAAAATAATTGAAGCATAAACTAGATGAATACAAGGATATCTTTTAGTCACCTAAATAAGTTCCTACATATTATACACTAAATAATACTATTGATTTGATCCCTTAACTACCTCTACCTCAAACCTCTTTATACAACATATCATTTCTATAGAATGAATAGATCAAGTGGTAGATCCATGAAATCATGGATAATGGACACATCATGCCCAAAATCCTTGTAGAAGCCCAATTGTGCTTGTGCCAAAGAAGGATGGGACATGAGGTTGTGAATCAGTTAAAAAAATCATCACAAGATTAAATAGAATAACTATTATCCTCATACAAATATTAAGGCATTATTATTCCATATCCATGGTGTAAAATTCTTTTCCAAAATTGATCTTAAGTTTGGGTATCATCATAATCATGTTGAACCTCTAGACGTATTAAAAACAAAGGAAGGATTGATTTACTAGTTGTTTATGAATTTTAGGTTAACTCATGTAGTGAATTCATTTATTGAGATGTTGAACGACATCCTCAGGACCTTTAACTATGCCATTTTTAAAATCTACCTTGATGACATCTTAATCTTTATAAAACATGGGATGAACATCTACACCATGTTGAACTAGTGTTTCACATTTTTTAGAAACACATTTTTATGATAACATGAATAAATGTTCATTTTTTATGCAAGAGATAAAATATTTTGGATACATTACACACAATGAGTTCATGTGTGAACCTCACCAAGATTCAAATCATACAAGAAAGGGAAAAATGAAATAAATTTACATAGATTCAAATCTTCTTAGAATTATAAAATTATACAAGATATTTTTTTATCCTTTGAACCAAGATACCGAAGGTGGAACTAAATAAAGTTTCATCTAGTTAGTTGCATAATAAAGATAATTCAATGAACTAAAATTCAAACTCTATTTTATGCTAGTACTTGTGTTAATTGAATATAAATTGGGAAGATCATCCAATTCATTCAGTAATAAAATTGACTATCACAAATGGGTATTGACAACATAACAAGTCCTAGAAAATAGTTAATTTCTATTATAATAGATTAAACAACATATGATTGGAATCAAAGATACCTTTAGAGTATATACTTATGTCAGATGATAAGGGAGTGATTAGGGATGATGAGGGATTTTGAGGGTCAGTGATGGAGTGATGAGGGATGGTGAAGATCAATGAGGAGTGATTATGGTGATGAGGGATGAGGAAAGAATGATTAAGGTTTGTGAGGGATAAGGAGGGAGTGATTAGGGATGATGAGGGATGGTGATAGTAAATTAAGGAGTGATTAGGGATGATAAACCCAAGAAATTAGAGATGATGAGGGATAATTAAGGTCAATGAGAGTGTGATTAGGGATGAGGAGGGAGTGATTAGGGATGATGACAAATGATGATGAAGTAGTTAGGGATGATGAGGGATGAGGAAAAATGATTAGGTATGAGGAAGGAGTGATTAAGGATGATGAGAGATAGTTAGGGTCAATGGATGAGTGATTATGGATGATAAGGGAGTGATTAGAGATGACTAGGGATAGTGAGGGTCAATGAGGGAGTGATTAAGGACAATGAGGAATGATGAGAGAGTGATTAGGGGTGATGAAGGATGAGTAAGAAGTGATCAGGGATGAGGGAGGGATGATGAATAAGTGAAATTAACACAAAATGGTCATTTGATGTGTGCAGGTCATCATTGTGACCTATGCTACCCTAATCACACCACTTTAAATCAAGTTAAAAGTGAGTGGTTTGTAAAATTCAATTTTGATAAACCCATGACTCTTAGAATGCCAAGAATCAACCCAAAAGGCATAAAAACTTAAAAAATGACTATATGTTTACAAAAAATGGATATCAATTAAAAAATTTATGTCCTAAAATCCCTAAGTTCAATACTTAGACCCTGAAAATACCTAAGTACTAACTAGATTAGATTTTAAAAACTATTTTCCACATCGTAAGGTGTGCAACTATGTGACCAACTTTATTAGATGCAGAGAGACCTTAATTTATTATATCTATTAAAATTTAAAAATATAAATGTAAACTTATACTTAACATTTAGAGTATTAAATATAAGCTTCAGGTCAACATTGGTTTCATGTGCATGTTCACATGCTTTTATGTGCCAAATAACAAGAACATGATTGTGCTATTACTTTTATAATAACATGAGCACATTACTAATGCAATCATGATATCTATTAATGGGATTACGTTATTAATGTGATTATTATATTTGAATTTGAATTAAAACACCAAGACTTTTGGATTGAGAATGGCTTGGATTCCTAAGCCAAAGGCTTAAACCTATCAATATATAGCTGAGTTCGAGCATTTTACTAAAAAACAATAAAATTCAACTTTGATTACCAAATACACTATGATTTTCAATGGTAAAATTCAAAAAATTAATACCATCACAATAAACATGCTCTCCTCTTTCCAAAAATAAGTTTTTTTTATAATTTTTGGACTAATTTAAGGTTTCAAACTATGCTGATTTCTAATTATACCTTTTTTAGGCCACTACATGCCACAAATATACATGCCTATACATGTTCATGTAGTTTTTTTCTGTTGATCCAAGTGAAAAAAAAGTTATATGGTCACAAATTAGGCCTAATTCTACACATTAATTTTTTTTCATTTTTTTTGAGGTAGTTAGGTGCATCGCACAGATGGCTATCCATTTTTTTTTGTCAGTTTTCAGGATCTATTTACTTGAAAAATTCATAAAAAGTGTATACATTGAAAAAATATAAAAAAATACATTAAAAAAATTATAATATCTTATCTAAATTTTCACCAAAGGGTTTCAAACAATATTAAATGATGCTAATAAAATGGTGCATCGCATGTCCATCTATCTACTTTGTTTTCTTTAAAAAAAAGGAGTTCCTATTAAAATTTTAAATGTTTGACCTAGTTATACTTAAACCATTTCTAGAAAAAATTAGTGTTTTGGAAACTAGACTCTAAATGTTACATTTCGTTTTCATGCATCATCTTCAAATTTGGAGTGTAGATATCTCAAATTATCTATAAAAGTTTAGATTTATGAAATTTAAGGAAAATCATGTCCATAAGTAGGCACCTCTTTGTCCCCCAACTTTGTGTACTTACTCTAATATAAGTATCTTACTCTACTTAGTGCTTTGTTAATTTATAATTATCTAAGTGGCCTCTTATTATTTGTATGATTATTGCCCTTATTTTCATAATATGAATAATTGTCATTTTATTCATTTAGATCACATAAATCACAAAATAAGTAAAAAAATGTGTTGGACATCTCATTGTATTTGATAGGTTGAATAATATTTTTAGAGAAAATAATTTGTAATTCGCTATCAAGTAGTTGGTGTGATCTATAATTTTCCAAGTAATAAAGCCTTCATAGAAAATTCTAAACACAAATTTATCAAAATTGTTGTGGTTACTTAAATTATTCATATAAAAGTGGATTATTCTATGTTTAACATACAATAGACTAAGTAATTTTACTTTCAAACCATATAAAACTATAATGGAAATTAAAAAGACACATACATAAAGGTTTAAACTTATAAACCCCATTACCGGGGAAAACTAAAGTTGAAAGTGGAAACTACACATTTGCTTGATTTTCATTCAATGAAATGAGTCAATTACAAAGAGCTCATAGAACGTACAACTCCCACTTCCTGATGTCTCATATTTTCCTTATTTTAATGGAATAAATATAAGTAATATATAATAAAAAATTCATGGTTGACTGATCAATCATTGTTACTCTCATCAATGTACTTCAATATTTTGGATATTTTATCCATGCTCACTAATAGAACATCGATATAAAATATAGAGCTCCTTATCTCAAACCCATACTATGCATCTAAATATGTCTCTTTGAATCTCACATGTTGTTTAAATTTTCCATATGAGAAGACCATTATGATCATCTTGTTAAACATTTTGTTAACATTCCTTAAGAAAAACTTCCATTTTTTATGAACTAGGAGTTTTGAACTCTAATGATGATTTCATAGCTATTGGTTGATGCAGTCCAAATTTTTTCAACCCATCTAGGAAATATGCACTTTAAGCCCCAAAAATTTATTTTAATCAATTCCTTGGTGTTCTATGGATTTATAACAATGTTAGTGGATTTTACAGATCATACCTCCCATTTTCAGTTGTTTTGGTCCCATAAAAGCTTATTTACTAACGTGACATAGAAAGATCTATCCCTTTGCCTTCTTAGAACTCATGTAAATTATTTTTATTTGTGTTTATATTTGACACCGACCTACTAATATTATTGGGCCTTGATTTGGTTCCTCTATACCTCCTTTGGCACATGTTATGCCTCACCTAACCCTTAGGTTATCTCATGGAGATGTTGTGCTTAACCTCAAGGAACTTACTCAAATCTAATTTTTTTATACATCCTTATCCTCCTATTAATGATAAGGTGTTTGATTATTTTATTTAAGAGAAAGAGATGAATTGATTTCCATCTTGTGTTGATGTAATTTGATTTTCTTAGTGTGAAAACTACCTTGCTTATGTTGTGGTGGTATGCTCATGGTAGTTATTGAAGAAACACTCCAATGATGCCCTCTCATTAGTGTTTGAACTAAACATATCCTCTCTTATTGATATTGGGATCGATCATGCATCTATGATGCTTTACTAGTAGAATCCCTAAATAATTATCTTATGATATTGTTGCATCTTCTCTTCTAATAAAAGAGATGATGACCCTCCCTATCCTCCTATGAAAGTTATAGATTGCTTGCCTCTCATTGAGTTGGATATTCCAACATTTTATTCCTATTCAAATTGGTTGATGTTTTGGTCCCACTATGACTTATAAAATGGTTTCCACTCATGATTGTCCCATGATGATTGGGTATTGGTGGAATTAATTTCATAATTTTTTCAATTCATGATGACAAAGTTGTTTTTGCCTATTACTCATCCTCATGTAAACAATGATAATTTGTCAATTATTCCTTACCCATTGGATAAGCCAAATGAAATGCTATCATAACTTATTTTCTAGTTGAAACAAAATTTTACAACCTTTTTTTAATTGTGCACAATATATAATTGTTGCTATTTTTAATTTTCATTACTTATTCCTTTTACAAAAAATTATATAGAGGAAGCATAACATTAATAAAATTATTGAAGTTCCCATATGCATCCTACAAAAACTAGATGATTTTTTTAATGACTCTTCCTTAATTACAATTAATTAATTGTTTGTATTATAATAATTACAAGAAAGGATTGATATAAATTACAAAAAGGAAATTAACTCAATTCAATACTTAACCATTATTTTGATGCTTTTATGGCTAGAATTTATTTTGTTACCTCATGCTTTTATTTACAGAACATATTATCGATACTTTTGTGGCTAGAAGTTGTTTTCCTACCTCATTATATTGTTTATATAGAGATGTTATCCAACCTCATGATCATATGGATAGAAGTTATTGCATAAGCTCATGCTATTGTGGTTAGAAGAAGTTGTTTAAACTCATGCTATTATTGTGAGAAGATACTATCCAACCTCATGCTCTTGTTTTGAGAATTTTTTTTTGAACCTCATAATTTGATTATGTTATTATCACATGGTGTCTCCTTATATCTTTCCCTTATTTAATATGCAACACAACAAGTAGTGACTGATAGAAATGGAAAACATGCTATTTTTTGCCCATAATTATTTGTCCCAAGTGAATCCAATATACCTTATTCATTTATGATGATTCTAAGGCTAACCATAATTAATTATTTAGGTGGAATTAGTTCCCTAATTTCTATACCAAAAAATAGAAACATACATTGATTTATAGATATATTTGACCTAGTAGCTATTGCCCATAAATTATAGTAGCTATTGCCCATAAATTAAAAGAAACTCAAAATATTCTCCTTTTTAAGTCATGTGATTTATAAATATAAGAATCAAATGAAATTTCCTTACCAATAATTGATTTAAATGGTTATGAAGGAAAATGTTTGAGTTGATCCCTCCTTCTTGATTGTAGTGATTTGGTATGCTCTTCATCTCCTCTTGCTTGTGACTACCCAATCTTGGATTTTCCATTCTTTGAGTGTAGACGTGGATGGACTTTACAAAACTTTCCATTCTTATTCCCACTAAACTTTAAATGAGTATAGAAATTACTAGACTTGAAATTTATCATATTAAGAAGTCCCTTACCTTCTTGGATTTTGTTTTGACCTTCCAATTCTTATTTTCTTGAAAATTGGATTACTTTTGTTCCATATCTCCTAAAGAGTCTGGGATCCTTTGTGATGGATTAATTTATTCTTGGTATCCTTACATGATTTTTTCTATCCATTTTTTTAATTTAAAGTGGAGAAGTTGGTGGAGTGTAATTTCCCCATTTATTATTCTCTTTTGTATTATGCTGATGGAATAGAGATGCACTATTTTCTCTTTCCTAACATAAAGGTTGCCCTCTCTTTGGAAATGATTCTTTATCCTCTTAAATTAGGCTCATGATTCATTTTTATTTTCTATATTTATTTCCACTCTTTTGAGATATCCTACAATTAAGGCTTAAAAAAATTGACATTATAATTTTTTTACCTTCTTGAGGTGGTCCTTGGTGTGTAGGTGGTATGGAGTCCTCCTTCTTGGAAACTTATCTTATTGGAGTAATGCTTGAGAATTCCATAATATTTGGTTTACCATACCAAAGGTATTCATATCAAGGTCTTTCCTCAACCATTATGGGGTTGATTATTTATTTCCCATCCTTTCCAAGTCCTCTTCTATCATAACCAATTTTCATTAACAACTTATAGCCACATCCCTTAGTATGCTTATCAAAGTTTTTAATGGATTTATTTAATATAACATTTGAACAAAAAAACATTTGATGAAGTGCTTATCATGCATACATATGTCATGGTTTGAGCATATTTGATATAGGTTAGTCCCCCTTTTTAAATAGAATATTCTTTCTTTTCTAATATTTTAACATCTTGTTATAGCCTTACCAAAAATTCCTCTTTTGTCAAAAAATATTGCTAAAATTATTCCATGACTCATATGAGAAACTCCTCATGGTTTTATCATGTTAATTACAACTAATATATCTCTATTTACAAGTGTTTCCCATTCCTTATCAACTCTCCATTCTCTTATTATACCTACAAGTGGTACTCTCAAATCTCCTCAAGTATTATTTTCAAGGATTTAATCCTGGTTGGTCTATGTAACCACATATTATTGCAACACTTTGTTAAACATCTCTAGATATAATATTTATAAAAATACAATATTCTTATATTAATAACAACCTCTCTACAAGTCATAAGGAACTTTATGATTTGATACCAATGATCTATAAATTCCAAATGATGGATCCTTCATAAAAAATTACATACACAAATTTATCACCCATATTGATGCCACTTGAATTTGTTAAATTATAGTGTATTAAATTATGTTTTAAAAATATTAGATTGAGTTAGATCACCTTAAAATCATACACACAAATTTTTTAACTTAGAAACCTTATTACTTGGGAAAACTAGTTGGAAGTGGCAATCAAAAATCTTCTTGATCTTCCTTCATTGAAATGATTCAACTAAAAAGAGATTTTAGAGCATACAAATCCCACTCTTTGATACATTATATCTTACTCAAGGTAAATTTTAGTGGTGAATATACGTTAATTCATGAATATTCCAATTTTTGAAATTGATTTTTGGTGATTTTAAAGGTCACTACATAGGTCTAGATCACCTAAAATTTAAGAATGTAAATTATTTTGAGGGTCAGCTTACCAACCATTTACAATAATTTCTTAGTTAACCATTCAATTTGCCACATATATATAGTACATAGGCTACCATAGGTAACCATAAAAATATACTTTCAAAAACCACCCCACAATATCAAATAAGCACCCAATAGGTAAGAAGCTAAAATAGAATGTTAAAATTTACACCATAACTAAACAACTATAACCAAATGGTAGAATTTAACCTATGATCAATCAAATAAAATGAATGACAACATCAACACTAAAAATGAATGATATAATCAAATGAAAGCATCTGCACTGCAACTAAATGATAGAACTGAATGGTAGTATCCATGTTAAAACCAACTGATTGAACCAAATGATATCATCCACACTCCAAACCAACTGGCTAAAACTAGAAGATAACATATTGGTTGTAATCAAATGATGTGGAATTGGATGATGGCATTCTAGGATCTAATTGTTA
Organism: Torreya grandis; assembly: GCA_037957365.1. NCBI lineage: Eukaryota > Viridiplantae > Streptophyta > Pinopsida > Cupressales > Taxaceae > Torreya > Torreya grandis. The sequence goes on along the minus strand of JARHVA010000769.1, from coordinate 3,991,319 downwards.
GGAACTCGTGCTACCCCTTTTCTTTACTTTGTTAGTATGTTAGTTGCTATGGATGCATATGCTTTGTAAATCATCCTGTGAGCATTTTGCTTTATCTCACATTCATGGGAAGTAGTAGTTTCTTAGATTAGACTTAGTATATAAGTAAGTGTTGAGGCCAATGAAGGCATCCATGAATTATATTGAATTGAGCTTTCTTAAAGGAGGTTACCCCCTCGAAGAGGCTAATTATTCTGTAATTCATTTATGTAATTTAATTCTACTTATTTGAATGAATATATTACTAATTTTCATAGTTTATTTCATGTATTTGTAATTATGTGCTAACTTGTTTAGGAAATATCCTCTCATCTAGAATCAAAGCACTTTTTAGGGCCAATTTTTTTTTCAATAAGTCTAAACTCTATTCTATTGCATAATTCATTTACATATTTTTCTCGAAAAGTCTTAACTCTGTTCTACTACATAATTTATTTAAGTATTTTTTTGTATTACAATAATCTATTTTGGATCAGGGTAAAAACTTGTCCGCATAACTATGGGAAGTGCTTGGGTGAAATCCCTAAAACTCATTATGAGGAGTACCATAGGAACCCCAAAGCAGCTGGCCCATTAAAAGGACTTTCTAACAAAATGGCCAATGACCCCTTCTCAATTGAGTAGTTCCCACCTATGAGAAAAACCAAGAGCTATCGCTTAGGGGTAAATCTATGGCTAGAAATTTTCTAGAGAGTGGTACTCACTTAGATGAGATTTTTGGCTAGAGAGATATCTTTAAAACCTTAGGTATCCATTGAAACTTGGGACCCATTTCTATCAGTTTCAAAATATTTCTAGAAAACTATCAAAAAATCAATCAACAAAGTATCAAAAGACTCTCAGAGAACTTGCATTCATACAGTTGATAGAAACCAAAAAATATAAAATATTCATCCTATAAGTTTCAAAAAACTATCAATAGAGTATCAAAAGATTCTTAGAGGACTTGCAACTAGACATTTGATAGAAAATAGAAACCAAAAACCACATAGTATTTTTTTCCATATCTCTCCCTCTGTAGCTTTGTTGATCCTCAAACTTTATCCAGACACCTAAAATTTTATTCTCCACATTTTCTTCTTTGAGGTCCCATATCCCGATTCCACTCCTAATTTTTGAAAATCTCAATTTTCCCTTTTTTGGGTTTTTCCATAACTTCTATTTTTGTCTATTTGCCTCAAAATATTTCCATAATGTTCATCTCCCTTTTCTACTTCTTTGTACCTCTTTGATAATTTTTTTAGTTTGTCTATTTTCACTTCTAAAATTGCCCTCGCCTTCATCAATCATACTCCCACTATGCAAAAAATTTAGTAAAAGTACCTTTGCCCCTTCTGATTTTCCCCAAATATTTTTTTTTCTTACTAAATGTGTCTTAACTCTACTTTTCCTACCCATTTAAAAAAAAAATCTATTATTTTGGTCATGGTAGTAACCCAAATAGGAGAAAAAAACATGGAGGATGAAATTACTGTCCTCAAGACCCAAATCAAAGATCTTGATGAAAAAATTATTGACCTCAATCTTCAACATACTGCCTTAAACAACAGATGACATTCAGAGTCCTCTTTTGACACTAGATTTTTTTCTTCCAACAATTTTTGTGGATTGAAGCTTAATTTTACACAATTCAATGGTGCAAATCTGACTGGATGGATCTATCAGGTAGAACACTATTTTAATTTGCATAATACTTTTGATGCCAACAAGGTCCCACTTGTATCTTTTCACTTGGAACATGAAGCCCTTCTATGGTATTGTTGGTATACTAAGGCTCATGATGAGCCCATATGGATCAATTTTTTCACCCTCATTTTGCAATGGTTTAGCCTGAGTGCTTTTGATGACTTCACTAGAGTACTTGCTAAAATTCATCAAATAGGAATCATGAGGGAATATCAAACAAGATTTGAAAAATTAGCCAATCACATAGAGGGATTGTCTGATGAATTATTTAAGAGTTTCTTTGTTAGTGGATTGAAATATGTAATTTGATCTAAGGTCAAAATATTTTGGCCCAACACGATGATGAAATCCCTAAGGTTGGATAAGTTGCTAGAGGAAAATATCACAACTCAACAATGATCCAAATTTAATTTTGATCCATTCAGAAATACAACTCCAAAATGATCTCAAATAATGCCAACCCTTAGAACCACTCCTATCAAGTATTTGACTAAAGCAGAGATGTGAACACGTAGAGAAAAAGGACTATGTTATAATTATGATGATAAATTCACTCAAGGACATTGATGTGTTGATAAAAAAATCTACCTACTGGATGTGGACTCTCCTCCAAAAACTAAAGTTTTGGAAGATTCTTAGGATACAATAGATGATTTAGAAGAAGCTCTGTCTGTTAGTGCCCAAAATTGCACTGAAGCAATTAGGACCTTTTTAAGTGTAAATGACTATATCCTTAGCCTAACTTCCATTTCCAAGTGTTCCTTTAGAAGTTCAAGTCCATGTAAAAATTGGATAAGTCTTAATATGGTCTTTACTTAGTGTGTTTCCTTCAGGCACTTTGCATCGGGTATTTCTTGGTGTTAATTTAGTTTATTTTTGGTACAATGTCTCTAGAGTCTTTTGGAATAAGCGTTCATGAAATTGTCCAAAATCCATATTCTTTCAGGCCTTTTTTGTTCACACAAAAATCTTGAATGGCTATTTCCTTTAGGTGTTTTGTCTGCACAAAAAGCCTAAAGGGCTATTTCCATTATTTCAAGTCATTTATTTCAAACTTTTCATCCGCGATAAAAAGTTTGAAGGTCACTTGCCCTAAAGGCATTTTTCCCACATAAAAAGCCTAAAATAATTGTAAGGACTTATTTAATTCAGCCAAAGGTACTTATATAAATTTTGAAGGGTCATTTTTCCTTTGAAAAATTTCTAAAGGGCCATTTCCTTCAGGCATTTTACCCTTGCAAAATTTTTGAAGGACACTTGCAGAAGGGTCATGTTGCCTTTGCAAAATTTCTAAAGGGTCTTTTCCTTTGGGCATTTTTACCTTGTAAAATTCTTGAAGGGCACCTTAAAAAGGTCTAAAGGGTCCTTTTGCCTTTACAAAATTTTTGAAGAGTCATTTCCTTCAAGCATTTTGCCCTTGCAAAATTCCTAAAGGGCACTTTTAGAAAGTCTGAAGGATAAGTTTGGATGGTGAAGGACACTTGAAATAAGTTCGAGGGAAACTTTCAAGAGATCTAAAGGGCCATTCTAAAAGGCTGAAGGGAAATTCTATAGGGCAAGTGACCTTGACAAAACTTTCAAAGAGTATGTTCAGAGGGCTCGAAAGGTACTTTCAGTAAAGTTGTGGAGTAGAAGTCATATTTCTTTTGATCATTTTACCTGAGTAAAAATTTTGAAAGAATTGCATTTCTTCAAGAAAAGTACCAAGTTCAACTTCTACAAGGAAATTGTTTCAGACAAAATTTTCAAAAAAATTGTCTCAACAAAGATACAAGGAGCTAAGATTCAATTCTTGTAGAAGTGTGAAGTCAAATCCTTCGATAAAATTGTCTGGACATTTTATTTGAAACAATTATCCTGATAGAATGCCTGAAATAATTGTTATGGAAAAATTGTGCTGAAGAAAAGCCCAAAGTAGAAGTGTCAATGAAAATAGGAATGCCAAATATAAAGACTCAAACAAAATTACTGTAGAATAAATTCCTCATAGAAATATTTCTAAATTATAGGTATGACGGTCTTGTGCACATCTTTTGACGAGCATGTGGATGTCAACTTTAAGATCCAGAGACTAGTTGTTGGGATTCAAATGTTTAAAGACAGTAGTGCAAGCATCAATTTTAGACCCCATGAAGTAACTATTTATTTTGAAATGAAGGTTGATCTGAGGTACATTTTTACATAGAGAAAGATGATTTGATGGTGCATGATCAAAGCTAAAGAGTCAAAGGAACATAGGAATCCCATGGGACTACCAAGTGGCACATATTTGGGGCCAAGAAAAATAAATATACAATGATGACCCTCCCTCAGATCATGATTTGATAGAGTGCATTTGCTTAGGTAATCAAGATTAGATAGTGTGATTTCAAAATCAAAAGTTCAAGCTCATGGTGTATGATAAGGCTTGAGCATGTTCTTATTGATCGATGATATGTAGTTAAGCATACACTTTTTGATTGATGCAACATATTAAGTCAAGGTTTCAAACCAAGCCCAAAGTGAATGTAGTGATGACATGCATTATGACCACATTAGATAGAGTATTATTCAACCAATGGTGTTTGATCCTTTAGGTCAAAATCCAATGGCATGCGTTGATCTGGCCTAGCAATATCCAAGGGTACGAGCTAAGATAGACTTTTCAAAGGGATTAGATTACATGAAGAAGTGACAAGTGTCTAGACTAGAGCTAATTAATTAGCTTAGTCACTCTTAGATCCCATGGATGCACAATTATATTTGATGTGGCATGCTAGATATCGATATGTGGCAAGCTTTGGTCTTAAAGTTAAACTTAATGGCTCTTTCCTAGTCAGAGAATGAGTCAAAGCATATAATAGGGTCTATGAGCCATTCTAGAGTGAATATTTCCAATCATGATCATGGATCATTCTATATTTTATTTCATCATCAGATCATTCCTGATCCATCATTGCAAGAGCAAGTTATTCCATGGTGTGCATAAAGAAAGGATAATTATCCAAGAAGTTTATAACTATCCAAGCAAATGATCAAGGGGATCTTCAGAGAATTTCACATCAAGACAAAATATATTTGGCTCCTGAAATGAATAACCTCCTTCAAGCTCATGTGAAAGGCATTTTTAGCCAAAAGATCAAAGGTTTGTTTTAAATCTTCATCATTCCTTGCAAAGACAGTTGTAACAATGATTCTTTTATTGCAATTGGATGAGGATCTCAGGCATGACAAAGGGGATATTCTAGCTAGAAGTATCTTAGTGACTTGAAGGCTTGTTATGCATTTTTTCAAGTTATAACCCCCAGTTCTAGAAAGGTAAAAATGTATAAATATAAGGCCTATCTTCTATTCTAGAGGTTGGTTGGCCATTGTGTTGGTCATTATGTTGGGCAATGTCTTCCTTAGTATAAGCTCTTCCACATTTTAGGATCACTGTTGTGTGTGTTTTGTCTCCCTTGCTAATGTGGTTACAACTATACCACCATTAAAAAGCTCTGAGAGCATCTCTATATGTCTCCCCTATCCAACATGGAGCAAATACACCATGCTTATCCCCATGAAAACATTTTGAAATGTTGATGTATGTAATATTTTCTTATAAAGTTAATGAAAATGCATGTAGTTCTCTATTATTTTTTATTGATTAAGTGCAGTAATATGTTTTAAAAATGTTGTAGATAGGACATCTCATTCCCTACTCATTACTGGTTGTCATCTTGGGCATAAAGATAGGTTATAAATCCCTTTCTATGTTATATTTGGATATATGTTACTAAATAGCTTGTTAGGGCACCCTAGGTTTATGTATTTAATGGGAAAAGGAAGATCACTCCTAGTAGTTCCATTAGCTTGAATTTAAGTTTTATACATCTTTGCATCAGATGATGTCATGAATATTAAAATAATCCTTATTGATTGAATATCTCCATCGTACCATCCTCCCTTTTTATAAATAACTAATTGTCTTACCCTATCCTACCCTACATATAACATTCCCTTCACATATCTTAAGTGTTAATGTATTATAGATATATAAACATTGTATATGTAACATGTGTCTACATTTTGTGCTTTAAAGATCATCATTATAATCTTTCATTCAACACCTGTGTTGTTGAAGATTCTTTGAAATGAAGTTATCTATCACATTCATATATGTCTTTAGTAGCTTGTGTCTGGTCTAGAAAGTTTCATTAGTCTATGTGACAACCCTTTCTAGGTGGAGTGAGTGAGTTTAGTTATGTTCTAGTCAGATTTGTGTCACTTTTTATTGATAATACCCATGGAGATTGAATTGCATAATTTGTCCATGTGAGCAAGCTACCCTATAGGTCCTCTCACCTTGGTTCAGGCAGAGCCAAATGTAGCAGGGAGCTAACTATACCCTTTGTAGGTTCCTCTCAGTCATTTTATACATCCGATCCATTCTTGATGCCAAAACCTTCCCCATATATAAAAATATTCTAGCAGGGTACTCATCATTGTTTGTCATTTTATTTAAGTGTGCAAGGCTGAGCGTAAGAGGTATACAAATGGGAACCAACACTAAATTAGAACCATTGTAAGTGATAATTATTGTCACCCATGTTGATGGGGACTCTTTTAGAGAGATAAAGCTATAATTATTTCAAATTAGAAGGTTTTCTACTTGTTATTTTCTACAGTCAGACTATCTTTGCTGTTAACATTGCATCACTCCATTGGGGATGTGTCTGGAATTTTGGAGGCTTGATAATTGAATTATACTATATTTGTTGCAAAGAGATAAGAATATTACATGTTGGAAGGTGTATTTCCCATTATAAACATTATTTTGAAAATTTTAGTGTCTTTTCTTTCTATCTCATTAAGTTTATCAAAGTTTATTTTTAGTATGTATCACAACAATTATATTCTAGAATTTTGATTCTAGTAGCAACTCTGACTTTATTTTCTGATTTCAAGTAAGATCAGTACCTACTTTGAATATTTTCATTTTATCTTTGAGTATCATTTCTATTTATTGAAAATATGGGAGGATTGAGATCATCCTTTCAAAGTGAGTCATCAAAACCTTGTCTCATTGTGGTGTTTGCATCAAGAATGAAAGGGACATGTTTAGAGGTTGGAATGGAAGTGCTTGATCTATTTAATGCCAAAGTAAATGCTATGGATTTTTATCTTGACATTGATTGGTATGAAAAGTGCTTCCTCCCACATTCACCATGTGATACTATTGAACTAATTGATGAATATTTAGTTGAACCTATGTATGCATCATCTGAATATGAGATTTTCATGTTTGATTATCAATACTTCTCAAGTGAGTTTTTTGCCTCCATGGAAATGACATTTGATACTACTGTAGAAAATTTTTGGAGTGTGGTCAAGAGGGTCCTGACATATGAGTTTGCTTGTGATGATAGTATAACACAAGCATATGAGTTACCCACTCATGATGCAATTGAAGATCCAGATTGTGATTTAAAATAAATGCTAGACATGAGTGTAGAATTGGGTGACTCCATTAGGAATGTGGATGTTGTTGAGAAACTAGTCATTCTTGATGTTGGGGTTGACAACAAGGGTGTTATTTTAGAGGATGTCATTCAATGAAGATGGGGTTATCTTTTATGCCCTAGAAGATGAAAAATTCCATACCCATTTCAAGCAGTACTTTGAGTGCACAATTGACAATGCTAATCCTGATGCACTCTTACTTGGAACTCGCATGATTAGATTTGAGAAAAATGTTTATTTACAATTGCTAAAGGAGTACCAAAATCTGTTAGCTTGGTCTTATCTAGACTTGAGACCATAAAGAGAGGATTTTCTTCAATGTCTCATCCTATTACAACCTAGTAGCAGTAGCTTTAGGCATGTGCATATATTGTTTTACTTCATCTTGGCCACCAAGTTGTTGGAAAAGTTCAAAAGATTAAGGGATAACAAAATTTTGAAGCCACCAGATAATGGCAAGAATCTAAAGCATTTTCTCAACTGAGGTCCAGATCATGTACCATATCATATAGTGTTTTTTTGCTTTGTCCTTTTGTTGTTTTGTTACCCCTCTATTTTGGGTCATATTTGTACATTTTCCTTTTGTGTTACTATTATGTCTTTATTTCTAGATCCTCTAGATATATTTTTGTCAAGTCTACCATGTTTTGTTGAGCCTTCATAATCATTTGCTAAAAATTGCTAATCCTTGACTCTATAGCCCAATGGATTGACACATGGTCTTATGTTCTATGGTTCTTTGCATACCCACATGGGGTATACATCCCTGAGTGAGAGTTAGTGTTAGTGCCCAAAATTGCATTAAAGTAATTGGGCCCTTGTCAAGTGTAAATGATTATGTTCTTAGCCTAAATTCCATTTCCAAGTGTTCCTTTAGAAGGTCAAGTCCATGTAAAAATTGGCTAAGTCTTTATCTAGTCTTTACTTAGTGTGTTTCCTTTGGGCACTTTGCATCAGGTATTTCTTTGTGTTAATTTGGTCTATTTTTGGTACAAAGTCTCTACAGTCTTTCAAAAGAAGTGTTCACGTAATTTTCCAAAAAACATATTCTTTCAGTTCTTTTTTGTCCACATAAAAATCTCAAAGGGCTATTTCCTTTGAGCATTTTGTCTACACAAAAATCCCAAAGGGCTATTTCCATTATTTTAGGTCATTTGTTTTAGACTTTTTATCTATGACAAAAAGTCTGAAGGGCACTTGCCCTTTAGGCATTTTGCCCACACAAAAAGCTTGAAGGAATTATTTACTTAGGCCAAAGGTATTTCCAAAAATCTCAAAGGGTTATTTTACCTTTAAATTTTTTGTAAAGGGTCATTTCCTTCGGGCATTTTTCCCTTGCAAAATTTATGAAGGATACTTGCAGAAGGGTCATTTTGCCTTTGTAAAATTTTTGAAGGGTCTTTTCCTTTGGGCATTTTTTCCTTACAAAATTTCTGAAGGGCACCTTCAAAAGTTCTGAAGGGTCATTTTGCCTTTGCAAAATTTTTGAAGTGTCATTTCCTTCAAGCATTTTTCCCTTATAAAATTTATAAAGAGCATTTTTAGAAAGTCTGAAGGATAAGTATGGATGGTGAAGGACACTTGCAATAAGTTTGAGGGGCACTTTCAAGAGATCTAAAGGGTCATTTTGAAAGGCTAAAGAACAATTTTGTAAGGCAGGTGCCCTTGATAAATTTTTTGAAGGGTATGTTCAGAGGGCCTAAAAGGTACTTTCAACAAGGTTATTGTGGACCAGAAGTCCTATTTATTTTGGGCATTTTACTTTAGCAAAAAGTCTAAAAGAATTGCATTTCTTTAGGAAAAGTACCAAGTTTAATTTTTGTAGGGAAATTATTTTGGATAAAATGTCTAAAATAATTGTCCCTATGAAGATGCAAGGGGTTAAAACTCAATTCTTGTGGGAAAAGTGTGAAGTCAAATCCTTCAAGGAAATTGTTTGGATATTTTATTTGAAACAATTGTCCTGATAGAATTCCCAAAAGAATTGTTGCAAGACAATTGTGCCTAAGAAAAACCCAAAATAGAAGTGTCGTAGTAAGTAAGAATGCCAAAGACAAAGACTTATACAAAATTACCACAAAACAAAGTCCTTAAAGAAATATTTTTGAATTATAGGTATGACAGTCTCATGGACATCTTTTGACAGGCATGTGAACGTCAACTTTAAGCTATAGTGACTAGTCATTAGGATTTAAATGTTCAAAGATGGTTGTGCAAGCATCAATTTTAGACACCATGAAGTAGCTATTTGTTTTTAAATAGAGGTAGATCTGATGGTATGCCTGTGCATGGATCAGGATAATTTGACAGTATGTGATCAAAGATGAAGAGTCAAAGGAACATAAAAATCCCATGGGGATTTCAAGTGGCACATCCTTGGGGCCAATAATAGGAAATATGCAATGATGCCCCACCCCTTGGATTATGATCCGATGGAACATGTTTACTTAGGAAATCAAGATCAGATGGTGTGAGTTCAAAATAAAAATGTCAAGCTTATGGTGCATGATAAGGCTTAAGAATGTTCCATTCAATATATGGTATGCAGTTAAGCATAGACCTTTCAATCAATGGGGTGCATTAAGTCAAGGTTTCAAACTAATCCCACAGTGAACACAGTGATGACATGAATTGTGACTATGTTAGATAGAGTATTGAGTAGCCAATAAAATTTGATCCTTTGGGTTGAAATCCAATAACATGCATTGATCTAGCCTCACAAGATCTAATGATGTGAGCCAAGACAAATTTTTTAAAGGGCCTAGATTGCACGAGGAAGTGACAAGTGTCTAGACTAGAGTTGATTAATCAAATTTGTCACTCTTAGAGCCCATAGATGCCCTATTAGATCTGATATGGTGTGTCAAATGTTGGTATGTGGTAAGCTTTGGTATTAAATTTAAACTTGACAGCTCTATCCTAGTTAGACAATAAGTTAAAACATAGAAGAAGGTCCATGAGAAATTATAGAGTGAATATTTCTAATCATGATTGTGGATCATTCTCTATTTTATAACATCATTAGATCATCCCCAAACCATCATTTCAAGAACATATTATTCCATGGTGTGCATAAGGAAAGGGAAACTGTCCAAGCAAATGATCAAGGGGATCTTCAGGTAGTTATACATCAAGATAAAATATATTGTATCCTCAAACGAATATCCTCCTTCTAGCTCATGTGAAAGGCATTTTCAGCGAAAAGATTAAAGGTTTATTACAAATCTTCATCATTCTTTGTAAAGGCAATTATAACAATGATTATTTTCTTACAAGTGGATGAGGATCTTAGGCATGGAAAAGGGGATATTCTAGTTGGAAGTATCTTGAAAAACTTGAAGGCTTGTTCTATAATTTTTCAAGTTGTAACCCACAGTTCTAAAAAGGTAAAAATGGTATAAATAAAAGGCTTATCTCCTATTCTAGAGGTTGGTTGGCCATTGTGTTGGGCTGTGTCTTCCTTAGTATAGGCTCTTTCACATTTTAGGATCACTATTGTGTGTGTTTTATCTCCCTTGATAAGGTGGTTGTAGCTATATAGCCATTAGCAAGCTTTGAGAGCATCTCTATATGTCTCCCCTATCCAACATGGAGTAAATCCACCATGCTTGTCCCCATGGAAACATTTTGAAACATTGATGTATGTCATATTTTTTTGTAAAGTTAATGAAAATGCATGTGGTTCTCTGCTATTTTCTATTGATGAAGTGAAATAATATGATTTAAAAATGTTGTAGATAGGACATCTCATTCCCTACTCATTACTTGTTTTTATCTTCGGCATAGAGCTAGGTTATAAATCTCTTTCTATGTTATATTTGGAAATATGTTACTAAATATCTTGTTAGAGAACTTGAGGTTTATGGATTTAATGGAAAAATGTAGATCACTCCTGGTAGTTCCATTAACTTGTATTTAAGTTTTATATATCTTTGCATCAGATGATTTCATGAATGTTAAAAGAATCCCTACTAATTAAAGATCTCCATTGCACCATCTTCCCCTTTTATAAATAACTAATTATCCTACCCTATCCTAGCCTTCATATAACATACCCTTTGCATATCTTAAGTGTTATTGGCCTACAAATGCATAAACATTACATATGTAACATGTGTCTACATTTTATGCTTTAAATCCCATCATTAAAATATTTCATTTAACCCCTGTGTTGTTGAATATTATTTAAAATGAAGGTTGCAATCACATTCATATCTATCTTTAGTAGCTTGTGTCTAGTCTAGAATATTTTCTCAATCCATATGATAACCATTCCTGAGTGGAGTGAGTGAGTTTGGTTGTGTTATAGTTAGATTTGCATCTCTGTGTGCTAATAATGCCCATGGAGATTGAATTACATAATCTCTCCATGTGAGAAAGCTACCTTGTATGTTCTCTCACCTTGGTTCAGGCAAATCCAAAAGTAGCAAGGAGCTGACCATACCCTCTGTAGGTGCCTCTCAATCATTTTTTGTGTCTAGTCCATTCTCGATGCCAAAACCTTCCCTATCTATAACAACATTATAGAAAGTTTCTCATCCTTATTTTCCATTTTCTTCAAGTGTACAAGGTTGAGCACAAGAGGTGTACAACTAGGAACCAACACTATTGATTGTGGAACTTGCTTCTCAGGAAGACCAACTAGAGATCTCTCTCCATGTCTTAGTAAGATTCACCACCTCATAAACCATGTGGGTTAGGGGTTTCTTCAATTAGATCCCTCTCAGAATACTCATTGATTTAGGTAGCACTCATAACTTCATTGACCCTTATATCGCTAAATAGGCTAATTATTTTATCCATCCTTATTCCAACTTTGAAGTAATGATTGCCAATGGGGAAAAAATACCTTACAAAGGGAAGTGTCGTAATATGCATATCTCTATTAAAGATTATAACTTACACTCTAACATGTTTGCCTTACCCTTAGGCAAATGTGATGTTGTTTTAGGAGCCCAATGGTTAAGCACACTTGGACCCATCTTATGAAATTTTACTAAACTTTGGATGCAATTTTTAGACAATGGGAAAAAACACACATTGAAAGGCTTACACCTAGGGTCTCTCATCATCATAAGTTGACATCGCATGGAAAAATTATTAAGAATAATTCACACAACATCATTTCCTAGGTCCATTCCATTCAAATGCAACCATCAATTATTTCCACTATTCATTCTGATCTACAAACCATTTTGCATAGGTATGTAGGTGTCTTTGCCAAACTAGTGGGATTTCCACCTACACGGTTAGAGGACTACCATATTTATCTCCTTCTTAGAATCATTCCTCCTAACATCAATCCCTATCATTGACTATTTCAACAAAATATCAAGATTGAGATGCTCATTCAAGACTTACTAAAGTAAGTCATTATTCACCCCAATACCAACCCATATTCTTCCCCAATTATCCTTGTTTGAAAAAAATATGGGCCATGACACCTCTACATTGACTTACTTGAACTTAATCACATCATAATCAAGGATAAGTTCCTAATCCATGTTATTGATGAGCTTCTTTATGAGATTCATGGCACTCATTTTTTCTCCAAGTTGGATCTCCACTTTGGATATCACCAGACTTAAATTATGAAGATGATATCCCTAAGACAACTTTTCACATGCATGATGATCACTATGAATTTTTGGTCTTGCCCTTTGGCCTCACTAATTCTCCTTCAACATTCTAGGCATTGATGAATAAAATATTCTATCCCTACCTATGAAAATTCATTCTGGTCTTCTTTGATGATATCCTCATTTATAGTAAAAAATGGTCTAAACATCTCCAACATCTGGAGCTCACACTACAACTTATTTTTGATCATCATCTATATGTAAAAAAATATAAATGTTCTTTTGGATAGGATAAATTGGAGTATCTCAAACATATTATTTTAACCCAAGGGGTTCAGGTGGATCCCAAAAAATAACTACCATGATAGATTGGCCTCATCCTCAAACACTCAAGAGATTCCATGGTTTTTTTGGGGCTGATTACATACTATCACAAGTTTTTTTAGGACCATTGGAATATTACAGCTCTACTGATAGCTATGTTGAAAAAGGATTCTTTTACATGGACATTAGCTATTAAGTGTGCATTTGAAGAATTGAAATAAGCTATGTATACTACATTTGTTCTAGCTATACCAAATTTTGCCAAGACCTTCAAAATTGAGAGTGATGCTTTTGATAATGGACTTGGTGTTGTTCTCCTCCAAGATGGATGCCTGATTGCATTCACCAATAAAGCCTTTTTTGGCAAGAATTTAGTACTCTCTCCTTATGAAAAGGAAATTATCGCCATTTTGCATATAGTACAAAAATGGTGGCCACACCTCCTAGGGAATCATTTTTACATCAAAACTAATCACCATAGTCTAAATTATTTCATAGAACAATGGGTCTCCACCCCATCATAATAAAAATGGGTCAACAAAATCATGGTTTAAGACTATGAGATCACTTACAAGAAGGGTAAGGATGATATTGTGGTTGATGCTCTGTCTCACACATTTTTGGACTAAGCTTCCCTTTCAACTATTTCCATGCCTATCCTAAATTGGTTGGATGCTGTATAATAGAGGTATGTCAATGACTCCTCATTATCTCAAATCATTCAATAGTTGGCCACTAATCCATCTACGATACCATATTATTTTTGGGATGGTACTTATTTATGATATAAGCGATATCTAGTGCTTCCCCAAAGCATAGATCTTCAAAAATATATATTCTCCATGCTTCTCCATCCATAGGGCACGCAGGGTTTCTCAAAACTTATGAATGTGCATGATGCAACTTATTTTAAAAGGGAATGAAAAAATCAATTCACTATATGGTGGATAAATGTGATACCTACCAATGCAACAAGGGTGAAACAACACTCATTCTTGGGTTGCTCTAACCCTTTACCATCCTTACCAGTATCTGGATAGATATTTATATGGATTTCATTGAGAGAATCCCTAAATTTGAAAGGAAAATAGTGATCTTGGTTGTGTTGATTGCCTCTCCAAATATAGTCATTCTTGTGCCCTCAACCATCCCTATACCACCTCCATAGTTGCACAAATTTTATTGGACTAGATTTTCCATCTTCATGGTATTCCTTCTTCCATTATCTCAAATCGTGATGCAACTTTCACTAGCCATTTTTAGACAAAACTATTTTAATGCATGAGCACCCAACTAAAGATGAGTTCTAGATATCATCTACAGATAGATGGTCAGACTGAAATTGTTAACAAATGCTTGGAAACTTTTCTTCATTATTTCACCTTAGAATAATAACATCAATGGGAAAATTGGCTCCCTCTCACTAAATGGTGGTACAATACCTCCTACCACAATTCAACTAAAATGACTCCATATGAAATAGTCTATGGTCAAGCACCCCTAGTGTTCCTTATAGACACCCCCAATAGTTCACCAATTCAAGTGGTCAACATGCTTATCTGAACCTAGGATTAGATCCTCAACACCCTATAGGACAATCTTCATATGGCATAAAATAAAATAAAACAACATGTTTATCAACACAATTCCAAGTACACTTCCAAAGTAGGTGATATGGTTTTTCTTTACCTACATTCATACAAGCAATCCTCCATTAAACTCAAAGGGTATCATAAGATAGCTCCCAAGTTATATGGGTCATGTAAGGTTCTCTAGAAGATTGGGTCAGTTGTTTATAAGTTAGAAATGTCACTTTATTCCTGAGTTCACCCAGTATTTTATGTCTCTTGTCTGAAGAAAGTTTTTAGCATAAACATCAGAGTGTAGAATATTTTACTACAACTTGATAATGAAGGATCCATCATTTTTGAGCCAAAGGCAATCTTGGACAAGCACACATGCCAAATTCACTCTCACTCTATGACAAAGGTATTAATTCAATGGCATGGCATGTAACTAGAAGATGCAACATGGGAACTACTATTTTAGATTCAACACCAACTCCCACATCTGAAGATTTGAGGACAAAGATTTTTTTTAAGAGGTAGGGGATGTTAGGAACCTGTGCTACCCCTTATCTTTACTTTGTTAGTATATTAGTTTCTATTGACACATATGCTATGTAAGTCATCCTGTGAGCATTTTGTTTTATCCCACATGCATAAGAAGTAGTAGTTGTTTAGATTAGACTTAGTATATAATTAAGTGTTGAGGACAATGAAGGCATCCATGAATTATATTGAATTGAGCTTGCTCAAAGGAGCTTTCTCCATCTAAGAGGCCAATGATTCTAAAATTCAGCTATTATAATTTAGTTCTACTTATTTGAGTTAATATATTGCTGATTTTCATAGTTTATTTCATGTATTTACAATTATATGCTAACTTGTTCAAGAAGGATCCTCTCACTAACTGAAACTAAAATTTAGCATCCTTGATCATCATGGTATCTGGTGAAAACATTAAAAGGATAGGCCAATTATCAAGAACATTGAACATATTATCCTATTTTAAAGAGCTAATAAAAAATACCACAAAACCATAATGCACTCAAAATATAGGTAATTATTAATTTTTTAGTTTGTATTGAATTTGATTTTAACTATTGAATAATATCAAAATAATTTTACATGTATAAATCCCCATTGATCATGATTGTATCTCACAAGAAAGAATTAATCAGAATAACATGTCACCCCCTAAATATTATATTGATGATGACATGACACCACTTGAAGATGCTCCTCTGGTTTTTGATGACAATGATTATTAAACTCAACTACTATAAGAGATTTCTAGTTCTCATCGAACACCAAGTTTAACAAAAAACTCCACTAAAAAATCTTTTTGAAAGAAGAGAAGTAGATGGACAATTGGAAGGTCCATTAAGGTGGACTAGGAAATGAAATTTCCCTTCATTGAACCTATATAGCCTAAAAATGGTAATGATACTCCAACATAATGAAGATGTACAATATTTAGCTGGAAACTAGGAAAGGAGCATAGAATGCACTTAATTTAGACATGATTGAGAAATATTGTGAAAAAATATATGTGACGATGAGGCACATAGATGGACAGATAACAAGAACACACATATAAAAAATGTAGAGGAATGCATGCATCTAATATATGCACATGAGTATAAAAATGATAAAAAAATTCAAAAACATCTTGTTGAGAAAGGGAGAACAATTGAAGCTCAATTTTAAAAAGTTATGTAATCCCATCTAAAGGCCAAATATATACATTTCTCTAAGGTATACTACATTCTAAAAAAAGATAGACCCATTTCTGATTTTTTAGATTATAAAATTTTATTTCAACATAATGGATTTTTGATATTACATTAATACATTGGTCAGATATCAGTGCTTGGGAAAAGATAAAATGTCTAGCAATGGTTGAGAAGGAGGATTTGAAACAAAAAGTTAAAAATTCACTATTCATCTCAATATCCATTGATGAGGTCATAATAATTGATAACACATCTTGAGTTTGCATGCATGTTTATACCTTTGAGAACTATTCAAGGAAACCTCACCTATTAGAAATTCATAAAATGGTAGAAAATTGTCATGCTAAAAACTTAACAAATTAGTTATATCTAATTTGAAAGATAAATCTATGATGGATGATTATGCAATAGCTACAAAGCTAGTGTGTTTTGGGGCTGATGATGCATCAGTTATGTAGGGGCATAAAAATGGTCTGTATGTTTGACTGTAAACAATAGGTTCCCCATATATTTATAATTCATTGCATGGATCATAGGATGAATATTGTATACAAAATAGTTAGCAAATTTATTAATGTCACACAAGTGGAAGAGCTCATTCATGACTTACATGCTTATATGTCATGTAGTAGGAAAATATTTTTGGAGTTCCAAAAATTTTCAATAAGAGTGACTGATGGTAAAAAAGTTGCTGAAATATGTCGATACAAGATGGATTTCTATGTATGAACTTGCTTGCATAATTTTTGAAGAATATCCATAATTTGTAGGTTTTATATATAAATATTATAGAGAAGTTAAAGAGGCAAAATATGTGTTGTATTGTTAAATAGATTTGGATACATTACTAACATTATGTGGAATTCTCTCAATGTTGAAAGAAATGAATTGTTTAATGAAACATGCAAAAGAGAGATCCATTTATATTTCTAACTTCATATGGTTGAGAAAATGAGTTTGCCAATCTCTAGATGTATTATACACTTCAAATGAAAAGTTTTAGGGACATATTTTTAGTAGTTGGAAAATTTTGACAGATTTTAAGAATCCTAGAAGCTATTTGAAATTGAATATCAATGATCGTCTTTGTTTAATGTCAAGAAGATACCAATGCACACTTTCCATAGAAGACATGATTTAATGAGATTTGAAACTGAATAACTCTCTGTAATACATATTCTTTATGATACTGTTATATTGAAAATGCAGATGAAATTGAGTATAATTTTGCAAAAATTATATGTCGATATCAGAGATCATTTTCAAAGGGTGTTGGAAATATTGTCATTGATGTAAAATTAGCATTTAATGTCTAAAGGTGTTTTTAATGTTTATATCTTGGCTAAAGTGTGTTAATATTAATTAAATATTAATGAATATATTTTTGGTTACATAAGGACAAAAGAGGGCCCATGAGGAAGTTGAAGAGTCATCACTAAAGACAAAAGAGGAAAATGATGCATTTCTCCATGAAGGGTCACCTTAAGGAATCTGAAGAGTCATCACTAAAGACAAAAGAGGAAAAGGACACATTTATTCTAGAAGGGTCACCTTGGTAAAGACAAAGAAAGAATTTAAAGGGTCATGCAAAGGTGAATGGTAAAGGTCATTTGGAAAGTTATAAAAGGAGGCTTGGGAAGCCATTTAGAGATATGGAAGTGAATAATTTTATCTAGCTAATAAGAGTAGAGGAAAGTAGAGAAAAGAGAAGAGATATAGTAGTGAGCTATCATTTGTTGAGAAAGAAACATTGAGAGATAATGGTGTTTTATACACAAGAAGGGTTAGTGCTCATGTGGGTGGGTGCTCACAAATCATTTTTGTGTTGGTACTCAGCAAAAGCGCTGGTGTTACTACAAGTTGGTGCTTGTGAATATTGTAAACTTGAGTTGGTGCTCATTTATATATTTGAGATTATTTTCCATGGTTTTTCCCACTTTGGGTTTCCATGTAAAATCTAGTGTCTCTCTCTATTATGTGGTGCATGTTATTGATTTCAGTATTATTACATATCTTGAATGTATTATTAAGTGGTTAAAGCAAAAGGAATTTTATTAAGTAAAATATATATCTTGTGCTTAACAATTGGTATCAGAGCAGGTTCATTCGGAAAGAGTTTAACAGCTTGAAGGTAGATCAAGGAAAGCACAAGATGGCCAAGCAGCTAAGGAAGGAGAATCAAGAGTTGAAATTTGTGGTTAAGGCTCTTAAGGAACAAGTGTGTATCTTGGATTCTAAGTTGGCTATAGAAGCAAAAGAAGATAAGATGTTTATTCAGGATCTTAAGAATCAACTAGAGGTTGCATATTCAAGTTTGAAATCAAGAGAAGAAGAGTGTAATCAGTTGAAGGTTGAGTTAGGTTCTTTAAAGGATAAGAATGAGAAGTTCATAATCAAGGTTGAGAAAGATCATGAAATATCAGTCCAAGGTAAGAAAGATGCAAGTTTTAAAGGCAAATTGAAGAAGCCAATCAGGCAGCCCAATGCTTTCAAGTTTTCAAATTATTTTCATGGCCATTATTTTGTTTGTCATCATGTTGGTCATAGGGAAAGAGACTGTATGAGGAAAAGCAATCAGTCAAAGGGAGATCTTAGTCACATTCAAGCAAAAGGATTGAGAAATGTTGTTTGATTTTGTTTTCATAAGGTTGGCCATTTGCTAAATTATGTCCAAATAGAGTAAGGAGATCTTCAAGGTATATCAAAGGATACAAAGTCCCTATAAGGTGTGAGAAGAGCCAAATTCAATTTTGGAGACCTAAGATAGTAAAGGTTGATCAGGTTGAGTTTAAGAGTGAGAATAAATTACTTGAAATAGTGGATAAAGAATTAGATAAGGACTATGAAGAATATCTTGTTACATTTGATCATGAGCTTGTTAAGATAAGATAGTTACAAGAGTTGAGAAGATGAACAACATCATGAATGTTGAGGTTAGTAAGTCATATAAGTTAGACATGCTTAAATGGATTCTAAGAGAATGACACAAGAAGATAAATGAAGTAATAAAGGAGATGTGAGAATCTCTTGAGATTTTGTTCTAGGACCCTTTTTGTGGGGTGTCTCTTCTAGGCTTCAAGGAGACACTTTTAAGAAAAAATGAAGCATGGTGGATGCTGTTGGGCCTTGGCTATGTTTCATGACAAGAAGGTGAGTTGAAAAATTAATTTGTATATCAATTGAAGGGGAGCTAAGTATAAGCTCTAAGATAGAATATTTGCCATTGATGTTAAAGGGGGGAAGTACATGAATGGGTCTAGGAAATAGGATGCTATAGTAAGGGGGAGTTACTGTATATTTTCAGTTGGTTCAATTTATAGGTCTCAATTTCAGGTTATCATGTGCATTACATGTTTTCAAAATTGGTGATAGTTTTAGGTTTCCATCAAAGACAAAGGAGGAGATTGTTGAAAATATTGTCATTGATGTCAAATTAACATTTAATGTCTAAAAGTGTTTTTAATGTTTATATCTTGGCTAAAGTGTGTTAATGTTAATTAAATATTAATGAATATATTTTTAGTTGTATGAAGACAAAAGAGGACCCATGAAGAAGTTGAAGAGTTATCAATAAAGAAAAAAGAGGAAAAGGATGCATTTCTCCATGAAGGGTCACCTTGAGGAATTTGAAGAGTCATCACTAAAGATATAAGAGGAGAATGACACATTTTTCCATGAAGGGTCACCTTGGTAAAGACAAAGAAAGAATTCAAAGGGTCATGCAAGGGTGAATGCCAAAGTTAATTTGGAAAGATATAAAAGGAGGATTGGGAAACCATTTAGAGATATGGAAGTGAATGATTTTATCTATCTAAGAAGAGCAGAGAAAAGAGAAGAGATATAGTAGTGAGCTATCATTTGTTGAGAAAGCAACATTGAGAGATAGTGGTGTTTTATATATAAGAGGGGTTGGTGCTCCTATGGGTGGATGATCATGAATCATTGATGTGTTGGTGCTCAACAAAGGGGTTGGTGCTCCTGCAAGTTGGTGCTTGAAAACATTGTAAAATTGAGTTGGTGCTCATTTATACACTTGAGATTATTCTTCGTGGTTTTTCCCACTTTTGGTTTCCATGTAAAATTTGGTTTCTCTCTCTCTCTCTGTATTATGTGGTGCATGTTATTGATTTCATTTTTATTGCATATCTTGAATGTATGATTAAGTGGTTAAATCAAAAGGAATTTGATTAAGTAAAATATATATCCCATGCTTAACAATGATTTGTTGGAGGCCATGGTAGTTGTGAATCCCATATTTTAGAATAGTAATACTAGTCAAAAGTTGATTAGCAATTTATTTCAAAAATACATGGGTTTTCTTGTTAAGAATTTAAATAAATCTATAGAGGTAAATGGAGTTAAAATAAAAGGTATTTATTGACATCTCAGTCAACACATTTCAAAATTACAATGATTGAACAATATTGCCTTCTAAGCAAACCAATAGAAAATGGGGCAATTACATGGCTATGGAAAAAAACTTTATCTTAGTAGCATCCTGTAGGAAAGTATTAGTGAATATTTTCAATTATATGAACTTTTTCAAATAATGATTCTAGGATCAATGCAAGATGAAAGAGTATTCAAAACATTATCTTTCAATAAGTCAAAACTTCGAAATATATTGGATAAAAATTTAGAAACCTATTTGAGATTGTATGTTTCACATTATGTTGTAGACATGTTTCCTTATGAAAGAGCTCTAGCAACATGGAGTTATCTAACTAAAAGAAAGGCATCAATAATACAGTGATCAATAGAGAGGATTTAAATATTGACACTAAATATTCCATTGACACAACATATGTAAATGTCACTTGCGATGAGCAGGTTTGTGTAAGATTATTTCAATTCCCTGAATTTTAGTTGTATATTTATTGAAATTATCATATTCTAAAATCTATTTTCATATCATTTTTGATATTGTAAAACATTTCAAATACTTAATTCATTAAAATTGTTGATATCATTTTCATTTAAAATATTTATTCCATTCATCATGAAACTTTCCCTTTTATTTTATTGGTTATTAAAAATTTCAAATGGATCATAATATTTTTATATTTTTCAAAGATTGTGTTGTTAAATACATATTTTTATTACTTTAAAAAAACATAAATTTGATATTTTTATATTTTTCAAAGATCGTGTTGTTAAATACATATTTTTATTACTTTAAAAAAACATAAATTTGATATTTTATCATAATATTAATAGTTTTAGCCTTAAATTTTAGCTTTAACATATGAATATTGAATTTAAATACCAAGGCGATAGAACATGATAAGGTTATTGAACAACATGACCAAATTTAAAAGAAAAAAATTAAACTCATGAAAATTCAAGTGTAAAACAACCACCTAGGAAAAACCTTCATCATTGAATTGGATTAAATTATCACGCAAAAAACATAAATGCTTTACTTAGTTGTTGTTAAATAGACAAATGAAGTTTTCTTTGACAGTTGACTAGAAACAAACCATAATTATTACCTGGACTCTAGATCCATAATAACTATAGCTTTTCCATTATCTAAAATAATGATAATAATGGAACAAGATGAAATCATATCAAATTCAAATCCATGCTCAGTCTAAATCCATAGAATAATTTTAATCCACATCACCATGTTGTTTGAACTACATCAACTCAGAATATGCATGTATGATGATAAATGAACCATAACTAAATAAAACTAGAGTAATTGAAACTTAATAAACCGATCTTTATAAATTCAAACTTAACATTGTAATTTGAAATTATCTTTTTAAAAGGATAACATTACCTTTTCAAATATAATAATGAGTTTAAAACATCAAAAAATTCAAATTCATGATTAGTCCAAATCCATAGAAAAAATAATTGCAGTCCACATCTCCATGTTCATTGAACTACATCAATACACAATATGCATGTAAGATGATAAATGAACAATAACTCAGTAAAAAAAGAGTAATTGAAACTTAATAAACTAATCTTTATAAATTAAAACTTATAATTATCATTTCTAATTATTTTTCTAAAAACAAAACATTAATTTTTCAAATATAACAATGATTTCAACATTAGAAAATATTTTTTTTGGGTAAAGACATAGTATTGCTCAAACAATTTATCACTCCCATCATTCACATTGTTACCAACATCCTTATAAATCCTTGCCTCCACTTCCTCTATGTTATCCTTCAAATCCTTGCCCTTTCAAGATCCTCTGTAATTGAATTAATATGAACAATATTTTCTTTTTCCTCTTTTGTAGCATTTCTTACAGAAAGTAGACTTGGATCGACATCTATTTTTTGCTTCAATAAATCAACAAGGTTTCATCCTTGATCCTTAATAATTTTACTAAGTGTGTTGTTCTATTTATTTAACATAACAAGCCTCTTTTTGAATTGAATGAACAAATATAAACTTTTTTGAGCATTTTTAAAATGCACATTGAAGACCTTGACTTTCTTTTTTAGATTCTCATATTTTTCTTGCAATTACAAATAAAATCTAATTGATATGAACTACAATAACTATGACATGATATTTGATAAAAAAATATGATACATTACAAAATATTTTTCTTTCTTGGCATTTGAAATAACAAGGTTGGAGTCTTTTTCCCATTTATTAAAATATGCTTGGGCTTTGGCATTCAAATTCTCAAACCTATTTAGCACAATACCCAAAACATTATCATTGTAACTATTAGAAATAGATACAGACCTAGATTTAGCTTGACCAAATAAAGCATCAATCTTTGTGGGTTCATGTTGAACTAATGAAAACAAATTTTCTCTTTGGGAGTGGTTGTGATAATGGAAATTTATTTCTTTTACAATGATTTTACTCAAAAATCTCAAACTAATACATTTTTAAACTCATTTATAACTCCTTCCTTAAGACTTGAAATAATACTTTTTGATAATAAATTGTTTAATGGAAAAGTAGTCATGCCATTTTCAGACAAGTCAACATTAGCTAGTGGGGTGAGGGGTGAAGAGGTACAAGGTTCATCCTGAGAATTTACATCTAGACCTTGAATAAAATCATAGGGGTTAAAAACACTACCATCAATTTATCCATTTTTAATCCCTATATATTCCTCATCAATATTAATTTTTTATAATTAGGTTAATCCTTACGTACTAGAGAGACCTCTGATAGAGAAATTTGGGAAGTCAAAACCTGATAACTATAGTGCTCCTCTACTAGGTATTGGATGTAATCACATAAAAGTAGTATTTAGATGCTAAGAGTGTTGTTTGAGTCAGCTTATTCCTAGCTTATCCCTAGACCTATCCTATAGCCTTAGACAAACTTTTGTAGCCATTTTTTAGACCACAAACATCTATAATTGGCTCAAATATAGTCCCAAGCTAAATTAACCAGATCCCAGCCCAGTCTACATAACAGTCTAATAGGTGGACATTATCGTCACATTGAGGACACTACAACCACATGGCACTAGTGTCCCTTGGTATAACTCTTCCAAATGAATAATTTTTCAAATGTGTGCCCCTTATAAGGTCAGTCTAACTACATTTTATTATCCACACAAGCTATAAATCTCTATAAATACAAGACTATTTGACCTCTATTCACTAGATGGAAATAGATGCAAAAGCCTATCCAAATAAGAAATAAGTTGAGTGAAATTAAGGTATTTGATCCTTATGTTTCCCTACTTATGTATACTACCATCTAAAGTAACCCTAATCCAAAATTTCAAAGATTTCAAAGCTCAAGCACACTCAAAGTATTCAAGAACACTTTCATTCGATCATTCACTTGCATTTGAACCAAACACTATGTGGGAGAACTATGGATAAAGAACCATATAAGTACTGTTAACATACAAAACCTTCACATAACTATATTCCTCACATGGATTTTCCTACTACACCACCCCAGTCTATAATTCAAAAGATGCATACAACTTCCTTGATTACTTCCAACACCTAGGGTAATAAGTTCACTTCACCTTTTGCATTATAATATTTTTAGAAAATGGGTTACATAAGATAGGGCCTCGACAAACATGAACAAGGAATACTAAATCTCATGGAAGCATATGATCAACAGGGCAAACAAGTACTAGGATATCAAAATGATAATGTTTTAATACCAAATCTTCTCACAATGTTTATTAACATATCACATTTTATCCACCTATTAAATGAGCAATTGATACAATAAACCCTGCTTATATACTTTTAGTTGTCTATCCTGATCTCATTGATGATGCAATTTCTCTAGATCTACCAATTTTTAAGGAATTCACTAACAATGAAGCTCTTGTGGAATTCTTAGGTGCATAGGAGGATCTCCCTTAATTGTATCATAAGAATAAGTTTTCTCATTCCATAAGTACCAAGGTATACTTTGATGAACATTTGTATGATTTGAATATTATGTTATTTGACATAGATGATATAATTCCTATAACACCATATAATTTGGATAGATCCACATTACTTAATGAAGAAACAATAAAATTTAATTATGGCACTAAAACTAATCCTCGCATAATACAATTGGTTGTCACCTTACATAAATTAGAAGACACAAATATTTGTCAGATTTTAACTAATTTTCCTCAAGTATTTGCATGAACTTATTTTGATATGCCTAGCATTGGTCCCTCAATCACAGTACACACAATTACATTATATCTTGATGTTAAACTAGTAAATCAAAATATTTACAAATTGCATCCTAAAGTGGCTCTCCTTGTCAAGGGTGAGATCCAATGGTTGTTAGATGTTGGTTTCACTCAACCATTCACCCATCCATAGCGGGTTGTCAATATTGTTCCTATTGTAAAACCTAATGGACAAATACAATGTTATTATGACTTTAGAGATCTCAAAAAATCATGTCCTAAAGAGTATTTCCCTTTACCAAACATTGAAATGATAGTTGATTCCATACCTAGCTATGAGATGATCTCTTTTATGGATGGTTTTGACATGTATAATAGAATCAAGATCACTAAATAAGATTAGGAAAATATTTCTTTTACCACACCTTGGGGCACCTTTTTCTATATAGTCATGCCATTCGAATTGAAGAATATTGATGGAACTTAAAAACACACTATGACACATATTTCATGACCTCATTCATAAAATTATCAAAGATTATGTAGATGATTTGTTGGTAATATCAAAAGAGTAACAACATCATGTAATTATTTATGATAAATATTCAAAAGACAAAAAATACAATGTTTGACTTAATCCTAAGAAACATGTCTTTAGAGTTTCCTCAGGGAAAATATTGGGTTCATTATATCTCAATGCAACATAGAAATTGACCCTAAGAAGGTCAAAACAATCATGGAATGCCTCCTCCTACTAATCTAAAACAACTTCAGTCCCTTCAGGGAAAATTTAGATAATTTGTTGATTTATGGCACAACTCATAGTTAAAACCCAGTCATTTACTAGACTACTTAAAAAGGATGTGAAATTCAAGTGGGACATCACATGCAAAGAGAGATTTAAAAGAGTTACATAATATTTACTCAACCATCCTGTCTTGGTTCCACCTATCCTTGATAAACCACTCCTACTTTACCTTTCAATGACTAACCATGCACTGGGAGCAATCCTAACACAACATGATGATTAACATAAATAAAGAGCAATTTACTAAATCAACCATACACTAGTTGATTATGAGAAAAATTATCCAACAATTGAAAAACTTTACTTAGCACTAGTATTTGCCACTCATAATCTTTATCACTATATCGTTAACAATGAGACACAAATCATCACCAAGGTCAATCCCTTAAAATTCCTCATGTCAAAACCACATCATTTGGGTCATATTATGAAATGGGTTATGTTACTTATAAAATTTTTCCTCAAAATCATATTATAGAAACTAGTAAAAGGTCAAATAATTGTAGACCAATTGGAAATAACTCCATTACTGGATATAGATCCTATTAACAATAATTTTAGAGATAATTTCACAACATTCAATACCATTACAAATACATGGATAATGTTCTCTGATAGTTCTAGATGTGCATCTGGTGATGACACTAGAATTGTTTTCATTGATCCCCTAAGATGCACAATACCTCTTGCATACTGATTCAATTTTTCATGCACTAACAATATCACAGAGTATGAAACTCTCATCTTAGACCTTCAAGCAACTTAGGCTCTCAAGATAAAATCAATAAAAGTTTACGGGGACTCCTAATTAATTATTAATCAAGTTAAAGATGTTTACCAAATAAAATAAGAACACCTCATTCCTTATAAGAACATGGTTCAATGTCTATGGGCTCAATTTGATGATTTCTCTATCGAGAACATTCCATGTAAAGACAAATGTCATGCCGATGCAATGGAAAGTGTGACATCATTGATCTTAATTGACATAGATGTATAATAAACTCTATTTATGATTAAACAATTACAACCTCCATTAATGTCATATGCAAACCTTATCATACTAATAGTCCTAGTTACCACATGTAGTTTCACACCATTTAAATGGTTCTCTAACATTTACAAATTTTTGAATAAATCTATCATACCCAATACTTTTACAAAGAACAAAAAGTGCAAACTACAATGAAACTCTCTTTGATATGTCATCATTGGTGGTGATTTATTTAAAATATTTTTTGACAGACACTTACTCCAATTTTTAACGACTGAGGAATCTAAATTGGTTATTCAAAAAATACACAATAGTGAATGTGGTGGTGATTTAAATAGTAAGGAAATGTCACATAAGTTACTCAAACAAGGTCACTTTTGGCCAACCATGAAACAATAATGTCAAGAGTATGCAAAATTATGCAACAAATGTTAATACCATGATAAATATCACCATGTACCATCATAATAACTTCAACCTATCATATCTTTGTGGTCATTCATGTTATGGGGCTTCAAACTGATTAGTAAGATAAACCCAAAACTTGTAGGAGGTCATAAATTCATTATCACAACCACAAAATATTTTATAAAGTGGGGAACCTCTTTAAAAAATAAAATAGTGAAAAAGTTCTATGTCAAATATAAAATATGACACACACTCTCTGCGCCATACTACCCATAGGGTAATGGTCAAGCATAGGTAAAAAAAAAATGATTAAAAATATTCTTACCTAAATAGTTACCAAATTTAGCAATGACTAGCACAATTAACTCATCTCTACACTTTAGGCTTACCGCACTAGTATACCTATACCAACAGGATATACTCCTTATTCACTTGTATATTGCACATAATCCATTATTCCATTGGAATTAGAAATTCAATCTTTATGAGTATCTTTAAAATGACTCATCATATATGATCATCATAAAGAGCGATGTTTCCATGAACTAGAATAATTGGATCACACACATATCCAAGTTGTATAACATCTCAAAGTTTATCAAAAGTAAATCTAGAGAACATACAATAATAAATTCCACAATAGGGAATTTAAAATCAATGATATGGTATTGAAAGAAAATATTAGAAATGTCAATGCCAAAGCAAAAAATAAAGGAAAGTTTAAACCAAATTGGCTTAGAACATACAATATCATATAAAATCTTAGCTCAAAAGTATATCATCTAGCTTTACTTGATGGAAAGGTAGTCAAAAATCCATTGAACATCATGCATCTAAGGAGATTATACATATAAATAATACACTCTTCATTATCATTTTACTTGTATATACTTTCTTCTCCCTTGCTCCTTGTACATAGTTTATTTTCATTTACTTGTACATAGCTTATATTAAAAAAACACAAAAACAATATAACATGTCAAAAGACAAAAACATTCAAATGTTACTTAGAAAACACAAAATTTATAGATTGTATGCATGGCTATGTTTACATCTCTACTAATTTCTAGATATCACATATGTTAGCTATCTTAGTATAGTCAAGTTTATCATACACATGATTTACTTGTTCTTATTGAGTGCTTGTAGATTACATACAGAACTCCAGTCCACTACATCAATCCAAACTTGCTATCATCTACCCACCGAGGGTATATACACTGATCCATGTTTATTGATTTGATACATCCACCCACTCAGGGGAATCTCATACACAATTGTTATTACTAGGTTTTATCCTTACATACTATACATTCTAGTTTACATATTAATATTGATCATTATTACTTATTGCTTAGATTTTGCCAACTATCACTAGTTGGACTTAACATATGTACATATTTGCATTTACATAGATTTGGACTACACAATTATACATGATTTCATTTCTAGTTTTACTAGATTAGACTTGATTATGTTTCCTATTCTTCTTCCATCTTTGAGTGCATTTAAATATGCCATTGCTCTTTGGCTATACGACACTTCTATGTTTGTATGCCTTGGAAATGTGCCCATGTCTCTTGTGTATGATTTCCTATTAATATATGTGGATATTTGAACATGTAATTCTATGTGGCTATAAGCCAAATTATTTCTTGCTTGTGCATGTGGACATTTGAACATGTCCTTGTATGTCTTCATTCTTAGATTTAGTGACATGTGCCCATGTCCCTTGTATTATGGCCCCTTGGCCTACTTTTGCATGACTCATGTGCTTTTATGTATTCTTCTTTGTATGCTTTTTCACCATGACACTTGTATTTGCTTGTTACATACACACTAGTTTTCAATGCCATGAGGGACCTCATGCATCTACCCTTCTTACTTGGGTGTCGTGATGGACATCATACCCCATCCCCCTAGGTAGATAATCATATTTTTTATTAAACATTGATTACATCTATCTTGACACCCTTGTGTAATGATAGATTACAACATACATCTTACATTACCTAATGATGCTCAAATACCTTTACATTCTGATGTTATGTTTGCACACTATATTATAATATCATGCATATGCTATGTATAACATGATTTGTAGAGCTAATTCTTTTGAGGACAGTTATTAAATAGGTTCCAAAAATACCCTCAAAAGAGGGGGAATTCACAAGGGTTTGTCATAAAGGTCAGGCTCCTACCTTGTTATTCATAGATTATTTATAACACAGGCTCAATTTAAAAAATTAGACATAATTTAGACACATGAAAGAATAGGGACTCAAAAAATAGTTTAGATTACCTAGATTTAAAAAAAAAAAGATATTAGTGCCTAGATGGGGATACTAGCACCACAGGGAACTACTATTTAGTATCCCCAACTTCAGGGCAATCTAGATTAACCATACTAGTACACTAGGTACAGTACAAATTTGCACAAATATAGTCATAGGTTTGATAATTATGTTTAGATTTTGCTCAAATAAACACATGTAATCTCAGATTTGTACTAGTTACTTAGATTTGGGGGTGTCATATCTAACATGATCACTCCCACATTCAATTCACATACGTATATTCAATTATTACATACTCAATTCACAATCAATATACTTAGATATCTAATTGTGGGCATGTGCTGGCACATAGTTTCCATATACTCAGTTACACACAAGTTGATCAGATGGAATGGAAAATTGCATGTCATTATCTATGTTATATACACTTGATATCACATTCCATGTTATCACTAGTTTCATGACTTTCTCCATCTATAGTGGTTGGCATTCTTGAGTGGCCTAGAGCCATTTAATGTACCTAAGTGGTCATGAAGCTAACATACACATTTAGATATACCTATTTAGATACTTTTAGCACTTTGAGTAGTACAATTTTAGATGCATCTACTTCACATGGATGGGCAATGATGGAGTCATGGCCTACTTGAGTTCTTGAGCCATAAACATGAGAGGATTAGACACACTTAAAATCTTATCCAAGCTATTCACATATCATGATCCACCGAGTAGGGGTGGGAAATGATGGAGTCAAAACCAGGTTGAATTATTGAGCCATGCATATAAGGATTGAGCAAGCTATCAACTCATTCCAAGATATTCAATGATATGATCACTATGTACACTCACACACATAGGTTATCACTAGGTTCATCGATTGGTTTGTGTACCAAGTGAGGTGTATTTTTCCTTTCCTATCTCTTTACTCAGTTAATTTATTTAGCATAGTATTTTGATTTTGATAATATCTTAAGTAAGGACTAATTTTTTCATGTTTCATTGTAGGTCATTACTTTAGATCATGTTTCACATAAGTAGACCCAAATCAGAGTAAACTACATATGCTTCACTTCGAAGGTAAGTCCAAGTATGCTTATTTTTCCTTATACTAGTCATTTTGATTTGCCACATTTCTAGTGTAAATGGGTGGGGGGGGGAATGTAATCACCTAAAAGTGTTTTTTGGATGCTAAGAGTGTTACTTGAGTTAGCCTATTCCTAGCTTATCCTTAGACCTATCCTAGAGCCTTAAACACACTTTTCTAGCCATTGTGCAGACCAAATACATATACAATTGGCTCAAACACAATCCCAAGATAGATTTATTAGATACTAACCTAATCTACATAACAGTCTACCAAGTGGACATTAGCACCACACTGAGGACACTATAGCCACATGGTGCTAGTGTCCCCAACTAGGCGCTAGTGTCCTTTGCCCTAACTCTCCCAAACAAATAATTTTTCAAATATGTGCCACTCCTAAGGTTGGCCTAAGTACATTTTATTATCCTAACACAAGCTATAGATATATATAAATACAAGACTATTTGACCTCTATTCATTATTTTAAAAATAGATGAAAAAGCCTATCAAAATAAAAAACAAGTTGAGCAAAATTAAGGTATTTGATCCTTATTTTGTCCTATTTTTTCAAACTACCATCTATAACATTCCTAATCCTAGATTTTAGATATTTTCAAGCTTAAGCACACTCAAAGCATTCAAGAACACTCTTATTCTAGCATTCACTTGCACTTGCATCAAGCACTAGGTGGTAAAACTACATCAAGATTGATCTCTTCATAGTGGGGTGTTAAGGATGTCTATCCTGTCCTACTAATGAACATACATTTATTGCTCATGTGATACTTACAAGGAGGATTAGTTTTAGACACTAAATCAAATTTTTTAGGCACAATATAGAGTTCCAAATTTTATGCATGTGGGAACATGACCTAGAAACACATGTATAGGTGATCCTATAAAATAGGAAAAATCCTATAAAGAGGACACTAGAATCACTTTTATGACACTATAATAGTATGGTGATACTCTCTAGGTGGGGTGCTACTATCCAGTGATAAAACTAATCCCAAAATCCTATTGATGACACTCAGACCTATCTAGAACTTAGTTTTTAGAAGCCAAATCATCTGTGACAGTCACTTTCTAGATAAGTCTATATTTATGTATATTTATTACTATTTTAGAGAGGAAATATAATTAAAAATCCATAACAAATCAGTGCTTAATTATTGCATATTATTTAATTGATTTAGACAACTCAATTCTTTAATCTAACTTAGGTAATTACTTATGTAAAACCCTAAAAGGTTAAATCACTAGGAATGAAATTTTCTTCCCCCTTGTGTGACCTGGGTTCAGTGGCGGTCATGGTGGTGGTGGCATAATTTTTATCAAAGATTGAGGGTGTCATGCAAAAATAAATTATATTATAAAAATGGTAAATTTAAAAAATAAAACTTAATGCTAATTTGAAATTAAAGATTTAGTACTTGTATTTGGAGAGAGTATGTCCTCCATGTATATTAGGATTATAAGATGCATTAGTCCATGAATTAGTCAATAAAATATCTATAAAAAAGCATATAGACAATAAAACATCAAGCTCACTCCCTCATGGGGTGTTGCTAATGAATTCTAAGAGCTATTTAAAGAAGGAATACTACCAAACCTTCCAAATAATGTCCCTCCTTCCAAGAACAACCAAAAAACATGTTTTCCCCAGATTTAGTGCTCCAAGTTTACATCAATGATGAGTAACATACTCTTCCATCATTTCCTAGTGCATCAATGGATTAGGTTCACAATATTTGTTTAATTTGTGAAAATAGATGAAGCTTTATGGCAATAATTCTGCGTAATAACATCACACAATTCAAGCTTAAAAATTATGGTCTTGGCTCACTTATTTATAGATTTATGAAAATATTCATGATCAGACATGATCATCTATCTTGAGATCAATATGTGTGGCCATAAAATGATTCCATTTTGGAGGGACAAGCCATAAATAATCCCATTAATATTTGGAAGAATGGGGCATTGATGAGATATGGGAGAACTTAATCATGATATGTGTTCCATTAATGGCCTATGGATACCACCCCATTGATAATGTCATGGGATAATGTAAATTTGAGGAATGAATTTCCAATAAATATATTTTTAATAACTTTCATGGATTTTTCACTTAGGCTCTTGATTTGGTTTAATTTTCTTAAGTGGTTTTGCTTAATTTTTTGTAACTCTTTGGAAATCTATTTCATGCTTAATCAACCTAGTTGAAAATGTCATTTTACTAAGTTTTAATTTGAATGAAGTATAATCAAAAGAAGGTGTCAATTATGTATGGAAAAATACCCCAATTAGAGCATTATGGATGTAAAATAACACATGCATGTGATGTGTGTTACTAAATTAGAAAAATTCAGTGGTCTAAAGTGTCATTTTATGTGGTCACAATTTGAATCGAAGTGATTTGAGAAAAGATAATAATCACATAAAATACATTATCCCATTTAAGGATACATTAGCTTAAATTGACACTTGTATGTGACAAGTTTGAACTATTTAGTGTATTTTAGTGATTTTGGCCCAGATTGTGCATTATCACATAACGTTGCTTAGATTGATAATTTCAGCATTATAGTGATAGGAATTATATGTCTACATTTTATCCTTATTTTAGGAGTAGCAAGACATTTGGTCAAAGTGACATATCCTTAAATAATGAAAAGGTCACTATAATTAGAAGAAATAAATTTCATCCCCATTTTCCATTTTTAAAGTTTACATGATTGATGGAGAAATAGGTTGACAAAATGCCCTAAATATCATTTGGGCAGCCCATGGTGCCCCCTCGAGGGGTAGATAAAATATTTAAAAATGTTGATGGGTGGGCTCTCAATTGGAAGAAATTATAATCTCATTAAGTTAAGCCAAAAAAGTTAAAAATGGATCAATTAGAAGAAAGTGAGAGGAAAAATAGATTAGCAGGGCTAAAGTAGTAGCCCAAGAGAGATAAAATACATTAATTATAGGCCTAGGGGGTTAAAATTTTGAAAAATTTACTATATTTTGACCCCTGGGGGTAAAAATATTTCATTTTCACCCTAGCTATAGTAATTTCTAAGCTATGATATTTCCATGTGAGAGAGATGAACAAAATGGCCAATATCCTACACCATCATCACCTTGGGGAGCACATGAGAGAGTATCAATGACCACTAGGTAATGAAGCATCATTAAGTACTTTTTTATATATTTAATTTTGACATTTATTTCATTTATTACATGTAGTAATGTGGTAGTTGGGTGATCCCATCATTTTCCCAATTTTAAAAATGGTGAGTTCGCCCATGAAAATGATGGGAACTCCATGAGATTAGTGATATTGTAGACCTTTTGATGGGATCATGGGTCAAAATGCTGAGATCACCAAGATAATGGTGAACTCACATTTTTGGGTGAAATTTTCCCTATAAAATGGTGATTTCCTAAGATCAATAAGATCACCCTACCAATTGGTGAGAACATCCTGCTAAATAATGAGATCATGATAATTAATGGGATTGCCCTAAAAAGTAGTGGGAATGCCTTGATAAATGACATGATCACCAAAAAAACAACAAGAATTCTAGGATAAAATATAATGGGGCCCATATGGGTCTAATCTAGGTGAAAAATTAGAAGAGAGATAGAGACATATAGAGGACTAGTCTAGGCCTCAAAATTAAAAGAATATGATAGAAATATAATTAACATGATTCCTTATGTCTGATTTTCAAGATCAAGTTGTGGTTATCACATCATGGGAGTGACACTCCTTAGTGTTATGATAATAAGGGGATGATGATAGATATAGTTGTGTGCATCTTGGTAGTAGTGGACCTGTATCACCTAACACATTTGCCAGTGATCTATACAGATAGAGTATATTTGTTAGCACTAGTAGAGAGGTGGCATTCTAAGACCTCTACTTTTCATCTACAAAATGATGATGTGATGGTAACACTATAATATGTATGCTAGATTCTATGAGGACCTATGATTACTTAGATGGGGGCTAGATGACAGGCCATGCTAGATGATTTGATGGGGGTAGTGGAGTAGGAGATTATGGACTAGTGCATATATGTGGATGCATTTGAGGAATTGGCTTGGTACCTAGAGGGCAGAGAAGGACAAGGAATAGTTACCCTAGAGGTGGTGGTTTTGATAACTATTATCAATAGCTTTCTTCTACCTGATAAGAGTGGGTGGTTATTTCCTTTGGGTTTGATCAACATGGTATAACAAATGTTTGATTAGTTGACACAATTTATATGGGGACCTATGATTCTTTCATAGATGTAAAAATATCTTCACATGATAGTATATAAGGGGTGAAACATAAGCCACAACACATTTTTTCAAGTATGGGCCTAGGAACGTATAGTGATTGTACAACTAATGGTGATGATATATCAAAGGGGAATAGAGGATCTTGTGGCTTAGGGATGGTACTCTATAAAACTAGGCATGTAGGGACACTTGAGGGACCTACCTTACTATAAGTGAGCCATTAATGAGATTGAGGATGGGTATTTTATTTGGCATTCTTACTTGGGGACATAGTTTTCATGGGTGGAGGACCTATTTATGATCAAGCATATGATCACCCCATGATACATTATAGGGTGCTACCATTATGTGGTGGAGAGGTATAGACTAGATCGAGTCTAGTAATAGTTTGGTATGTAGCAAGATGTCCCAGAGGGTATAAATTACATTGCACATGTGACCAAGGAGATTAGGGAGTGGGGGATACTAGTGCCCATGATACATGTAGTCACTGACTATGATAGGCTTGTGCATATTTTATGGGACTATGTTAGAGGATTGCTACATGTAGGGGTCACCGATGCATATGACTCATAGTGGTTATGAGTGAGACCCATCCAACTTTCTAAGCCATTTCCCTATCATATAGTCTTATAATAGAGATGGGTACAGATAAGGAGGGACTAGGGATAAGCCCCAACACAATGATAGGGTTAGGTACCCATACAACTAGCCATTCCCTATGCCATTCCATTATAGGTGTTATAACCTTAGGGAAAACAAGATCCCACATAATATGTAGAGATGGCCAAGTTGGTTGGTGAGGATGTGGATACAAGGGATGCCCCACATGGTGATGGAGGCCATAGGATAGGTTCTAAAAAGGTAGGGCCTTCAGAGGCATGTACATGTATAGGATTAGGAGGGGCAGGGACTTCAATCATAAGGAGGTCAATAGAAGATCATGATTTGATTGATAGGTTCTAGAGGGAGATTATTGAATGCCTCATGGAAATTTTAGGGTTACTGAGTATTGTGGCTAGGTTATAGGCACAATTGGGTAAAAATCAGGGAGAGACCAATAGGCTACATGGTCTTATCATAGCCATACATGTAGAGATTACTAGTCTTAAAGGATAAGTGGCATAGTTGATAGGGGTTCTAGACCAATTATCCACATAAGATGTGGAGTTGATGACAATGATTGGTGAGTGAGACTTTGCTCAGATAGAGATGGAGAGGCTGACATAGGAGAGACATGAGTATCAAAGATTTAGGATAGATAAAGGGGCTATATTAGTGAGAACCTTGGCTAATATGATTGTGGCCAAGGATGATGCCTTGTATACAAAGGATGATGTCCTACATGCTAAGGATGAGATAACCTATTGGAGGTGAGATTATCAGATAATGGTTCTTATAGAGTGGAGAGTGGCTTCTGATAGGGAGTATATGAGGTCACAATGAACTAGATAGACCTCCAAGTCTAGATAGGGGGCAGAGTTAGAGTAGTCAATTATGAAACTAGATACACAATAGGTTTTCATGGAGTCTCCACCACCACATCCACCATTAAAACCAACATCCAAGATGGGTTAGAGCTTTTAGCAGAATCCTCCTAAGGATGAGTATGATGAGAGGTGATTTTTATAGCTCTGCTTCTTTGTATTTATGATATGCAAAGATATTCTCATGATGTATAGAAACATGATTTTGATACACACACACACACACACACACACACACACACACACACACACACACACACACACACACATATATGACATTAATTTTTGGCATACTACCATTTATACATGGACTATTAATATTCTTTGATTGTCGCATGTTGTCATTTATATTGCTCTTGTTATGATATGTTACGATATGCTAGTTTTAGTAGATGCTCATCCTTAGTTAGCACTTGGATGTTGATGTATTTATTATACTTCATGTATGACTAGATGATATAATATAATTTAGGAGATGAACCTCCTTAATCACTAACTTGGATTCTCCTGAAGATAAACAATGAAGAAGCATTCTATCATAACCTTTATAATAAACCATGTTTCCAAGGAGGGTATAATAGGCTATGCAATGAAGGAAGATATTTTGGTGATTATTGGAAAGGTCAGGTGGAAATACTTGGTCATGGAAATAATTATAAATGTATTAGAATGAAGGTAGTTCAAGTGGGGGATTGGGACCAACAATGGTGTATACCCTCTCTAAATCTGGTAGTACATGAACAGGCTATAAAAGATTTTCAATGAGAAATTAATACTCTTTAGAAATGTTGGCAATTTTTATCATGAACCCAATTATCACCATTGCATTGGCATATCTATCATTATCCCATGGTACCCAAGGAGGGTATAAGAGGCTATGCAATAAAAGAATTTTTTTGGGTGATTATTGGAAAGGTTGGGTGGAAAGACATGGTCATGGAAATAATTATAAGTGTCTTAGAACCAAGGTAGTTCAAGTGGGGAATTGGAAACAACAATGGTGCATACCTTATTTGAATATGGTAGTATATGAATAGGCTATAGAATATTTTCAATGAAAAATTGATACTCTTTAGCACTGTTATCAATTTTTATCATGGACCCAATTATTGCCATTTCATTGATAGATCTATCATTGGCCCATGGTACCTATTCAAAGTGAAGGGATTTGAAGTGAGTATTGTGATTATCCATAATGTTCTTGTAGGGTAAAATCTTTCCATCTCAAGTTTGATATTGATTTATGGTTTTATTAATAATCAATTAAGAATCCCCATAGAACATTAACTACTGGATATCCCACTACACTACAAGATGAAGTCCTGTAATAAGGGATTCATACTTAGCCATATTGTTGGTAAAATGAAAATTAATATGAAATGATTTGGGAATTAGATCCCCTTGTGGTGTAATAAAAAAAATGCTAGCCCCAGATTCATGGGATTTGAAACATCCATCAAAGTATAACTTCCACTATTAAGGTTCATGCTGTAGACACTAAAAATATGTACACCATAATTTTGAATGTTGAGGTAACCTTTAATCACCTTGGTTCCCTCTCAAGACCAATATAACCCTATAAACCCTAACCAAGCTCACCCATAGTCAATTTAACTAAACTAGCTTAACTTTGCCTTTTATCCCTTTTTACTCCTCAGCACTCGACCACCGATGGTCAAGGTAACCATCAATGGTCACCCTAACCATCGACAATCAGGTTCCACTTCCCTAACCAAAAACATGTAAACCATCTACTTTGATTTTATAATTATACCTTGTATAAATCTTATTATGAGTCTTTGCATGGACAGTTTATAATTAGATAGGTTATTTGAACCTTTACTTCCACCTCTTGCTTATGCCTATAAGAGGAGAAGAGTTGGGAGGTGAAAAAATCATCTATAATTATCATCAAGATATTGTGTATATAAGAGCTTATTTCTTGTAATTAAATCACCATCAATAATCTAACATTCTAGAAAACATAACAGAGAGTCAATTTGATGCCTCCTCTCCATCAAGCTTTCAAGAACTGTTACTCTACTAAAATTGAGATAGATTCCACCAAAAAATTAACCACCTCAACCATTCACCCAATCAACCTATGGTAAGATAAGTATTTTATTCTTAGAATTCATTTACTTTATTTCTATTTCACAACTAGCCCATGCCTTACCCACCTCTCAGAATCCATCTTTTGGATCTCATCAATTAGTAATTTATTTACCCAGATCTTCACATAGTAACCATCGATATTTGCCTCAACCAATGATGGTTTTCCCAACCACCAATGGTTTTCCCAACTAATTATGGTCACCTTAACCACCAATAGTCACCTCAACCATTGATAGTTAACCCAACCACTAATGGTCACTATGATACCAAAAACCAACATGCTGATTTCACCCCTACACCCAATAAAACCTAATTTTCTATGTTCTTACTTGTTCATAGACACCTGTCTAATTTTTTGAAGCATACCCCAACCCTCTAACACTAGTATTGATTAGTTTATTACTAATTTTATCATTTTTAGCATAATTCTTAACAAGCTTTCTTGTATTCAATTTCAGTACCTTTTGATTCATTGATGCAAGTACCTTTATTTTCTATTTATAAACTTAATTATTTAAAACATGTGGATTGATATCCCCTAAGGAAGATCTTGATTCCAAGATATAGATATCGGTAGGAAATCCACCCAACTATTTATCTAATGAACAAGTTTGATTTAGTGCTTTCTTATTTTTAGGTCATCCTCCCAAGCCAAATAGGATCTCTTCACAATGTTTTGATTTAAATGCATATACTATCAATTAGGTTTTTCAACCATACCCATATTTAGTTTATTCTATTCCTCCTTTCTATAATAAGCAAGAAATTCATTAAAACATTTTGGCATGCCTAGTGGGACCCTTGTGTCTCTACTTGGGTTGTTATTTGCTTGCATTTTTTCTCTATTATTTGCTCAGTAACAAAATCCAAAGTTTATTTTGGGCTTAAAATTAAGTGCATTTATTGATTTCTTGAAAGTTTAGTTCACATATCTTAACTTAAAGGAAAATTAATCTATCGTAGCTTCACTCTTTGTTGCACACACCTAAACCAAACCACTTTCATCAATTAAACATCAAACAAACTTGAGACAAGGCCCAAATAGGATTTCATCACCTAATGTTAACCTTACCCTTTTCCAATGATCCTAATTAGAGGTCATTACCAAGAGGAGGACCAACTCAGCTCTATGGTTGAGTATAATCTCTAGATATCAATATATTTTGGCTAAGCACCCAACACCCTTATTGTTGTGATGTGTGAAGTGAGGGGGCAGGCCCCAATACCATGCCACATATTGATTCCAATATAGATGTCTTTTGAGCACCTAAACATAACTTGAAACCAATCTTAGATTACCTCTTTATTACAAGCTATACAAACCAATTTCAATCACACATCTTTTTAAGGCATAAGCCAAAAGTGAGATTAATTAAAACTCTAGGGCTTGACATATTTCTTATAGTGTGATTTGATTTTTTTGATCTTTTTTTGTCTTATCTTTGTTTGAGTAGTAAATATATTTGTGATTTATATCTCCCCTATCTTGCATGGTTTTCACTCACCAATAATAAAGAGACATGGTGGAAAAAAACCTATCACCAAGCCAACCTACCTCATCCACCTCTTCATCCATGGATTATACCTTTGAACTAGTAGACTCTCCTCACTCTTTAAGAAGTCCTACCTTCCCTCAGGAGGTCCTTCAAGGAGATGAAAATTTTACTAATTTCCTAGACAACAATCATGTAACCTTGCACTTATAACCACATCTTATCATATTCTAGATCTGACCCCATCCATATATCTACCTTATGGCATGCCTCCCCACCTCATGGGGAGTACCTAAATTTCCACAGTTACTAATCAACCATTAACCACCCAAGCATCCTCATCAACTAACAACCCCTTTGAGACTACCATTGAAAACCAACCAACCCAAACTACTATCACCATTATACCTTCTACTCCTAACAACCACTCCTCCACTATAGGAATGCCTACCTCCAACACTAAAAACCTCCCTTTAGATACCTTTAACCCATCAACCATCACTCTAATTCAAAAAATTTTGGTGTCCATACCTTCTACCTTTCCACCAGTCAGTACAAAGGTCACCACCCTTCCATCGATCACCAATCCAACTAATGCTCTTATCCAATAAGCATCCCTTAGATCAACCTTTGGATACATCCCTAATCTACAAGGGCATGCCCCAACTTCCCAAATACCTACCTCTAACTACCCTTATGTGTCTTTCACCCAATCATTAACATCCACTTACTCATATATGGTAGCCTCCCAACCTTCTACACACTATTCGTATGCCTCTCAACCACCACAATAATATGAATCTTGTAACCCTTCGGGTACACAACCCCAAGCTAACTTCATAAAGATTCTTATGGAAAATATTACCACCTTAGAGTTATCCATTTTGGGTGCTCACAACATCTTATCATATGACCAAATTTGTAATGCGGCTATCAATCCATCCGTACCCATTAAGCCATATCCTTCCCAATAGGAAATTCCCAAGTTCTCCAAGTTTCAAAGCAAGGAGGATCCCCAACAACACCTTAGGGTATTTAGAAATGCTTGTTATCTCATCACTTATGATGATGCCCTTCTTCTCTACACCTTCCCCATGTCTCTAGTCAACCTAACCTTAGATTGGTATAG
Organism: Torreya grandis; assembly: GCA_037957365.1. NCBI lineage: Eukaryota > Viridiplantae > Streptophyta > Pinopsida > Cupressales > Taxaceae > Torreya > Torreya grandis. The sequence continues at coordinate 3,950,217 of JARHVA010000769.1, read as the reverse complement.
TACTTTACCCAAACATTCCATCTTCTCATTCACCCAACTAGACCAAACCTTCTTGGACCACTTTTTGATCAATATCTCCAAGAAAGTGTCTATCACTGACCTCTATTCTATTTTAAATTTTGAGGATGAATCCATTGATGATTTTGTTGCTTATTGGAGGAGCCTTATCAACCAACTATCCTTCTCCCTACCTCACCTTGAACTCATAGAGCTCTTTGCTCGTGTATATGCCAAGCATATCTCCTCCAAACTACATGTCTAAATATTTCAAACCTTCGATGAAGCACTTACCATGGCACATAAGCTAGAGAACCAAACCATTGATGAAGGTAAGCTTAAGCTCAAGAATAATAACTCAACCTATAAAACCAATGAGGCTTCTTCCTCCAAGATAAGAAACCAACCCAATACCAAGAACAAGGGAATTGTGAATGTAGTTATCCTAATATATACTCTACCTTTTTTTAACCAATCCAATTCCTCTAGCCCCTTAAAGAAAAACCTAAGGAACTAGACTTGAAACAACCAGAAGCAATTCACTCCACTTGGAGAATCTTATGCTTCCATCTTGGAGAAGCTATTGAAAGTAAACCTCATTTAACTTCCTTCTATCAAACCACCCCAAAAATTTGACTCCTCTCATCTCACACCTAGTTGGTATAATGAAAATTATCTATGTGCCTTCCATTGAGTGATAGTCCATGACATTAGTGGGTGGAATACTTTCAAGAGCATTGTCTAATCCCGCATTGATAAGCGAGAGCTCACATTAGACAACCCCAATCTGCCACCAAACCAAGCCCTTGATATATTCAGGCAACCTTTTCTAAACCATGCCCTTGCTAAAAATGAGATCAATACAGTTGAGTGCTCCCATGATACCCACACTATTAACATGGTTCTTGACATACTCACTGCCAAAGAATCTATTAACCAACCTACTTATCCCTTACCCCATCCACTCATCGAGGTAGCAAAGTTATCTTCCCCTCATATGGAAACCCAATCCAAGGGATCACCCCTTTCTCTCCCTCCACTTGTTGATGTAGTGGAGTCACCAACCTCTCCCTTTACCAGCATACAAAACCAAATAACTATCTTACCTTCCTCACTAGCTACCAAGCAAATAATCACTCCCATAGAAATCATTATTGAAGAGGAAATCCCCATATTCACTCCTCTCACAAAGGAGTTTCCTATCCCAATATCACATCCTTTTATTGAGGAAGAGGATGAGGTTACCCCCCTATGTCTCAAACTATGGGCTTATCTTTTAGGTCCACTATCCATGGAATAAAACCATCCTATAAACCATTTTCTAAGTTAGTGTAGAAATTGGAATTTATCTCCAACCCTAACATGGATCAGGCCACCTTCTGGTAGAAAATAAGTCTCCCTTGTATTACCCAACTGAATCCTCCAACTCCTTCTTGGTCAGACCAACCCACCACCTCTATTGACCAACCTCTTACCATATTTACCCAAAAAACCAAATCCTCTAACCAAGCAACTAAAACCTCTACCAAACTAACCAACCCTCAACCACTTAAGCCAACCCAGACCCAAGTAGCCAAGCCCTCTCCTATCACCTCAACTATATCTACCAATAACCTTGGTATCCTCCCTACTATAAGCCTTAGTCACCCATCTATGAAAGTGGACCTAACACCCTCAAGCTCACCAACTAAACACTAGACCAAAGTAATTAAAGAATCAAATCCACACAAAGGCTGGAAGGTCAGAATTTTACCTCCTTCAACCTTGCCTTCCATTTTGGGCCCTCATACCTCTATTTTAAGGAGGAGGCCCATCCTCTCTATCAAAAACCCACCACCTCTTTTGGTGACACCTTCATAATTTCTCTTTGATACACCTCTTTTACTATGCTAACAATACTTAAGCTACCCACCTTGAAATCTCCCACCTCTAGCTCATCAACCTCCTCACCTAGACCAAAGCCTTTCACTAAATGTACCACCTTAACTAAATAAACCACTACCAAACTTATTTCCAAACAACCTCCTACCTCAACCACCAGAGCAAAAACCACTAAACCTTTACCACCTTTAGCCAAGTCCTACTTGACCATTCTCCATAGGTTATTATAGACTTCCTATTTAGCCTTATCTCTCATTAGGACCTTTAGACCTTTAGCTTCAAAACCCATCTGTTACAATGACCACCACGTATGTTTCTATCATAAGACACCCGACCATGATACAAAGAACTATAAAGTTATCCAAACCATCATCCATCAACTTTATGATGAGGATGATCTATTAATAGATGAACCTCCTATGATCCCCATACTAATCCAACCACCCACAATACCTACCCAACACTCACCCACTCCTCCACTCTCACCTTAGAGTGAATAAGAATTTGACCAATTTTCTAGCTCAACCTCTCCTTCTATCCATACCTTCAACATGGTCATAAGAGAAAAATAGAAGGATAAAGGGAAGGCTAAGGTGTCCATTCCTTAGACATACCCCTCTTTAAAATCCCAACCAACCTACACCCAACCATCTCTATCTTTAACTAGACCCAAGGTGTCTATTTTAGGTGCCTTTCAATCTAACCCCTCATAATCCATCAAGAGAGTTATCCTTAAAAAAATTCATTAGAACCCAATGAAGTGACCTTCTATGAATTGATCTCTACCTCTCCCTATCACTTCCAAGCACTAATAGAAGCTTTAAAATCTATTGGGGTCTAGCCTAAGGACCCCCAACCTCTAACTGCCTTTGTTAGTGCCCTTCAGATTTCCAACCTTTTTACCTTCAAAGATTTAGAAATACCCTCCATCTACCTTGAGGACCCAAATCCTCCTCTCTTTATCACTACTTACATCAACCAAACCCACATCAAATTGGTCATGATTTATGGGGGAGATAGCATAAACATCATCTCCTCTCATGGCTACAACCAACATAACTTGCTAGATAATGTCATGTCTAAATCCTTGATCATCCTTCACTCTTTCAATGATACCATGGCCACTACCTTGGGAATTATCATCCTTCATATCCATGTAGGACCCTACACACTACCTAAACTATTTTATGTTGTAGAAGGTGAATTCTAATACAACATCTTATTGTGCTAACCTTGGATCCATTCCATGGGTTATGTTCCCTCTACCCTCCACTATTGCATTAAGTTTGAATATGAAGGCCAGGTCATCACCATCCAAATGGACCCAAGTCCTTTCTCAACATGAAACATGACATATCACCATAATGATGTCCTTTTAACCCATCTAGCATACCCTTAATAGTAAAAACCCAACCTTCAACAACCAAAGTGGATATCATATCCCTTTCTATCAATGAGGCATAAACTAGCTCCTTGATACCTTCCTACCAAATCCCTACCATAGACCCTTTGGAATTCACATTCCATCACCTTCTCACCCTTGACACTTTCCCTACTCCTCATGAGTATGGATAACTTACCAACCAACTGGGATATGACCCCAAACTTAGAACTATCATTCATTTTGGACCTCCACACCATCAAACCCATTTTATCTATGGGGGACTTGACAAATTTCTTGGTTATTCTACCACCTCTCATCTACCTCAACCATTCACCACTAGTTTTTCTTACCTTGATAAACTAAGTTTTACCAAGACATACCTCCATCAGTGTGTTTGGAAAGATTTTGGTCTTGGATGATATGAACATGGCCCACATGAGTTGGTCTCTATTGAGACCTAGAAACCTCATGAGAAGCACAAACTTGGTTTCATCTTGCCTAATAATAATAAATATAAGCAACCTAAAATACCCATCACTACCATTATTGAGGAAGATACCCCTTACTCACTGACCTTTCCTTCACTTGCGTGTGAGGATGATGACATCATCCCACCTAACTTTTTTTTTTCTATCAACATGATCAACCTTGGACCCTTGACTTATCAGAAGGAGGGGGTAACCATAACCATCCCTTTGATCAATCTTGAGATGATAGGAGAAGACTCTCCTACCATTTACACTATTCAATGTTAGGATGATGATTCTATTCTCACCTACCTTGGTGCTTCAAATTTTTTGATCCACAAATCTCTTCCTCCTGAGACTTCAACCATGTTGAATAAATCCATTATAGATATTAAACTAGGTACTCTAGATAACCCATTCATAGTCAAAATTGACCAATCACTAAATATCAAGGAACTTCAGGACTTCCCCTCTTTCCTCTAATACTATAGCATAAAATTCACTTGTTCTTACAATGATATGCCTAGAATTGACCCCACCATTACTACCCATAACATAGTCACCCATCATGATGCCAAACCTATAAATAAAAAGCTTTGATGCATGCATCATCGTATAGCCCTTCTCTTCAAGGAAGATTTTAATGTCTCCTATCTGTAAACTTCATCCAACCTATTGACTACCTCCAATGGGTTTTGAATGTTGTACTTTCACTAAAGCTATAGGGTGATTATGCATTTGTGTAGACTTTTGTGACCTTAACCTCAACTACCTCAAAGATGAATTTACTCTACCTAGTATTGACCAACTTATTGATCTTATAGCCAACCATGAGATTTTATCTCTTATGGATGGATTCTTGGGATACAATCAAATCTTAATTTCCCTTGAAGATCAACATAAAACTACCTTTACCACCCCTTGGGGGACCTTTTGCTATAGAGTCATGCCTTTCAAGTTAAAGAACATTGGTGCAACCTACTAATGTGCCATGACCTATATTTTTCATGAAATTATCCATAAGATCATTGAAGACTATGTGGATGACCTTCTCATAAAATCCAAACTTTAAAAAGATCACTTGGCCATTCTTATGATCATCATCGAGTGACTTATCCACTATCATGTTTGTCTTAACCCCAAGAAGTGCATTTTTGGGGTCTTGTCAGGAAAGCTTCTTGGCTTCATTATCTCCCTTCATAGAATTGAAGTCAATCATTCCAAAATCAAAGAACTCCTAGACATGATTCTTATTACCAACCTCAAGTAACTCCATAGCTTGCAAGGAAAGCTTCAGTGCATTCATCATTTCATTTCTCAAGTTTTGGACTGGTGCCAACCATTCCACCATCTTCTAAAGAAGGATATCTCTTTCAAGTGGAATAAAGATTATCAAGAGGCCTTTGATTATCTCAAAAAGTACCTTTTATCACTACCTATACTTACTCCTCCTAAGGATGACCAACATTTCTACCTATATATCTCTTTCACTGACCATTCCCTATGGGCAATGTTGGCTCATCGAGATGAACAACATAGAGAACAAGCTATGTATAATATTAGTCACATGCTTGTAGAATATGAGACTTGGTATACTCATACTAAGAAACTCTACTTGGATTTAGTCTTCATAGCCACAAAGATTCATCACTACCTTTTTAACCATAAAACCTATGTCATAACCAACACTAACCCACTCAAATACATGCACTCCAATCCATATCAAAATCAACATATGGCCAAGTGGCTGATGCTCTTAGAAAAATTTGACCTTGATTTTCTCCAATAAAATTTAATCAAGGGGTAAGTAATTATCAACCAATTAGTTGAAGTACCATTATTAGACAATCAACCTCCTCCTCTTGAGTTCTTTGATGAGTCCATCGTGGCCCTATCTCAAGCAAATTTCACCTACCAAGTCACCATGTTCTTCAATGGATCAAAATGTCAATGTGGTGGGGGAGTAGGTATCATCTTTATCCCCTCTAATGGTGAACCTCTCCCTTTGTCTTTCAAGCTTGATTTTGAATGTACCAATAACATGGTTGAGTATGAAGCTTTAGTGATCGACCTTTAGACTAGCTTAGCCCTTGGAGTCAAAATAATCAATATATTTAGTGACTCTCAACTTATGGTCAATAAAATCAATTTATCTTACCAGTATAATAATGATGTCTTGCAGTAGTATTAAAAACTATTAGATGAACTCTTAGCATCCTTTGAGCACTACTGCATCCAATCAACCTCACGATCTACCAATAAGTTCATTGACACCATGGCTTCCCTTGCCTCTCAGATCCCATCTGCACCCTCAAACTCTAAGCTATCTATCATTATCCATAGGTTTACCTAACCATCCTATGTCAAAACATATTCTCCCATAATTTTTAAAGTGGAAGAGACCCAACCTGACCTTTGGTACTAGCAAACCTTTGACTACCTTAACCTTAACATAGATCCTTCTGGCCTCTCTAGGAATGGTTGAAGATAATTTATTTAGAGTACCTCATGCTATACCATTATAGGGGGAATTATTTATAAATGTGGTTTTGATTTCCTCCTCATCTACTACCTATGTAGTCATGAAACCTCTCATGCTATCAAGGAAACACACGATGGTATCTATGGGGGTCATTTTAGTGGCCTCATTGTAGCTAAGTGCATCTTATATCTAAACTATTATTGGCCTAACCTTAACCAAGACTATTTTATTTATGTGAAAAAGTGTGTCAAATACCAAAAACATGCTAATTTACATCATGTGCCTAGTCATAGCCTTCACATTTCTATCAAATTTTGGCCTTTTTCATAATAGGGTCTAAATCTCATTGGGGAAATTAATTCCCATTCCTCACAATGATACCATTCTATCATCACCATGACCGATTATTTTACCAAGTGGGTAAAGTCTATTCCTCTAGTCTCAACCAAAGTAAATAATATTATTGACTTTATCAACCATAAAATTATCTGTCCCTTCTATGTTCCTCATAAGATTATCACTGACAATGGTAAATCTTTTAAGAATAAGCAAGTCTAGGGTCTATGTGATGCATTCAACATTAAGTTTCTCCTCACACTATCACCCTCAAGTGAATGGATAGGTAGAATCCTCTAACAAAACTCTTAATAACATGCTAACTAAAATTTTTAGTACATCCAGTTAGGATTGGCATTTTCACATCTCCTTCACCTTATGGGCATATTTTACTAGCATTAGAACCCCTATAGGTTCTACCCTATTTTATCTTATGTTTTGGGTAGAGGTTGTCTTGCTTCTTGAAGTCCAAATCCCTTATCTTTCCATATATTTTCTAGATCTTATTTTAGAGGATGATTATCATCAACACCATTTAGCCCAACTAGAGCTACTCGATGAGTGTCACCTAGTAGCCCTCACCCATATTCATGTCTACCAAGAATGTATCAAACATGCTTATAACAAACACCTTAAAGTGTGATAATTTAACATTGAAGCCCTCTTCCTAAAGGAAAATCAAAATGCCATTAATATGGAGAAAATAAAGTAGGGTAAGTTTGATTTCAATTAGTTCAGACCTTACATCATAACCCATAATTATGGATCAAGATCTTACTAGTTATCTTCACTCGAAGGCCACCCAGAACCTAAGCCATTCAATGCTTTACATCTGTGCCCTTTCCTTTATTAAAAATGATCGAGTCCACCTTTTTTTTAACTTAAGCTCATCCCTTATTATCTAACCATATTCATCTCCCTACGTTATGGGCAATCAATTAAGCATAAATCATGTGATTATTTGTCACTAAAATTTACTAATCTTGAATAATGGGTACCATGACTCTACCCATGACATGGTTCTCATGGTACTTTCTACCCCTTTTTAGGATGGATTCCCATGATCATTGTCACTTAAACCTCTTTATACCTAACTAACCCTCTTGTACTTCTATATTTTCCTTCATAAAGGTGAACCACTAAGTCATCCTAAGCAAGTTTATGTCAAGCTAAATCAAACAAATAAAAAACAAAATTATGAACAAATAGTAATCATGGGTCATTCCTAGCATTCACAAATTGCTCCCTCAAAGGACAAATATCAAAAAATATTAAGCAAAAGCATATAAAATTAGACCACTCCCTCAAAGGATGGCTAAGTAAGCATTTGCCAAAAGCATAAGCAATTTCTTGGAAACTTCTTGCATTGATCAACTTCCTACATACAATAATTAATAGAGGACCCATTATCAAATTCAAAATAAAATCAAAATAATCTTGAAAGCCATAATTGGCTTTAAAATAGCATAATAAGGTGGAACCCAAAATCAACTCGCATAAGTAGACTTCTTGCATCGATCAGTCTACATAGCTTGGTATACTCTTATTTATACTAACTCTCTGGACACCTATTGAAGAGGTATATTAGTCTCATAAAAATCTTACATTTTCACCCATCTCTCATTTACACTATATGTAAGGGAATTTTGAGATCAATTGACATGATGTGGTTAAGACACCTTTTAACCAACTAACAAATGCTAATGTGAATAATTTTAAGGGCTTATGTTCATTAAGCCCATCCAACTTTGGGTTTGTTTTTAGTCCTTGTCAAAGAAGAAGAATCATAACCTCTTATTTCCTTATGGTGCCTAATTGACATTTTCATTAGGGTATTTCTCTCTTGATGACATTCTTTTTCCCCCCATCCAGTGTTGTTAATTAACCTACCTCACATGTTTTAGCATAACCATTACTAGCATAAACAATAACATGATCATAACCACAAGCATAACCATAATCATACCCATAATCACATCCATATATCTTAAACCAAATAATGTGGTACATCAAATTGGGTAAACCCATTTGAACACTACTATCCAACCTATGGAGAACTACATTCAATTTGAAGTTTTTGTTGGATATTATGTCCATAGAACTATGTAGGTAGTGTTCACTTACCTAGTGCATATGGAAAAAACCTGGCCAACCCCAACCTGAACCCTTACTGACCAACCTTAACCACCCAACTAACCATTACACCACGCCCACCTTGATGTTGGTCATTTTTGACCTAAACATTTATATGTTTTGTAATGACCTTATAGTGGTATTTTTTATTACACCGACCATTTTTTCCATGTTGACCATTTAAAATTGCACCATGTTGTGTGTGACCAAACCCTTTATGTTTTTCATAGGAGTACTTCCTACCTCAGATATCTATGTAAACACTGACCCTATCTAGAAACTTGATAGAGTAATTTGATCAACTACAATGCTATGGCCTGATTACCCTCTTAGTAGTCCTTCTAGAATTGACCCTATTTTTAACAACATTGGCTACCTTAGTCTGTGTGTGATCTTGGCTATCACACTTAGTCATATTTTTTGTGCACATTTGCATCTCGAATGCCCAACCACCTTTTTCACAACCTTGTGACTCCTTGTTAAACACTTTTCAAACTTGCACTTGATTCTACTTTACCAAATCACCTCCTAGTTTAATGGGGAATACCTCCTCCCATACTTAGGGCAATTAGCAGACCTTCAACCTAGAAATAAATTTTTGTTCCATAGTTTGTTTAATCAAGATTGTATAAAATAAGGGGCAAAATGTAGACACCAAAAATACACACACCATAATTTTGAATGTTGAGCTAGCCCTTGACCACCTTGGGACCATCTCAGGACTAATCTAACCCTCTAAACCCTAACCAAGCTCACCCATAGTCAGTTTAACTTAACTAGCTTAACCTTAACTTTTAGCCCTTTTTACCCCTCAACACTTGACCATCGATGATCAGGGTAACCATTGATAATCACCTTGACTATTGACGATCAGTGTCCACCTCCCTAACCAAAAGCAAGCAAACCATCTACTTTGATTTTCTAATTATAGCTTGTCTAAATCATATTATGAGTCTTTGCATGGATAATTTATAATTAGACAACCTAGTTGAACCTTCACTTCCACCTCTTACTTGTACCTATAAGAAGAGAGGAATAGGGAGGTGAAAACATCATCTGCAATTGTCATCAAGAGCTAGTGTATCTAGGAGCTTCTTTCTTACAAGTCAATCACCATCAACAATCTAACATTCTAGCAATCATAGTAGAGAGTTAATTTACCACCACCTCTCCATCAAGTTTTAAGGTACCATTACTCTGCCAAAATTGAGCTAGATTCTACCAACATATTAACCACCTTAACCATTCACCCAATTAACCTCTTGTAAGATAAGTATTTGATTCTCAACATTCATTTAATTTATTTCCATTTCATAACCAACCTAGGCGTTACCCACCTCTCAGAATCCATATTTTGTATCTCATCATTTAGTAATTTATCAACCCATATCTTCACATAGTGACCATCAATGGTTGCCTTTACCTTTGATAGTTTTCCCAACTACTGATGGTCAGCTTAACTACCAATGGTCACCTCAACCACTGATGGTTACCCTAAGTACCGATGATCACTGTGGTACCAAAAACTAGTAAGCTAATTTCACCCACCTACACCTAATCAAACATAATTTTTTGTGTTCCTGCCTATTCACAGACCCCTATTTGATTTTTTGAAGCATACCCCAACCCTCTAACACTAGTATTGATTAGTTTATTAATAATTTAATTATTTTTAGCATACTTCTTAATAAGATTTCTTGTATTAAGTTTTAGTACCTTTTGATTCATTGATGCAAGTGCCTTTATTTTCTATTTATAAAATTAATTATTTAAAATGTGTGGATTGATATCCCTTAAGGAATCTCTTGCTTCTAGAATCTAGCTATCACTAGGAAATCTACCCAACTATTTTTCTAGTGAACAAGTTTGATTTAGTGCTTTATTATTTGTAGGTCATCCTCCCAAGCCAAATAGGAGCTCTTCATAATCTTCTAATTTTGACGTGCACACTATCAATCAAGTTTTTCAACCATACTCATATTTAATTTCTTCTATTCCTCCTTTCCATAATAAGAAATAAATTCATTGAAACACATGTGAAATTTCTTCTATTATCATAATAGAATCATCTAAAAAATCAAATTTGAGTATGGAGCATCTACAAGTTTATTTGAAATAACTTTCCCTTGATAGCCTTTTGATTTTGGTACTTAACATCAAACTCACTTAAGAGCATGACCCATTTGGCCATGCAACCTATGAGGGTTAATTTGGACAATAACTATTTGAGAGGGTCCACTTTAGTGATAACAATGATTTTATTATTCAACATATAGTGTCACAACTTTTGGGAAGTGAACACCATTGCTAAACACACCTTATCCATAGATATATAATTATATTCAGAAGACACATGTGTGAAAATCAAATAGTAGACTACATTTTCCTTTCCAAGTTCATCATGTTAGGACAAGAGTGCCCCTAGTGCATGTTCTGTTGTTGAAATATAAAGAATTAATGGCTATCTAGGTATTGGCAATCTCAAAAATAGCAAGTTGACCAAGTATGTTGTGAGATTCACAAATGCTGATTGACATTCAAAATCCCATTAAAAAGTGACCCCTTTGTTCAAGAGGTGTGTAAATGGGTGGAACTTATTTTTCAGTTGTGAAATGAACCTATGAATAAATTGGATCTTTCATTGTAGGCTATAGAGCTATTTGAGATTAGAAGGTGGAGGCATTTATACAATGGCCTTAAAATTTGTAGGATCCACTTCAATCCATTTTTGTGATATACTGAACCCTAGTAATTTTCTCAAAGTGATGCCAAAGACACACTTCTTAGGATTTAGATGAACCTTGTAGTCATGAAGTCTCTCAAATATTCTTCATAGAACATTAAGATATCCATCATGTGTTTTTGATTTTGATATGATGTCCATTGCTAAACACACCTTCTCCATAGATGTATAATTATATTAATAAGACACAATTGTGCAAATTAAATAGTAGACTACATTTTCCTTTTTAAATTCATTATGTTGGGCCAAGAGTGCCCCCAATGCATGTTCTATTGTTGAAATATAAATAATTAATTGCTATCCAGGTGTTGGAAATATTAAAGTTGGTAGGTTGGCCAAGTATGTTTTGAGATTCGTAAATGCTGATTGGCATTCAAAATCCTATTAAAAAGTGACCCCTTTCTTCAAAAGGTGTGTAAATGGGTGGCACTTATCTGCCAGTTATGAAATGAACCTATGAATAAATTGGATCATTTGTTGTAGGTTGTAGATCTATTTGATATTAAAAGGTGGAGGCATTTATGCAATGGCCTTTACCTTTGTAGGATCCACTTCAATCCCTTTTTGTGATATAATGAACCCTAGTAATTTTCTCAAAGTGATGCCAAAGAAACACTTCTTAGGATTTAGATGAACCTTGTAGTCACGAAGTCTCTCAAAGATTCTTCATAGAACATCAGGATCTCCATCATGTGTTTTTTATTTTGATAGGATGCCATCAACATTTATTCATGAAACTCGTTAAGCACTAACTTGGATTCTCTCAAAGATAAAAAATGAAGAAACATTCCATCATAGCCTTTATGATAAAACATGTTTCTAAGGAGGGTATAATGGGCTATGCGATGAAGGAAGATTTTTTGGTCATTATTAGAAAGGTCAGGTGGAAAGACTTGGTCATGAAAATAGATATAAATGTCTTAGAACTAAGGTAGTTTAGGTGGGGGATTGGGACCAACAATGGTGTATACCCTCTCTGAATCTAGTAGTACAAGAGCAGGCTATAGAATATTTTCAATGAGAAATTGATACTCTTTAGCACTATTGGAAATTTTTATCATGGACCCAATTATCACCATTACATTAATAGATCTATCATTGGCCCATGGTACCTAAAGAGGGTATAATGGGCTATGCGATGAAGGAAGATTTCTTGGAAAATATTAGAAAGGTCAGGCATAAAGGCTTAGTCATTGAAATAATTAGAAATGTCTTAGAACCAAGGTAGTTTCGGTAGGGGATTGGGACCAAAAATGGTGCATACCCTCTCTGAATCTGGTAGTACATGAGTAGGCTATGAAATATTTTTAATGATAAATTGATTCTCTTTAGCACTATTGACAATTTTTATCATGGACTCAATTATCACCATTGCATTGGTAGATCTATCATTAGCTCGTGGTACCTATTAAAATTATAAGGATTTAAAGTGAGTCTTGAGATTATCCAAAATGTTCTTTAGGGTACAATATTGACATCTCAAGTTTGATATTGATATATGGTTTGATTAATAATCAATTGAGAATCCCCATAGACCATTAACCACTAGATATCTCACTACACTACAAGATAAAGTCCTGTAATAAGGGCTTCATACTTGGCCATATTGTTGGTATAATAAAAATTAATATGAAATGCCTTGGGAATTAGATCCCCTTGTAATGTAATCAACAAAATACCAACCCCATATCCATAGGATGTGAAGGATCCATCAAAGTATAACTTCCACTATTTAGGTTCACGTAGCCCTTCTTCTATTGTCATAATAGAATCATTTAAAAAATCAAATTTGGGTTGTTGAGTATCTATAATAGGAGCTTTTGAAAGTTCATCTACAATAACCTACCCCTTGATAGCCTTTTGATTCTAGTACTCAACACTGAAATTTATTAAGAACATGACCCATTTGGCCATGAGAACTATGAGAGTTGATTTGGATAATAACTATTTTAGAGGGTCCACTTTAGTGATAATAATGATTTTATTATTTAGCATATAGTGTCACAACTTTTGGGAAGTTAACACCATTTCTAATTATGCCTTATATTTAGATGTATAATTATGTTCATAAAACACAAGTTTGCAACTCAAATAGTATATCACATGTTCCTTTCTATGTTCATCATGTTGGTCCAACAGTGCCCCAAGTGCATGTTCTATTGCTGAAATATAAAGAATTAATGGCTATCCAGGTGTTGGTGATCTCAAAACTAACAAGTTGGCCAAGTATGTTGTGAGCTTCACAAATGTTGATTGACTTTCAACATCCCACTAAAAAGTGACCCCTTTCTTACATAGGTGTGTAAATGGGTGGCACTTATCTACTAGTTATGAAATGAACCTATGAATAGATTGGATCTTTCCTTATAGGCTACATAGATGTTTAAGATTAGTAGGTGGAGGCATTTATATAATGGAATTGACCTTTATAGGATCCACTTCAATCCCTCTTTGTGACACAATTTACCCTAGAAAATTTCCAAAAGTGATGCCAAAGACACACTTCTTAGGATTTAGACTAACCTTGTGCTCATGAAGTCTCTTAAATATTCTCCATAGAACATCAAGATGTACATCATGTGTTTTTTATTTTGATAGGATGCCATCAACATAGTCCTAAACAATATCATGCATCATGTCATAGAAGATAACATTAATAACATGAAAATATGTGGCCGCAATGTTATTCAAGCCAAAAGGCATAATTGGTCATAGAATGTGCACCATAGTATGGTGAACATAATTTTATGCTGGTCTTCTAGAACTATCTTGATCTGATTATATCTTGAGAATCTATCCATGAGGGACAAAATGTCATAATACCTAGTATTAAAATTGATATTGGGCAGAGGAAAATCATCTTTGGAACATGCCTTATTGATATCTCTAAAATCAATACAAATGCATATATCTTGTGGTATTTTTCTTACTAGGACTATATTTGATATCCTTTTAGAATAGTCCACTAGTCTGATAAAGCCAACTCCTAATGGTTTTTTCAATTTTGCTTTTACCAAAAGAGCAGTGCATGGATGCATATTTTTCAATTTATGTTTGACTAACTTAGCATCTATATGGATAATAAGTTGATTCACAACCAAGTTAGGGTCTATGCTTGGCATGTTAGAATAATCCCATGCAAAGATATCAATAAAATCTTTTAGAATGGTGACAATGTAGTCACGGTCTTCATTAGTGAGGGAGGATAAGAGATAAACAATTTTGGGATTATTATAAGTCCCTAAGTTCAATTTAATGGTATTTTATATGAGGAGCATATAATCATCCTCTAAGATGGTGGATAGTGCCTGATCTTGATCCTCTTCTTCCACTTCATCTTCTAGCTATCCTTCCCAAAGCTCTAGATAGTGAGACAAATCTGAATCTACCAATTTAAATAATGGCCAACTAACACATATCTCTAGAAATTCAAGAGTGAGATGCTCAAAGATTTTATGTTGTTTTGATATGATATTGGCATTGGCTATAGAGCTAGGACTTGGTAGACATTGTGCATCCTTTGTAAATGAGTAAAATTCTCCATCCAAGAGCACCTGAAATAGGTTTTCACTCAAGGGCTTGTCTATTTCTTTAGTATTTCCCTAGATAATGAGCACATTAAAGAGGTGTTCACCTAAAGATATCGATGTTTTATCTTTTTTGTGACCAAGAAAGTTTTCCTGCTCTCCAAAGTAGGTAGAAGAGTCCAAAGAGAATTCAAAGCCTTGCTTATGATCACCAATTAGCAATCCATATTTGAGGCCCATGTATTCTATAATAGATTCCTCATTCTAAAATTCATTGATGGGTATAACATAATCTTACTGGTCCTAATCAATGAGGTCGAGATGGTAAAAGTAAAGGGGACAATGTGATGTGATGGTCATAATGGAGTTAGATTCAAATAGGTTAATGTCAATTCTTTTTCATAAATACTATAATAAGTCACTGCATCACTGCCAGGAGTCTCATTATTAGTTGATTTAGAATAATAATTATCTAAATACATAAGGTCACCCCTAGGTGGTATAAATCTGAGACCTTGACTCATGTTAGGTTTACCAACTAATAATGGTTCCAAGATTCGTTACTCTCATGTCCCAAGGCCTTTACATGTATAATAAATTTTCCATTATCCAATTATAGATAGGATACTTAGGGTTATAAAAATAGTCAGCAATTCCATCAAAATATAACTAGTTTCCTTCAATAAAAGCTTCACAATCTTGATTTGGTGAAGTAGCAGGTACAAATACCATTGGTGGTTTTTGTGTATCTTTTTTATTTTACCAAATGATGTTGGGATTGTAATGGATTTAGGAAGGATTGGGTTTGTTAATAGACTTAGGAGACTTAAGAAACTTAGCAATGTGAAAGGCATCTTTTAGATGGTAGGTAGAAATGCTTGCATCCTCAATAGTGACCTTTTGTGTAAGTGTTACATGAAATAAATTAGCCGAAGTGGAAGTAAGGTCAATTGGGTTGATATAATTATACTTAGGTGGTTGTAAAACTATTTATATGTTATTATTTGATATAAATTTAGAACCAAGTCAATATTTATAATTATAAAATTTATCCTCTAGGTGTTTGCAATAATGGTAGGGATATAGATCAACAGGAATGGTAACCTCAATCCCATTATGGGGGAACTTGAGGCACTAGTGTAAGGTGAATGGGATAGCCTATACTTCATGGATCTAAGGAAAACCAAGAAGGATGTTATAAGGAAACTCATATCCATAATATGGCATAAATTATGATGGGATACAAACCCAACCATGATTGACAAATAGATAGTTCTATAAGATTCCCTCTTGGTGTTGTCATATGCCTTGATCATGATTGTCTTAGGATAATTGTCCTTGGCAGTATAACCCAATCATTATATTAACTTGAGTAACACTATGTTTATCCCTAAATTATTATCTATAAGAACCCACTTGGTTTTATGATTTTCAATGATGACCTCAATATACAAGGGGTTGTTACCACTAGGACCAAGAGTAGACATATCTCTTTGATCGAATGTAACTTGGAAGAAAGGAGATAAATTCCTTACAAGTATTTGAAATTGTTTAGAGTTGACATCCTAAGGAATAATTGACTATTTAAGGAAGTCATTCAAAATAGTTTGGTAGACTTATGATGTACATAAAATATCTAAGATAGAAATTTGCATATGGGTTTTACTTATTTGGTCTGAGATAGTATATGACATTTTAAAGGAAGGATGAGAGGGTTTAGTCTTGACTTGTATAGTTTTCAATTTTAGATTCAAAGACATAGTTTTCATATTTGTTCTAGTGTTGGAAGAGGGTAAAAGGCCATGGAGAGTGAATCATGATTGTCTAGTTTTGATTTCATAATATAGAGTTGGCAAAGAGCCATTATAATTAGAAGAAGAAGGCAAAAGGCCTTGAATGGTGATATACAAGTGTCTAGTCATGTTTATGCAATTTTTAGTCAGTATTGGGCCATTATAATTAGAATAAGGAGGTCCAGATATAGTAATAATAAAAATTAAGGTGCAATGGAATTGCTTGAACCTGATGCAACATTACTTGAAGGGGAGGGTGTTGACCCTATAATGGGGGATCTAGTACTTTTAGAAGCATTGGATAGTTCATGAGATTTGATGGTGATGGTGGTAACATGATTTGCAAAAATACATCTCATGGTGGTATTATAATCATATGGCATGTTATTATAACCCAAGTTATTAGCATGGGTATTATAATCCTAATTATGATCATACTAATTATGATTTTGGCCTTGTGTTTATTGACACTAGTTTTGATCTTGATTTTGATTGTTTCTTACTGGTTGCTAATTATGTTTAGGAAATGGGTCTTCATAAATGTCCATGTCATGATTAGTATTTTGGGTCGTATGTTTCACTTCAATTTCACCACTTGTAATCAATTCCTCAATAAGATGCCTCAATTGAACACATCGATAAATACCATGGCTGATAACACGATGGAAATTACAAAACTCATCTTACCAATACCGGTTAGGTTTAGGTTGATCTTTAGGGAATGGCCATGGTGTAGGCCACACAATTAGATTGGATGTTATGATATTTTGGAACACGACCTCAATAGGCTCTCCTAGTTTGATGAATATTCTATATTTATTGAATATCCTTCATGGAGGAACCCTTTGAAAAGTGGTCAATGGATTAGGTGGAACTAGTTACACATTTGGAGCTGGTGGAGCCTAGACTGCTTATACACGTCTAGATTCTATCACTCTATTTCCCACTATTTTCTTGTTGAACTCTTTAGGTTTTTTTATATTAATAACTTAAACATGTGATTGCGCTTGATTAGACCTTTGACCTTGTGAATAAATCTTAATAAGGACTTTATCAATAAGTTCCTTCTTAATTTACACACCATTGTCTATGATTTCCTCAAACGTGTTTGAATAAGTGAGTCCTAGGTTATGAGTCACCTCAAGGTATAAGTTTTGTGAAAAAATATTATCTAGATATTTATTTAGAAAATTATGTTGGAAACATCCAACTAATGCTCTCCATCATTATAGATATACTGCAAAGCTTTCTCCATCATGTTATTGTGTTTTGCATAAGTCAACCATAGTCATCTCATGTTCAATGTTGTAATAAAAATAGTTGAATTTTTTAGATAAATCATTCCAATCTACCAACAATACCTTAGGTAATTTGAAGATCCAATCCAAAGATTTCCCAACCAAATTGCATGGGAACAAGTGAAGCAAATAAACACTACTATAGGCTATTTCTTAGCACAGTATGAAAAAGGCATGGATAGGTTCTCGAGGGTTACCCTTCCCTTTGTATTTATAAAATTTAGGTGCCTCAAAATGAGGTGGAAAGTGGAATTAGATAATAATTAAGTCAAATGAATATGGACATATCTCATCAAACTTATATTTCTTGACTTATTTTCTTGTCTCCAACCTTAACATGATTTCCTTCATCGAATTCCACTCCTGCATCTTTGATGCATTTATATGTGGAATATAAATTTTTTGGGGTGGTATGTGCTCTTGTTGCATCATTTTTTTAGGGATGGAAATCTTGTGATATGAAACTTTGTTCTGGTTTACTCCTTGAGTTGAGTAAGTCAACTACTAATTCTTAGGTGGTTGATAATTTTTTTTTGAAATGTACCACTATGAATTATAAGTATATTATTGGTTTTGAGGAGTTTAAAGTTGATTCACTAAAGGACATGATAGTTGGGATGAACTTGCCAAATTTTTTTGAACAACACCCCCAATATGTGTTGAGTTTTTCATCCCTTGGTTCTGTGAAGGGACAAGAGCCTCTTGGTGATTGAAGAATGTATGCTCTATGTTTGGTGAAACATGTTGTGAAGCATCCTTAGGTTTGTTTTATTCATATAAAATTCCATGATCTATCATAGATGTAGGCTCAACTAGGGTATGATGTGTTTGATTTATCATATTTTATTGCTCTTTGGAAGTATTATTGTTAATCAAAGTTGTAGCCAAAGAGTTTGTTAAGTCCACAATAAGCTATTTTGCATATAGTTGATTGTTTTATTGATCTTGGTAGAAAAATATTGATCATTGGGAGTAGAATCTATGAGTTTTTATTTTCACTTGCTAGAAGAAGCAATATTGGATTTTACAATGTGAGCAAGAGATTGTTCTTGCTATTTTTGTTTTACCCTAAGAAATTTGTGAAATTATTCCATCAATAAATCTATTGGTAACCTATCACCTGATTATATCAACCTTGAGGTATTCATCTTTGTCTTTTAAGGGTTGATGTTCATAATAATATTCTTTAGACCCTACGGTTATTGAGATATCTTTGAACACAAAGGAGTTATCCTATCTATCATAAAAATTGTCATTCTCGTAACTAGGGCCATAAAAGACCCCACTACGAGAATAACTTTATGTCATGCTTGGAATATTGTTTTCCTCATTTGTTAAGATGAAAATTATTATTTTTAAATGTTTAAAAAGAGTGTTTGGATTTATTCAAAAAAATGACAAGGTAAAATGAGACTCTAAAAAAAGAAGTGGTGTAGTACCATATAATTAGAAGAAAGTGGTTACAAATTTACTCAACTTTGGTGGGTTGAAATCATCAAATTAGAAGAGGGTAAGATAACTTTGAAACCTAAAGTGCAAGCTAGCATAAAAAACTTAGGTCAAAGATACATCAATACCATAAAATCTAGTTATTAATAAGACTAATTGTGACTATAAAGTTAGACGAAGGTATTTATGATTAGGAAGATATCAATGAAAACTAAGAAGATTAAAATATGAATTAACACAATAAATACTAAGTACAACACCAAAACCAAATGGGAAGCACAACAACACCACATGGAAATAATATAAAATGGTCTAAGAACTTAGAGCATGAGTGAATTCAAGATAATATAAGTCCACAATGAGAATAAAGTGATTATGAGTCTAGTTAAAGGCCTTCAATCTAAATGAGAAATCATACCCAAATTACTCAAACCTAGTGCAAAAGGTAAATTGATAGCACCTTGGATTAGAACTTAGAAAGATGAGATTTTGAATTTAGATAAAAAATGAAGGACTTTGAGATTTTGTAATGTTGGCAAATCATTTAGACTCAAATGGATAGCATAAAAATGCTGTAAAAAAACTATAGACACAATGCCCTGAATAATGTTTTGAACAAGGCAAAATGTGATTTTAATTTGGTCAGCATAATGCCTCTTTATTCAAATAAAAATATGTATGACGAAGTGTTTGGTTCTTCAACGTGTTTTGGATTTCACACAAATAGTTTTAGACTCAAAAAGACCAAACAAGTCAAGGATAAAATGATAAATACACCTAAGTGTAACGTATTAAATCCTAAAATTAACAAAGTTGCATGGTATTGTTTAATTCCACCTATATACAAGCTCTTGATAGGATTTTCATTGTTAATTTGAAAGTAAAAGCATTTTAAAATTAGGGTTTTTAGACCCCCTCTTCTCTTAAGAGTTTGTACAATTATATAGAACTTTGGGTTACTTGCCCTACATCAACAGTATGTTTATGGCAAGTGGGGTATATCTAAAACTAAATTTTCATGCATCTAGATGGTCCTAAGTGTGGTTAACACTAGATATGCTCATGTTAATTAGATATATGTCAACCAAATTATTATGAAAATGTCTTGTACTTTTCATAACCACTACATCCATCAATTGCTCAGTGTAGTGTGATGTTTGAGTTACCCATTAACCACTAACAGAGCTTGTTTTAATCACTCAAAACAAGCATCCCAGTAGGCCACCCTCAATTTTTATAACTCACCATAGAGTGGGGTTAAAATAATGATGAGAAATGAATTCCTGGGTCAATGCTTCCCTAGAGAACCCATGAGGAGGTGATGAACTCCCATTCATAATCCAAAGAGCATAAAAATAAAGACAAGTAAAAAGACTTTATGGTCATTTTAGTGTCATCCAAACTGTATAGATTTGAGGAGAGCCCTAAAAACTTTATTTTCATGCCTTTGGATAAGGCACCAAATGCAAGGAATGAATATTTTTTGTCACCTGATTTCCTTAAAGTGGATGAGGGTAGAACATATATGAAACACTCATTTTGATAAAATCAAACACTTCTATAAACAAGCATAAAAGTAGAACTTTTGAGAGTATTTAGATAATGCGAGAGTTTATTTTATGACACAAAAATGAAGTATGAATGAATTTTGCCTTTGTTTTTCTTATGAAATGGAGGCTAAGTGACTTAAATCCTACAAAAAAGATGTTAGAAGTCTAAAATTAAGGTGTACAATTGTTAGAAAAACTTCTAACTTGTTGTTTTAAGTCTCTATTTTTTTTGTATAGGTTGATATCTCCATTCCTCAGTGCATTCCCATTATTCAGCAGATCAATCTCATTGAAAGACAAAATAAAAGAAGCACTGGTTTGTGACCTTACCAATTGATAGGGTGATATCATTGATTAGCAGGGCAATCCCATCAAAGTATAGGACATTTCTATTGAAATGACAAAAATTAATAAAAATAAAATAACAACCACCTTCCAATTTCTAGTCTAGGATGATCTCTCCATTTTACCAATCGATCTCACCAATCTACAGAGTGATCTCATTGATATGTAGTGCATTCCTATCAGTATATAGATCAATCCCAGTGATTCATAGTGCAATCTTGATGATCTTGTAAAACACACAAACAAATAGAGAGTAAATAAAATCAATCATTCCATTCACGGAGGTGTTTTTTCCATTTCAAAGGGTGATCTTACCAATGTTTAAGTTGATCTTGCTAACTTATAAAGTGATCCCACCATTTTACAAGTCGATCCCCCCATTTATCTCAAAATCCATAGAAATGTAAAATGAGAGAAAAAGAAGTGTAAAACAACCTCCAAATAGGGTCTACATGCAAAATTAAAAGTTATAAAGACTTGTGTGAGGTACGAGTCCCATTGGGTGTGCCAAACTATAGAGTAGGATTACAAGATGTGTTAGTCCATGCGTTAGTCAAGAAAATATCTATAAAAAAGCATATAGATAATAAAACATCAAGCCCACTCCCTCATGGGGTGTTGATAATGAATTCTAAGAGATATTTAAATAAGGAATACTACCAAACCTTCCAAATAATATCCCTCTTTCCAAGAGTGACCAAAAAACATGTTTTTCTTTGAATTTGGTGATCCAAGTTTGCATTAATGATGAGTAAAATGCTCTTCCATTATTTCCTAGTGTACCAATGGCTTATGTTCATAAGATTTGTTCAATTTATGCAAATAGGTAAAGTTTTATGGTAATAATTATGCATACTAACATTACACAATTCAAGCTTTAAATTGGTGGTCTTGTCTTACTTATTTATATCTTTCTGAACATATTCAGGATCGGCCATGACCATCCATCTTGAGATCATGTGTGGCCATAAACTGATTCAATTTTGGAGGGAAAAGCCATAATTAATCCCATTAATATTTGGCCCAATGGGGTATTGATGAGGCATGAGAGAGCTTAATCTTGATATTTGTTCTATTAATGGTCTATGGATGCCACCCCATTGATGATGTCATGGGATGATGCATATTTGAGGAACAAATTTATAATAAATAGATTTTCAATAACTTCCATGGATTTTTCACTTAGGCTCTTGATTTGGTTTAATTTGCTTAATTTTCTAAAATTATTTAGAAATCTATTGCACGCTTAATCAACCTAGTTAGAAATGTAATTTTATTGAGTCATAATCTCATTAAAGTATAATCAAAATAAGGTGTCAATTATGTATAGAAAAATACCCCAATTAGGTCATTATGGATGTGAAATAACATATACACGTGATGTGTACTACTAAATTAGAAGAATTTAGTGGTCTAGAGTGTCATTTTATGTGGTTATAATTTGATGTGAATTGATTTGAGAAAATATAATAATCACATAAAATGAATTACTCCATTCAAGGATAAATTAACCTAAATTAGCACCTGTATATGACAAGTTCAAACCATTTAACACGTTTTAGTGATTTGGCCCTGATTGTGCATTGTCATAGAATGTTACTTAGATTGATAATTTACAGCATAATAGTGATAGGAATTAGATGTATAAACTCAAATATATGTGTCTATTCCAATTAATGGGGGAGGTTTGAATTAGAATAAACAATCTTCTAGTTAATAAAATTTATAATCTAAGAAACTTCAACTAAAAAATCAAAACATGGAATGTAAAATACCTTGAGTAGAGGGTCGAGAAGACACTGACAGATGAAATGTTGGGGTTTGTTGAGATTTTTCAAGGCCAACCTATATCAATTTTGAGTCAACTAAAAAAATCAAACAAATAAATAAGATAATGCAAACTTGAAAGTTAAAATTTCATTATGCATTTATTATTGAAAGTTATAAATACGAAACCTACATGTGGAGATGATATGGAAGAAACTCTTAGACATTTTGAAATATGAAAAGAATGGAAGGATGATTTTGTAGACTCAAAATATATAGATGATTTAGGTGCATGATTAACTTTTGAAGTAGCTTGTTTTCATGTCATAAAGGTATAAAATCTTACCTGTAATAAACAAAGAAATATTAAGCTTTAAATTTGAAACAATTTATAAACTAAACCATTCAGGTGATTCATTTGAATGGTAAACTAACCTTATGCTCATTAATAGACAAATCATTTTTGCTCATTTTTGGATGTAACATAGTTAGAATCATAATTTTTTAAAGGTCATATAAGGCCTCATAGTATAGGTCAGAATAAAATTGGAATAGAAAATTGTGGAATTGGGATTGGTACAAACATAATTCAATTCTATCCTAATACTAGAAGAAATAAATGTCCATCAATCATATCTCAAACTCAAAAGAATACTAATAATGTAAAAAACAACCCAAAATGGAATGTCTAATGGTATTCCCTATAATACTATTACTGCAAAGAAAAATTAAACCAATGCTTAATAAATGGATCAAAAATGTCATCAACATAGAGGCCCTATTACAAACTATCTGAAATTAATGTGAAAAAATATGAAAAATTCAAAAGGATAAAAAAATATAAAACTTGAATTTTAAATATAAAAAATAAATTTACATACCAGTTCAATCGATCTGTAAGTTGAAAGTTGGCTCTAAATATTTCTTGTCATCATCTATCAACATCTATTTTGGAGTTATAGGGTTAGTGTTGTGGAACAAAATCCATATAAAATTATGAATGTATGTAACTGAGATACCAAAAGAGATCAATATGGAGTCGATGTTCACTTTAAACGTCATCTCACTAGTGCCATAACAAGGCATTAGTAATTTTAGAAAGCTAGTGTCTATTTTGTATTGGGGCATGTACAATAGGCCATCAAAGTTGTATTTGGAAATCCAATTATTAAATGTGTATAGCTATTATACCAAATTCAAAATATCAAGGTATAAAAAATTATTTAAAACATATTTTCTTGTCAAATCCATGGCATTATACTCTAGAGTAGGTGGATCATGGATGTGATTGGATGCAGGAGTAGGTGAATAATTGTGTGGTTGGTGTGCTTGTGATACGTTAAACACTATATAAAATGATGGGGGACAAGAAAAATATTCTAAAAAATGGTTAAATGAGGGAAAAGGGGGGTATTTATAAGTGTAGGGAGATAACCAACAACACAGGCTACCCGATCACACTAAAAAAGTAGCATGCAGATAAATAGACTCCATACCAACCAACCAAATTAGATGATATCTCCAAGATAACAACATCATTTGACAACACTAGTTAGGCATGCCACATAGTATCACTATTTGACACAATGGTTCAACATCACCATTTAATAGCTTCATTTTGTAACACTGTTTAATAAAACTATTCGATAGCACTATTTGGCCCATCTGTTCAGTGCTGATGTTGAATAACATCATTCGATAACATCATTCAATGGCCTTATTTGATGTTCTTTTTTTGGTGCTACCAAATGGTTGTATGAAAAAACAAAAAGAAAATTTAATATTATATGTCCTTACTCTCCTCCTGATGGATTCTCCACCATGCATATTAGGTTTTCCATGACTGTAACACAATTTTCTATAGATTTGCTAAAGAATTCCAAGAGTTTTTTTGATAGGGACTCTTAAAATTTACCCTAATCTTACTTATGGTATGAGGAAGAGATATAAGCTACATATAATAACAAAATCATGGTTGATCGATAAATTATTGATATTATCACAAATATATTAAGTGAGATTACTTGGAAACTACAAAAAACTAGAAGGAAAGTAAACATACACACATGAAAAGGTTTTAACCTAGAAACCCCAATGTTGTAAAAGAGTACTTGGAAGTGGAAACTACACATATTCATGATCTTCCTTCAATGAAATGAGTCATTTACAAAGAGCTCATAGAGCATACAAATCCCACTCTCTAATGTCTCTTATATTCCTTATAATATGAATAATAAGTACATGTAACATAGAATAACATAGTCATCACTAACATATCACTCATTGCTACTCTCATAGAAAATTATTAACCCTTTTGTAGCTAATTCAATTCTAAAAAAATATATCTAACTAGAGTGTTTTTAGCATACATTAGATTGAGAGAGACCATTTTAATAACATACACAACTAAAATGGAAAGGAAACTGACACAATCAAAGGTTTAAGCATGAGAACCTCATCACTGAGGAAAACTAACTGGAAGTGGAAATTACACATCTTATTGATCTTCCTTCAATTAAATGAGTGAATTAAAAATATATTATAGAGCATACAACTCCCACTCCTTGATGTCTCCTATCTTCCTTATGCTATGATGAATAAATACAAGTAACATTGAATAACATAGTCATGGCTGATTGATCACTCACTTCTATTCTCACCGATGTTCTACACTATTCTAGATATTTGATCCATAATCATTAATAAAACACTATTATTAGAATTATACACTATTATAGATATTTGATCCATAATCATTAATAAAACACTAATATTAGATGTATAAATCCTTAGCTCACACCCTTCTTAAGCATCCAGATATGTCTCTTCAAATACCATAATTTATTGAAACATCTCGAATGAGAATAACATTTAGATCAACCCATTAAATTGACTATTAAAATTCCTCGAGTGAATTTGTTACTTCCCAGAGACCAATAATTTCAAAATCATTGGTTGATATAGGTGGTAGTTGATAGTCTAGGAAATACTCACTTTTTAGCCCTAAAAGTTGAATAAAAATTATTCCTTGGTGTTTTTTTTGAGTTTTTAATGATGTCACTAGATATTTATAGATCAAAATGAGACATATTTATAATCACAAATTTGAATTTAAGCACATACTCACTAATAGGATAATTATGACCTTGTTTAAGCTGAACTAGATGTGAAAACATGACCTTTTCTTTAGTGTTAAGAGAAAAATGAGTTAATAAACTATTGAAGATTAGTATTTACATTGGTTAATTATTTACCATAGCATAAATAATACTTATTATTCATAAATTACCATATGGATAAATAGGATAATATAATTAGTTAATAATATATTATTGTTGTGTAACAATAATATATATTAGGAGTTTATTATATTATGTTTGTACATGAGTTTGGAGTCAATCACCCAACTCAATAACTTAGGAGATTGCAAGATATTTGTGGGGGGAGTAATTTTAGCAACCTCCTAAAATATAAGACCACCATCTCCTATATATTTTTAGTAGTGTGTAATAGAATTTATTATGTGATTAAAATTTTTGTTTGTAATATGTGTTCTGCTCCTCTAAATGAGACAAATCTTCATATAAGATCTTCAAATACCTAACAGTGGTATCAAAGAAGGCTATTATCAGAGCATGATTCTTTGATGGAGAATTATAAATATTGAGGGGTAGTCCATAGTTCTATGTTGCCCTGGTTCATGGTTTTGAGATTATTTGTTAGAATTTTTAATCATATATTGTTATTATTATTTTATTGTAGTGTAAAGAGGGTGTTTATTTTATTAGAGTGCATTGGCTTATACACCTGTATTAGTAATGATTTGAGTCCATTAATTTTGATAGATATTTACATCTAGTTAAAGCCACTTTATAATTGAACCTCTGTGTACTATCATTGCTTGCAGATCTATTCAATTATTCATGCTTTTGTCTAGTTGCACCATCCTCTCAATCTGAACATATGACATTTTGGTTCATGCATTTACTTTACATTTTGATATGTGCATATAGTGTTTTGATTCAACACTTATATTTTATCTTCACATAAGAGTGAATAAAATCATTTATTGTATCCATTGAATAGTTACATACTACTTAAATAACTCAGACACATGACTTTTCTCCCACAGTTTAAACTCTGACATGACAAACTATCGATCTATCACCTATCTAATAACTACATAGACGTTCTATGCCATTAAATTTGTGCACATAAAGTTTTTTATAGTCCAAGTTGTTATGAAGGAAATAAACCCGCATTTTAGTTTTTAATTTTATGAGTTTGGTCAAAGTTTGAATTATTTGTCTTTAAGTCTATTTATTTTTCATTTTATGTATAAGATTTTATTTGGTTTTAGGTTATTAATTTATGCTATTTACAAATATTGGGTCCATAAACATTATAGTGTTATGTCATGCATTCAAGAGAATGTTATAAACTCAAAATTAGGTTATAATTATTTTGGCAATTATAGTGTTTTGTTCAATTTTATTATTGAGTCATTGTATGTTATTCATTTCTTTTTTTTAGAGAAGGTAAATAGATTTGTTTGGTATTTTCATAACCATTGAATGGTTAATGTTGTCAAAAAAATCCAAAGTGTCAAAGTAACCTTTAAGTCAGTTTTAAATTGTGTCATTTTTTATCAAAGAGTCAAAGTCTTTTTGAGTCAATATTTGAGTCGTCATTATCAAAAATTATAAAAAATATTACCTTGTAGACATATTTTCGTGCAACCCTAATGTCTAATTTATTGTTTCACATTGAGGGAGGAAGTAAACCTAATGTGGAAATAATTATGCTTCACATCTTCATCGAATGAGTAAACAAATTCAAAAAAAGGAGGTTGAAGGCACTGGAGGATGGAGGCCATTCAAGCCTCTCATTAGCCACTAGAAATGGAGCCACTTCTGATTTAGTGGTATGTATTTTTCCAATTGTATGGTGTGGCATATATATTTATTTTCTTAGTGTGGTTTTTAATAAGAACAAAGGCTCATTTATATTCATTTGTGAGTATTTCTCATGTAACCCCTTTTGTAGAAGCATTATAGAATATTGATCAAAATGTATTATAGAAATCATGATGTAAAGGTTATTGGTAAACCTATGGAAAACCATATGTTTAAGGTTTTTGGTGAACCTACAAAACTATTTGTGTAATGTTTTTGGTGAAACTAGAAAATTAATTGTGAAAGGTTATTGGTACACCTACATAATGAATTAGGTAAGGTTGTTGGTTGAATTAGGTTAAAACCATCATAGAACAAGTATGGAGGATGAACAAAAGCATAGGTATTTATTCATGCATGGGCCTATTTTATTTTCTCTCTCTCTATCTATGTTTTTTTCTCATTATGGGATACAAATGTTGGTCCTATTATTTTTTTCATGGGTAGAAATAAAGGGCCTACCATTTATCCTCTTTATTTTTGTGTGCCCTTTTGCTTGTGGTCACATCCTTTCAGTATTTTGATTTATTTATCAATTGTTTCCCTTTCTCTTTTTTGGATTTTAGCATCAATGGGTATTTAATTTAAACATGTGAAGAATTTATATACAAATCATTTATGAGAATTTTAATAAGAGGTTCCAATCCAACCATGACAATCATCATTGAGGTTCCTAAGAAGTTTGTAATTTATTTATAGTTATTCATCTTTAAGTCTAGGCACACTTTACATTGATTTATCATTGTTCAAGGACTTTCATCACATATTATACCAAAATAAGGCATAAATAAATGTGCATGTAGTTGCATTTCACACTTAGGAAAAAGGAGGTTGAAGACATTACTCAATTTATCCATTCACACTGAAAATGAACCATGAGGGGTCTAATTTTAGAATGCAAAATATGTAGTTATAACACATTTATGGTCTCCTAACCCACATTATTCTTTCATTCTCCTTTGCATTATGTTTCAATTATGGAAATATAGGTCAAGATAATTGGAGAAAAAAAATCATATATTCATATACATAAATTCTAAAAAGTGAAAATATAGATAGACATGACATCAAATTGTGAAATGGTATAAAAAGTTACAAAATCCATAAAATTGCATCATACAAAAATGGTGTAGGAGGACATGAATGATGGTGGAATCAGAGCTTCAAATTCATAACATAGTCAACAATAAATCCACACACTCCATATTTAGATTCAAAAATTATAATTTCATATTCATCTACAAGTCTACATAGTCCATATTTTCATTCAAAAATCATAATTTTATTTTAGGTGTGATTGTCCTTTGCATTGGCTTTTTTTAAAAGTTCAATTGTCAATTCAACATTTTCATTTTGCATGTTTACTATTTTTAAAAATTGTGCAAATCTTGAATTACTATTTTAAACTATTGAATGGTAGATCTTCCTTGTGATTTTTCACCTTGTTGTTAATGATATTTCACTTAAAATAAAAATGGGGTAAAAAACAAGGTGACAAAGTTATAATTCAAATAGATAAAACCTTATGAAAATAAACATTTAAATCATCCCAAGGTGGGTCTTGTTACATCTCTAATATAATTCAAGTGTGTAATTAAGAAAAAAGTGAATCAAGATCAACATCAACCAGAAATGGAATAATCATCTACTAGTAAACCTCCAAAGAAAAATCAATTTAGTTATACATATCTTTGCATCAGAGACATTAGTTCAGAATATGATGAGTTATTATTAAAGTGTTCTAATTTTATTAATAACGTGCCAAATGTGCATCAATGTATCATCCATTTTGACAATTTGATACTTGATTTTATCATTGGTTAACATGTGCTAACATACCTTGTGCTTCAACATTTCATATTTTATTCACATAATTGATAAAGGACTTACATTATATACCTATGGTCAATAATTCACAATTGGTTCTCGGGACATTATGGTGTCATTTCCTTTTCTATTTCACATTGATTTTCCTTTTACTTTCTTGACTAGACATTTTTATTTGACTTTAATAATCTACATTATTTCTTGTCACTTGGCTTTGATTCTTTCTTTCTAATTGTTCCTCCTGGGAGTTTTATTTCCCAACATTTTATTTTCTTATTTTTCAATTTACTTGTTGTTGGTTCTTATCTTGTTTGGTCACCACATCTCCTCAAATCATAAAATCCAAAAAAAATGAAAAACATAAGAATAAAAATAAAGTGTGCCTTTATATTTTACATAATTTCATGTTTATCTAAGTTAGATATTTACATATACATGTTACACACATGTTTCTAATGGTATGATTTTAATGGATAAGATGTAGTATAGACATGTTATGTATGATCATGGACTTATAGATGTTATGTGACTACATTTATGCCTAGACCCAAGGGCATTGTCACATTGATGATATTGCTTATACTAGGGGCACCTTTTCAATATGTTTATGGTAATATCATTCTTGATTTCCATTTATCATGTATGGAAATACTTAAATTTATTAGACATATCTTTATCTTGCCTACATATTTATTATTGTGTTATAAGGATATATAAATTTTCTTGCTACACATGATCATTACATAGTTACATTGTTTGTTCTCTTATGTGTCCTTTTTTTGATGGATTACCTATATATGCATGCTTGTATTTATGTGTGCATATGGATATTTCTTGTTGATGTCTCCTCCAATGTTATCCTTAGAGGATCCTTTAGTCTTCATGTCATGTTGTGACCATGAAATTATGGGTGTGTTCAATGTTTGAATTTATTTGATATGTAGTTACACACATGATTATGATTGCTTGTCTATAGTATGTGATATATTATGCTTGTTACCTATTGATGTGTGTTTTATGCACACCTAGGAAACCTTACGAGGTAGCCTCTAACATTTTATGATATCAGTAAAGGTGAACTACACTCTAGGGCATGAGTTATAGGGTATTGGTTTTTACAGTAACCTTTAGTGGAATGGCAATTAGCAAAGAAACTATTAACCCAGATGGTTTGGATATGGATGTGAATCCTAGATCTACTTAAGATATATGGGATGATGATGGATTTATTATAAAGTGGGCATGACTCAAAGAAACCACAAATAGATGGAAGGGTAAGGTAGAAAAGAGAATATATAGACAAAGAGCATGGATTATTTATAACTGGATTTAAAATAAGGGTAATCACCATGAACTAATGCTTTCAACTTGCTGCTTTGGTACATAGAAATGATAAACACAATAAATAAGTATGAGGGATAAAATGCAATTAACTAAAATTTATTAGCTAAAGATTATTTTTACTTAGATTTTTTTTGCATACCTTAATAAAAGATTATAGATAATAAATATAAAACACCTTTGACTAGCTATAGCTCAATCTAGGAAGTTGCATAAAAATGGTGCTTCTACACAAATTTAAATGTTAGCCTAATAAAATTGTTGCATGAAAGAAATATTTATCAACCTAAAAATACTACTACACATTATTAATTGACCTAATATTATTAATTAGCCATAAGTTACTTGAAATTGCTATAGCACATATCAAAGAATTAAGCTACCAGTTAGATCAAAACACATAATCAATATAACATAGAAATGAAAGAGACAATCATACAAAGCAAAATTGCATAATAACTCAAAGGATTTCTTATCTATATTGAATGTTAAAATTTCTCCTCCTTTTGAAATATGGGGGAGACATGTATATATAGGCTTGGGATGGGTATGCCTCATCTCTGAATCCATGCTCAAAGTTTCACCTCCATTAGGACATATTGAAGAGTCATTCATGACATACATGGCCATGATGTAGCCAACCATTCAAAAGAGATAAAAATTATTACAACCAAATTATTTTATAATCAACTAATGCAATTACAAATGAAATTACTTATAAGGAGGTAGTTATAATTATTTATACTTGCACTATTGTAGTCATTGCAGTTGTAACTAGAATTATAGTTGTGGTTATCCCTATAATTTGGGAAGAAGTTACAACTAAAATGTTTGATGGAGGTATTGTAGTTGGGGATGCCTACTTATTTTCCTAGATTTGAATGTATAGAGTATGACTCACATAAAAATGCATCTCAATTTATTTGAATTCTAATAGAGGTCTTTTGAAGATCTAGGGGAATATATCCATCAATTTGTATGTGATTTCTTCTATTTTCATATTTTAAATTTACCTTATGAAGTCTCACCCTTTTTGTGATCCCCATTACCAGGTGATTTTCTTTCTTTTGCTTCAAGTGTTTTATCATCTCTATTTGACACTTGGAAATTTCCCACTTCCTCCAAAAACATTATCTTGTTGTTACCTGACTCTCATGTCATTTTAGGGACACGTGGTAAAATTTCATCATCCCTCTACTTCTCATGCCCTTTATTTGATTCCATTTGCTTTTTCACTACCTCAAGCTCATGAGATAATGACACTTGGAAAGATCTCATGACTATGATTTACCAAGAGTGATGTACCCCCTTTCCTTACTATGTAGGCTCTAGATGATCAAAATGATGACACATGGATGCATCTTGGCATTCTGCTCATTCGAGACTTTTAGAAAATTCTTAGAATGTTTTAATAGTAATGAGCCTATGAGATCATGACACATATATGGTTGTCATCACTCTAGTAACCTAGAACTTGGATACACTAAAAAATTAATCTACTAGTCATTAGGTGAGTGGGATTATGACACATGGATGGTTGTCACCACTTTATTGACCCATAACTTTTGTACATTGAAAATTCAATCTGTTAGTCACCAAGTGAGTGAGATTATGATAGGTGGATAGCTATCACCACTTTAATGGCCTAGAACTTTCATACATTGAAACTTTAATATTCCAATCATTGGGTGAGTGGGATTATGACACTTGGAAACATCTTGAAATTTTGCTCATCTAAGAGTGTTTTAAAATTTTCTAAGTTCCAAAAAATTCATGGGTTAGCGAGTTATCACTGGGTAACATAAAAATTTTAGAATGATTAAGTGAAATGCATATTTTATTTACTATCGAGGATCTGGGAGAGGGAGTAAATGCCACATAGCAGGCTTTGGTGACTTGGAAGTTGTCTAGGGAAAAAATAGGAAAAAAATCTAAGTAAAGAATAACCTACGAAAGATAAAACATAAAGAAATAAAACTTTGGAAAACACATAAGTCAATTAGTTTAAAAGAGGTAAAACCTAACATGATTTTGGATAAACAAGCACACTCATGAACTATTAGAGTATAAAAACCTTGATAGACATGTGAAAAATAAACCAAAGGATATAGATATAACTCAAGACATGCCTAAGCATAGCTTTGGTTTTTAATAATAAATGTGCCAACATGTAATTTTAATCTTTAATAACTAAACTTAGGCTTCCTTCCAATCTTGAAAAATAAAGGTTACTTGGAAAAGTGGGTCCCTATTTAAAAAATTTAAATGGGGGTGTGTTGGGGTATAACAAATGGTGACTCATAGGGGGAATACTCCATAATATTCAAGAACCTAGAATCTTTGGTTATCAACTATAAAGTGAACATGATAATACCACAAAAAGATAATTAAACTAGAAACATGAAAGAGGCTCCCAAAACTACATGCAACAATTAGTCTTTCTCATATCTTGGATTTATGTGTGATGGAGTGATTTTTTTAATCTTTTTTTTAAATTTTTAGCAAAGAATTGAAAGAAACTATAGGTTTCACAATGGTTTATTTGAAGCACAAACAAAAATTTAGAGAGCTCAAGAATTGCTCTATTTCTAACTAGGTGTTTATAGTCCTGACAGAGATACCTTTGATTCCCCCTCTCTAATTTTGTAAACTTGAATGATGCATGATACATTGATACTATTTCATCATACAAGTCTTTGATCACCTTTAGATTTTTATTTAGGTTTATTTAATCACTCTTTAGGATGCATTGGTTCTTTTTTTTTAGAATACAAAGGGAAAAGAGGGTCAAAAACCATTGTGAGTTGGTGTATGGGAGAAACAAAACTCAAATTTCTAGAATGTCCCTGCTAGTAGCATCCATATCAATGGTTATTTCCTCAAAACAAGTATTAGTATGGAAAGCATGTTTGACCCAAGGAATGAAAAAACTTTCTTAATTTTCATGCAATAATGAGAGCAAATTTTACGTATCTAATAAAAGTATTCAATTGTGACATGACCATGGTCCATTTCTTATTCCATACCTAAATTATGGAAGTCTCAAATTCAAGGGTGTAGAAAGCTTATAAATCAACTCATTTGTGTAATATATTTAGGCTCTTGCTTCACTTACTCTCCCTTTGGGACTTATCTTCATGGTTTTAGTATGTGAGCTCAAGCATGTATAAAAATCATAGTAGATCAGATATCATTTTGATCATTAAAGAAGGAGTCAATCAGGTTGATTTGAAATAAAAGACACCTTCTATAGACAATAGAGAACTAATCTAAGGAAATAAAAGTGCTGAAATTAGGAAAGGCTAATCTAGAAAGCATGAAAACTACCCTAATGACAACGAAAGATAGAAAATAAGAAATCTAACTATGAAAGCCATAGAATATATTCTAATTTTAAATCTACCATAGAACATGGTGTTATTCAAAGACATTTTTAGTGGGAGAAGCCATGAAGTAGTGCTTTAAAAACTACCTGTTGACTAAAAGGCTAGGTTATTACTTTTAAGGTCTTTTGAATAAAAAGCATTATTACCTAAGATCTCAGACACTTGATATGGTGTAATCCAAAAGGGAGTCAAATTATCATGTTGATCTTTCTTCTCATGATATTTATCCCATAAGAGAATTAGTTTTGAAACTTAAAAGGCATTAATCTTGGATATTTTGTCTAACCACCTTTTAAGAATGTATTGGTGTTTGCTAAAGCTTTTTTATTGCATCAGTACTTATATCCTCAAGGTAGACTATGTCCATCAATATAGATTGAATATTTGGATGCTCTTTCATGTAATATTTTGTAAAATTATAGGTTAAAAGTTTGAAAGACATGGGAAAATAGACTGCCATCCATATATTAATAAGAAAGGTTAAGTCTTGAGGGCCTATTTCTATCTTATTCTATCTGCCCATAATGCATATTTCAATAGTAAGTGCAATTCTCTTGGTTTTTCTTGGGCTGACTTCTTAATGGAATCCATCAAGTTCTTGTTTGTAGATTTAGCTACTCCATTCCCTTAGGGGTAATAGTCTGAATAAGATTTTATTGTTATCTAATTATTATAGGCCCACTCAGTGAATTCAATAGATTGAAAAGTTGGGCCATTATTAATACCAAACCTAGTCAGTAAATACTCTACTAAAAACTTAATGACATCTTGAGCTTTGAAGTTCTTGATGGCCACTTCTTCTATCCACCTAGTGCAATAATTAGTGGCTATAAGGATAAATTTGTTCCCTATTAGGGAATTAGAATCAATTACTCCAACAAAGTCAAGACATCATTATGCAAAAGGATGACCCTCAATGATAGGGTATAGTGGTATGGTAGTATTAACCTCTCTCTTCCCAAGGACTTGAAATTCATGGTAGGTCCTAACATGGTTGTGGGCATCTCTAAAAATAGTGGGATAATAATACCCCATTCTTAGGATCTTATG
Organism: Torreya grandis; assembly: GCA_037957365.1. Taxonomy (NCBI): domain Eukaryota; kingdom Viridiplantae; phylum Streptophyta; class Pinopsida; order Cupressales; family Taxaceae; genus Torreya; species Torreya grandis. Next base: position 3,914,506 of record JARHVA010000769.1, on the reverse strand, counting down.
TGCTATTGTGGTCCTTGAAGGGTGTCCACTATCTAGTTTTTGGTGTAGGTTATCCAAGATATCTGAAGCTTATTCTCTTGAGACACATATTAAGTAGATTCCCTCATAATTTTTTTGATAAAAGACTCCCCCTTTTATCATGTAGTGGGGAGTATTGAGCCTCAATTCTCTATTTTTTTTCTCTATTTAGCTTAGGGGGGCATGCTCCCATGAGTAAAAAATTAATGATATGAGAATAACACTAACCTCCTACCCCTTGGACTTCATGGACTTGTTTGATCCAAATTCATGCATCTATGTCAATCATGATATGGACTATTCCTTGGCCTCTCACCATCTTTGATGGACTAGGGATCGACTGCTTATCTATCTATATGGGGGTGTTTTCTCGACTAAGCCCCTATATAGATATGGGACTTATCTATATATGGGGGCAATGTTGACTGTATGCTTTGAAGAATGAGGGATGAAGACCCCACCCCTCACCCCTCCATACATAGATTATATTTGATCATAGATATGGCCCCATGGCCATATATCTAGTTGGGGTTGGGGTTGGGGTCTGATCTCTAGATCAAACTCTTATAGCTTTTCCATCTATTTAACTCTTCTTTCAACCATCTCATTTTAACTGAGGGTGAGCTTAGACATTGATTCTAGGACTATGGCATAAATTTTGTTCCTCAAAATATATTGACTAAACTTTTTTATAGCCTTGACCAATGCAAAGATTTGCTTATCTATCATTGAATACTTCAATTCTACATCTTTTAAATTAGCACTCATAAAATCAATTGGGTATTCACTATCATTTACCTTTTTGGTGAACTCTATAACAATGGTATGTTTTGAAGCAAAATAATCCATAAATAAATCCTTGGTGAAGTCAAGAATATTTAATATTAGATCCTATGAAATATCCATCTTGATGTCTTATAAGGAAATCTTAGCCTCAACTATCCATTATATCTTGGAATCCTTTTTTAACATGGAATTCAGTGGATTGACAATTTTTGCAAACCCAAATATGAATTTGCATACAAAATTAGTTTTACCAAAGAATGATTTTGATTATTTTATGCTATTGGGAGGTATTAACTTTGAAATGGCATGAATTCATTTTGGATCTATTCAAATCCCATACTTGGTGATGATATGGCCAAGAAAATTACCTTTTGTGACCCCAAATATACTTTTCTTTGGGTGTAGGGATACTCGATATATTTTGCATTTATCAAACACTTTTTATAGGTGATTTGCATGATCTATTCTATTTTAAAAAATATAATGAGGTCATCCCTATAGATGATGATACACTTACCAATAATTCCTTGAAATGCATAATATATGGCTCATTAGAAGGTTGCTTCATCATTGATGAGGTTGAAAGGAATTATTTTATAATCATAAGTTCTCCACTTTTTGGTGAAGGTCATCTTCATCTAATCTTCTGCTTCTACCATCATTTGGTTGTATCCTAAGAAATTGTCTAAGAAAGACATCATCCCACACCCACTAATGATCTGGATTACCTTATCTAGGGAAGGTCGAGGATAATTCTCTTTATCTAAGGATATTTTTAGGTTATTAAAGTTGATGCATATCTTGATCTCACCATTATTATTCTTGACTAGTACCAATTTCACTACATAAGAAGAATGTCTGATAAAAAATATGATATTGGAATCTAGTAACTTCCAAACCTTAGTCTGGATGAGAAGTTATCGAATAGGATTTATTGGTCTTTGACATTGCCTAAAGGTATTTATACATTATAGAACAAGTGTGGAGGATAAAAAAAATCATAGGTATTTATATATTATATCAATAACCTTCAAAATATAAATCCTATAGTGACTTATGAATACAAATGCAAGGAAAAATTACATTGTGCCAAGTGTCGAAAGCCAAATAATGCATTGCATTCTAGAATGATCATGATGGTGCACACACACAACTAGGTGAAAGAACTATGTGTGGTTCAATACCTCTTTAAAGTATTAAAATGTAAGAAATGTTTATTTACTTAGTGGATAGTGTTTGGGGCTGTCTATATAAACATAACTTATTTTTCAAGCGTCATCTTATGGTAAAAAATGAGATTAGGGTTTCAAAGTAAGGAGAAGGAAAATAGGGATCAATGTAAAAGACTAGATGTGAGTGCACACACAAGAGGAATCTATAGGTGTAGACACAACTATTTGATGTATCATAGACTTACATAGTCTATAGGGACACAACTAGTAGGGTCGAATTAGTATTGGTTAAGAAAAGGTTATTGGTTTCATTGATAGTGTCCAAGAAGGATTTGAGCTCTTGTTTCTTGATATAAATAGTTATAGATTAGTTAAAGAGAATTTTTAGAATCAATGACAAACATAATGAGAAACATAATGTATAATAATATAATTACCTTCCCTTAGTGATTTTTGAATTTCCATTTATTTAGGTGCAATATAAATTTAACCTTTTACATTCATATTTGTATGATTATATCCCTATTTTACATACACTAAGTATTCATAGTTTAATTCATTTTGATCACATAAATAAAAGAAGAAGTAAAATATTTTCGTGAATCTGATCATTGAATTGAACATAGAAAATCCTAGGTCTCTTCTACCTTAGGGTTTCATATTCTCTTAGGGTTTTAGATTTATCCTTCATTAGGGTTTAACTTTTAGATCCGATTACTGATATTTCCTTATTCACACATAAGCATAATAGAAGTTAAAAATTAATATAGATGATCATAAAATAAATGACTATACTAATTTTAATGATATTTTTGATGATATAAATCAATGTGAACTTAACAAACATCTTAAAATAAATCCATGTATGGTTGATGCAATGTTAGATGTAGTTAGAGATGAAAATAAAAAACTTGCTAAGGAACTCATATTTGAGGAATGAAATTACAAGATCTTGAATGTTATTAGTATACCTTTTAGAAGAATAAATAATATATCAAATGTTCCTATAGGTATTCATACTACTCCTATTCATATGTCTACACCTTTGCCCACACAAGTAGTGCCTACACCTGCTATGGGGGAAACATAAGTTAATCCCCATAATTATATAGTTATCCCTATGCAACATACTTTTGTGCCTCATAGGCTTGATACTCGTGTGATATAACATATCTATAATCATTATCCTATGCCTACTAATCAAGAGTTTAGACAAACTATTATTGATCTTCAAGCCAAGGTTACCCAAATGGAACAAGGTTCTTATAAAGTGGGTCAATCAACAAATTCTCAAGCATTATTACACAACCCTTTAACCCCATTTATTTCAAATTATTTTTTTCCTATAGGATTTTTTGCACCTAAGCTTACACAATATGATGGTAAATGTGATCCAAAATAATATCTAGTAACTTTCCATGTAACATGCTTAGATTATTCCTCTAATGATAATGTATTAATAAATATTTTTCCTTAGATCCTCGAGGACTATGCCTTGAAAGAATTTTATAACATTCCTTTCCAATCAATAGATGATTTAATTATTTTGGGTAACCATTTACCAACTCACTTTTCTATCAATATTAATGAGAATATCTTATATGTTAAAATTACAAAACTCAATTAAGGACCTAATGAGTCCATTAGTGACTATATGCCTCATTATAAGAATATGCTTTAAAAAATAACTAGTCTTATGACTAATAATGAATTTCAAGACATATTCAAGTTAAGCTTATCTATGCCTATCTATGAGTCTATTATGTTCAAATGATTCAAATATGTTAATGACATGTGTCATACAATTAAAGACCATGATGTTAAGATCATTTCCATGAACAAGCTAAAGTATGGGACCAACCTTTGCATATGTTTTAATGCTAAGTTTCAAATAAATAAAAATTTAAAATCAAAGGATAATTATACTAATAATGAGGCTAAGACAATGGTTAATGAAAATTCATAACTCTTTTAATAGGCTTGTTATTTCAACTCCTCAAATAAGGCAATTTACATGATTATTAGAGCCTCCTTATAAGTTGTTAAAAAGGTTATTTGAGTGCACCCTAATATCTCTCCCTTCAAAAATAGAGGTTGATATGACAAATGCATAACCTAGGGGGTTCAATATCAATGTATATTAAAATTGGAATAAATGCACATGACATTAAACTAATAGATGATATGGCTTGAGACATAAGATACAAGATTTAATTGAAAACAACACTATTGAGATCAATGATGTTAATACACATACATATGATTTTGTTGCATAACCTAATGTGAATCTTAAGATATTTTTGGATTTATTTCCAAACATGTTGTATAATAAATTGAGAATAATATTGAGGTACATATGAATTACAATGTACGTACTTATATGAATTATTGTGATTTTAGAGCTAATGGGGATCATCCTAGAGATCATCTTATTGGTACACTTAATGATACATAAGTATAATAACCTAAACTTACATTATATGACCACATGATTATTGATGATGATTCCAAAATGTGCATTTATTTATATGTGTTTTATTCGACATACATCCTATACATAATTTTGTAGTGGATAATGGGTTAAGTGTAAACATAGACACTATGAAATTATTCACTAATCTATGATACACATATAGAGACATGATTGAAACTAACACTAAATTCAAAATAATTTGAGGGAAAATTACAAAACCTTGTTAGGGGAATGTGTTACCTTTTATGATAGGGCCTACATCCATTGCTATTTGGTTTTTAGTTTCTCCTAATATTAGGGAATTTGACACGATCTTAGGATGTTTATGGATATAAAATATACATGAAACCCTATAAAAAATATACATGAAATCGTATCACCTATACATTGATACTTAAAGTATATTTATATCTATCGAGTAGTTATAATTTTGGATGCTCCATATAAGTACCCTATTTATCTAAATAAATTTAATATTATACCTTATCAACAACCTATTGTACAACCTATATAGTTTCATCCTATAAAGGAAAATTAGAGATAGATAATTGATCTTACTCAATACAAATTATAAAATTTATATTACATCAATGATCTATTCAAGTTAAAATGATTTTACTTGTTCCATCATATCTCAAGATAATTTTATGTGTGTCTCACAATAAACATTAACACCTTTTCCTAAAATACAACAAATTCCACATATTACTATGGATACTAGAGATACACAACATATACATGATCATGTTGATTATGATGATGATGATGTATATTTTTGAGTGCATGATCATTTCTATGATTCATAAATTGATACACATTTTATTCCTTTCCCACAATGTGTGACATGTGCATCGATCGATCAATAAAATACATGTGAGCATCCCATTGATGGGATCATAGATTAAAAGGGACATGCTTTGAAATTTAAAAAAAAAATAATTAAAAAAATATAATATTCAAAAAATACAAAACCATGATGTATGCATGACATAATTTTCTAATATACATGATTGATTGATATCATTTATCATGTACATGATGAATCACATATATTTTATATGCACATGTTTTTTTGCTACACATGAGTGGGATGCATGACATATAGGTTACATTCTATACATTGATATACATATGTGTGACATTATTTACATCCACGAGCTACCTTTTTACATTGGAGGCATGCTTACACTGGAGAAATCTTTGCACACTTATCAGGTTATATATTTTTATATTTATCTATTAATCATAATAGATTGTTACACATGACTTTATATTGATTATGTTTTATAGAGTTCTATTTCCTATGGATATTTTGCTTTTTTGTACTAGATAATGAAATTGATGGATTATGTAGACTAATATTTATCGCTCCATCCAAGTTTGATTTTGATGACTATTATAATGTGTGATCATTGTTATGTGTTATAATAAATTTCCTATGAGTGCACTATTTTTTTTTCATATCATGTGTTGGTTATGTCAGAGGATCCTTTGTTTTGAGTTATGGCTATGTTGTGTCTATATCAAGTTAGAGTTAAGTCATGTATTGATTACTTATGTACTTCATGATCATGATATTTCATGCATGTTCATGGGTATATATATGGCCATTGATGAGTTTAGTGCCATTAATTATATCACACACACTTATATTATGTGCGATGCCATGATTTATATCATGCATATACTATATTAATTATTATTGCATGCATAATTGATATATCTACTTGACATGACACTTGTATTACTATTGCCTTAGATTACATGCTTCATATGTGTTTTTGAATGATTAAGTGTTTCTATGATGACATATATTACAATTTTTTTATACATAATTTATGTGATCACCCTTATTTATATAACACATGGTGTGTATAACTCTTTCTTTTGGGATGAATGATTAATAGAATTCATCCCTCTTATCAAAAGGAGGAATAAATTAAGCTTGTCTTAGAGATTCAAAAAATGATAAATAGTTCACACTTTGGGTTAGATCATGTAATTCATATTATAAATATTGAAACATATGTGAGGAATATGTGGGGCATTCTAAATGATTAAGAGGAAAATTTGGGACATTATATGAAATTTTGAGATAGATTATATGGGTTAGATTGAATAGATTTATCATCTTTATTAGATTATATAGTTTGAATACATTCTATTACATTATAGTATATTTATGATGTATTCTATATCACTTTGAAGTACAGATGGATTAAATTTTGGGCATGAATGTTTTTCATGAAAATACTTTTCTATTTTCCATCTTGTGGATTGATGGGGAATGGTTGTACTACGTAAGAACTTTGGAATTATAATCAATTTGCATTGGATAATATAGAGTTCCATTTTGACATATGAACCTATTTTTGGGGTTTCACCTTTAAATACAGACTTGCTTTGTGAATCCATTTTAACATACAAACCTATTTTAGGTTTCCATTTTAACATATGACTATTTTGAGGTTTCATATTTGCATATAAACTTGATTTGGGGTTCCAAAAAATAATTATGATGATATTTAGAGTAGCACAGTTAAAGTTTTAATGGCACTCAACTTATATCATTCCTCCTTGAATAGTGATTGAGGCATTAACACTCATCAAATTTTGGTTTTAATGGTTTCATATCCTTGGGGCATAATAACCCCATGATATTATCCAAATGATTTTAAGAAGTGGTATCTTGGTTAACATACCCTTAGGTGTATTCTTTACTTAAATTTTAAATTTCAAATAATTTAAATATCTAGATTATTTCATATTTGATATCATGACTGGACATTGATGCATACATGTTTCCTTGCATATTTTTCATAGATCAAGTGCGACATTTGGGGCATAACTATCAACACAAAATGTGGTTAATCACAAGTAAAAAATTCTTATTTTATAATTTTAATCTATCATTTTAAATTTTATACTAAAGGGGGGAATTTTTAGATACCTAAATTTAGTATTAAACACTTTAGAAAAATCAAAATTTTCACACTTTGACATACTTGGATATTGCACATACATTTTAATCTTATGCACACTTTCTCATATTTTTATGCCCACTTTTTGTATTAGCCAAACCATTTTACCATACACATATTCAAGATCACCCTATTTTATGCAAGATCCTTCTATAATACTAAGTAGATTGTTGCTACATCTCAGATTACTAATTTTCACTTCGAGGATAGTTTTGATAAAAGTTGGATAGTTACAATTTATTATAAGTGCCTATTTCCATAGGTAGTACCTAGGAACACTAAATGGATATTTTAAAATTGAGAGGTATCCATTAGGTTGACCTAGACACATTTCATGGGTCAATCATAGCGATAAATGTCAGAGAGTTAGTTTTAAATACAAATATATCCTAAATTTATACCCACTTGGTGACTTGGATATTACAGTGAGAATCACTTGAAAGCTTGACAAATACATTATAAATCTCTTAAGACATCATCATAAAGGCATACATACATGAATATCCCTCAAAATATAAATCATAGATCCAAGTCTGAATATAAATGTGGGTAAAAGTTGCATAGTACAAAGTGTGAAAAGCCAAAAATTATGTTGCATTTTAGATTGATCATGATGACATGTGCACACACACATAGTTAGGATAATTATGTGTAGTTTAAACCATTTTTAAAGTATTAGAATGTAGGAAATGCTCAATTACACAATAAGGAGTGGTTGGGGATTTCCAACCCTAACCCAAATTTTAAGGGTCATCTTATTTTGAAATTGGAATTATGGTTTCAAAGGAATGAGAATAAAATATGGATCAATGCACATGACTAAAGGTAAACACACACATAAGAGGCATCTATATGTTCAAGTGTAGTAGTCTAAGGCATAATACACCTACATAGTATATCGGGACACTATGATAGGTCCTTGATAATACTAATTTTTGTAGAGGGTCTTAGTTTTATAGTAGAGTTTGAGCTCCTATTTCTTAATGTGAGTACGTATAGATTAGAAAAAGAGATTTTTTAGAAGTAGTGATGAACATAGTGAGAAAAATAACATTAGAATAATGGGTATGTACATGGAGTTAGGGGATAATTACTCATAAATTTTCAATAATGCAATAGCATTATTAATATAAAGTGATCACATTATTTAAATTATGGCTCAGTAATTACCGAACCATAACATGATTGTGCTAATAGATAACATGATCCTGTTATTATAAAAGATATAATGAGATCATGTTACTATTTTTTTACACATAAAAGCATGTGGACATTTACATGAATCCAATCTTTTTTAATAGATAAAGTTATCATGTTATTATAAAAGTAATAAAATGACCACATTCCTATTATTTAGCACATAAAAACATGTGAACATGTACATGAAGTCATTATTGACTTGAAACTTATATTCACTACTGTAAATGTTAAGTATAAGTTTAAATTTATATTGTTACACTTTAGTAAATATAATAAATTAAGGTCACTCTACATCTGATAGAGTTGGTCTCATATCTACATGCCTTACAATGTGGAAAATAATTTTTCAAAATAAAATCTAGTCAGTACTTAGGCATTTTTAGGGTCTAAGTATTGAAATTAGGGATTTCAAGACAAATTTTTTAATTGATGTCCATTTTTAGTAAACATATAATCATTTTAAAGGTTTTTATGCATTTCCAATTAATTTTTGGCATTTCTAGGAGTCATAGTTTCATCAAAATTGAATATTTCAAACCACTCACTTTAAACTTGATGTAAAGTGGTGTGATTGGGGTAGCATAAGTCACATTGATAATGTACACACATAAAACAACCACTTTGTGTTAATTTCACTTATTCATCATGCTTCCCTCATCTTTGATCACTTCCTACTCATCCCTCATCACCCTTAATCATTCCTCATTGTGCCCCATCATTCACTCATTGACCCTCACTATCCCTAGTCTTCTATAATCACTCCCTCATCATTCCTGATTACTCCCTCATTGATCCTCACTATCCCTCATCATCCCTAATCACTCACTCCTCATCCCTAATTATCTCTAATTACTTTCTCATTGACCCTCACCATCCCTCATCATATTTAATCACTCCCTCATTAGCTCTCACCATTTCTCATCATCTTTTATCACTCCATCATCCATAATCACTGCTTCATCATCCCTAATCACTCCCTCCTCATCCCTAATCACTCTATTATTGAACTTTACCAATATTTATCCTTTATAATCATTTCATCATCATCCATAATCACTCCCTCATTGACCTTCACCATCCCTCATCATCCCTAATCACTACTTCATCATCCCTCATCATCTCTAATCATTAATTCTTCATCCCTCATCAACCCTAATCACTCCCTCATTAACACTTACCATCCCTAATCCTCCTTAATAACTCCCTCATTGATGATCACCATCTTTTATTATCTATAATGACTCCCTCATCCTCTCTACTCAATTCCTCCTCATCCCTCCTCAACCTTAATCATTATATATAATACCTTGATGGCGGTATTTTTTTGGGGTTTAATAATTCTAGGAGATACAAGTGTAGAGTTAAGTGCTAACATAAAATATAAGACAAAGCGATCAAAATGATGTGGAAAAAAATTGAAACATAAATATTTAGCACCTATGAAAAAATATGGGTCTATTAGAAATGATGTAATTCACAATTGAAGATATACCAAAAAAAGAGAAGCAAGTAAAACCACCATAGCACCAAAAATGGGTAATAAATATGAGGATCACCAAGCTATGTGATTTCATGAAACCAATCAATTATTTTTCATATGAGGACATTTTATGATATGAATAATTAAATTTAAGGCCTTTTATTTATATTTATATTGATTGAGTCATCATACTAGAGAGTGGAAAATAATTCTAAAATGATTAGAACAAGTAGTCCAAGATTGGAAAGTGGTGCCTAATTCATAACTTCAATATTCAATCCAATGAAGAGTGTCACACTATGATCTCTCTACTTTCACAACTCAAGAAGTGGGTACAAATTATCTATCACTATAAAAAGGTAATTAGATAATAAATTATGAACCCAATGATATAGTTGGTATTAAAAATATTTCTACTTCCCCCAAAAATAAATTATATAAATTAAAAATATTGTTTCATTAACAAATGTAGATCAATGGTGAGCCAATACACTTCATCATTTCCAATGGAAGTTAGAAGAATTTAATTTTTCATAAATAATATTTTCAAAAACTGAAATTGAAATTGATGCATCATACATAACCATATGCTAGTGTATGGTCTAGTGTAGGCCTTGAGAAATGGATCACCTAGTAGTGTCACTTGGTGTAGAAAATCAAAATTTTAAAAGATTAAATCCTTTGTGACATCTCACCATTAGAGGTGTGTGATTTTTTACATGTGGTAAAACATATATTTAACATTGACATGTAGTCTATGAAGTAAATACTTGAAATTTGTGATAGATTGTCATTATCTGAAATACATATATAGTTAATTCATAAGCTTTCAGTCATTAGTGCCAGAAAGTGCAAGAATCTTGTCAGTTATAGTAATAAGGACACTCTTGATGGTAATAAGTAAACTTAATAACATATTTATGGAACCATATCATAGTGTGTTTTTTCCAACAATAAAAAATACAAAATAATTGAACCATAAACTAGATGAATATAAAGATATATTTTAGTCACCTAAATAAGTTCCTACATTGTACACTAAACAATACTATTGATTTGATCCCTTAACTACCTCTACCTCAAAACTCTTTATACAACACATCATTTCTAAAGAATGAATAGATCAAGTGGTAGATCCATGAAATCATGGATAATGGACATATCATGCCCAAATCATTGTGCTGTAGAAGCCCAATTATGCTTGCACCAAAGAAGGATGGGACATGAGGTTGTGAATCAATAATTTTTTTTTAACAAGATTAAAGTGAAAAAATATTATCCTCATCTAAACATTAATTCATTATTATAAATTATCCATGGTGTAAAATTCTTTTCCAAAATTGATCTTAAGTTTGGGTATCATCATATTTATGTTGATCCTCTAGACATTTGGAATATAGTCTAAAAAATAAAAGAAGGATTGATTGACTAGTTGGTTATGCCTTTCAGGTTAACTCATGTAGTGAATTCATTCATTGAGATGTTTAATGACATCATTAGGCCATTTAAGTATGTCATTTTTTAAATCTACCTTGATGACATCCTAATCTTTATAAAACATGGGACGAACATCTACACCATTTTGAACTAGTGTTTCACATTTTGTAAAAACACATTTTTATGATAACATGTATAAATTTTCATTTTTAAAGAAAGAGATAAAATATTTTGGATAAATTACACACAAATAATACATGTGTGAACCTGACCAAGATTCAATTCATACAATAATGGGAAATACCAAATAACTTTGCATAGATTCAAATATTCTCAAAATTAAAAAATCATACATGAGATTTGTGTTTAATATTTATCCTTTGAACCAAGATCCAAAATGTGGAACCAATCAAAGTTTCATCTAGATAGTTTCACAATAAATATAATTTGATGAACTAAAATTCAATCTCTATTTTGTACTAGTACTTGTGTTACTTGACTATAACTTTGGAAGATCATCCAATTTTTTTAGTAATAAAATTGACTATAAAAAATGGGTTTTGATAACTTAAAAAATACTATAAAATAATTAATTTATATTATAATGGATCAAACAAAATATGATTGGATTTAAATATACCTTTAGAGTATATACTTACATCATATGATAAGGGAATGATTAGGGATGATGAGGGATGTCGAGGGTCAATGAGGGGGTGATTAGGGGTGATAATGGATGACGAAAGAGTAATTAGGGATTGTGAGGGATGATGAGGGAGTGGTTAGGGATGATGAGAAATTGTGATAGTCAATTAAGGAGTGATTAGAGATGATGAGGGTCAATTAAGGTTAAAGAGGGAGTGATTAGGGATAAGGAGGGATGAGGAGGGAGTGATTAGGGATGATGAAAAATGATGATGAAGTGATTAGGGATGATGAGGGATGAGGAAAGAGTGATTAGTGATGATGAGGTATGATGAATGAGTGATTAAGGATGATGAGGGATAGTGAGGGTCAATGAAAGAGTGATTATGGATGATAAGGAAGTGATTAGAGATGACTATGGATAGTGAGGGTCAATGAGGGAGTGATTACAGACAATGAAGAATGATGAGGGAGTGATTAGGGATAATGAATAATGATGAAAGAGCAATGATGAAGAAGTGAAATTAAAATAAAGTGGTCATTTTATGTGTGAAGATCATAAATTTGACATATGCTACCCAAACTACACTACTTTGGATCAAGTTAAGAGTGAGTGGTTTGAAAACTTTAATTTTGACAAACCTAAGACTCTTAGAAATGTCAAGAATCAATCCAAAAGGCAAAAAAAACTTAGAAATGACTATATATTAAAATCATTATCAAAACTCTTTAGCCAAAATCTCTCTAATGGCTCATTACAATAACTATTGATGCTTTGACATATACTCAAAAGAAACCAATTGAAAAAATAATTATTATACTCAAATGATATATGTAAGGATATGTAAAAGGATTACAAAAGTATAATGAAGCATATATATTACAATGATAGAACTTGTTTATATAGGTAAGGTAAAGCAATATGAAAGCTAAACTAGTTAATGTGGGACTAAACCCCACGTAAGATAAAACTAGGCAAACACAAATACCTAAAGACTAGTATGCATGAGTAAGATAACTCTAATACCCTCCCTTAAGTGAAGATAGGAGATACAAATAGAGGATTTCATGTGAATTCATGTGTCCCTATGGATTATAATCCATCATGTTGGAGTACATGGATGTTGAGTCGCTATAATCACCAAGTTGAAGTAAGAATGGTGTTAAATACGAGGATCATTGAACATAAACACTGTGATCTAAAGTACTAGGTAGAATGATGAACATGAGGAAGCATCACTTGAACACCCTTAAACAATATGGTGAAGTGAGAAAAAAGACTAGCGGGGCAACCACACTGGTGTCACTAGTGGGGATACCACACTAGTGTCACTATAAGAATCACTAAGAATGTCATGGAGTCAAGTAACAATCTTCATATGGGTTTTGGAAAAAAAAGTGTCTGAATAAGGTACCCATGTACAAAAGAGAAATCCAAAAAATACTTAAAAGTGAAAAATACATATAACTCTCATAAAGTGGAGAAAAAGAGAGAAAACCCATAGAAAAAAATCTCCCCAAAAGAGACAAAAGAGAAGAAAGTGAAAAATCTCCCCAAATATGATGCTAAAGAAGTCCACACTCTAAGTACTTGTAAGTCACAAAATAAATCAATCTTCATGAGTGGTCTAAATCCACTACTCGATTGCAAAATGACTAACATTGGGCTTCATCGTAATAGCTTCCATAAAAACTATTATTAATGGTGATGAAAGTACAACATGTGCAAGGAATGATCAACACCAAGAAGTAGAATGTACATCACACCCACATACTAATAAATGGGTGGAGTGGAGAAACAAAGGTATGAATGAGTGGTTTGAATCCACTACTCAAACACTAAACAAGTTGACACTGTATACACCAGAATAGCTTCAGAATGAGAAGACTATCAACTGTCAAAAAGTGGTGTAGAAAACACAAATAAGTCTCCTTAAAGATGATGGCCCATGGTGGTGATGGAAGAGACAAGCAATTGATAAAGTGAAAATGTGCCCAAAATAGAGCACACAAACACATGAAGGTAAACAAGGCTATATTAAAATCCCCCCATGGCACTTTATAAATCAGTGCAAGTATAATATAACCCATACACAAAAAAACACCAGATAGAGATAAGGAAGACACTAAGATTTACCAGAATAGCTTCAAATGAGGATAATGTTGACTTGTTGAATAAGCCATCAAGAGAGATGTTCCAAAAATAAGGGAGGAAAGAGGTATCTCCATATAAGAAGGTGAGGTTCTAAAAAAGGGGCCTTGAGGAGACGTGACATAACTACCAGTATGTCAAAGTACTAATGCATGTTGTGGGATGATGGAAGAGTGTGGAAGATGGCACAAAAAACCATAATGTATTAAAACACACTATAAAATAATAAATATCCAAAAAATAATAACGTGCAAAGCATAAGTAAAAAAAGATGTCAGACTTAGCCAAAAATGTGTCTATAATAGTGCATGCATGAAGTATAATGCAAGGCCCATAACACATGAAACCACATAGTAGTGACACTTTACACTCAAGAATAGGACATCAAAATCAAATGAAAATTCATCCATGAGTGTGGTAAATGATGATAATGCAATCCAAAAGAAGCAAGAAAGAAGTTTTTTATGCCTGTGAGGAGGTCTGACCTCTTGCTAGACCGAACCTCACCCTCTGATCTCTGAAAAATGAAAGAGATAAGGTACATGTAAAATAATGAATAATCCCTCTATAATCCTCACAACACAACAAATGTATCACCACTAAAATTTCACCACAAACTGTAAGCAAAGATAACACAAACAATGCGAAGAGACCCCCCAGAATGTGACATTTTATATTTTAGTGTGTTTTACAATGTAAATAGGTCCAATGCATGGGAAATTGAAAAACATGAACTTTTATGAAAAATGTTACTTGATTTTGAGATACCAATCAAAAGTTATTAAATAATTACAATCCCATCAATAAGGCCTATTTAATAAAAAATGCACTAAAAGTTTAAAAAAAGTACTGTGGCTAAAGTGGACCTAGCCTTCTAACCATTCGTTGAAACTAGAATGGAACTATGAATCTCTTAAAATCAATAGATGTTAAAAATAATACCCCTCTTATAATAAGGACATAAATCACTTTCCCAACTATTGTCCCCCCCATCAAAAATTTGTCCTCCACTCATAAAAGCATTCACCCTTACAATTCCAACCAAATTGACTCACATCCAAAAAGGCATAAAATGCTAGTTTTGGATAATGATGAGTTAAGATTAGAAAAAGGTTTTCTCATTCACCTTAGAGTGTGGTGGGAACCACATGAGAGGATTGAGTGCATGTTTAGATTTTCAAAACCCTAAATAACTTTATGTGTTGTTGATTGGCTCCACCAATGGAGAGGTTACAAGCTTGAGAAGGTCAAAATGCCAATGAAGAATCTCCAGCAAGATCATGATGCCAAAGGAGGACTGTAAAATGCCATTGTAGACTAAATAAAAAATAAGTAATGATGCAATCATTCATATGTAGTATGTTGATCTAAAAGGTGGATATTTTCAATGCACTAAAGAGAAAAAGAATAAAATGCCTCCTCCTTGCTGGTAATGAGTAGTCAAACTCCAATGTAGGCCACTACAATTTAATGCAATAGTTTTTTGGCCACATAAAAGGGTGCAAGATTCTTTCCCATGCACTAGTTTCCAATTCCAATGCCACGAAGGTTAAAGAAAAGAGATCAAAAAAATTACAATGCTATAATACCTGGCTTCTCCTATGCTGACCTCTTTTAACACACTAGGCTACACATTAACTCTTCTACAAGGGAAATCTGATCATCAGTTAGACTCTAAATAGTCCAAAAGAAATATAAAAAACTTCTAGTGACATTCTAAAAACTTTAATGTAGCCAAACACCTCTATATAAGTACCAATGTAGTCCATAAGAACTTACATGCAGTCCTCAAGATCTTAAATGTAGTCCTTAAGAACATAAACACAACCCTCAAGAATATAAATTTAGTCCTCAATAATATAAACATAGTCATAATAGTCAATGCTCCACCAATATGCCATGCATTTCAAGGAGAATATCAAAGAATTCAATTGACTTTCGCTCTTCTTCATAAACCTGTGCAATCTAGAAAGTGCCTCTACCAAGAAAAGATAAAAAGAAACAAGATCATGTTATTCTTATGAGAAGAAATGAAACTAGATCTAAACTAGATCTAAACTATATCCAAACACTAATGTAGTCTATAAATACATAGATCTTGCAGATGATGCCAAAAAACAAAGGCGATAGGGGGAGTTTTTCCTCAAACATCCATCACCGATCAAATACCTAGATTTGATTTCATGAATCAAGAAATTAATGATAGATCCATAATAGAAAGAAATCTACAAGCTAAGCAATGGTTATTGAAGGGTGTCTTTGATACCATGAAGGATTTATAAAAAATCTTCAACCAATATCTCTCAAATGGCTCATTACCACAACCATTGATGCTTCAACATATACTCAGAAGAAATTAATTGACAAAAAAATTGTTATACTCAAATGATATATGTAAAGGATATGATAAATGATTACAAAAGGAAAATGAATAATATATATTACAATGAAAGCACTTGATTATATAGGCAAGGCAAAGTAATATGAAAGCTAAACTAGCCAATGTGAGACTAAACCCGACATAAGACAAAACTAGGTAAACACAAATACCTAGAGACTGGTAAGCATGAGTAAGATAATCTAAAATATGTTTACCAAAAATGGACATCAATTGCAAAATTTATGTCTTGAAATCCATAAGTTCAATACTTAGACCTTGAAAATGCCTAAGTATTGACCAAATTAGATTTTAAAAAACTATTTTCTATATTATAAAGCATGTAGCTATGATACCAACTCTATCAGATGTAGAATGTAAAAATATAAATGTAATCTTATACTTAACATTTAGAGTAGTAAATATAATCTTCAGGTCAATATTGTCTTCATGTGCATGTTCACATGCTTTTATGTGCCAAATAACAAGAACATGATCGAGCTATTAATTTTATAATAACATGATCACATTACAAATGTGATCACATTATCTATTAATGTAATCACATTATTAACATTATCATGCTATTTGAATTTGAATTCAAACACCAAGACTTTTGGATCAGGAATGGCTTGGATTCCCAAGCTAAAGGCTTGGACCTATCAATCTACAGTTGAGTCCAATCATTTTGATAAAAAATAACAAAATTCAACTTTAATTGCCAAATACACTAATGATAAAATTTAAAAAACTTAATAACATCACAACAAGAATGCTCTCCTCTTTCCAAAAATAAGATTTTTATAATTTTTGGACTAATTTAAGGTTTTAAACTATGTTGATTTCTAAATATACCTTTTTTAGGCCACTACATGCCAAAAATATACATGCCTATACATGTTCATGTAATTTGTTTTTAGCTGATCCAAGTGAAAAACAAGTTATATGGTCACAAACTAGGACTAATTTTACACAATAAAAAAAATCCATTTTTCATTTTTTTTGAGGTAGTTAGGTGCGCCACACGAACAACTATCCATTTTTTTGTCAGTTTTCAAGATCTATTTACTTGAAAAATTAATAAAAAATATATTCATTGAAAAAAGATAAAAAAATATATGTCAAAAACTAGAAGAGCTTATCTAAATATTTACTGAAGGGTTTGAAACAATATTAAGTGTTGCTGAAAAAATGGTGCACCACACAACCATCTATCTACTTTTTTTTCTTAAAAAAAGGAGTTCCTCTTAAAATTTTAGATGATTGACCTAGTTATACTTAACCATTTTAAAAATAAATTTGTGTTTTTAAAACTAGACTCTAAATTTTACATTTCATGTTCTTACACCATCTTTAAATTTAGAGTGTAGATATCTCAAATTATCTACAGAAGTTCACATTTATGAAATTTTAGGAAAATCATGTCCACAAGTAGGCTCCTTTTTGTTCCCCAACTTTGTGCACTTACCCTAATATAATTAACTTACCCCCCTAGTGATTTGTTAATTTATAATTATCTATGTGGCCTCTTATTATTTGTATGATTATTTCCCTTATTTTCATAATCTGAATAATCATCATTTTATTCATTTAAATCACATAAATCAAAAAATAAGTAAAATAATGTATTGGATATCATGTTGTCTTTGATAGGCTGAATGATATTGTTAGAGAAAATAATTTGTAACTCACTATCAAGTAATTGGTGTGATCTATAATTTTCCATGTGATAAAGCCTTCATAGAAAATTATACACAAATTTATTAAATTTGTTGTGGATACTTAAATTATTCAAATAATAGTGCATTATATTGTGTTTAACATACATTATACTAAGTGATATCAGTTTCAAACCATATAAAACTAGAATGAAAATTAAAAAGACACATACATAAAGGTTTTAACTTAAAAACCCTCTTGCTAGGGAAAAATAGTTGAAAGTGGAAACTACATATCTGCTTGATTTTCATTCAATGAAATGAGTCAATTACAAAGAGCTCATAGAACATACAACTCCCACTCCTTGCTGTCTCATATCTTCCTTATTTTGATGGAAGAAATATAAGTAACATAAAATAAAAAATTCATAGTTGACTGATTAATCACTACTACTCTCACCAATGTACTCAAATATTCTAGATATTTTGTCCATGCTCACTAATAAAACAACTATATACATTATATAGCTCCTTAGCTCACACCTATGTAGCTAAATATGTCTCTTTGAATCCCACATGTTATTTAAATTTTCCATATGATAATACCATTATGATCAGCCTGTTAAACATGTTGTTCAACTTCCTTAAGAAAAACTTCCATTTTTTGTGGACTAAGAGATTTGAACTCTAATGATGGTTTCATAATTGCTAGTTGATATAGTCCATAATTTTTCAACCCATCTAGGAAATACACACTTTGAGCCCTAAAAAATTAATTTAATTGATTCCTTGGTGTTTTATGGATTTATGATGATTTTAGTAGATCTTATAGATCATACATCCCATTTTTAATTATTTTTAGTCCCATAAAAGCTTATTTACTAATGGGATATAGAAGGATATATCCCTTTTCCTTCTTTGAACTTATGTAAATTCTTATTACTGGAGTTTATCTTTGAGCCCAACCTAATAATATTATTGGGCCTTGCTTTGGTCTTTATATACCTCTTTTGTCACACATTATGCCTCACCTACTCAGGTTATCTCATGGAGGTGTTATTCTTAACCTCAAGGAACTTACTCGAACCTAATTTTTTAAAACATCCTTATCCTCCTATGAATGAGATTGTGTTTGATTCTTGTCTGCCAATGAAATATATGAATTTATTCCCTTCCCATGTTGCTGTAATTTGATTTTCTTAGTGTGAAAATTACCTTGCTTATGCTGTGGTTCCATTCTCATGGAATTTATTGAAGAAACACTTCAACGATGTAAACATATCCTCTCTTATTGATATTGGGATTGGTCATGCATATATGATGATTTAATATTAAAATACCTCAATACTTATCTTATGGTGTTGTTGCATCTTCCTCTTCTAATGAAAGAGATGATGACCCTTATCCTCCTATGAAATATATGGATTACTTGCCTCTCATTGAGTTGGATATTCCAAAAGTTTATCCTTTCTGCAATTGGTTGATGTTGCAGTCCCACTATGACTCTTCTATAATGGTTTCCACTCATGGTTATCCCATAATTATTGAGTATTGATGGAATTAATTTCACAATGTTTTCTATTCATGATGACAAAGTCATTTGTGCCTATTACTCATTCTCATGTAAACAATGATGTTTTGTCACTTGTTCCTTACCCATTTGATAAGCCAAATGAAATTTTGTCACAACTTGTTTGATAGTTGAATTAGCATTTTAAAACCTTTTGTGATTTTTGCACAATATATAATTTTTTCTATTTTTAATTTGCATTACATATTCCTTCTACAAAAAATTATATAGAAGAAGCATAACATTACTAAAATTATTGAAGTTCCCACATGCATGCTACAAAAACTAGATGATTTTTGTAATGACTCTTCCTCAATTACAATTAATTACTTGTTTACATTATAATAACTATGAGGAAGGATTGATATAAATTACAAAAATAAAATTAACTCAATTTAATACTTAATCATTATTTTGATGCTTTTGTGGATATAATTTGTTTTGCTACCTTATGCTTTTATTTATAGAATATATTATTAATGTTTTTGTGGCTATAAGTTGTTTTCCTACCTAATGCTATTGTTTCTATAAGCTATTATCCAATATCATGATCATGTGGATAGAATTTGTTGCATAACCTTATGATATTTTCTCTAAAAGAAGTTGTTTAAACTCATGTTATTATTGTGAGAAGATCCTATCCAACCTCATGCTCTTATTTTGAATTTTTTTTTGAACCTCCTGCTTTGACTATGTTATTCACACATATTGTCTTCTTTACACCTTTTCCTTCTTTAATATGAAACACAACACGTAGTGATTGATAGAAATTGAAAACATGTTATTTTTTTCCCATAATCATTTCTCCCAAGTGGATCCAATGTACCTTATTCACTCATGATGATTCTAAGGCTTCCCATAATTTATTATTAATGTGGCATTAGTTCCCTACTTTCTCTACCAAAAAATAGAAACATACATTTATTTTTAGATACATTTGACCTACTATCCATTTCCCATACATTAAAATCAACTCAAAATATTATCCTTTTTAAATCATGTAATTTATCAATATAAGAATCAAATGAAATGTACTTACCACTACTTGATTTAAATTGTGATGAAGGAACATGTGTGAGTTTATCTCTCCTTATTTACTATTGTGAATTGGTAGGCTCTTCATCTCCTCTTATTTGTGACTATCCAATCTTGGATTTTCCATTCTTTGAGTGTAGACATGGATGGATTTTACAACACTTTCCATTCCAATTCCCACTAAACTTGTAATGATTATAGAAATTATTAGACATGAAAATTATCATATTAAGTGGTCCTTTACCTTATTGGAGTGTGTTTAGACCTTCCACTTCTTATTTGATTGATATGTGAATTACCTTTGTGCCATATCTCCTAAAGAGTTTGGGATCCTTTGTCATGGATTAATTAATACTTGGTCTCCTATGCTTTTTTCTACCCCCTTTTATACTTTAAAGTGGATAAGTTGGTGGAGTGTAATATCCCTATTTATTATTATCTTTTGTATTATGTTGACGGAGTAGTGATGCACTAATTTCTTCTTCCTGACATAATGGTTGTCCTCTCTTTGGAAATTATTCTTTATCCTATTAAATTAGGCTCATTCTTCCTTGTTACTGTCTAGATTGATTTCCACTCTTTTGAGATATCCTACAATTGAGGCTTCAAAAATTTGAAGTTAGAATTTTTTTTACCTTCTTGAGGTGGTCCTTGGTGTGTAGGTGGTATGAAGTCCTCCTCCTTGGAATATTATCTTATTAGAGTCATTCTAGAGAATTACATAATATTTGGTTTACCATACCAAAGGTATTCATATTGAGGTCTTTCCTTAACCATTATCGGGTTGATGATTTATTTTCCATCCTTTCCAAGTCCTCTTCCATCGTAACCCATTTCATTAATAATTTAGAGCCACTGCCATTAGTATGCTTCTCAAAATTTCCAATGGATTTATTTAATGTAACATTGGAATAAAAAACATTTGATGAAGTTCTTATCATGAATACATATGTCATGGTTTGAGCATCTTTGATATAGGCAAGTCCCATTTTTTGGATAGATTATTCTCTGTTTTCTAATATTTCAACATCTTGTTATAGCCTTGCCAAAAATTCCTCTTTTTTCAAAAAATATTGCTATAAATCTTTCATGACTCATATGAGCAACTCCACATGGTTGGACCATGTTGCTTTCAAATAATCAATCTCTATTTCTAAGTGTTTCCCATTCCTTATCAACTCTCCATTCTCTTATTTTACCTGCAAGTGGTACTCTTAGATCTCCTCAAGTATTATTTTCAAGGATTTAATAATGGTTAGTCTATGTAACCACATATTCTTGAAACACTTTGTTAAACATCTCTAGATATGATATTTATAAACACACAATCTTCTTATGTTAATAACAACCTCTCTACAAGTCACAAGGAACTTTATGCTTTGATACCAATGATTTATAATTTCCAAATGATGGATCCTTCATAGAAAATTACATACACAAATTTATCACCTGTATTATTGCTACTTGAATTTGTAAAATTATAGTGTATTAGATTGTGTTTGACAAATATTAGATTGAGTGAGATCACTTTAAAACCATACACAGCTAGAATTGAAAGGAAATGAACATATCAAACATATTTTAACTTAATAACTAGTTGAAAGTGGCAATTGAAAATATTCTTGATCTTCCTTCATTGAAATGATTCAACTAAAAAGAGATCATAGAGAATATAACTCCCAGTATTTGATGCATCTTATATTACTGAGGGTAAATTTTAGTGGTGAATATTCATTATTTCACAAACATTCCAATTTTTGAAATTTATTTTTGGTGATTTTTAAGGGTCACTACATATGTCCAAAATGCCTAAAATTTATGAATGTAAATTATTTTGGAGGTTAGCTTGCCAACCATTTATAATAATTTCTTAATTAACCATTCAATTCACCATATATATATATATATATATATATATATATATATATATATATATATATATATATATATATATATATATATATATATATATATGGGTAACCATAAAAATATACTTTCGATAACCATCCCATGATATCAAATAAGCTCCTAATAGGCAAGAAGTTGAAATATAATGGTAAAATCTACACCACAACCAAATAACTATAGTCAAATGGTAGCATTTAAGATGCGATCAACTGGCTGAACTGAATGACAATATCAAGCTACAACCAAATAATAAAATTGAATGAAAGCATCCACATTGTAATAAAATGATAGAACCAAATAGTAATATCCACACTACAACAAATTGGTTGAATTGAACAAGATCATTCATGCTCTAAATCAATTGGCTACAACTATATGGAAATATCTTGGTTGCAATCAAACGATGTGGAACTGGATGGTGGCATTCTAGGCTCTAATTGAAACTAAAATGTAGCATCTTTGTTCATCATGGCATTTGGTGGAAATGGTAAAAGGATAGGCCAATTATTAAAAAAATTGAGCATATTATCTTATTTAAAAGAGCAAATAAAAAATCCCACACAACCACAATGCACTCAAAATATAGGTACTTATTAATTTTTTTAGTTTGTATTGAATTTGATTTTAACTATTGAATAATATCAAAATAATTTTACATGTATAAATACCCATTGATAATGATTGTATCTCACAAGAATAATCAGAATAACATGTCACCCCTTGAAGATTATATTGATGATGACATACCACCATACAAAGACACTCCTCTAGTTTTTGATGACAATGATTATGAAACTCAACTACAAGATGATATTGTTGGTTATCATCAAACACCAAGTTTAGATAAAAACTCCACTCACAAATGTTTGCAAAAGAAGATAATTAAATGGATAATTAGAAGGTCCTTTAAGGTGGACTGGGCAATGAAATTTCTTTTCATTGAGCCTGTACATCATGAAAATGATAATAACACTCCAACATAATGAAGATGTATAATATGTAGTTAGAAACTAAGAAAGGAACACAAAATACAACTTAAGTTGGACACAATTAGGAAACATTATGAAAAATATATGTGATGGTGAAGCACATAGATGGACAGATAATAAGAACACATAGGTGAAAAAATGCATGCATGTAATACATGCACATGAGTATGAAAATGATAAAAAATGTAAAAAACATCTTGTTGAGAAAGGGAAAATAATTAAAGCTCAATTTGGAAAAGTTATATAGTCCCATATAAAGGCCAAATATATACAGTTCTCTATTGTATACCACATTCTTAAAAAGGGCAGACTTATTTATGATTTTTTATATTATAAGATTTTATTTCAACATATTGGATTTATTGATATTCCACAATCACATTGGTCAGATAGCAGTGCTTAAAAAATGACAAAATGTCTAACAATGGTTGAGAAAGAGGATTTGAAACAAAAAGTTCAAAATTCTCTATTCATCTCACTGTCCATTGATGAGGTCACAATAATTGACAACACATCTTGGGTGTACATGCATGTTTATACTTTTGAGAACTATTCAAGGCAAACTCATCTATTAAAAATTTATAAAATGGCAAAAAATTGTAATGCTAAAAACTTCACAAATTGGTTGTATTTAATTTGAAAGATAAAGCTAAGATGGATGATTATGCAATAGCTACAAAGTGAGTGTGTGTTGTGCCTAATGGTGCATAAATTATGTAGGGGCATAAAAATGGTCTATGTGTTTGACTACAAACAATAATTTCTCCATATATTTTTGATTCATTGCATGGATCATAGGATGAACATTGCATATTAAATAGTTATAAAATTTGCTAATGTCACAAAAGTGGAAGAGATCATTCATGACTTATATGATTATATGTCAAGTGGTCTGAAAAGATTTGTGGAGGTATAAAATTTTGTAATAAGAGTGATTGATGGTAAAAAAACTATTGAAAGATGTTCAAATAAGATGGATTTCTATGTATGAATTTGCATGTAGAATTTTTGAAGAATATTCATAATTAGTAGGTTTTATGTATAAATATCATAGAGAAGTTGAAGAGAAAAAATATTTGTTTTACCATTTAACAGATTTGGAAACATTATTGACATTATATGGACTTCTCTCAATGTTGAAGGAAATGAACTGTTTAATGAAACATGCAAATGAGAGATCCATTTATATTATTAACTTCATATGGTTGAGAAAATGAATATGTCAATCTCTAGATATATTATACAATTTGAATAAAAAGTTTTAGGGACTTATTTTTAGTAGTTTATAAATTTTGATAGATTTTAAGAATCTTGAAAGCTATTTAAAATTGAATATTAATGATCATCTTTGTGTCATTGTTAATGGCTAGAAGATAATAATGTAGACATTTTATAGAAGGCCCAATCTTATGGGAGATAAAACTGAAGAAATACCTATAACATGTATTCTATATGATACTGCTATATTTAAAATGCAGATGAAATTGAGTATAATTTCAAAAAAATTATCTGTCAAGATCACAGATCATTTTTAAATGGATGATTTGTTAGAATAAATGGCAGTTGTGAATCCCATATTCTGGAACATTAATAATAGTCAAAAGCTGATTACCAATTTATTTCACAAATACATGGGTTTTCTTATTAAGCATTTCAATAAATATATAGAGGTCCATGGATTTGAAATAAAAGGTATTTTAAGAAAGGATTTAATGACATCTCAATCAACACATTTTAGAATAATAATGTTTTAACAATATCCCCTTCTAAGTGAACCAATAGAAAATGGGGTAATTACATGGCTATGGAATTTTTTTAATCCTAATAGCATCCTACAAGAAAGTATTAGTGAATATTTCCAATTATATAAACTTTTTCAAAAAATGATTTTAGGTTTAGTGGAAGATGAAAGAGTATTTAATGCATTGTCTTTCTTTAAGTCAAAACTTCAAAATAGATTAGATAAAAGTTTAGAAACTTATTTGAGATTGTATGTTTCACGTTATGTTGTGGTCATGTTTCCTTATGAAAGAGATCTAGCAATATGAAGTTCTCTAACTGAAATAAGAGTTGTCAGTAATACAACAAACAATAGAGAGGATGTAAATATTGACATTGAATATGCCATGAACATGATAGATGCAAATGTCACTTGTAATGAGCAGGTTTGTGTAGGACTATTTCAATTACCTAAATTTTAGTTGCATATTTATTACAATTATCATATTCTAAAATCCAATTTCATATCATTTTTGATATTGTAAAAAATTTAAAATATTGAATTAATTAAAATTGTTGGTATCATTATCATTTAAAATATTTATTCCATTCATCATATAACTTTCCCTTTTTTTAATTGGTTCTTCAAAATTTCAAATGGGTCAAAATATTTTTGTATTTTTATAAGGTTGTGTTGTTAAATACATATTTTTATTACTTTTGAAAAAACATAAATTTGATATTGTAGCTCCATATTAATATTCTTAACCTTAACTTTTAGCTTAAAAATATGAATATTGAAGTTAAATACCAAGATGATAAAACATGATAAGTTTATTGAACAACATGACCAAATTGAAAAGAAAATAAATTAAACTCATGAAGATTCAAGTGTAAAACAACAACCTAGGAAAAACCTTCATCATTGAATTAGATTAAATTCTTATGAAAAAAAAAAACATTTTACTTAGTTTTTGTTAATTAAACCAATGCAATTTCCTTTGACGGTTGACTAGAAACAAACCCTAATTATTGCTTGGACTACACATCTATAATAACTACAATTTTTCCATTATCTAAAACAATGATAATATTTGAACAAGATGAAAGCACATCAAATACAAATCTATGCTCAAACCAAATCCATAGAAAAAAATAATTTCAGTCCACATCACCAAGTTTTTTGAACTACATCAAATCAGAATATGCATGTATGATGATAAATAAACCATAATTCAGTAAAACTAGAGTAATTGAAACTTAATAAACTAATCTTTGTAAATTCAAACTTAACATTGTCACTTCAAATTATTTAAAAAAAAATATAACACTATATTTTTAAATAATATAATGAGTTTACAACATTAGAAAATTCAAATCAAATTCATGCTCACTCTAAATCCATAAAAAAAAATTGCAATCTACATCACCATGTTCATTGAACTACATCAACACATAATATGCATGTAAGATGATAAATGAACCATGAATTAGTAAAACCAGATTAATTGAAACTTTATAAATTTATCTTTGTAAATTCAAACTTATAATTATCATTTCAAATTATTTTTTAAAAAACATAACATTATCTTTTCAAATATAACAATGATTTTGCAACATTAACAAATATAATTTTTTTTGTAAAGACACCTCAATGCTCAACCACTTGTCACTCCCATCATACACATTGTTACCACCATCCTTACAAATCCATGCCTCCACTTCCTCTGTGTCATCCTTCAATATCCCTACCCTTTCAAGATATTTTGCAACAAAATTAATACAAGTAAGATTTTCTTTTTCTTCTTTTACAACATCTTTTGTGGAAAGTAGACTTGGATCGACATCTATTTTTTGATTTAATAAATAATCAAGGTTCCATCCTTGCTTCTTAATGATTTTTTTGAGTGTGTTATTCTTTTTATTTAACAGAACAAGCTTCTCTTTGAATTGAATGAAAAAATATAAACTTTTTCATGCATTTTTCAAATGTACATTAAGGACCTTAGCTTTCTTTTTAAGATTCTCATATTTTTCTTGCAATTACAAATAAAATCTAATTGATACAAACTATAATAACAATGACATGATATTTGATAAAAATGATGATACATTACCAAAGCCTTTTCCTTTTTAGCATTTGAAATAACAACAAGGTTGGTGTCTTTTACCCATTTATGAAAATATGCATTCAAATTGTCTAACCCATTTAACATAATACTCAAAACATTATAATTATAACTATTAAAAAAAGATACAAACCCTGATTTAGCTTGACTAAACAAAGCATCAATCTTTGCGAGTTCATGTTGAACTAATGAAACCAAATTTTCTCTTTAGGAGTGGTTGTGATAATGATCATTTATTTCTTTTATCAATGATTTTGATTGAAACTCTCAAACTAATACATTTTTAAACTTATTTATAACTCCCTCCTTAAGACTTGAAATAATACTTTTTGATAATAAATTGTTTAATGGAAAATTAGTTACACCATCATTAGATAAGCTAACATTAGCTAGTGGGGTGGGGGGTAAAGAGGTACAAGGTTCCTCCCGAGCATTTAATAGGTCAATATCAATTTGATATAAATAGGTTAATCCCTACACACTAGAGAGACCTATGATAAATAAATTTATCCAGTCAGAACCTAATAATTATAGTGTTCCTCTTCTAGGTGTTGGGTGTAATCATGTAAAAGTGGTATTTGGATGCTAAGAGTATTGTTTGAGTCAGCCTATTCCTAGCTTAGCCCTAAACCTATCCTAGAACCTTAGACACACTTTTATATCCATTGTGTAGACCATAAACATCTACAATATGCTTGAACACATTATCAAGATAGATTACCCAGATCCCAACCTAGTCTACATAGCAATCTACTAGGTGGACATTAGCACCACATTGAGGACACTACATCCACATGGCACTAGTGTACCCAATTGGGCACTAGTGTCCCTTTACCTAACTCTCCTAATTTTTTTGAATTTAAATGTGTTCCCCTCCTAAGGTCAACCTAACTAAATTTTATTATCTACAAAAGCTATAGATCTCTATAAATACAAGACTATTGGACCTATATTCATTAGATGGAAAATAGATGCAAAAGCCTATCCAAATAAGAAACAAGTTGAGAAAAATTAAGGTGTTTGATCCCTATTCTACCTTAATTCTATGTACTACCATCTACAATAACCCTAATCCAAAATTAAAAAGATTTCAAAGCTCAAGCACACTCAAAGTATTCAAGACCACTTTCATTTTATCATTCACTTACACTTGAACCAAGCACCAGGTGGGAACACTACATCAAGCTTGATCCCTCCTCAGAGTATTGATAAGTAGGAAACTATCTTCATAGTGGGGTGTTGAGGATGTCCAACCTATCCTAATAATGAACACACATTTATTTCTCATGCTGTACTTTTAAGGAGGAATAGGGTTTGCACATTAAATCAAGTTTTCCAAGCATAATAAAAACTTATGGATTTTTTGCATGCAGGAAGATGACCTAGAAACATAGGTGTAGGTACTCCCATAAAATAGTAATAGTCCTATAAAAATGACACTAGTGACACTTATAAGTTACTACAATAGTATGGAACTACTATCCAAGTGGGGTGTTATTGTCTAGTGAGAAAATAAATCCTAAAACCCTATTGACGACCCTCAGACCTATCTAAAACTTAGTTTTTATAACATAGATCATCCACACTAGTCACCTTCTAGATAAGCCTATATTTATGCATATTTAATACTACTTTTATAAAGTCAAAATAAGTCAAAGTCCATAATAAATTAGTTTTTAATTATTATATATTATTTAACAAATTTAGACAACTCAACCCTTTAATCTAACTTACGTAATTACTTATGCAAAAGACTAAAAGGTTAAATCATTTGGTGAACATGACTTACTTTGAATATTACTTAAAACCCTAGTTTTGCCTAGAGTTTACCTTTTTTGCATTTTTGTACACTAAATTAGGGTTAAAAGTTTTTATTTTTCAATTTTTTGTGCATAACCTAGCCCATTTAATCAATACCACATTAGGGTGTCATTTATTTAAATTTAATTTAAATATTTGGTTAACTTAACCTAATTAAAAACCCCAACACCACCAAACCCTAGGGTTTACATTTCTAGAATTTAAATTTTAGAGTCACACATCTTCTACATTATATAATCATGATTATAATGATAGAAGAAATTAATCACTTTTTATTGAAAAGTTTACTACTTTAATTTACATGCTTGTTTCCTCTAATTTGGAATCAAATAAAAAATGACATAGATACATGTATACATGATGCTTCATATCAAATAAAATGTCTTTCATGTTTCATTCTTTATTTCACATGCTATCTTTCTTCTATGTGCAATGCAATTAAGACATTATTATTTAATCACATAAATACATGTATGCATGATGCTTCATATCAACTCAAATGTCTTTCATGTTTCATTATTTCTTTCACATGATATATTTATTCTATGTGTAATACATTTAAGACAATATTCTTTAATAACGTAAATAACTTATTACATCAAATAATAATTATACTACCTAAAATAAATCAATCTCCCTTAGATACATTTTGCTCTTTGGTCTATTTTGATTCATTTCTTATCATTCCTAGACATATAATAACATCATTAGTCTTGATTCTCCCTCCTTATTCTTAATTACAAACATCTAGACAACATCCTGTATCTACTATTAGATCTATGCTCTTGGTAAACCCCATGTTCTAGGTTATGATGTCCTCATGTGGTCATGAAGCTTGGCAAGCTTGCAATACCCATGTTTATAACTTTATGGATTAGAGAAATACTCCTTCAAGTACAATTTATATTTTTGAGATTTTATAACACTTTAACACATATAAAGATATTTTATATACTGCACTATGAACTATTTAAGTACCTCGAATATCTAAACCTACCTATGTTGCTTCTATTATAAACACTATAAAATGGATAGAAGAACACATTTATTTCAAGAGAGAGGACCTTCCACCTCAACACATCATATATTTACACCTACCTATTTATGTTATTTTATAAATTAATGAGTTAGGTGTCAAATGAGTTCTAATTGACAATAGATCAGGGTTAAATATATGTAACATATATTTTATACACTATCTTAACATACATGCTTTAGATTTTGATCCTTTTGATATGAGCATCTGAGGGTTTGATAACATTACATGAAATGTTTTGGTTAAAATCACATTAAACATTAACCTTAAACCCAAAACACTACCTAAAACATGACAAGTGATGCCTAATGATCTAAATTATAATATTTTACTTGGAAGACCATGGATTCATGCTATACACACAGTTCCATCAATGTTACAAGCATGTTTAAAATTCATCTACAAAGGCCATATATATACATACCCTATGGATAAATAATAATTTAAATAGTATCAACATATAAAACATTTACATAACTACATTCCTCACATGTATTTTGCTATTACATACCCCAGTTTATAGTTCAAAAGATGAATACAACTTCCCCAGTTGCTTCCAACACCTAGAGTAATAAGTTCACTTCACGTTTTGAATTATAATATTTATATAAAATGGGTTACATAGGATAGGGGATTGGAAAATATGAACAATTAATACTAAATCTTGTGGAATAATATGATCAACCAGGCAAATAAGGATTGGGATATCAAAATGATAATGTTCTAATATTAGATCCTCTCACAATGCTTATCAACATATCACATTTTGTTCACCTATTCAATGAGAAAGTGATATAGTGAACCATTTTTATACACCTTTAGTTGTCTATCCTAATCTCATTGATGATATAGCTTCTCCAAATCTATTCGTTCTTGAGGAATTCACTAACGATGAGGCTCTCCTATAATTCCTAGGTGTATATGAGGATCTATATTCATTCTATCATAAGAATAGGTTTCCTCATTCCACAAGTACCCAAGATTAATTTGGTGAGTATTTAAGTGATTAAGATAATATGTTACCTATCATAGATGATATAATTCATACAACACCATATACTTTGGATACATCCACGTTACTTAATGAAGAAATAATTAAATTTAATTATGGCACCAAAATTGATCCTTGCATAATACTCTTGGCTTCTGCCTTAGATAAATTAGAAGACATAAATATTCATCAAATTTTAACTAATTTTCCTAAAATATTTGCATGGGATTATTTTGATATGCTTGGTATTGATCCCTCAACCACAGTACACAAAATTACATTACATCTCAATGCCAAACTAGTAAAAAAAAATATTTACAAAATGCATCCTAAATTAGCTCTCCTTATTAAGGGTGAGATCCAATGATTATTAGATGTTAGTTTCATTTGAATAGTTACCCATCCATAGTGGATTTCCACTATTGTTCCTATTGTAAAACCTAGTGGACAAATATGATGTTGTTATGACTCTAGAGACCTCAACAAAGCATGTCCTAAAGATGATTTCCATTTACCAAACATTGATATGATAGTCGATTCCACACCTAGCTATGAGATTATCTCCTTTATAGATGGTTTTTATAGGTACAATCAAATCAAGATCATTGAAGAAGATTAGGAAAAGAGTTATTTCACCACACTATAGGGAACCTTTTACTATATAGTCATGACATTTGGATTAAAGAACACCAATATAATTTACCAACACACTATAAAAATATTTTTCATGACCTAATTCATAAAATAGTTGAATATTATGTCTATGATTTGTTTTAAAATTCAAAATATTGAAAACATCATGAAATCCATTTGTGACAACAATTTGAAA
Organism: Torreya grandis; assembly: GCA_037957365.1. Classification (NCBI taxonomy): domain Eukaryota; kingdom Viridiplantae; phylum Streptophyta; class Pinopsida; order Cupressales; family Taxaceae; genus Torreya; species Torreya grandis. The sequence goes on along the minus strand of JARHVA010000769.1, from coordinate 3,882,100 downwards.
GACTAAAAAATACAACATTTGACTCAACCCTAAGAAATGTGTCTTTGGAGTTTCCTCAGGGAAACTATTGGGGTTCATTATATCTCAATGTAGCATATAAGTTGACCCTAATAAGGTCAAAAAAATCATGGATATGCCTCCTACTAATTTGAAACAACTTAAGTCCTTCAAGGGAAAATTCAAGTAATTTATCAATTTATGGCACAACTCATAGATAAACCCAATCATTTACTAGACTACTTAAAAAAGATGTAAAATTTGAGTGGGACATCACATGTCAGGATATTTTTGATACACCTAAGTAATACTTACTCAACCCTCCTATCTTGGTTCCACCTATCCTTGGTAAACCAATCATACTTTACCTTTTAGTGACAAATCATGCACAAGGAGCACTCTTAACACAACATAATGATTATCATAAAGAAAGAGTAATTTACTACATCAGTCATAAACTAGTTGACTATGAACACAATTATCAAAAAATTGAAAAACAATTCTTGGGACTAGTATTCACCACTCATAATTTTCATCACTATATGGTCAACAATGAGACGTAGATCATCACCAAGGTTGATCCCTTAAAATTCCTCATGTCAAAATCACATATTTTAGGCTGTATTGCAAAATGGGTTATGTTACTTACAAAATTTGACCACAAAATCATATTACATAAATTGGTAAAATGTCAAATAATTATAGACCAATTGGAAACAACTCCATTACTGGATATAAATCATATTAATGATAATTTTAGAGATGATTTCATAGCATACAATACCACTATAGATACATGGATAATGTTCTTTGATGATTCTAAATGTGCATCTAGTGCCAACACTATAATGTTTTTCATCGATCCCCTAGGACACACAATACCTATTAAATACCAACTCAATTTTTCATGTACTAAAAATATCGTAGAATATGAAGCTCTCATCTTAGGCCTTCAAAAAACTTAGACTCTCAAGATAAAATAATTAAAAGTTTATGGGGACTCCCAATTAATTTTTAATCAAGTCACATATGTTTACTAAATAAAATAAGAACACTTGATTCCTTATAAGAACATGGTTCAATGTATATGGCTCAGTTTGATGATTTCTCTATCGAGAATGTCCCATGTAAAGATAACTATCACACTAATGCAATGGAAAGTGCCACATCATTGATCTTGATCGATATAGATGTAGAACAAGATATATTTAAAATTAAATGACTATAATCTCTGTCAGTATCCCATGCGGACCTTATTAATCTAACAATCCTAGTTACCACACACAGTTCAACACCATCTGAATGGTTCTCTAACATATATAAATTTTTGAATAAATATATCATACCCAATACTTTTATAAATAATGAAAATCACAACCTAAAATGAAACTCTCTTTGATATGTCATCATTGGTGGTGATTTATTTAAAATATATTTTGATAAATACTTACTTTGATGTTTAACAATCAAGGAATCCAAATTACTTATTCAATAAATACATGACAATGAATGTGGTGATCATTTCAATAATAAGTTAATGTCACACAAGTTAATCAGATAAGGTTACTATTGGCCAACCATGGAATAATAATGTTAAGAGTATGAAAAATTATGCAACAAATTTCAATGCCATGGTAACTTGTACCATGTACCATCATAAAAACTTCAACCTATCATATCCCCATGGCCATTCATGCTATGGGGATTTAAACTAATCGGTAAGATAAACCCAAAATTTGAAGGAGGTCATAAATTCATTATCATATCCATAAAACATTTTGAAAAGTGGGTATAACCAATCCCATTATAATCAACAAAGGGGGAAGATATTTATCAATTTATCATGACCAATATTATTTCTTGCTTAGTTCTCCTAGTAGTCATAATTACAGATAATGGAACCTCTTTCAAAAATAAAATAGTGAAAAAGTTCTATGCCAAATAAAAAATTTGATACACATTCTCTACACCATAATACACATAGGGTAATGGTTAAGCAGAGGCAAAAACCAAAATGATCAACAATATTCTCAGCTAAACAGTTACCAAATTTGGTGATGACTGGCACAATCAACTCATCTATGCACTTTCAGCTTATTGCACCATTATACATACACCAACATGAGCTACTCCTTATTCACTCATATATGACATAGAATCATTTATTCCATTGGAATTAGAAATTCCATCTTTACATGTATATTTAAAAGGAATCATCATAAATGATCAATACAAAGAGTGACATCTCAAAAAACTAAAATAATTAGATCACACATATCCAAGCTGTAGAATATCAGAGAGCTTATCAAAAGTGAATCTAGAGAACATAAAATAATAGAGTCCACAATAGGGAATTAAAAATCAATGATTTGGTATTGAAATAAAATATAAGAAGCATCAATGCCAAAGTAAAAAACAAAAGAAAGTTTAAACTAGATTGGCTTAGACCATATATCATCACAAAAAATCTTATCCAAAAAGTATATCATCTAGGTTTACTTGATGGAAAGACAGTTAAAAAACCATTAAACATCATGTATCTAAGGAGATTATACATATAAATAATGCACTCTTCAATGTCATTTTACTTGTATATACTTTCTTCTCCCTTGCTCATTGTACATAGTTTATTTTCATTTACTTGTACATATCTTATACTCAAAAAACACAAACACAATATAAAATGTAAAAATATAAAAGCATTCAAATATTACTTAGAAAACACAAAAATTCTAGATTGTATGCATGGCTATATTTACATCTCTACTACTTTCCAAATATTACATATGCTAGCTATCTTAGTATAGTCAATTTTATCATACACATATGCTTCATTTGTTCTTGTTAAGTTCTTTTAGATTACATACATGACTATATTCGACTACACCAATCCATAATTTCTATCATCTACCTACTAGGGGCATATACACCAATCCAAGTTTATTGGTTTGATACATTTGCCCACTCAGGGGCATCTCCTACACAACTCTAATACCAGGTTCTATCTTTACATACTATAAATTCCACTTTATACATTGATATATATTTATATTGATCATTTCTACTCATTGCTTATATTTTTCCAATTATCACTAGTTGGACTTAGCATATGTACATCTTTGCATTTACATATATTTGTACTACATAATTATACATGCTTTCATTTCTAGTTTTCCTATATTAGACTTGATTGTGTTTCCTATGCTTCTTCCATCTTTGAGGGCATTTTAATATGCCATTGCTCTTTGACACTATGCTAATTCTATGTTTGTAGGCCTTGGAAATGTTCCTATGTCCCTTGTGTGTGCTTTCCTAATTGTATATGTGGACATTTAAACATGTCCTTCTATGTGGCTATAATCCAAATTATTTGTTGCTTGCATATGTGGACATTTAAATATGTTCTTGTATGCCTTCATTCTCAAATTTAGTGACATGTGCTCATGTCCCTTATATTTTGGCCCCTTGGCCTACTTTTGTGTGCCTCATGTGCTTGTATGCATGATTCCTTGTATGCTTATTCACCATGACACTTGTATTTTCTTGTTACACACACACACACACACCAATTTTCAGTGCCATGAGGGACCTCATGTATCTACCCTTCCTACTTGGGTGATGTGATGGACATCATGCCCGATCCCCCTAGCTAGATACTCAGATTTTTTGTTACACATTGATTACATCTATCTTGACACCCTTGTGCAATGGTAGATTACAACATACATATTACATTACCTAATCATTCTCAAATAATTTTACATTCTAATGTTATGTTTGTACATTATATTAGAATATCATGCATATGATCTAGCTAACACATTTTGCAGAGCTAATTATTTTGAGGATAATTCTTACACAGGTTCCATAAATACCCTCAAAATAGGGGGCATTCACAGGGTTTTGTCATAGAGATCAGGATCCTACTTAGTTATTCATAGATTATTTCTAGAACACAGGGTTAATTTCATATTTAAAACATGGGTCAAACACATGAAATAATAGGGACTTAGAAATCAATCCCTGTAAGTGGATGATAAGATAATGAGATTAAGTTTGTTGACTTTGGACTTATCATAGTTTATTGTGACAAAAAATATGATCACTACACTACTTGATCCTGTCTAAATTAAGTTTGATGATGTACTTTCAGATCTTGAATGTGGCATAAAGTAACTATAATGAAAAAAACCTAATTTATTGAATACAAACCAAATTAGAATCAAATATTTCACATGTTGGGTAAAAGGTATTGATTTGGACTGATCTTGGTTAATCCTCATTGAATGATCAAGACTTACACTACATTGAAAATACTCTAAAGAGGGTTCAAACTCAAATGTAGTTCTCTCACTTACACGTATGTGTGAAATTGTAAATACAAGTCTAAACACTCTTTATCCTATTTTATCCTTGGAACAAGTATGAAAATGATAATTCAACCTTGAATATTGCTTCAACTTACCTATATAAACTCAAAAATATTTGAATGAATTTTTAAAGTGAGAAGAACTGTCCTTAATGCCTTAGATAAGCCTTATATATATATATATATATATATATATATATATATATATATATATATATAATTTTAAATATAGGACCGATTGGCATGCAAAAATATACCCAAGATAAGACCCAACAAATAAAAGCAAGGATTAAATAAAATGTGACTCAAAAGAAGTTTTGAAAAGGGTAAAGAGAGGTAGAGATAGACACATACCTATTTTTTTATTTGAGTTATAACAATTATTGAGATGCTATAAGGTAATGGAATATATATAAGATTTCATAAAAATATGAAAAAGATCACAATGATGACTAGTTTTAGATGGATCTAAAAATTATTATTACTAGGTATGGAATATGATAGTGTGTTTTACCCTATTTTTTATAATTTTTTTTTTTTTTTTGGTGATTGTATATATTTTTAAAACTAGAGAATATTAGAATGCTAAAGATGTATAATATTTAACAATTCAAATTTTGACAAATGCTAAATATAGAAATTATAATTTTTAAAAAATAATACAATGAAAAAAACTTAGCTCAATCTAGGATTTTAGCTGACTATTTTAACTATATGAATGTGGAAATAAGAGGTGAATATGTATGCTCATAATCAGGGATAAAATCAGAACTTGCTTCTGAACAAGTCCATTTTAAGTGGATGGAGGCGTAGTGCATTCAAGTCTATTAATTTTGGATTTGTCCTAGTTGATTGTGAAATATTATAGGTAGAAACATAGAACATTCCTAGATGCAATCACTATTAGTTGGAAGACAAGATAGTTCATTTAATTCTATTGGCTGTGGAGTTATCATAATTTATTATGACAAAAATATAATCATTACACTATTTTTTTCTATCTAAATTAAGGTTGTTAATACATTTTAGATCTTAAATGTGGCATTAAATACCTACAAGAAAAAAAACTATAGTTTATTGGAAACAAAAAAAATTGGAATCAAATGTTATGTGTTGGGTAAAAGGGATTAAGTTGGACTGACAATAGTTAATCCTCGTTGAATGATCAAGCACTGCACTAAATTGCCAATACTCTGAAGAGGGCTCAAACTCAAATATATTTCTCCAACTTACATGTATGTGTCAAATTTAAATACAACTCTATATACTCTTTCCTCTATTTTATCCTTGACACAAGTATGTAAATGATAATTAAACCTTGAATATCACTTCAACATACCTATAGATAGAACATGAAAATATTTGAACGTATTTTGATAGTGATGAGAATTATACTTAATGCATTAGAGAAGCCTTATATTTATATTTTAATTATTTTGAATATGGGTATGATTGGCATGAAAAATTAGACCCAAGATAAGACTCAACAAAAAAGCATGAAAAGAAATATGACTCAAAAGAAGTTTCAAAAGTTATAACTAGATGAGTCTATGTTTCATAGATAGGGTCATAGATTGGTCCTATCTAGATATCACATACTTTTCTAGAAATACAAAAGACTAGAATTGGGGATCCCAATGAAAAAATGGTGAGATGAATAACTAATAGAAAAACTCATAGATCAAAATAAAGAAAACACCTAATAAAAGATCGAAAATAGATACCTTAATTTTTGTCATTAGTCTATGTAGTCAAAGTTTAAATAAATGACATAAAGGTTATACAATAACCTCATGAGCCAACATGTTGTGTAATATATCATTATAAATAATTATGTGGTTATCCCCCTAAGAACTTTGAGAAAGTTATTGAATTTATAATTGCATATCTTAAATAGTTTGTTGAATCAATGTATCATGAGAAGTAATAGAAGATTTTTTTTTAGGAATATATACTTTAGTGCTTTGAGAAATGCAATGAATACAAGATGTACCATGATAAGTATGTCAAGAAGGTCTATAAATAGTAGGAGGCATAAAATAAGCATTAGGTTGTGAAAGGATGGTCATAGTAACTTGAGTAGAAGTAACATTTATAGGCATAATACTTGGAGCAATAGGATAACTACCCTCACTTCCTAATGCATAAGGATAAACTCTAATAGGTATAAAAAAAACATCCAAAGATTCATTTGTAATTTGTTTTTCCTTAGGTTTATATTCTTTTTCTAAATTAAACTATTCTTTATCTTCTCTATAAAGATAAATCATAGCATGAATTAATTTTGGACGTGAAAAAATATATTTCTCAAAAAAATCCAAGTCATTTTTATCCATGGTAGTAATATGAGAAACATAACCATTGCTAATATTGTCATTCATAAAATTATCATATTCAACATATACATTTTCATCATTCACATTTTTGCCATTTTCATCATCATCAATATGTAAATTAATAGGAGCATGAATTTTATCCATAATTTCCATTATTTTTTCAAGCAAGCACAAGTACAAATCAAAGGAATTTGAATCAAATCAAAATTTTCACCACTAAATCTATCACTTTACCTAATAAGTGTTGTATATCTAGATTTATTAATTGGTATAAGATAGAAAAATAGAGAACATGAAATAAATTAGGACTACTGATACTAAAATAATAAATTAAAACCCAAAAAAACCCCAATTAAAAATCCTAGAGGGAAAGAGAGCATACCTTAAGGTTTACATATTCGAAAATGGGTGGGTTCACATTTTTTTAAAAGATGAAAATGTGTTCATAACACTTTTCCAGTTATATAAAAATAATGACATACAAAAAATCTAAGGATTTACAACAAATATAATGAATAATATTTTAAAGGTGTCTAATAAAATGAAGGCACATTAAATGATTGATCATTCAAAGGGGTAAAAAGAGGAAAAGATAGATACTTAATTTTATATTTAATTGAGTTATAACAGTGGATGAGATGCTAGAAGAAAAAGTTATAGAATAGTACTTAAGATCTCCTATAAATATGAAAAAGATCATGATGATGACTAAATTTAGATGGCTCTAAATATGACAATGACCAAATATGGAATATAAAAGTGTGTTTTACCTATTTTTGACAGAAAAATAAATATTTATGATTGTATATAGGTGTAAAAGATAGAATATTAGAATGCTAAAGATGTACAATATTCAACAATTCTAATTTTTACAAATGCTAAATACCAAAAAAATTAATTTTTGGAAAATAATACAAAGAAAATAACTTATATCAATTGAGGATTTTAGCTGACTATTATAACTATCTAAAGTGGAAATAAGTAAGAGAAGTGACTTTACCTAATAGGTGTTGTATATTAGTTAATGTCCTTATATAAAAACACTTTACCTAATAGGTGTTGTATAGTAGTTCATAAATCTATCACTTTACCTAATACGTGTTGTATTTTAGTTAATGTTCATATATAACAACACTTTACCTAATAGGTGTTGTATAGTAGTTCATAAATCTATCACTTTACCTAATAGGTGTTGTATAGTAGTTAATTTCCATATATGAAATCTAAAATCTTGCATCTAAAATTTAAAATGGGAATAACAAGGAAACAATACACTTATATGCATGTTGTATTATGTTGCATATGGAGAATGCTTTTGCTGTGACTATTGGAGAGAAGATGCTTTTGGTATTGTTCATTTCCCAGATAGCAAATGATGTATCCCTAGAGTAGTAAAGGGGAGTAAATATTTTGTTGGGTATCATTATACCCATGACCATATTGACTGGAGTACCAAGTTAGTTTTGATCTTGTATTTTGAGATAAGAGATTGGATAAAATGTGCCACCTTATTGAAGAAATTTGGAGAGAGTATTTGATTATAATGAATTTTTGACAAATTGAGAGTGATCAATTATCAATTTTTTAATTTAATCAATCAATCCCATGAGTTGGAAAGTTGCCTTATTATGAATCTTATGAATATGAATTAGTAAATAATATACTGACTAAAAAAATGGAATCATGATGGGTTCACTATAAATGATGCCATGGCCATTGAAAGTCACTAGAATTGAACTTAGATAACCCACAATAGAAGCTGAAGCCACATAATGGGTTCATTAGAAGTAATGACAAGGCCATTGAGTGTCATTGAACCTCTGTGTACATTACCTATACTATATTTGAATTACACTACTGTAGGCAAATTTATATTGTATTTTGCATGATTGAAAGAGAATGAAGAGTATTCATGCCCCCATCATGACTGCATTTCTCATAATATTGAATTGAAATGAATTTTTTATTTTTAACATTTTAACTTTGACCTTTGAAATTGTGCATGAAAAAGCATCATGTCTTTAAACTTTTTAAATTACCACAATAATATAAAATTTTACGCATCTATATGCTCAATTGTAACTATATTTTCAACCTGTAAGTTTTGATATTTGAACTATTTTTATTATGCCCACATGTATGCATTCAAATGTGTATAAATTTGTGGTTTAAAAAAATTGAGTGCATATGTATGTCGTATCCTTTAGAATATGTATCAATGTGTCAATTTCTGTCATGTGTCTACTTTCTAAATTAATTTGAATCATTTAAAACCCTATACTCTATCATAGAATATAATTTTGCATTATTTTTAATCTTTATATTCTATCTTTGATTTGATTTGAAATCACCTATATGTCAAGTTCCCTAATATTCATGTTACTATGTACAATTTTATAAGAAGTCTATCAAAAAAATTTAATGTGTGACTAGTTTGAACCCTTTTGAATCCTACATAATGTCATAAGATGTACTCTATAATAAACCTGATGGATTCCCCCTTTTTATGTGAGTCATGAGAGAATTGAGTGTGAAATATCTAAAGAATAAAGTGCATGTTTTACAATACACTAGCAAATTCATGCTTGCTTGATTAAATTTTAGTTGACTTTGTGATTATTTTGAAAAATTATCATCATTCCCAGTTATAAGAGAATTATTATACTATGATGGGCTTAGTGAAATTAATATTTTTGAAGGTATTAGTTAAGTAAATATATTTGGAGGTAGCAAAGAATAGGTAAGAAATTTTGTGCATAGGCAAGTAAGTATGAAATTAATAATATTTAAAAGGTTTATTTAGGTGATGAAAATAGTACCATGTGAAAGAGCAAATTATATCTATTCTAATGAAACTTATGAGGGGTGATTTTGATATGCATCACTCGAGATATCGTATGTGCAAGATTTGGAGGAATTAGTTATTAAGTTTTTAAATCTGTGAAAAAAGTCAACTCATATAAATAGGTTGGCTAAAATAAAATGTAATTCATTTGCATACTGATTATTCATGATTTTTGAGCTTTGAGATAGATATGATGCCATAAAGGAGAGAATCATAATTGACAAAATTTAAACAGATCAGGGCCAACTTACTATCTAAGGATGTACTACCCCTTGTAAGTCAAAAAGTTAGATTTTTTACTTATCTAAATTTCAAAAATTTGTTGATTTTTATGTAATTTAATTAAATTTTAAAAGTTTTCCAATTGTTTCCACTCTATTCTGGTCCTATCCATACCCTACCATAGTTATCCAAGTTGAGTATAGACTTCTTCGTGGACCTAACTAGTTCCTTCCAGACCTATCTACAGACTTGTTTGCATGTATGTGGTCATGTATAACAAACTTTTATTTTTTTTAGTAGCCAATATTCTTGAATTTTTTAATAAAATTTATTTATGAGAGTGATAATTTATGTTTTGTGATCTTGTAATTGTAGGATGATATGCGGGCTAGAGAGTTCCAATGTGGCTATATTATGGAGATTGTATAGGTTCTATCATTGACCAATGATGAGGGAGCCACTATAGATGTGTCCAGTCTTTATCATGATGGATAATTGGCATTGATTTAATATGAAATTCATATGATTATTTCCTTGGTTGGGTGATGGGAATCATATACTTTTATTTTCTATCTCTTGATAGGGGAGATGATAAAGACCATAGAGGATGTGTGGAGGAGTATATAGTTGTCTATGTTAGCTTCACCAATATGTTTTTACATATTTTTTATTAAAAAAATATTTTTTTAATGATTATATAAGTGCAAAACTAGAGAATATTAGAATGCTAAAGATGTATTTTTTTTATTTTGACAAATGCTAAATATGAAAAAATGTTATTTTTAGAAAAAACTAGGAAGAGAAAACGTAGCTCAAACCAATAAGTTAGTTAATTTTTTTCATTGTATAAAAGTTTAAATAAGTAAGAGAGGTAATTGTGCATGCTCAAAATTAGGGATAAAATCAAAAGCTACTTTTGGATAGGGATATTGCAAGTGGATGGAGGCATAGTGTGTTTGAGTCTATTGATTTTGAATTTGTTCTAGTTGACTTTAATTAATAAAACAATAAAGGATGAAAAAACATAATTATGACTATGTTAAATTAGAGGAAAAAATTAATAATATTCCTAGATGTGAGCATTGGAAGTGGATGGCAACATAGTTTATTCAATTCAATTGATTGCAGACTTGTCTTAGTTGACTTCAGACTTGTCCTAGTTGACTGTGATAAAAATATGATCATTGCACTACCTACACCTATCTAAAATAGAGGAGTAGATGTACTTTAATATCTTATATGTCATATTAAGTACCTATAAAGATAAAACCCTAGTTTCATGCACACAAATAAAATTAGAATTAAATGGGGGGTATCAGGAAAAAGGGATTGAGTTGGATTGACCTTTGTCAATCCACATTAAATGACCAAGCATTGCAATAAATTTATAATACTCATAAGAGGGCTCAAACTTAATTTTTTTTCTCCCATTTAAGTTTATGTGTGAAATTATGAAAGCAAGTGTAGGTGATTTTTCCTTGGCATAAGTATTCAAATGAGAATTTAGACTTGAATATTACTTCAATAGACATATAGATAAAACATGAAAATATTTTAATGGATTTTGAAAGTGAGGAGAACCATCCTTAATGATTTATATAATCCTTATATTTATATATGTTTTGATTTTGAGTTTAGGATTTATTGGTGTGAAAAAGTTGAGCCAATATAAGATCCAATAGTCTAAAATATGGATTAAATAAAATGTGACTCGGTTCTAAAAAATACATCTATACAAGTCCATACTTTATAGATAAAGTTTTGGGGTCTTGTCCAGACACTAAATTTTTTTCCATAAGGACAAATGATCAAAACTGATCCCCATGAAAAAATGGTGAATTGAATAACTAATATAAAAACTCATAGATCAAAATAAATAAAATACCCAAGTAAAATGTGCCAATACATACCTTATTTTCTCTCAATAGTTTGTATAATTAGTTATAATAAATGACATAAAGGATATGATTGTACCAAACTTGGGTATCTACAAGTGATAATTTGGGCTAAAAGTGGTCAATAAGGTCTAAAAGTGGCTATGTATATCCTTAAGGTCTAAAATATTTTGATACCCTTCTTCAATATAAAAATTCCAAAATCCTCTTGTTGATAAGCAAAATTTTGTGCACAAACTTAAAAATGTGTTATCCTATTGATGTAATCCTAATCCAACCTCAACACATAGCAAAAAATACAAGACAAAATTAAATGTAAATTGGAATGGGCCTCATTAAGGGTTATAGTTACAAATTAGTGATGAGAGTCATGGCTAAATATAATTATAGTGCATGTGAGTGGCCCAAACCAAGTTAGAGAAGGCTCACCTTCTATCCCTATGATCAATAATTATGTATGTGATAATGCAATCATTATTTTGGTATAAATATGTAACCATAAGACTTGTATATATAGAGTGGAATAATAAAATAATATGCATGTTTTTTAACAAGTGTGCAATAGATAGACTCAATGTATGAATTTATTACTTTATTTGGAGATGATAAATAGATTAGGGTATATATATATATATATATATATACATATATATATATATATATATATATATATATATATATATATATATATATATATATATATATATATATATATATATATATACTCATTTGGATTCAAATTCAGGGACATTTGTATATAGATCGACCATGAAAAATAATGCAATATGACAATCATGGTATGCAAAATCAGGGCATGGTGATACAAAGACCCACAAATAACTTGAACACATTCAAATTTATTCAAAAGTAGTCAATCCAATTTAGGTATTCCTAAAAAAATTTCAAGGTAGAATACCCATGAAAGCAAATATATAGATGAATTGTAAGAAGACTGGGTGGATCTCAAGGAAAACATATATTAGATATGAAGGTGTTCATAAGTAAATATAAATAACACATGACTATGAAGGATATAATGTGAAGGGAAAGTGTATTGAAAGGATACAACACTAATAAAATGAACCAAATGTAACAAGGCATGACCAAAAATCATAATTACATAAATTGTACCAAAATTGTATTTCTACACCTTCCTAATAAATGTTGGTAAAAAACAAACTCATAAATCATCAAAATGAAATACATCTACCCATAAAAAAGTGAAATTTATATCTAAATAGATTTATCCTAATAAAATAGTAAAAATAAAACCATATTTAATAATTAAATATTATAAAATAACTGAAATGCGCAAAGATAGTGTTCTGAGAAGAATAATTAATTATCATAAATATATAGATAGTCAAAAGATTGAAATAATGGGAAACAGGTAAAAATAATAAAACAAAAAAAACCCAAACATTTTAGAATAAAAACAAAGCTCTAAAACTTTGACTAAAAATTTCCAATCCTATCCTAACTTTCCAATATTATATAGTATGTTCCTAGAAACTATAGACACATAAATATAGTCATAGGTAATTCACATTACTAATTCTTGATACATCCTAAACCACATGACTTACACAAAAATAAATGACTCTTATTCTCCATTCCTCTAAGCCTATTATCAATATGCAAACTCAAATTTTTTTTTCTATCACTACTACACAAAACTTTCAATATCAAATGTTCAAACTACTTTAAATCACCCTTAGACTATATCCTGCTCAGGATAGTTGTCCCTGATATTTATGAATAGGTTCATGCTAGGTAGATAGGATTGTTGTTTCACTCCTTTCTACCTATATTAGCCATGTCCCATGCCATATAATTAATTGTATCAAAATTTTAAATGAAGCCTTATAAAATACTATCAATATTTAGAATATTATAGTTAATGTCACATCTCTTCAGGAACAAGTATAAACTGAACAAATGCGATGCAAGAACATCATCAAATTTTGTAAATTTTGGTATAATTAAAGTGTATTTAGTATTTATGGAGTTATTATATTCATTTTATATTTTTAGGAGTCAATATTAGTAGCTAGGTCCTTTTCAAATTTGAATTAGAGATGTATTAGCATTTTTTTTGCCAATTTCCTTAATGTGAAAATTTGAATCTTTTGACAAGGTTTTAGATCATTATTCAAGTGTGTAGGAGTTTAAAATAATGTATTCATGCTCTGTATATCCTAAATTATTCCATGGTACCTAAATTCATACATTAAACATGTGATTAGACATCTTGATGGGTATGTTAGAATTTAATGTAGTTTGCATCCTCCCAATGTACAAGAGGGAGTTAGAAAGTTAGTTAGAGTAGTTGCATAACATATAAAGGAATTGTAAATGGTTATGGAAGTTAAAATTGGTAGGGGGATGGATTTTAAGTTTAAACTAATATAAACCCAAAAATATGAATAGATAGTTCTTTGTTTGAAGATAATTCTATTGGCAGCGCCTATATCTTCTGTGTATGCAATAATGTTGAATGTGTAAATGGAATATGTGCAAAGTAACTTGATAAAAGAGATGTTTTGAAATTATTAACATATTTTTAAGTTGGTTCTCCTTGTATTATTAAATTTATTTATATTCTATGAAGTGTATTTCTTATATATAGATGAGAATTTCAAGACAGACTTGTATACACTGTGTTGTCTGCATGAAGTAATAAGGGGGACTGAACATGCTTTTTGCGTGGGAAGGATTGTGTGAGAACTGAGTAGAAAATAAAGAATAAATATTGGTAAAAATATATTAAATAATTTTAAGGTGACTTAAATTATTCAAAGTGTTTGAATATATGTTGAATTCATAGACTATGTACCAAATTATAGTAACTGTGTTTCTAGACATAGTCAAACAAAAACTTATAACAAATGTTGAGCAAAGGCTAGGAAATGGGAATATTTTGATTGGAAAAGGTGTAATATGTGATCATAGACCTAAATTAACCTTCATAGTTGTTTTATACTTGGTAGGGAGTTTAAAACCCCATTTTGACCCTTCTCAAGCTATTTACAGATTGTCAAACATTGTATTAGGGTTTCATGAAAAAAACTTGATTTGTGGAAGATTATACCAATGAAGAACCATGAATTTTTTTGAAAGGATTGGGATATGTTTGTTTCAATATATTTTATAGTTTTTAAGTTTATCCTGTATGTGTAAGTATGGATTATAAGGTCTATGTTTAAGACAACGTCATAGGAGACCTAATAGGCTTGAGTGACTAAAAAGGGCATGGAAGAGTGATGTAGGAGTTGAGTTACAAATTTAAACTTCATGGAGATATGAGAGAGGATAGAGGGTATCTAAAAATAGTTTTATTTTTCCAAGGTGAGATATTACCCATCTATATAAGGAGAAAGATCCTAAAAAAAGGCTATAAGGACTATGTGCTTAAAGAGAAGAACTTGCAAAGGTTAAGACAAGAAGTGATAAGGGATTTATTAATGGAATTAGGAGTATAATTATACTATAATAAACATAAAAAATATCATGAATCTAAGTTGGGGTGATAGTCTATAGAAGCCTATAGCCTAGTGAAGGCTAGTGTATGTGATTTCTTGTAGAAATATTGAAGATAAAGAGAATGAGATGTATGGAGAAAGTTTGAGAAGAACAAAGGTTATTAAGGTGGTTAGAGAATAAGTCATAGTAAACATGAGTAAACAATAGAAATTATGTCAAACCAATAGATAAATTTGATAAATAAGAGTTGTTTGATAATGTTTCCTTGCAAAGATTATTGATTTCAGGTATCAAAGCCAAGGGAGAACAGAGAATTAAAGAGGTCTCTACATCATTTGGTATCAGAGCATGGTTACATTATGGATGAGGTATGTTTAAGTTTTGAAATTATTAGTTATATATTAATATATTTTATGTTGATTTTTTATTGAAAGGTTGATTTGAGATGTTGTTATGTGAATGTTGATGTAAGTTGTAGGAAAGGAGTGAGAGGCAGAAATATAAGAAAGAGAAGAGTGGTGTGGCTAAATCCCTTATGCCAAGAGGATTGGAAAGAGGATAAATAATGAAGGCTCCAAGAAATAATATCAATAAGATCTTAATAAAGAGAGAGAGAAGTCCTAGATGAGGATAAGAAAGAAAGAGACTCTAAGAGAGAGATATTCAAGTAAGAGAGACCTAAGTGAGGACAAAAGAGAAGGCAAGTAGGAAGGCTTGTCAATAAGAAGAAATAGGTAAAGAGAGAGACCTAGAGAGAGAAGTGTGAAGAGTAAAGAGAGAAAAATGAATATGAAGGGCTTAAAGAGTGAGGAATGCCATAAGAATATGGACAAAGAAGTGAAGTAAAGTGAATTAGAGAGAGAAAAGGAGATTGATAAGATGAAGGAGTTTTTGACAAGATTAGAGTAAGTATTAGAAGAGATGAGACCAATATTTATAATGCACATCAAGAGGAAGGTGAGATGTCCTCTCAAGTAGTTGATAGAGAAGAAGAGAAGACAAAAGATCAAGATGTTTACAAGGCATCCTAATAGAGCAAACAAAGGGACAAGTAATCCTCAAATGTTTATGACTAATGATTTATTAGAATTTTTGTATATAGGTGAAGAATTGCATGAAGATGAAGAAAATTGGAATCATGAGAAGCATGCTAATGATGAAGAATAAATTGATTGGGTAGTTGAGTTTAGGGACATAATCCTATACTACCCTAAAGAAGGTGAACCATTAGATGAAGAAGGAGAGAGAGAGAGTTTGAAACAAAACCATGCCTCATGATGAGCATGAAATAAGTAGATTTCAATCAAGAAAGCTTGGAGGAAAGTAAAGAGCCATAAGATATGCATTTCCATGTTGTTTTTGATGAGTATGTTGATGTGAACATTGCTAAAGATGAGTTATATGAGAGTACATTAAAGATAATGAATGTGCTAATGGAAGGACAAGAAGTAACAACAACATCAAATGAAGTTCTTGACATGCAAGAAGAAACATATGAGGTGGCATTAGGAGATAATGAAGAATAATAAATGTTGAATTTCTTATAAAGTTTGAATGGTAGCAAGTTAAGGTGTCTTACTTAACACCAATGGAAGAGAAAAGTGATATAGATGAGTATAAAACAAAAGAGAAGTAGATTTGGCACCACATGTTGGGTTATTTTAGTTAATTCCAACTCTATCACTAAAGTCTAGCCTAATGAGCTAGTGTGTTGGCCCTTTCATGCAAGATTTAGGTCTTGCACACTCACTCGAAGTGCATGGTAAAGGATTGGTTCCCATATGTTTTGTCACATAGTTTGGATAGCTTGTTCATATTCTTCTCTTTATATCAATTAAACAAGGATTATACAAAAGCATAAAAATACTACCTTGATCCTATGAGTTCTAGGTTTGATTAATATCATCAAATAGATTATAATCATCTTGTATTAGTATTAAGTGCCTAGAAAAGAAAAGAAGATAAGGTATCTCTCACATAAAAGTCTAAACACTTAGTCCATACCATCACTCATAGTAACACAAATTGATACAACCTTTTATGTCATATATTAAGCTTAAATTAAAGGTCCATCATAATAAATTTTCAAAATTCATTCATCTGTCTATCCCAATATCATTCCAATAGGGGTATTTATACTTGTTTTTCCCTAACCAAGTGTTTACAATCATTAATGTCATGAAGAGTTGGCCAATGAACTCTCAATAGACTAAGAATCATGGTGTTTAATAATTAGTTCTTCCTAAATATTTGGGTCTTTACACCCCTTATATCCTCAATCTATGCTATATCTCTATTACCATGTGTTCTTCTCCTTGTGAGCTAGTAAAAAACTTCCTATCAATAAGGTTAGAGTGACTCATATGAACCATTATTCCAACTGATCTTACTTCCCATATGCTCCCCTAGTCCTCTGCTACTATTCTAAGTCTTATGTCTTTGGGTTCCTCATGACTCATTCCCCTCTAATTAGGTCCTCTCACACTGGTTCCTTCATGTCATTATCCTTTTGCACCTTATAAGTCTCGTGCTATGGTGTTTATGTGCTTATCAATTTCATATCATGGTTCTTCTATACAATGGTCCTCTCATGCCATGGTCCTTATGTATCATGTAAATTACACACCTAAATGGGATAACACTTAGTCAAAATTATAGGGCCAACATCAACCCACACTACACTCTTAGTCTATCCTAGACTAAGCCATGCTAGCATCCTCCAAAAATTCAAGCCTTAAATGCTTGAGTTCATTCTTTAGATTTTCCCAATGGGACAATGCCTTGAGAACCTTCACAATTATTTCTTCTATGGCCTCCTTTGATTCTTTTATCTCCTTGGGTTGACTTAGGGTCTCATTGGCCTTCTTGACCTGTTCATCCAGGGCTATGGTAGCATCCTTATAGAAGTCTTTGAGTGTGGAGGCCTATTTGTCAACCTATCCTCAGAGGGCTAAAAAACTTGCATTTAGTTGTTGATGATGTTTATTGATGGTGTCCTCCATCATATATACATTACCAAATGCTTTGGCATGATAGGCATGGTCTTTTATTAAGAGTGCAACATCAACCAATTGCTACTTTTAGCCTCTTCAGCTTGGAGCTGAGCCTTCAAGACTTTATTAGGGTGTGTTATTTGCATTAAAAATCTATCCAAAATTTGGATAAATTCCCCAAATCTCTCTATATTACATTTGTATATGTCATTGGTTGTGGTGAAATATTCTTCCAACTCTAATCCCTCATCACATGGTGCAGGTTACTCCTTGCATCGCTTGAGTAGTAGTTCCACCAGGGTTTCTAATTTTCTTATGGTATCCTCATCAAGGGCTACACCATCTACTAGCATTGGGTATTCATTCAAAATTGTTTTACAAAGGTTTAAGACCTATACATTTTCCTTTGTGGCCTCTTGGAGCTATCGTTTCAATGTGGAAACTTCCTTATTATACATGCATATAATTTTGGCATGTTTCCTCTCAACCATGCACACATAAAAATCAAAAAAAATATTTTGTCACCTAATCTCCATGCCCAACTATAAAAAATTGGTGCTTGCAAGAAGAGGGGAGATTTTTTTTGGATCTACCCATAGTGGTTTTAGCAGTGCTGGAGTATCTAGGCCCAAAGAAATGCTATCATGTATGAGTTCAAACTAGCATTCCTCATTATACATATCAAGTAGGAAGGAAACTTTCTTCTTTATTTTTTAGAGTTTCCTCCTTGGGGATGAAGTGAAGTCAAAGATAGAGCATCTTTTTTAAAATTTTAAACTAATAAGGTTCATACATATTTCCCATTGTACCTTCATCATGATCTTTTGAGGTCTTGGTCGGTCCCTTCCCCTTACTAGGGTTATGCTCAAGTTTAACCTCCTCATGAACAGCAATGGCCATCTCATTTTCTTCTTCACCATCCCCCTCCTCATTATATTATGTTTTATCATCAAATAGTGAATCATCAGAGGGAATTTCTCCTCTCATACTAGGGAAGGAGTGTTCTCAGAATCAAAACTTGAGCTATGGACCTATACCTCAGGGACTTCCTATTGGGGTGTTTGCTTTGGGGGCTATTTTTTGGCAGCTCTTAAAGTAATATCACTTGGGGGAGCTGGTGGTGGAGGTGGAGATGGTGGAGGTGGAGGTGGAGAATGTGGTAGAGAAAGAGGAGTAGGTTGAGGAGATGAAGGGTGGGGAAGTGAAGAGTAAGAGGGCATAGATCATGAAGGGGATGGAGAAGTGTGAGGAGGAGATGGGGATGAATGTGGAGATGGTGAAGGGTGAGGTGGAGGTGGCATAGAGGTAAGATATTTCATGGGTCTATAGGATTTAACCTCTATAATATTTTGTAATTTTTAGGGGGTTTGGTACCCACTTTCACTAGTACCCACATTCGACCTCTTCTTCTTCTTTAGAGGTGGTGATGAAGGAAGTTTCTCCTTAGGGTCTTTGCCCTAAAAGTTATTTAGGGGCACAAAATATAGAATAGTTTATGAAATTACTCCTCAACCAATGTTTACTTTACTTGTATGTTTGTCAAGTCTATCTCCATATTATCCACATAGGCCTTCTTACCTAGATAAACATATAACTTATGAAGAGTGTGAATCTTCAATTTTATCCTTTTAGCCTACAAGATGATAGACTATGCATTGTATATCTAATTGATGGAGTCTATGAAGTACTATGCTAAAAAGGTAAATGTTGACTTAAGCCATGATGCAAACTCTCTGGATGGGTTCATTCATATTTTCATGAGGGAGAAGTGCTACTTTACAATAAAATATGCTTGCTCCATAGCCAAAGGGGGAAAATCCTTGGGAATACACCACTCATCCTCAAACACTGCCTTCATCCCATCAAACCCCATTACCTCATCTTGGTTTTGTATGAAGGGGTGATGTGACCAGGGCAAGTTAATGCCTTGTAATGTTTATTAGGGCACTTGTGTGTGGGAGGGTACACCCACTTTAGCACTTTGAAGCTATAATCTGGCACCCCAATTTCATCAAAAACCATTAAGAGGAGGATCACCCCCATGGGAACCTATACTTAGGCATTCAATGGGTTATTTTTACATCTTCAAAAATCTTCTAGGTGAAATATAAATCCTAGTTTTACTTCAACCCCTATGTGACCTTATGATAAATATAGAGGTGTTCCATATTCACCTCTTTCTAATGATCAATTCCTTTGATCTTGGTGGAGATGATCCACATCATAAATTTGAGGGTAGGATCTTATAGGTTCTTGATGTGCATAGCATGTCCTTGCTTATAATATATCAGTGCCATTGTAGTATTTTGTATCTCCTCAGTGTCAACTAAGTCATCAATTATGCTTAATCTCAATCATTGTAGTCCCATGACCCTATTGATTCTTTTAGGAGTGATCTTCATGCTATGCCTAGTGAGGTAGATATAGTCCTTATGGATGCATGAAAAGAGGAATTGAACTACCTCCATGGGCTTACCAAAATAGGGCAAGTTGAATAGCTAAAATAATCTTGTAGCATCTAGTTGGTTGAAGATCATGAGATCATATACCACTTAGTTCTTAGTGTTAGTGGTTTTAACCTGATAGTCATTCTAGAGCTCAACCTCATTCCTAGGTTGGTGGTGATTATAATCAAAGATGGTGAAAGTAAAGACCTTGGAGATCTAGTTCTCTGCATGTAACACTAATTTAAGGTATTGCATTTCCTCAATTAATAAAGATGGTAGTGGGGATGCTTGAGATTTTTACATCAAAGATGATTATGCTTGCTTTAATTTTTGCCCCATACTTTCCTTTCCTTCTTTTGCACATTGTTCCTCTTCTCTTCCCATACTATATACTTGTTCTTCTAGGCACTATGCTTGTTCTTTTTGGATCACTTTCTTAATTGGAACCTAGTCTCCTTCTCACCTTTTCTTCTTCTGGTATTATTGATAAGGTTTCAAGTCTTTTGGTCTTTTTATTAGGCCACATTACCCTTTGAGGAGCCTGAAGGTTAATGCATAGTCATCCAATGTTTCTAAAAGAATACATGGTTAAATATTATTGCTTATTTTTTTTGATCTTAAGCACCCTTTAATAGTAGACCTACAACCTGCAACTTTCAAAACTAAAGCTTTTCCCAATGAACAAGACTTGGAATCTTTCTTCTCAACTTGGTAATGACCTATGTGGTTTGCTAAATATATGAAAACTCTTTAATTTACTCAAGATTTGATTGACTTGGCTATGGTGGTCACTTGATCTTTGGATCTATTAATTCAAAAATAAATGCAAAGTAAAGTATGAAATGGGTTTAACATGCCTATTTATAGGCTCTAAAAGGGGTTTACCCTCATTAATGCCTTTTTATCACCCATCACTTCATGCCATTTAATTTATATCTTTAATGACCACTACATTTAGATGCTTACACTTTTTAATTAATGCATTAATAGTATTGTCCCTTCATGTTGTTGGCACATTTCTTATCATAACTATTTTTTCCATTAATAGCATGTCCTATTTCACATTTTTCTTTGAAGTGGATGACAGCTATACCCTGCACTTTTTCGGAGGTGGGACACAACCATCTCCCTTAAATTTCTAACTTATGGTGGGAACCTTACCCCTTAGTGCCTTAAATGACCCATGTGCCCTTAGTACCTTATGTTCCCTTAATAACTTATGTGCTCATGTAATTCACTTGCCTAAGTAACTTGCACGCTTTTCACATTTGCCTTTAAACATGAATTCTTACCCCACACTAAAATGTGTCGTGGTCCTCCACAAATAGAATAAGAACTTTGAAACAAAATTACAAAAAATAAAAAGTTGTACACAATAAAGGTAATGCTTTTATTAAAAGCAATAAATCCTAAACTAATGGCAAAAGCCTTATTGATTATAAAAACATCATCTATTTTGAAGTGAAATATGGCCAAAGTTGGCTTCCATTATAGTGCCCAGGAAGGAACTAACCATACATATTTTGTAATCAACATGCTCCAGTACGTTGAATGTTATGTATTATAAAAGGGCCATCCCAGTGTATGTAGATATTTCTTGGGTGGCACACAAACTTAGAGTCATACAATAATACCTTCATCCCTAGAAAAAATATTTTGTTCTTTATATGGTGATCATGCCATGCCTTTTAATTGTGTTTTTCTACATCTTGGCTCTAATGAATGAGGAAATAAGCTTTTTATGGTTTTAATAAAGTATCTAGGTGTACTTTTAAAGATTCATCATATAGTTGTCTTATGCATGTGATACCTAGAGGTGGTACCAATAACTCTACTAGTACGACTGCTTCTTTGCCATATACCAATTTGAATGGTGTTTTTTTGTTTAGGTGCTTGTAGGTTATTTGGAAGGCCCATAGTATGACAAAAACCCTATCATCCCAATCAGTGTGACCAAAATTATATATTTTTGTTAGAGTGGTACCTAATATCTTACTGAAAGCCTCAATAGTTCCATTGGCTTACAGACGATATGGTGTTGTTTTGGGGTGCACAATCATAAACTCGGCTAGCAAGATGAAAATTGTTTCATTCAAAAAGTGGGTTTTGTGATCACTAGTAAAACTTAGGGGACATCCAAATCACATTAAAATGTTCTCTTAGATGAACCATGTAGTAGTTACAATAGTACAATCCTTTATCGATGTAGCTTCAGCCTAATGCGTAAGGTAGTTAGTTGCTACAATGATGTACTAAGAACCTATTCATCTTCTTATTGTAGTGATAGGACCCACAAAATAAATAGTCCACTTTTAAAATGGTTATTAAGAAGGGATGGGCCATAAAATAATACCATTTCATTAGTTAGGTTTGCCTACGTGCTGACATATATCACATTGCCTAACATATACTTTAGCATCTTGGAATAGAGTTGGCCACCATAACCTAGCTAGAAGAAACTTTCATGCGATAGCCTTTCGAACATAGTGTCCACCTAAAATACCCTCATGAAATTTATAGAGGACCTTAGGGCACTCATGTTGCATTACACAACATCAAATAACTTTATCATGGCCCATTCTGTAAAGATACCCTATTATAAGTTGAAAGGGTGGGGTGTGGCCTGTGAGGTGAAACTATCAGGTAGGAAGCCATTGGTCAAGAATGCTTCAATATATTTCAACTCTTTAGGTACTCATGTAATGTGAAAGAGTTATACATCCAAAAGATCATATTATATAATGTGTGGTGGTTCTCCATTCTTGATTTGGGATAGGTGTTTAGGTCCAAAATTAGTCTTCCCAAGTTTCACCATAATTGAAAACTAGAATTCATGGAACAACACAATCCATCGATAGATTCTCCCATGTAGTATGGGTTTACTAATAAGGTACTTAAAATCCTTATGATATGTATAGAAAACAAAAGGAGTGCTAATAGGTACTATTTAAACTTCTACAAAGTGTATACCATTAACAACACCTCACACTTCATAGTAGTATAGTTCCTTTCAGCTAGTGTGAGCTTCTTATTGGTAACGTAAACTGGGTGATCCAGGTGACCGTCACTTGGTTATGTAAGGATTGCACCAATGACCATGATAGACACATCAAAATGGACATGAAATGGTTTTGTCCAATCAAGGAATTAGAGAATAGGAGTAGTGACCAAATTTTCCTTGAGTGTTTCAAAGTCCTCCTCACAAGAGAAAGTCTATATGAAATGCTTATTTTATTTGAGAAGTTCTTCCAAGGGTGGGATAATCTTTGCATAACCATGAATGAACTTTGTATAATATCCCATGTGGCCCAAAAGGTATGAACCTTGCATTGAGTCTTGGGTGCTGGAAGGTGAAGAATAACTAATACTTATTCTAGGTCTACAAGGAGTCCTTCCTTAAAAATGATATGTCCTATTAGCACACCAAAAGGTGTCATAAATATGCATTTTTAAAAGTTCAATGAAATTTGTAGGACCCAATAGTGCTAAAGCATAAGCCTTAGGTTAGAATAATGATTCTTTACCAAACCATATATTATCCAATTGTCCAAGTAAACTTGAAGGAACTTGTGGATGAAGTCCTTAAAGGCTTCAATTGATATTCATGTAAACAATGTTGGAGCATTTTTCGATCCAAAGGGTATAACAATATATGTAAATGATCCCTATTCAGTGGTGAAGGTTATCTTGGGCTAGTCTTCTTAAATTGTTTGAACCTGATGGTACCCTAAGAATCCATCTGTGAAGGAGTACACTTCACAACCAACAACATCTTCAAGGATTTACTCCATGAATGGCATCGGAAAGAGATCTATTACATAAGATGCATTGAGCACTTGGTATTCCACACATATACAGATGCATCCATCCTTTTTGATACTAATCACCATGGGACTAACCCACTCAAATTCATAAATGGGAGTAATTACTCTAGTGCATAACATACCATCAATCCCCTCTTTAACACTCACTTAGAGATTAGGATTCATCTTATATGGGCATTTTTTCACTGGTTGAGTGAAATCAACTAGCTTAATATGCATCTTCCCCAAGGATGGGTGGACTCCATTCATTTCACTATAGTACCTTGGGAAGACATTCTAATATTATTTTAACAATTCAAATATTTTGGTAATCTCTATGTTAGTTTAATAGTTTCCTATTGTAGATAGCTTTGGTTCTTGTTTTGAGCTGATGTTGTGTTAAATAGTTTGAATAGGCCCATGGTAGGGGTTGTCCATATTGGCACCTATGTCCTAAATGGTTATTATGTCAACATCTATAGGATTATATAGATGGTTAGATAATGGGATGAGTGGAGTGGATCATTCTCCTTCTTCCACTTGTAATACAAGATTTTGTTTTCCTAGACAAATTTATTCACATTAGTTCAGATCGAGGACTAACATGGGTATAGGTTCTTGGGGTATCGATGGTTCACTGAATAATTTTCAGGGCTCCTCAGGTTCATGATTTGTAATCCTCAGATGGTCTTCCATAAGACATGGGTCACCTATTACCACTTCATTTATGGCTTGGAGTGTGAGGTACAAATCCATTCTTGGTGAAGAATAGGACATCATCGAGTTCATGTTCTCTTTTAGTAGATGCCAAAACCTAGTACCCATGTGTTTCTCTTCATGAACATACCATGCTCATGCCCAAGTTTATAAAGTTATATAAAATGCATGTACCCACAAATATTCTAGTAGGTAGGAATCATTACTTCACCACATTATTTCACAAGCCTCGATGTAGGGCTCAGGGGCTTGTATTTTGCTATAACTGACTGATCCCTTTACTTTTTTATCATGATAGAACTAGTGGTATAAGGCTGAACATACTTGATCGAACTAGAGGAGTCATTCAAAATGGGTTCACCACCATCATGTATCTATGCCATCAAAGATATACACCAAAGATCAAAGATGATCTTCATCAGTGTGGTAAAACTCTTCAAGGCATTGAATGAAGTCTCAAACTTCCATCTGCCCATGGAACCTTAGAGCCTCATCAAGTCTTTCAAGTGGTATCTCTATGGTAAGTCCCATCATGAATTGGATAGTGATATGGTGAATTAACTTGTGTCATTTATTAAACTAGCATGGCACATTCTCTTTTCTATTAATGGTACTACATACTCTACCAGTAAGGTCATAGTCACTATGAGCCCAATAATTACATGTATTGCTCATAGTGTCAGAGATAGATTGATTATCTAACCATAATAACACAATTTGGAGTGGGATCTCTTAGATCATCATTTATTTTAGTAACATTATAGATATGGTTTATATCTTCATCAACATAGACATGCTCTATGTAAGGGGGCCTGTGTACTTGATCTAATAGTATTACAACATGATGATTAGTGTTTTCAAAACTAATGTAGTGCTTATTGAAGCTTAAGTCTACATTATTCTCATAGCACCAATCTCTTCCTAATAGATTTGGGTAATCATCAACTTCAACTAATTCTAGAACCTCAAAATCCACTTTGAATGGTACTCTAAGTATGTCAACCATTGCATTCTATAAGACCCTAATAGGTAGCATGGGAGTCTTCTTTGTCATAAATAAGACATGAAGTGAAGGTTGTAATTTTGGACTAGAAATATTTCACCAAGCATCCTTGGTGATGACATTTAATTCTACGTTGGTATCTATTAGTATGTCTTGGATTACCCATCCATTGATTACAACATTAACCAATATTTCTTTATCTTGTAGGGGAGTAAAGGAACTAGGAGTGTCCTATCGCCAAGCATGATTTAAAAAATGATATTTACCTTACCTAGAGACATGAGGGTGAACCTAATTTGGTATTTAATCTTGAATCTTAACCCAAACATTGAGCTACGGGACAATATCCTCATCTATCATACACTTGCATAGTTCTTGAAAGTCATCCCATACCACATGTCAAGGTTTAACTTCCCTTTGCATAATAGCAAATTGCATTACATATTTATCTTTGAGAAACTAAATATATCCCTAAATTTATCATACAAGAACCATAATATCTTAGAGGACATACTTTTACTACTAAACATCATGATACTTTCTAACTCATGGTTCTTCCTATTGCACTTTTTTTATAGGATTAGCTGTCGATTGGGTCTGTCCCCCATTGTGAGTGGTAATGTTACCTATTAAAATATAGGGATGGTTAGGTGTGAATTAAACTATTGTTTATAAATTTGAGTCATACCAGTGCCCTTTTCATTTTTATCCTTGGTGATAGCCATGTATAAGTCAAGACACTCTTCTAGTCGATGGTCCTTCTTATAGAAAGCATACATCAGGTAGTCTAGGTAATCCATTTCATAGTGGTCTAAGGTCCACATTTGTAATAGGTTCTAGGTGGGAAATTAAAACCTCCTCATCCTTATCCTCTCCCTCATCTTTGGTAACCACTATTATCTTGATTGTTTGTAATAAAGGTTTAGCGTATTCCATGAGCTCGAGCTTCATGGGTGTTACTAATCAAACGGTAGTTGTTAATGTCATGAGTATAGGCATCTAAAATTTTAAAATAGTCAAAAACTTTAGTGTGCATAGCTCATTTTATAAGAGGATAAGAGTGAACATCATGTTCCTCATAACATATCTCACATGTCTATTTAAGTATCATGCATATATTCTTGTGTGGGTAATTACTTTATGTATGCCCTTTAGATTCATAATTAGTACACCAAACACCACTATGTGTTTCATGTGCACTATTGACCATTAAATTATCAATTTGTGATGCAATGGAAGCTATCTATGCATCCATAAAGGGACTTATTCTAATGTAAATTATTCTAACCACCTCAACATAAAGAGCAGCTTCTAAAGCCTCACACGGGCTAGTGAACATTCATTGAGACAAGATTTGTTAGAAGGGTAGTAACAATCCACCTACAAACCATTGTGCATGTTGAGTAATGTTAATTTAAAATGAAAATTTATACAATAATTTTTTAAACCTTGCATCATATTCATGCACACTTTTGGTATGTCCTTGCTTTATATCCTTCAGTGTTGCTATGCTCTGTTGCTTAAGTTTAGGAATGTCAAATTCTTGAAGGAAGGTTATTTTGAGTTGATTAAATTTAACCAACACTTGATGAGGGTAAAAATTTTGGTACCACTTATGTGTATGCTATAAAATTGCAGTTGTGAATTGTGTGTCCTTACATTCAAAAGAGGTGATGACTCACACCCTTCCAATTAGTTTGCATTTGTGGACATGTTCTACTACATTCTCCACTCCTCAGTATGTAGGTAAGTGTAGTATCATCTCATAGTACACCATAATTAGTGGAGGCACTTGAATGGGTGGTTATTGGGGAGTTCCAACCCTAATCCCTTGAGGAGGAATTCCACTTCCTCTTGTGCTACTTCCTAGTCCTCTTCATGGTATGGGGTGTAGTAGCTAGTTGGTTAACCAAGTTGGGGCCTGCATTATGTCCTTCAAGGCTAGGTCTTCTAGGTATCCCAATCTATGCCATATAATTTCCTTGAAGAGGAAAATAAAGTGTTAAACTTATAGGTGTGTCAAGTAGCTTAGTTCCAATATCCCTTGCTAGTTTATTTTCAGATTACTTGCTATCTATTTCCTAATTATGTATGTGTAATTTTTTTGACTCAAAAGTATGAGCATGCACTATGGTGGGGGAGTCTAGTTGGTTTAGACTTGGTTCATTAGTTTCTATTGTCTAGCTTGTTTCTCCTTCATATGATATAAGTGGCATAAAGTGCAGCTCTAAAGTAATGGGGTCCTCATTTGTTTCTTATTCCTTGTGGCTCCTAACAATACTCCTTGAGTTCTTTCGATCTCTTTTCATGCTACTAACTTGTATAATCCTTTGCTAATCTTCATCGTACTTTAATTTTTTTAAAGCACTCTAGCTAGATACCATTCTAAACCCACAATCTTTTACCAATTATTCTCCCCTTCCAAATGTGCAACTCATGCACAAGAGGATTTAGCTCTCCATTGAAATAGTTTCAAGTCCAAGATCAACAAATAGCTTCTTGATTTTAAAAGAAAAAATACTAATATAGTGACCATGAGGTTCTCAAAGGAATTAGAACCTAGCTTCTTTAAGACATGAATACGTGGTTATAACATACTCCAGAATATAACTATTTACAACTAATTTCCACCAAAAGTTGACTGCGTATGCCCATGGGGCTCCAAGTCATGCTAAAGGCCTTTATTGTTCTAGTATCCAAGACTGCCTCCTTCCAAGATTCCTTGATTTTTATTGAGTATATTCTAACAAACAAGCATGTAAATGAATGGAGACCTTTAAAAATAAGGTGCCATATAATGCACTATAGAGATTTTTAGCTCAAGATAAGGAACTACAAAACTATCCTCAACATTGGTAACCCATTCTTCTATATTCTCTAGCGTAATATGCTCAAACAATTTTCCATGCCTGTGCACTTCAAGTGCTTCAAGTCTTGGCAACAAAACCAAAATGTTCGGTTATTTTAGTTAATTCTAGCTTTGATGCTGAAGTCTAGCCCAATGAGCTAGCAAACTGGCCCTTTCATGCAAGATTTAGGTCTTGCACACTCACCTAAAGTGCATGGCAAAGGAATGGTTCCTGTAGGTTTTATCACAAAGTTTGGATAACTTATTCATATTATTTTCTTTATATCAATTAAATAAGGATTATATAAAATCATAAACATACTACCTTGATCCTATGAGTTTTAGATTCGATTAATATCATCACGTAGATTATAGTCATCTTCTATTAGTATTAAGTGCCTAAAAAAGAAAAGAAGATAAGGTATTTATCACATAAAATTATAAACACTTAGTTTGTACCATAAATCATAGTAACACAAATTGATACAACTTGATATGTCATATATTAAGCTTAAAGTAAAGGTCCATCACAATATCATTCTAGAATTCATCCATCCCAATATCATTCCAACAAGGGTATTTATACTTGTTTTTCCCTAACCAAGTGTTTACATTCATTAATGGCATGAATAATTGGCCAATAAACTCTTAATAGACTAAGAATCATGAAACTTAATAATTAGTTCTTCCTAAAGATCTGGTCCTCAATTCCCCTTATATCCTCGCTCTATGTTATATCTCTGTTGTCATGTGTTCCTCTCCTTGCAGGATGGTACAAAAATTCCTATCAATAAGGTTAGAGTGTGATCCAAAACTTAGGGGTTTTGGTTGAAAGATATTTCAAGAACACAAAAATAACACAATAATAATGCTTTCTCTGAGAAGAGATGTTTTATTACTCACAAGATTACAAACATATGCTTATCTCTGGGAAGAGACGTATGATCCCCTTATCAAGATACATATTTATTTATACATATTTTGAAGGTAGGAGGAGGATGTTTAAGGTCAGGAATCTCAAGGGGGATGAATTGGTTCAACTTCCATGATTTACAATAACATAGAATTCAAAAAAATACTATTTTTAAAAACTTTCTATTTTTAGATAACACTATTAAAATTGAAATTTTGGGAACTTCCATTGGGTTTTTTGGGGTCAAAAACCATGGATCATATCTTTGTGACATATCATTGTTTTCTCCTTGTTCTTAGATTTATAACGGTTTAAATGGGGAGTCAAACAAAGATATGTTTCAAAAGTTATGGCTCCCAAAAGTTTTGCCACCAATTAGGGTTAAATTGTCACCCAAATTGTTGCCTAAAGTGTTGCTCAGATCATTCCTCCCTCTTTGAGAATAAATGGTACCCATTGTGTCAATATTAATAATCAAGTGTGTATTTGTGTCTTGATTTTATTCTCTGTGAGCCACTCACCTTGGTGGCTAAGCTTGCCCATTTTGACCACTTGGTAAAGTGGAATAGAGTGCCCTATTATTGTTTTCATCTAGGTGTCCACAATCTGATCCTTATCCACTAGAGAAAAAATATAAAAATAAATCTCATAAATTTGCAATTTTTATTCTATGACTAAAGTGTCTAGTAGAGGTGGATGATATGGTATGAAAGTTATGGCTCCCAGAAGTTCTACCACCAATCGAGGTAGAATTATCGCTCGAATTATCAGCTGAAGTGTTGCCCAGATTAGAGTGACCTATATGAACTATTATTCAAACTTATCCCACTTCCCACATGCTCCCATATTCCTCTACTAATGTTTCAAGTCCTACATCCTCAATTTCTTCATGACTCATTCCCCTCTGACTAGGTCCTCTTGCACTAGTTCCTTCACACCATTGTCCTCTTAGGCCCCATAGATCCTGCACCATGCTACTTTTATGCCTATAAATTTCATGACATCATCATTATGCACCATTTTCCTCTCATGCCATGGTCATTCCATTCCATGTTGGTTTCATAACAAAATGGGATAACACTTAGTTAAAATTCTGGGGCCAACACCACAAAATGCAAGAGTCAAATGATTTGAGTCAAATAGGAGATGAGGACTCCATAATGGTAGTTGAGTTAGAATTGAAGGAAATATTGAGTAAAGGTGAAGGAGTGTTAGTATAAAAATAAAAAATTTGACTCTAAGAGGACAAGTAAAAAGTTGTTTTGTTTGACTTGTTTGCTTCATGTGCAGGTATTTGGAGGAAGGAAAATAAGCAACAATTGCCCATGGTCAGTTTGGGGATCGATGGCAAGATAGATACCATCAAAGGAGGAGACATAATGAGTATAATAAATAATTAATAATGTATTCATTCCTCAAATATACCTTTGGATCCAAGAGGACATGAACTTGAAAGAAGGATGTTGTCAAGAACATGAATGCTAGATCAATTATAACTTTCTTGGAAAGTTTTCTCTTGCTCCTTGATAGTAAGATGTAAGAGCATCATCACATTTTGTAAAATATTGTATAATTAAAGTGTATAGAGTATTTAAGAATTCATTACAATAATTTTATATCTGTATGAGTTAATATTAGTTGCTATGTCCTTGTCAAATTTGAATTAGAGTTGCATTGGCATTGTTTTGCCAATTCCCTCAATTTGAAAATTTGAATCTTTTGACAAAGTTTTAAATCATTAGACAAGTGTGTAGGAGTTTAAAATAATGTATTCATGTTGTGTATACCCTTAAGTATTCCATGTTACCTAAATTCATACATGACTCATGTGATTAGACATATTGATGGGTATGTTAGAAGTTAAGGTAGTTTGCATCCTCCCAATGTACAAGGAGTTAAAAAGTTAGTTAGAGTAGTTGCATAACATATAAATGAATTGTAAATGGTTATGGAATTTAGAAGTGATATGGGATGGATTAAAATTTTAAAATAAGATAACCCCAAAAATATGAATAAACAGTTCTTTTTTTGAATAGAATTCTATTGGCAGACCCTGTATCTTCTATGTATGCAATAGTGTTGAATGTGTAAATGGAGTATGTGCAGAGTAATTTGATAAAATAGATATTTTTAAATTATTATAATATTATTAAATTTTTTCTCCATGTATTATTAAAGTTATTTAGAATCTATGAAGATGATTTCTTATATATAGATGCGAAGTTTAAGACAAACTTGTATACCCTGTGTTGTTTACATGAAGTAATAAGTAGGACTGAGCATGCTTTTTATGTGGGAAGGATTATGTGATAACTAAGCATAAACTCAATAATAAATATTGGTAAAAATATATTCAATACTCTTAAGTTTATTTGAATTATTCAAAGTGTTTGCATATATGTTGAATTCATAGACTATGTACTAGACTATAGTAACTGTGTTTCCAGACATAGTCAAACAAAACATTACAACAAATGTTGAGCAGAGGCTAGTAAATGGGAATAATTTTATTTTATAAGGTGTGATATGTGATACCAAACCTAAATTAACATTCACAATTGTTTTATACTTGGTAGTAATTTTGAAACCCTATTTTGACCCTTCTCAGGCTATTCATAAACTGTCAAACCCTGTATTAGGGTTTTGTGAAAAGAACTTGAATTTTGGAAGATTAAACCAATGAAAAAACATGATTTTTTTTAAAATTATGGGGACCCATGTGTTTCAATATGTTTTTGAGTTTTTAATTTTATCATATATATGTAAGTATAGATTAGAAGGTATGTGTTTAAGACAGGGTCATAGGAGACCTATTAAGCCTAAACAGTGACCAAAAAGGGCCTAAAAGAGTGATTTAGGAGTTGAGTTAGAGTTTAAAAATTCATGGAGATATGAGAGAGGATATAGGGTATCTAAAAATAGTTATATTTTTTCAAGGTTAGATATTACCCATCCGTATAAGGATAAAGAGCGTAAAAAAAGGTTATTAGGACTGTGTGCTTAAAGGGAATAAGTTGCAAAGTTTAAGACAATAAGTGATGAGGGATTTATTAATGGAATTATGAGTCTAATGATACTATAATTAACATAAAAAATATCACAAATCTGAGTTAATGTGACAATCTAGATAAGCCTATAGGCTAGCGAAGGCTAATGTATGTGATTGCTTGTAGAAAGATTGAGGATAAAGAGAATGAGATGTATGGAGAAAGTTTGAGAAGAACATAGGTTATTAAGGTAGTTAGAGAGAATCCAATAAGTCCTAGTTAACAAGAGTAAACAATAGAAATGATGTTAAACCAATAGAGAAAGTTGACAAATAAGAGTTATTTGGGAATGTTGCTTTATAAAGATTATTGATTTCAGGTATCAGAGTCAAGGAAGAGAAAAGAATGAAAGAGGTCTATGTATCAAAATGACACAATGTGAATAGTATAATATATTAAATGAGTAGATCAAATGGGATAAATTTTAATTAGAAAAATTAGAATAATAAAGGTTACATAAAGAGAAAATACAAAGGGAAAAAATTAAAAAGATCATTTATTACAAGAATAAACACAAAAACAAAAGGTACATCAAAAAACTAAAGCTAAGCATGAAAAAATTTTAAGAAAGGATTTATTACAAGTGTCATTAAAAAATACAACACAACAAATAAGGATAATTTGGTTCCCAAAGGGGCGGCTAAAAAACATTCATCATATCTAGAGCCTTTGATTCTTAGTTTTCACATTGCTAGAAAGAAATGTACTAAGGTTGAGATTTCCTCTTTTTATGAGGACAATATATGTCGCATGACAATCCAATAGATAGGTTATGACAAACAAAATTTTGGTGATATTATTGGACCTCAATGTTGCATTGAATCTACAAAACTACTAGTAACACTAGGGTCAATAAAATGTTTTGCTATATTTCACATTGACCCCACCTTGGATCAAATTCAATGCAAAATTGGGAAAATTATGAGTGAAATAAATATGGGTAACATTGGGAAAAGATCATGGATATGTCACATTTGATCATTAATAAAAAATGGATACAATATCTAGAGTGGATGAATCCATCAAGTAAGAACAAACACAAGATAATACTTATTAAATTCTCATTCTAAAAAATATAGCTAATATAATTTAAAAAAATACATTGGAAAATTAAATAACACATAATGGTGTAGCTATATTTACATATACAAATACAAAAAATGATCAAAGCAACATGTCAACATTACATAATCAAGACCATGATTATGATTATGCAAAAGATTTGTATGACACAAACAAGAAATATATTAAATTTCAAAAAATAAAATATATTAAATTTCAAAAAAGAAAATAAAAATATTTCAAAAATACAAAAACATTTAAAATATTTTCAAAAAATAAAAAAATCAAAAGCTAAGCATGACATGAGATGCTAGTTTAATTCTTTACAAATGTTATTTATCACATAATTGGTAGATAACATTTTCATTTTTATACATTCATGTATTTCATGAGGCATATGAGTTCGATGTAATACATATATTATACATGGACTCTTATATGCTAGATTCCCTTCTATCCAATGTCTATGCCTATGATGGAGGCATCTAATACTAAATGTTATACTATAATATGTTATATATTTATATGACCTATAAACTATGTTGAATACATATATTACATGTATCTTACTATTTTCTCATATTTTACATTATGCTACATGGATATGCTACTTTACTATAATATGACATTGATACATATGGATGGAATAGACTAGTTTTCACTTATTTTATGCTCCTTTGAGGGTGTTACTTTTTTGCACAATCATATAAACATTGATTTATTATTGTGTGTGTCCATTTACTCTTGTGTGAAAATAAATTGAGCATCTCTATGATATTTGTGCTTGATATGTGTGAAATTTTGAACATGTCCATTACTTCTATCCCTCAACTCTATGTTTTATGTAACTTTTGAACATGTCCCTTATTTATGACATCACTAATGTCCTTTGCATGTTGTCTTTGGCCTTGTTTGTGGTGACATATTCATGTACATTGTATGTATCCCTTGGTATTTTTGTTTGACATTTTATGACATTGTGTTTTGTGCTTATTGTGTTTAATTAATGATGTCATAATAGATATCATACACATTTTATGTGTATTCTACTTTAGATACGGTTAATTTACTCCATGCTTCATTTTTAAATCTATCTAGACATCACATGTATGATTAAATGATAATTACATAACTATGATGACATACTTTTCACATTATGCCATGATTATAAATGAATATATATCTATCAATTGATACAATTAACTCTTATTTGAGATGATTGACTTGTAGGCTACATCCACCATCTCAAAATGGGAGCATCAAAATTGGGTTATCTCAAACATTCAAGCATCCATGAATTAAAAAATCATATTTTGGACAGAGTATATGTTTTAAAAATATAAAGGTTTTCAAATATCCAAAGTAAGGTAAAATAAAATTATATAATAAAGAATGGGTTTTCATAGGTTCAAATTAATTTATAAATCAATCATATGAAAAATATTATCACATTGATACAAATTATGGGGGTATATAACATGCATATTCACTCACTTTTCAAAAAAATCAAAGTACATATTTATACACACTTGAATGCATAGGCATGGGCATATAAATTTTTTTAAAGAACAAAGTTATAGGTTGAAAATATAGTTATAATTGAACATATATCTACATGGCCTTATATATCAATTAACACAAGATTTAGGAGACATGATGCTTATTCATGCTCATGTTTATTCAAAGTTAAAAAGTTACATTTTCAAATTTCAAATTCAAAATACAAAGAGGTATGATACTTGTTCATGCATATGTTCAAAAGTTCAAAGTTACAATTTTAAAGGTAAAAATATTCATTTCAATTCAAATCTATGAGGTATATGGTCATGATGAGGGTATGAATATTATTCATTATATTTCAATCATGAAAATAGATTTTATATCCATATGTAGTGGTGTAATTTGATTTGTTACAGGTAATATAGGTTGAGGTTCAACGATGTTTACTGACCATGACATTACTTCTATCTATCTCATTTTATGATTCCATCTTTTATTATGGGTGATGTAAGTTAAATTATAGTGATGCTTAATGGCCTTGGAATCATTTTTAGTGAACCCATTGTGATTCCACATTTTTTTGATAATTACATTGGGTACTACTCCCTATTTATGAGATTTAGAATAATGCATCTTTAGACCAATCTCAATTTTCCATTGGTTTAAATTCTCCAAATTATTTATGAAGTGGGAACAATTATCCTTAATAATTCACATATTACATGTCAATTTGGTTACATATCCATACATGTGTACTCCTTTCTTTCTCTCTTTACAAAATTTCAATTTTCAAGGTTAAACTTTTTAAAAAATTCTTTCTTTAGGGGGGAAATGTAGACACATAAATATGGTCATAGGCACTTGAAAAATATAATTATTGACATCTTAAAACACATTAATTGTGCCTAAATACATGACTCGTATTCTCTATTCCTTTAATCTTTTTATCGATATGTAGGCTTGAACCTTTGTTTTCCGTTACTACTACAAAAAAATTTCAATGTAAAATTTTTAAATTACTTAAAACCATCCTCAGATTCTCTCTTGATTAGGATAATTATCCATGATGTTTTGGGATATATCTACACTAGGTTGACAGGAACACCACCATGTTCTTGTCCACCTATACTAGTCGCATCCTATGCCAAATAATGAATTGATTCCAAAATCAAATCATTATTTTATACCTTCTTGCATGTTTCACAAGGTTGGATAAAGGAAATTACCAAAATGTTAACCTATAAATTCACATCAAAATTCATTCATTATTATTATTACATTATATTCACTTGTTCAAATATTTCACACTATTGTAAATTGAGCAAATCTACCCTATACTTTACAAATTTAAGATAATTCATAAAGAGTAGCCATAAGACAAGTCTGAAACATATAAAATAAAGTCAATATATATCATTATAAAGTATCAATTCTATATTTATAGTTGCTTATACACAGTCAAGGATCACCATTATATAATCACTCTAGGTGGGAGAACTATGTGGGCTTGATTTCCATTGTTGGAGTAGTGGATACATAGGCAACAATTAATCGTCATATAGGTGATTGATGTTATCTCAACCCATTACACTCATTTTTTTGTTCAAATTTACAAGATTCAAAAGTGACCTTAGGGTTTTAAGGATTAAAAAAGTGAAATAATGAATTCTATGTTGGAGAATCCAAATTATGATATCTTAGATTATTCAACACACATAGATGCAACAAGAAATTTATTGTCATAGTCAATGAAGACAAGCCTATGGTCAACAGACTCAAGAAAAATGTACTAATCTCCACTTATAGTGTTTGAATCTATAAGTATTATATGATCATGCCTCTTATATTTCATCACCATATTTTTAATTATTTCTATCTTTTTCTTATTAGTCAGTAATCACAGTCAATTGGGATAAGTCTGTGGTCCTATTTAGAAGCAATTTCAGATCTTATTTGTGATCCTGAGCATGCGGTCACATATTTTACTAATTTCTACTATCAAACATATAAAATTATGAACATGAATATATGTTTGAGCTAAGTAAATTTATTCTTCATGTTTTCTAAAAATATTAGTCTTCCATATTTAGCAAATTATCAAAAATAGAATTATTGATAATGGTACATCTTTAGCATTATGATATATTCTATTTTTTCACCCATTACAATCATACAAAATTTATTTATTTTATCAAAATTAGGGTAAATTAGAAACTACAATATCATGCCAAAAAAAATTGATAATACTATTCCTTTGCTTCTAAGATTCAAATATCTACCTCACTTTTATAAAATTTTACATAAATATCTGGGAAATCAATCTTCTTTCTCAAAATCCTAATAATCTCACATTAACTTTCAAAACTGAAAAAGGTGGGAGTCATTGAGGGAAATTTTCTATCCCTCCATTACTATTGTGTTATTTTTATAGAATAAATTCATAAAGCAGCATTAGATACACTTAAATAAGCAATTTGTGGATGCAATATCTATTATGTATATGATTTTTCACTATCATGAATAAGTGGCATAAAATAATATAAGGACTTGTATATTGAGTCAAATTATACTCTAAATACTTAAATTCTAATTTTAAATAAATTATATACTCTTGCCTGTCACTTCTAACCTTGCCATTCAATTTTTCTATGTATTTCTAGTCCTAAATGCATAAATTCACTTGTATATTTATTTACATTTCAAATTAAAATTAGGAAACTATAGGCACACAAGATGACACACAAAATGAGGTAAATAATAACAAAATAGGAACACAAAGCACAATATACCCAAAGTAAGGGTAAAGTGGGCCCTTAGAAAAAAAAATACAAGAATGTACTATGTTTTTAGTAGACTAGAAACATAGTAGTTCAATCTTAGAAGACTAGAACTGTACTACTATGTTCATCATAGGAAACCTAAGAAATAGTAGAAAAATAAGGGAAGGGGATAAAAATAAATGAAGTATAATAAATTGAAGCCCAATACATGGGAAACATGTGCCAATAATATCCTAGTATGAACTGATAATTGACAAATACATGAGTACCCTAAAATAATGTAGTTTTACATCTAAAACTACCCCATACCAAAATTAAGTATTTATATATATTTGTAGATATTGTTGGTGTAGACTTTTACCCACTATGTGTTTTTACCTACATGATCTATTTAGCTTGTTTAGGTGTCACTTACATGTTTAATAAAGGTCATTGTGGAAGATAATATTGTATTCATGAGGATGTGAGGACATGTTTGTCTTCCACCTATATATGTAGCTTTACTAAAGCTATTTGGTCAATTAATATAGAACCAACCAGGAATGTTATTGCATTTGAATGCCTTTATACATTGTGAAGTTTCTTCCTCCCAAGTATTCATGATTTCACTACTCCATATAGTTTAACCTTTATGCATTCAATCCTATCCAGACTAATCCTTAAGTGTGGCCCACTCTAACATGGTATCAAAGTGGTGTTGGTAGATGGATGCCATAAATTATATTATGATCTCACTTGCATTTTAGCTCCTTGTTGTTATTCATTTATTTCAAAATTTTAAGAGTTTGGTGGGATTTTTAGAAAATCCATGCAGATATGTATTGTCAAGGTCTCCAAATAAAAAACAAATAGTGTCATTAGATTCATAAGGTGCCAAAACCTTAGGATTAGATATAAACATGACCTAATTTTGTGTTAGGTCATTTTTTTACCATTTTGGAGGGTTTGAAGGAAATTTTGTAGATTTGTTACATATCTATACTATCTGGTGGTACAAGAGCAAATCATTTTTGGGATTTATTGGTTTTTTCCAAAGACCTAGTAGATCCTTTCTAATTTTGGAGGAAATCATATTATTTGTTGTAGGTCTAGTTTTTTGTGTGTAGGTTCACAATTTTTTTATAAATTTTTTAGTCTTTGTTTGGTGGTTTTTTAATTATCAATGGACCCACTATTTGCTCATATGGTCTTCAACCTATGACCTACTAAGCTACACTTGCTAGTCTGACTGTATGTACTAGTTTGTTTACACTTGACTAGTTGTACCTACGATCACACCAAGGTTTGGATGCACCAGTGACATAACATTATACCTACTTTAATTATATTTATTGCCTATTACTATACCTATATCTATACTAGTGACATAATGTCATATCTACTATGACATTATACCTATTTTGATGCCATACTTGTTTTGATTACAACTATTGCCTATGACCATACCTATGAATTTCTATGACCTAAATTTGATCAAGACCTTACTTAGACTTTGTGACTTACGTGAGCACATAAAATTTAATTTATCAAGCCAGAACACTATTTATGGGGTAAATGGATCCATTTTTTGCATGATGTCACTTACCCATCAATCAAATCAATCAAGAGAGGGAGCACTTATCCTCACTCTTAGCCCCTAGTCACATGGAAATTAAGCCCTTGGTTATAGCCAACCCAAGGGGGATCAGCTTTTCAATGAAAAGTTGAGTCAATTTTTTTACAAAATCAAAAATTTTGTTTTGCAAGGTGATTTAAAAAAATCAAACTCACATAATTTTCAGTCTATAGCTCCTTTAGGTGTATTATTTTTTTGAAAGTGCAAGTTAAATTAATCTCTATGCATTTATGTTATTATCAATCCTTATAAAATTTATCCTATATAGTATTAGGGGGTTTAAATTTCTTATTTTACTTTGCCTACTTATGTTTCTAATTATATATACACTTAAATGTGTTGATTGTATACACAGTTAATTATAAAGTTCTAACCTATGTAATATCAAGGGATTTGGTGACTATTGCACATATTTTTATTTTATATACATTTTTTGATGATTCTAACATCCATCACATTGAGTGTGCATGGTTATTTGTGGTCATGTTGACTCACCTTAAGAGATATCATATGAGGATAACTAATTTTACTCTAGTAGTTCTTCTTGGAAAGACTAATTATGCTTCTTAATGTGTGTACATGGAATTCTTGCTCATGAAAAAGAATAATATTCCAATTCAATGTGGATAAATTCATACTCCCACTATTCCTATTTAGTATAATAAGTGGGGTAACACATGTGACAAGTTTATTGGTCACTTACTATTTCATGTTTCCATGGATATTCATTTCCATGTAGAGCATAAACAATGTCCCTACATTATTTGGAGCATTCTTCAGTCTCTTTTCAAAGATATTGTTGAGATTTATATCACTCCTAATTCTCTTCTTATACTCTCTTAGAATATTGTTTTACTCTCTCCTTCTACATCTATTTCTTGTGATGACACATTCCTGATATATAATTCTCTTCCTTCTGTCAAGCCACCACAAGTGGACAAGATTATACCATACCTTAGTTTTCTTATTTCATATTTTACATCCTTCCCTATTTAGTATATTAATCTTCTAGATCCATCACATATTTATACTTCAGAGGAATCTACTATTTTTAATAAGAGTACACTTATTGAGAGTATCAAAAACTCATTTCTTCCTATCAATATTCATTCTTTAGATTTGCATGCTTCATATGTAGTCTCTTCTTCTATTTCAAAAGTTTTTGAGCTATGCTCTAAACTTCACATGGACATTCTTTTAACAAATTTTTCATTCCATTTTTCTTACAGGTTCACTTCAGTGGTATTACAATCTTTTTTTGATATAACTATGATAAACTTTAATTTTGACCTATACTCACATATTTTCATATTGATGCCTTCATATTCCATTGTGTAATAGGTATATTTTCAATACATTCATCAATTTGTTCCTCTAACAAAGGGAAGAAACATTGTTTGATATGGATGGGGCTTCTTCAGTCTTTAGGAAGAGGATCTCATCATTGACCTTGGTCATTTTATGAGATCTACTACAAGAAACTTTGACATATTCTATGGGGACTTATTAGTTATTGATTTTATATGTACTTGGGTACCTCATCAGGACTTTTTGCTAGGACCCAATTCTTATACCACCTATACTACACTTAAGGGGGGTGTTAGTGTAGGATTTTCCCAACTATATGGTTTTACTTACATGGTCTAGTTATATTGAATAAGTATCACTTAGGTGTTTAATAAGTGTCATTATGGAAGATAATATTTCATTCATGAAGATGTTAGGACATGTCTATCTTAAACCTATATATCCTTTCCTAAATTTATTTGGCTAATTAATCTAGAACTCCACCAAGAATGCTAATGCATTACAATGATTTTACACATTATGAAGTTTTTTTCTCTCATATGTTCATGATTTAACTACTCCATATAATTTCACCTTCATGTATTTGATCCTATCTAGACTAATCCTAAAGTGTGGCCCACTCCAATAGATACCAAGAATGGTACAAGCTCTCTTTGACAATGATTTTAGGTAACTTTTCATGCTTTGATTTCAAACTATGAACTAAGTACTTATTGATGCATCTATTTTGGTATTTAAATTTCATTTCTAATTATATTTGGATGTGTGTCATGTTTTTCCTAAAATATTAAACTTGATTTTCCATATTACAGAGATCATTGTCCCTATCTTTCAACATAGAGTGTTTTTAGGCCTCAGGTTAGTTCCACCATTTATGCTTAGTATTAAATTTTGATATTGACCAAATATGACAAAAGTGACCAAGGAATATCTTGAAATTATTTTGGGCACATTTTAATTTATGACCATTTTTGGGCATGTTTGATTTTATTTTGGTTGGATTTGCATGCCACTAGGTCCTTAATTCAAAGTTAAAGTCTCCTATATATGCAAAGTTAATGTAATGTATTTTGAGACAAGAACTTAACATTATCAAGAGTTATATAAGATTATATATTACACCTTAAAAAATATTAAGAGATGTTTTTTCAGCTCACAAAGGTTAATTTAAATTTGCATGTTTGTACTAATGGTACGATAGAAGAAAGGGCATCTATGCTTGTATCCAAGATTAAACACATGCACATTATCAAGATAAAAAAGTTTGAGCCTCTTCATATTATTAGAAATTTAGTGTATTTATTGGTCATTAAATGGGGATTGAATAAGATCAGTCTAACTCAACCCTTTTACCCAAAATCCACACTTGATATCTAATTACTTATGAAAAACTAAGGTTTGATCATATACGTGCATCTTCATGATTTAAAATATATTTAAAGATATAAATAGGAATTGTAGAAGTAGGTGAATAATTTTGAAATAAACAATAAATTTATTAATTCAAGTATATTACCGATTATTATAATTCAATATCTAATATGGGTTCTAATCTAAATTGATAAAAGTGACTGAGAGACAATAAGTTGGAATGATTCATATAAATAAAATTTAAATAGTGTAGAGACCTAGAATTTGAATATTCATAACTCAAAATAGTGTAAAAAAAATGTAAGAGCCTTATTAACTATTGTTTTACATATATTTATATATTTATCTTGTGCACTTTATCATATCCATTCAATTTTCATGAGTATTTATGTATATTTGTACAAATCTAAATTAATAATCATTTTACTAGTTTCTATCCTGTCATGTTTCTAAAAATAAATAAGGGTAAAACATATTGGTGAATCCATACACTAAAAAATCATGTCATCCCCTAGATCTCCATTAGGGTTTCATCATTCTATGGTTTTAGAATTTATCATTAGGCTTTTATTTTTAGATTTAATTTTTGATTATTCCAAAACACTAGTATCTACATGATTGTTTACCTATTTGAAGTAGGCCTTGCCTACATATAAATATATTTATTAAGGCATAATAAATATAAAATAGAGTACTAATCAAAACCCCTAATATATCTCATCTTGTTGATTTAGTATCACCTAGCAACTCCATCCCTTATGTTTATGATAATGAATTGAATAATAGCCAAACATGTGTGATTAATGATGATATTTATGTAGATAAGGAATATAATTTTCATAAAAATGATTATTATTATGATTATGGGTATGATCCTAATAATTAAAATCAAGAGGATTGGTAAAATAGTGAAGACTATAGCGAAGATGAAAATGAACACACTATTTCTAAAGTAGAAGAGCATACTTCCCTCAATTCATCTTTGTATCTTTTCTATATCATACACTAAAATAGGAAAATCAAAATAATAATTGATATAGTCATGTTACTAACATGTCATGTGGGATAAAATATGAGGAATCCCCATTTATTACACTTGTTTATCTCTAAAATTTCCATTAAACTTCATCTCATTAACCATTATAAAATAAAAAGGCATAATCCATGCATAGAAATGGAAAAATAATATGAAATTTCTTCTGTATATATAAATGGTAAAAAAATATGAAATTAATTATCTCTAGACATGGTAAAATATTGTGAAATTCATTCTCTTTCTAGACATGTTAAATGATACAAAC
This sequence comes from Torreya grandis, assembly GCA_037957365.1. Classification (NCBI taxonomy): domain Eukaryota; kingdom Viridiplantae; phylum Streptophyta; class Pinopsida; order Cupressales; family Taxaceae; genus Torreya; species Torreya grandis. Next base: position 3,838,245 of record JARHVA010000769.1, on the reverse strand, counting down.
ACGTGATGATTATTTCTCCTCTCTTAGAATACAATGCAAACATATCTCTTCACATGATCCTTTAATTGAAAAAAATGCTATGAACCTCCATGTAATGATAATGCCATTAAATACAATGATACATTTTTAGAATTAGAATTTATTCAAGATAATGTTAGAAATAACCATGATGATTCTTCTCAACCTATGTTTAGTATAAATAATATTATGCATAAATCTTCTTCATCCCTTTGTAATAGTGTACCTATGGAAACTTACAATAACTAGATTCAACCATTGAACAAACATCTTAATAATCTTAACATGCATTCCCAAGAAGTCATCTCCTTAATGCACGTTGTATGTTAATTTCAACATAAAATTCACCATCTAACCTTAAAAATCAAAGCATACCATGTTTGGGTAAACTCTAATGCTATATATGGAATCCCAATTGTGCTTAGTACTTGAAAAACACCATTAGCTCTCAAGTTCCTCATGCACACATTTCATATGTTTTATGGAATTAGTGATCCTTATCTACATCTTAGAGATTTCAAATCTTTTATGGACAAATATGATAGTAGTTGGATCTTACTAAAGTGATCCAAAAATTTTAATTGAAAGTTATTTAGATTGGTTTCACTATCTTCCCAGTGGTCCTTAAAATCATATATTTAGTTAGAAGATATTTTTTTAATGTTATTCATTTGGAATAATGGACCAAGGATTACATATGTGTGTTTACCTTCTCTTCATCAAGGAGAATCAAAGCTAGTTAGACACTATATGTTGTGATTCAACACTTGTATGCAACAATTGATATACAAACCATCAAATTTGGAAACACAATATATATTTTGTATGGGCCTCATCTATCCTCTCAAAGTAAAGATTATTTATTACACTTGTGATTCATTTCAAGCACTTTCAATGGGACTGTTACACATGAAGAAGAATTGGTACTCATTTTAAATCCTAAAGAGGAACATGAAGACATTAAATTAAAAGAATACATTATAAAAAAGGAATCTAAATAAACTATTCCACTTCATAAGTTTAATATTAAAATTAAGAAAAAATAGGTTAAGGTCCTAAATAAAATAGACCTACTTTCAATAAGTGGTGACCACTTAAGTTTTAAAGTTTCAGAGATAGACTACACAATATTCTTCTTACACTATTAGATAATAAGTTAATAGCTCTACCTTAACTATTATCACCCTCCTCATCATTTTTAGAAAGAAAAGATAAACCATTTTTCATCTATCATAGTATAAATGGACATTAAGATAATGATTAATATGCATTATGACCAAAGATTACATAAAAATCATTTGTTGAAGAATGAGGCATCCTAGGGTGTTCCTACAAGGAACCAATGGCCTATCAAAATTCTAAGGATGATGTTTATAGGATAATATATTACTCTATTTAACATTATACCATAATTGATATATGTATGGACATTCCCATTATGAAACCAATGATCACTCGAGACTTATTAAGGCATACACATGAATGATAAATCAAAACATAATACAAGAAAAATTACATATCATCCAAAATAATTATGGATACCAAAATTCAATCATCTATAAACGAATGGAAAGTGAAAGTTAACAACATTTCACAATAAAAGTAAGAAAATGAACTCTCTTAGAATGTTGCACAAAAGGCTCCTCAATAAGATTCACATGATTATAGTTAATTCCCATTCCCAAGAGGATGGGGAAATCATTTTTTAGTATCAAGGATAAGTAAAAATACCATGGATTAATTTCATATATACATAATCATACTTATCAATTATAAGATTATTCTACACACAACATTTATACAAGTATACAAAACACAATAATCAAACAACATTTAATAGAAGATAATGTATGACCACTATTTAAAATATAAAAAATAATTAGATATCAATTAACCATTAAATTTATAAAACATGAAACATTAAATTAAAAAATCAAATTTGAAACTTGGAATACAAAAATTAAACCACATGAAAAAAATACTAATATGTGAATCTATTTTAAAAACTCATTAAACATAGATCAAAATAATCATCATATATAATCAAATAAAAGTTTGAAATAAAATAAACTCAATGAGTAGTAGGGGATACATCCCTTAATGCATATTAATCATTACTATCACTACCTTTATAACCAACATTTCATGAAATCTAGACATTTAACTAAGAATCTGGACTTCTAATATCACATTTAAGTTAGAATTCAATGAACATTATATTAAAATATGATTATTTTATATCTAATTTATAAAATATATAAATTTTAATTTAATAATATAAAAAATAATTTTAGATATTGATACTATAAAAATAAAAAATAATAATTAAGGTTTTTATTTGGACTCAAGTATGTCTAGATTTAATGAAATGATGGTTTTATACCTACTAGCCCTAGAAGTGGATGCTTCACTATCCTTATATTCCCATGAGACAAAGACCTATATCATCTAACCCAATCCCAAATAAATACTAACTAAACCATTTTTTGAGCATGTTCCATTTTTATATACTGATATTGGGAAATGCTATCTTTAAATATATTTGTACTACTCTTAAGATTGGGCACATGCCATCTATCTACTTCTACTCGTAGATCATTTCACTCACTAGTAAATACAATGAATTATGTTGTATAAATAATTAATGGATAAAAATGGGTGCATGTTGAGTTAAATATTTTATACTCTCTTAATCAATCCATAATGAATCATTAAAAATATGGAATATTCTATGTCAGTGTGCAAATAAAAACATCAACCGTCAATGACTAGAATTCATGAAATTTAACACAAACAAGGCATATTTAAAACATTAAAAACTTGTAATTAAAAGCTTAATCAAATAAAAAAAATAAAAATATGCATATACTAATTATCAATGACAGACATCAACAAACTGTGCTCCAGGCTATGGTGCAGGCTATGTTAGAGTAATATTCACACTAGATAGCATTTCTAATTGTTTATTGCACTAGTCTAACATCATGTGTTCACACCTAAACTAGTTAAGATTATTTAAGGTGTGATATGTAATAAGTACAATTGTTATTTGTTTTAAAAAACTTGGTTCACGTATGTATTTTATTTAGTTTTGAGCTAGTTTGTAGGGATTTGACTTATCCCCTCTTTTAGGCAATCCAAGCTATTATTTAGCTATGGATAGTCTTTTGTAAGCCCATACATTTGTGAATTCTCATAGACTTCATCGAGAGAGGAGTGTGAATATTAAAATATTATTTTGGATTGTATTGCATTGTTTTAAATAATAATCATTTTCCTTTGAGTTTTCTCATTATTGAGGGAATATTATTTGCTGGCAAGAGATTTTGTTGTGGTTTTGTTTTTCTAGATTTATCTTGAGGATCACTTGTGCCTCCTACCAACTTCAATATGGTATTAGATATTTGGATCTTCTTGATTTGTAAATTCCCTTACCTTTTCTCACATTGAATAGGAAACTTTTGACATGTGTGTTTTGAGGCTTTTGAACCCTCACTATTATGATTAGAGGGCAAAAAATCTACATTTTTATTTAAAAACGTGCTTATGTTATGGAAAAGTGTAATTTTATTCAATGTCATTTTTACAGGTTTATAATATGTGACAAAGGAAATATAATTTAGTACAGTGAACAATGCTACATATATTTCTATGCATAGTGAATAATGTACAGACTAGCATGTTTTTCAAGAAAAAACATGTTTTAATATAGAGTTGTACCTTATTGCATTTGTTTATGTTCCCACTACATTTATTTATGTTCCCACTAAATCACCTTATATCTTACTTCCATCATCAAGTTTCCATGCCTAACCACCATATCTAACGACCCATGTGACCGATTCAAAAATCACTAGTGGTTAGTTCTCACCATTGCACTTGGTTTTTGAAACTAGTTGTTACTCTAGAGGCCATAACTTATAAACTATGAGGCATAAAGACCAATTTTTTTTATTAGATTCATGATTCAAATGCAGAGATGGTAAATCTAACCTATCATAATTTTTTATCTTTAATTTTTTTGAGAAAGTACATTTTTTACATATAATATTTGTCTCCTACCTTGGAAAGGCATATTTGTAGACTCACAACTTGATATCCGTAAGGAATTTTAAGGTGTCATTTTTTTTAAAATGTATTTTTTAAATTAGAATTCTCTAAAATTATTAAATTGGACATATACTATAAGGATTTATAGAATTTTCTATTTAATCCTCTCCTTTTATTTATAGCTAAACATTGTAACTCACGTCTACACAATTATAAGCAATGTGAAAATGTATTTTTTGCTTGAGGTCATGTATTATATATTTAACTATTGGGGGGTGCAAAAAATTTTGTCCTCAAAATTTTGGTGTGATTATTTTTTTATTGTAAAAGAGGTAAATTTGTGAAAGAAGACAATTATTTCTAGGGGGAGATATATATATTTGAAAAAATGTCCAGATTATTTCCCTCTCCTTCTTCTTCTTCTTCTTCTTCCTATTTGAAGTGGATAATAAATTAATTGAAAAGATAAACATGACTAATTACCATATATAAGAGCTAAAAATGTAGCAATTTCTCTAATACAAAGGTCTGTAAAGAGTTTTTGATGATATTGTTTCAACATCCACCTCATAGAAAGATGAATACTTGTATTCATGCAAGCAAGATGAAACTCTTGGTTTAATCACCCTTAATGTGTTAGATAAAATGGTGTTCCACATTACTAATTTAAAAAATCCAAAAGAGGTATGTGAGTGTTTTTAGATTTTATTTATTAAAATTAATCAATGTAAAATGCTACAATTAGATGCTGAATTGATTTCATGATCTCCTAATTTTTCCTTAATAGAGGAATTTACGAAAAAGTTCTCAAGTAAAAGTTGATGGAAAACAAAAATAGGATGTTGAATTTATATTTATGATTTTTTCAAAGTTGAAAGGTCCATTCAATGTATTTTATTCTACTTTATACTCTATTATGGATTCCCTAAGAAATAAGTTTAAAATGGCATCTTTAGAGCTTATTTATGAAATGTTATCTTATGAACAAATAAAATTAATGTTACTAGATGCCTTACTTAGCTCAAGTAATGATTTGGAGGAAAATTATCTTAAGGGAAAATGGAATCCAAAACAAAAATAGGACCTCATATTAAACCAACTAATTCGAACAATTCTTCAAATACAACTACTGAGTCCTCTAAACCTTCAAATTTTGGAAAAACTAAAAAGTTATTCAGAAAAAATGAATGTATATGGTGTTTTCCCATAATGTAACAAAAAATATAATCCAAAGTATAGATATTTAAAAAAATGGAAGCATTGGAGTAAAAATTGAAACAACATAAGATTTATGCCTTCACTTTCCTCTTCTTCTAACATAGGGAAAGGGACAGGTCTATCTGTTAGAGCATGTTCTCCCATGTTAGATAGGTGGATATTTGATTTTGGTGCATGTAATCATCTAACTCATTCTCATGGTATGTTGAGTTCTCTTTTTGATTACATAATTTATTAGATTATCATGAGTAACTCATTGTTAGTTGAAGTTTTAGGATTTGACACTTTTGATATGCAGGATGGGTGCATCAATGATGTACTCCTTGTTCCTAAGATTTATTAAATTTTTTTGTCTATTTATCAAAATTTTAATTATATTAATGGAAAAAATGTCAATTTTACTCCATATAATATTGTAACTAGAGATTTGAGTGATCCATAGGATGTAGAAGTAATAGGTGTGGTGAACCATAGTTCATACTTATATGTATTTTATAAATTTAAAATCTTAGTAGGTTCTTATCTAGTTTCTCATTTAGACACTAAACAAAAATGTTGCATGAAAATTTTGGTCATCTCAATTGTAGGTATCTATAATAGTTGAGTTTTAAACAAATGGTGATGGGCCTTCTTAAGGTCTCCAATAATGATGGTGTTTACCTAGGATGAATGCTTGGAAAATAAAACCAATGTACCTTTCCAAAGGGATAAGCTAAGAAAGCTAAGGCTCCACTAGATTTAGTATAAATTTGATGAGTTTTCACAATCATTCATTTCCTAGTAAAAAATATGTACTAACCTTCATTGATGATTTTACTTAGAGGACTTTGGTGTTTTTTTAGGATAAAATTGATTTTTTTGATACTTCAAAACCTTTAAGGACTTTGTAGAGAAGCAATTAAGGTTTTGTTGACGTGTGCTTTGGAACATCAATAGGCATGCAGAAAGAGAAGGCTCAAATGGTGAGAATTCCCCCCTCCACCTCTCTTGAAAGGAAATGTTTCATACCCTTCCACAAGGTATTTTCTATTGGGTCTCAATTTATTGATGTCACTTAGTTAGCTATTGTGATCTATTCTAGGTCAAGGGACCTTTGTTGGTTAACAGTCATGACTAAAAAACTTAGACTAAAAGGACCAACTTATTTAAATTTTGGAATAAAAATATAGTTGAATACTACTTGTCATTATTTAATTAAATACAACAATACATAAACAATGATAAGTAAATAAATATCATGAAATCTAAATAAAAAATTAGTAACCTATTGCAAATCAAATTACTTATAAAACTAATCTAACAATGTTTACAAAAAAGATCAAAAGAGAGAGGCCAGAGAGAAATAAAATATGTGCATGATTTGTAGAAAGATAAATATTCTAATATTAAGAGGATAAATCCTTCTAACAAAACTAATATTTTCTTTGCCGATAAAACACAACCAAAAGATAGAGACGATGCAAGAGTTTGAGGTCAATGTTAGCTACACAGAGGAGGGAAACAAGGTCACCATATACATGTGTAGAATAAGAATATCAACTGACAACTTTCAGATAAAAAATAGTTCATGAAGCACAAATAGGATTCATTATTTACTTAGGATGAGTAAAAAAATAAGTCTTAATAGGTTCAACTCATACAAAGAATAAACCTACCTAGAAAGCAAAAAATTACATAAAGGGAAGAGGCAAAACTATTTGATCTCTTGTCTAAATACTCTATTCTATCAGTTGATCAATTAGTCAACCCTTATTAAATCAAAGAGATGATATTTTATAGGCAATACAATCCCATAATGTCATTAATTGAACCACTAACTAATGGTTACTAACATTCAATGAGATAAATCTATTTGAAAATTAAATTGATCCAAATCTGGGTTGATTCCAATGTCATTAATATCAAGGGCCTACTTTATTGAGTTTGAATTCAATTTTGGGTAGTATAATGTCCTTGAAATATTTTCAAGATGACTAGTCAATCATGTTCTATACAGAAGAACCCATACTTAATTGGATATGAACTATTTTTTGGGTAGCTAGAAGATACTAATATCCCTTAGGGTGCTCAACTAATTGACTTATACACAATGGTGACCATGCCTAATTAATGTAATATTTTGTCTTTTATGCCTCTTGTTCAATTTATCCCAATGTGAACACCAAGTCTGAGCTTAATTATACCACCCAAGTATACTTGAATTTTGTTTTTTATGATTAATATTACTATTAATATAGCTCTACAATTCAACATTACAATTAAAAATGGACACATAATTAGTTCTTAGGTTTTGATAGTTTGATAGGTGGGGAAGACCGCTAAATATAATCCCAATGTGTTGTTAGGGAGGTTCACATGTCCTTTCCTTTCTCAATCAATGCTTAGTTATGGATTTAAACTATGTTGACTATGTTTTTGGCCTCAATGCAATGACATCCCACCATGTGGCCTGTTCTCTCTCATCTAAAGGTCTTATATGTGTCCAAAGTATAGGGATTTCTACAAGGCTATGGTGAATTAAAATTTCACCACATAGCATCATACTGCTTACCTTGTGGCTCAGCAAAAAATAGTTTAAATCTCATTACTAAGGAGTAGCGAGCAAACAAAAACATGAAAAGTGGTAACATCTCACTTACCAGGGGACTTGAGAAACTTTAAATGCCTTGGCAACTCTAGGGAAGTATAAAAGTAACACATGGTAATATTCCTCTTGTTCAAGAGCCCAAAAGACTTAGATTGAAGGTCTACTTGCCGAAGTGTTGTGGAATATGAGAATTCACCATGTCGATTGAGATATTTTTAAAAATATGACTAAGTCCTCAAGGTCATTTTGTGAACAATATTTGTCTTTTAAAATCTACAAGAGACCACCGTGTGTCAAACAAAATAAGTCAGGCACATATGAGAACAACAAAGGGTATAGTTAGTGACTTCATATTTTGAAATGAAAGTAGCTAAGTGAAATCTAAAAATGAAAGCAAATGATAGATAATTTGAACAATTTAAAAGGCCCTTTTTAATAAACAAACAACCAAATTAGTCTATTAGATAAAAGGTAACTAAGTCTAGGAATGAAACAATGAAAACACTTAGTTGACTTTAATCAAAATGAAGCAAAAATAGACTAAATTTAGTGAATAAAGATAATTATTTCACTACACCTTAGCCAATTTAGCCTAGTATAATAATAATGACTAAGTCCATAGATGAAATGATAGAAAGACTTAGCCATCTTCATTCCTAAAAGAAGCAAACATGGATCAAATTTAGTGGGTAAAAACTACTTCATTTGTTAAGCTCCTAGCCAATTTAGTCCATTTTTGAAATAAGTGACTAAGTCCCAAGATAAAACCATGTGAACACTTATCCCACAAAACTTGAAAGAAGGAAAAAATGGACCAAAAATTCTAAGGAATGACATAAACATGGATACAATTAGATAATTTCTATAAATCCAAGGAAAAATGGTTTAAAAGGTAAATTTTAATGAATTGCAAAACATGCTCCAAGGTAGACCAAGACTTAGTAGATTTAAGAAAATTCAAATAGTTTTAGTAATGAAATACCAATTTTGAATTTGAGGCCAAGTAAATATAATGAAAACTTTACCTTTAGACTTGGTCAAAATAATAAAGCATGACTAAAATTTTGATTCTACCCCCAAGGACTTTATTAAATCAGACTAACAGGTTAAAGAATCCCAAGGCAAAAATTTGATTAAGACAAAAGACTAGACTCCAAATCAAAAAGAGGTTCCAAGATTTCATGATGAAATTTGGGTGTGTTGATAAATTAATAATAGGCTTCACTTGAAAAATATTTGGATAGATAATGGGGGAATATGTAATTAAATCCCTTCAAGATTATTATAATGAACATGGAATTCAACACCAATACACAATGCCTTATAACCCTTAGCAAAATGGTGTTGATAACTAAAAAATAGAACACTTAATGAAATGGAAAAATAAATGATAAAATTTTACTTAGCACCTCATTTTTGTGTTGAAGTAATTAATTTTGAAAATTACATCTATAATCCTCATCCCCACAAGTCAGTGGTGAATGAGACTCTTGAATAAACTTGGTCAAGAGAGAAACCTGATGTTTCTATATTTTGTGTCTTTGGAAGTAAGGCTTGGGTATTTTTTCCTGATGACAAGTGAAAATATATGGAGAAAAAGAGCCAAGGGATCATATTTGTTGGACATTGCGAGTATGTGAAGGTATATCACCTCTTTGTAATTATCACACATGATTTATTATTTTGATGAGATGTTAGGGTTGATGATATAATCACTCCATTTATACTACATTTAGAGTCTTCTCCATCCTTGATAATAATTCATGTACATGATAGGGAGGGCCTACTTCATGATATTGATGAAGATAAAAATGTTGACATTGATCCTCCACCTCTTCATGCAGCTCACATGCCCAAGTGGACATAATCCACCTTGAAGTAGCCAGTGATTTTGTTATAGATCCTTCTAATCCATGTTGTACTCATGGTCAGACATTTGGTATTTATCTTTTGAGCCATGTAATTTTTAATGATCCAGTGCTTTCTTCTGAGGTGATAAGTAAACCTGAGTGGGAAGCTACTATGTAAAAAGAATATTCTTCATTTATGAATAATAACCTTTGGGAGTTAGTCCCTCTTCCTAAGGGAGGAAAACTTGTGAGATGTAAATGGGTCTATAAGTCCAAATATGCAATATATAGTATCATAGATAAGTACAAGTCTCATCTTTTAGCTAAGGTGTTTTCAAAATTCAAAGGGGTTGATTACTCTAATAATTTTTCCCTTGTTAAAAAGATGGATTCTATATGCCTTATTATTTCCCTCGCTACATGACACCGATGGTGAGTATACTAGATGGATATGAAGAGTACTTTCTTGCATGGTGACCTCCAAGAAGAGATCTATATAGAACAAATTTTTGGATTCATATTGATCCTTCACTTATTTTCTAAGTAAACCATTCTATTTATGGCTTCAAACAAGATCCTTGAGCTTGGTATGAGAAGATGGACAATTTTATGTTGGATTTTAGCTTTTATCATTGTGAGTTTGATTATAATGTTTATATATTGAATCAAGGTGAGTATATTTTGATTTTGGTTTCATATGTTGTTGACCTCATCCTCATAGGTAGTTTATATACCTTTATTCAAAACATTAATCGTAAGTTGAAGGCATCATTTATATGACATATTTAGGATTTATGCACTACTTTCTTGGACTACAAGTTCATCAATCTCCTGAGGGGATATTAAAAAAGTACATATGATCCCATTTGGTGTTAATTCGATCTAACTAAGGCCCAGATTAGGTTATAACATGAATTAATTTTTTTAATGCATTGTGAAAATTCTCATATAATTGGTTTAAGAGTTAAAATTTCTCCTTTTTTGTCTTCTTACTTAGTTCAAAATAGTGACCCTCCAAATTGACATAAAAGCTGGATCTTGTAAATGGATTGTGTATCGCAATTTGGGATGAAAAAAGAGGGCTTTCATATTGAAAATAAATAGTCTGGTATGGGTTACAATAAATAGAAACTTTATAGGGAAAACACTGCTTTATGAATATAACTCACTACTCTCTGTATTTTATTTACATGAAACCAACTATTCATGTGATACTATTTTATATTTTCACAAAATAATTGAACACTATTTTCATCTCCACCACATAATATATTGGGTCTTCACATCTTTAGATAGTAATATGTGTGTGAAGTGAGTCATTTATCCAATATTTAAAACTTAATGTATGGCATAGTTCAAATTATTTGATTAAAATTTATTAAAGGTATATATATATATATATATATATATATATATATATATATATATATATATATATGTATGTATGTATGTATGTATGTATGTATGTATATATATATATATATATATATATATATATATATATATATATGTATGTATATATATATATATGTATGTATATATATATATGTGTGTGTGTGTGTGTGTATGTATGTATGTATATATATATATATATATATATATGTATGTATGTATATATATATATGTATGTATGTATGTATATATATATGTATGTATGTATATATATATGTATGTATATATATATATATATATGTATGTATGTATATATATATGTATGTATATATATATGTATGTATGTATATATATATGTATGTATGTATATATATATGTATATATATATATGTATATATGTATATATATATATATATATATATATATATATATATATATATATATACATACATACATACATACATACATACACACACACACACACACACACACACACACACACACACACACACAAATAAAGATACACATACAATACACACCTCTTGAAAACTTAATGTATGGCACAATTCAAATCATTTGATTAAAAAATATTACATGTCTTTACACATACACACTGACTCACACTCACACACACACACACACACATGGGTTGGGGAAGAAGAATAAATATTTCTCTACTATGAGCCATGTATACATTGCCTTGATGGAGATTGTTTAAATTACCATTTGAAGAAAATTTTAAAATTTATTTTACATATTTTATATTCTCTTTTTTAAATTAATTAATTAATTAATATTTAAGATTAGGGACCTAAGATGACCAGACACAAAGATAATAAGAATAGTTCTGATTAATGATAAACCCCCATGAAACTGTTGTGGGGTCTAATATGGGACACATATTGGGTTTGGGTCCCAAAATGTGAAAAAAGAAGCAATCAAGACAAAAAAAAGAGCCCAACTTAAAACAATGCAAAATCCAAAGCCCAAATCCTTCAAGAGATACTATTTATGAGAGTATCCACATATTATTCCCACTCATAATGTCTTTAACATACTCTTAACTCTTTATATTTTTAATTATTTCATCAGGAGGGGGGTTCAAAACCTCCCCATCATACCTATAAGAGCCAGGGCTAACATTAAGATCCTCCATTCTAAGGCTGCTATCATACTAGATTCCTTGGGTTATCAAGCACAAATAAAAAAGGTGACCAAATTTACTAAAACATGGACAAATTTATTTTTCCCTATCAAACATAATCTTCTAATTCTATGAACCTAAAATAGACCTAATCTAAATATATTTAGGGAAAGACTGATCCATTGAGACAAACACATAGAGTCAATATGAACCCAACCTTTTACATGAGAGGGTGACTGGGTCTATAGTCATAATTAGAATGATTATTTCCACTATGATTCTTAGAATCTATTCATCCCAAAAGATGAGAGGGAGGCCTAGGAGTTTAATCCATAAAGGAATCTTATATAACTTAAATTCTAAGGAAGACCAATTAGGCTATCGAGGCTTAAGTAAAAGAATTTATTTACCCATCAACCATGGGCATTCATTAAGAATCTTAGGTTAGTCATTCATATAACCAAATTAAAACCATAAGCACTTGTTATTAAGAGCAAAAATTTTGACCCCTCCTACCCTGGTTCACTTCCCCTTGGTCTAATTCCTGATTGATTCAATGCCATTGCTCTCTCCAAAAAATATCCCTACAAGAGAGTTGTTGTAATTCTCTTCAACCTTTACCAAAATATTTTTGGAAATGTATAGGATCAAATTCCTACACTTTAAGAAGTTAAAAGAGTGCTCAAGGTTACCTTTTGATGGGTCCTTAGTGTTCTTAGAGTAACCCTCTATACTCTCTATCCCACATGCAGAAGGAAAACAACCACTGAAAATCCTAGGAATTAAACTCAAGAATAATTAATATTCAATTGATATTTATTTTTCTTTCTCATGTCCCTCAAGATAATATTTTTAATGGAATAATACAATCATGAATCTTCTCAATTTAAACACATTTCTCTAATTGATATGATAACACTAAATCAACCCTATATATATATATATATATATATATATATATATATATATATATATATATATATATATATATATATATATATATATATAAAACATGATATTAGTATTCATCTATAATTTTACCTATTTTATTGATTTTTTCAAAATCTCAACACAAAATATTTGTAGAGTTGTTGGGAAACATAAATATAAATATGCAATGGTCTTAAAATGACAAATTCCTTGTTGGGATGAATGTAAAGAATAATATTTTTAGTTTCTCTTCATTTACCTTTTAACATAGCTTATTAAACTACCATCTAAACAAATAAAGTTATTCTTTATAATAAAACTAATATAACATACTATAATTTAAATATAACAATAATAACCATGAAACAAATTTAAACTAACAACTCCAAATCAATGTGGGAAGGTGGGTTTGAAAACACTGCTTAAACATTACCCATTCCATGGTGAAAATCAACTTTTCCCATTTTAGGTTCTTAATCTTTTCATTACATCCTTGTATTCTCTTAATAGTTTATTTTATTTCCTCGTTTCAAATTCAAACAATTAATATGATTATATTGAGCATGTTAATTCTCCTAAAAATAAAATAAAAATTTTAGAAAAAATTTCCTCAAAATCCATCCAAACATTTGCATGATAATGTTTTACTTGTAATTTTTTGATGATGATATTTAGGACAATAATATCAAAGTATATAAATTCTTCATGATATTTACATCATGTTAAATAGACCTATTATGTTAAATCTTCTTCCATACATGCATGGTGTTCTTATGGATTTAAATATTTATCATCAAAACCTATTAAAACCTTTTTTTTTGGCATTCAACATTATTTAAAATGTTTTCTATTTTTCATGGGTAATATCATGACTGAATAAAGTAGCCTTCATGGATTATTACTGATAAAATATTATATAAAGCATTAATTCTTCCTTGATTTCTAATTATTGATATGAGATATGAATTTATTCCACATCATATTTATATTTAAATATTTTTTTATAAAAAAACAATCATGCACAACACATTCACTTGTATCATTGAAAGTGGATGTGGTTTTGTTCAACAAAAGGGTTTGTAAATGACATAATACACTCAACATGGACAAAAATCTAATCCAAATGACTATTCATAAGAAAATTCATGTTTTTTTGGACTTAAAATTTTTATAAGATAACATTTTGAAAGAGGCCACAACCCATCACAAGTAAAATATTTTTTTTTCTAGGAAAATAGTTATATATCCACTATTTCATACTTTTCATATACCAAAACTAATGAATTTACAATAAAATTATTAAAAATATGGAAATAATTGAGTCAAAATCATTTATGTATATATCCAAAATGAATACATCATTGTGGTTACAGCTGATCATAAATTTTTAAAAGATTCTCTGAAATCTTATGTTGAAATCCCTTATTGTCTCTTTTGGTTCTCATTTAAACATGATTAAATAATTATATAAACGACAAAGATAAATCACATAGACAATATAACATAAATGAATATTATAAATATTTACAACTATTAAAAAAACCACGTGTTAAAAATAAAAAAATCCATAATAAATATCCTCTAATATCTTACAAACCAAATCTTCAAGAACAAAATTCTAGACTCTCATGGTAGCTTTCTAAGTATGAACATGATTTTCAAAGGTTATATTTTAATCATTATAAATTTTTAAGGAACTTGAGATAATCCCTAATTAAAACATGTTTGACATCAAATGTTTCTATGGTAGTTTCAGTAAGACAAGCAATCTTTTCCTTTTATATTTTAAAATTTTATATATTTTTATTTTCTATATTTTTGGCTAATTATAACATAATCTATTAATGTTTTTTAAGAACAAAATAAAAATTATAGATGCATAAAGGATATGATTATGAGGTAACCACAAGGAGATTATTTTAGGTTCATGAATTTATTTTAATCATAGAGTTGGATTTTGGTCTTGGCCCTTCTTCTACAGCTAACATACTATTAAAATGTGTTTTGATAACATAAGAAAAGATGGTGATGCATGAAGGAGAGGACTATGAGGTTTTAACCACAAGTTTATTATTTAGGTTAAAGTGATCTCCTTTTATCACCAATTTTTTGTTATTGTAATTTTATTACATAGGCTTTAATAAATAATAGGTATGTGCCCTCTCATTTTAAGATCACATAAATCTAAATGAGGGAATGAGATGAATTTTTTGGATTTAAAAATAAATCCTTTAGTGTAATAAAATTGGTTGCATGTGAAATTGATTCCATGTATAAAATTGAGATAATAAGCAGACCAATATTTTTGTAAGTGATGGTTTGAAGAGATTCAACTAGTAGATTTAAAAATTTGACAAGGAAATTGTAGAGGTTGAGAAGAGTTGGCATAGTTTGGGAGATCTAAATATCATAATTGATGTCTAAGTGTTATAGATGGGAAAATGGAGAGAGGATATAATAGGATGAGGAGTGTTGGAAATGAAGATAAGGGGAAAATAACATGAAGATAAGGCATGTCCATAATTGACAAAGAGATCATAGTGAGGTCTCAGAGAAGGTTGTAAAGTCTACAATAGGAACAATACATAGAATGAAATGTAAAATACCAAATATTCTTAGAGTTAGAGTGTGAGAGTATAAAATAGAGTCATTATGGTTATATATGTTATTAATGCTTATTTAAATATAATTAAGAACGTCTATTATTTTCACCATATAAATATTATTACATGAATAAGGGCATTGCTTCATTGGGATATCCTACCATGAAATATTTTAATTTGGTATCTTTATTCTACTAAGATATTTTAATTTACTTCAATTCTGATATTCAGATCTCTTAAAATATTCTAATTATAATCTTTATAATCTTATTTATCCTACCTAAAAAATCCCCTTTAATTCTTACATTAGAGGTAAATCTTAGAAGGAAAGGGATTTCACCAATTTTCAAACACATGTTAAAATAATACCCACAAGAAAATAAGGATATGGATATTCAAAATGATATTAATCTACTATACAATTATTTGAATCTCACAAAGAGAGGGAAGGGTAAATTATAAAAGAGAATTAAAATTTCACACATCTATTATTTTCTAAAAAAATACATAATAAGATATATTAAAAAATAAATTAATGTTTATCAATCCCAATATTCACTCGAAATTAAATAAAATATAACACTAGAGTCTAAGGATTTAATAATGTATTCACGAGATAGGATGACCTATAACAATGCTCCTTCTCTCAATAAAATTGGATATAAATGATGTCATAACAATAAAGCCTATGTATACTTGGAATAGAAAGTAAGGACATAAAATAACTATATACCTTGTAGAAGGTAATCTACATTTAAATTTTAAGAGTATATGGTTCATAAGCCTAATCCTATGATACAAGGTGTTCTCAGCAGGGCTCAAGATAGATAAATGATAATAATAATAATAATAATAATAATAATAATAATAATAATAATAATAATAATAATAATAATAATAATAATAATAATAATAATAATGATGATGATGATGATGATAATGATGATTGTAAATCGGTGTACCAAGGATGTGATAAGTATAAAACATGTACATAATTGACAAAAATGGCTAAATTAGACCCAAAATAACAATAAGTTATAAAAGAGGATGATGTGTAGTAGATAACCTTTTGATAGACTTGGCAAATGGACGAGTTTTGCAACTCGCTACCAGGCTAGGGCAGGTGTGCCCTGGCTTGTTTTTGCAATATCTTTGAACTATGAAGGGTAGTGTCATTGGTTGGGTGTAGGAAGGCAGAAAGAGGAAGTCTCACAAGTAAAGGCATAGAGAAGGAGGGGCACGATTCGGATTCTGAAGGAGCCAACTCAGGCCAAGATGGACAAAAGTTTTAGCAAGGTAGTTGGAAGGAATAGGCAGGGGCTGGATCCCAGGATGATGGAAAATACTGATCTTAGCTAGACACGAGGTCTGTATGACATAAGCTCAATAGGGGGATCATGAATTACAAAGGTTAATGGATGCCTGGAGTGCTGTAAGGAGAGATCAAAGCTAATAATCTCATTTGATATGATAGCTGAAGATGTGGAGTATTACTCCAAGCATTCACTTTACTGTAAATTTTTGGGATTGCATGTCTCCCTCCCTTTTTTTGAGAGCTGGGCTCAATGAGTGTGGGAGCCAGAGGGTGAGATGGAGGTTACGATGTTGGCTAATAATTTCTTCATGGTCACATTCATTTACTTGGCTGATAGAAATAGGGTGTTTGAAGGAGGTCCTTATTTTTATAACCAGGTTGGGATTTTTGTGAAACCATGGCATGCTAAATTTAACTAGACTGAGGAATTACCAAACAGAGTTCCAGTGTGGGTGTGGCTACCTAGAATGCCAATTGACTGCTACCATGAGGATGTTCTTCAGATGATAGATTCAATGCTAGGAAAACCTGTGGGATCTTCCACACAAACTTTAGGTAAGAAAATTATGTCCTTTGCATGAATTTGTGTGGAAATTGATTTAAGTAGACCTTTGTTGAATGCGGTTGAGATGTGTGCGGGTGCATACTCATGGGTGCAGTAGCTGGATTATGAGACACTCCCATTCAGATGCTGCCTGTGTCATGAGTATGGTCACCTAGTGTGTAGGTGCTTGAAGGCAAAAATGGGTGATTAGCAAACCTCACCCCACCTCCACCGAGTAGTGCCATTAGTGTGGACAAAGGGAAGAAGATTGGAATAGATGCTGGCAAGGATTATGAAGGTTTTGTGCAGGTTAAGGCTCGAAGCTAGAATAGAGGTCATAAGAGGTCCCTAATGGAACATCAAGAGGAGGATTCGGTTAATAGGTTTGAGGCTCTTTATGCATTAGACCAGAAAGAGGTCTACCCAGGTCTTATTAGTGAAGAATAGGTGGTGGGAGGGTCTGAGATGGCTGGAATTACTCCCATGGATCACGCAATGCTGCATGTGGAAGCAACCCTACCTATGATCATGGATGGGTAGGTTGGGGAATAGAATTCCATTGAATCAAATGTAGATATGGTTCAAGAAGTTGAGGATGGGGCTCTTCCCACATAATTAGGGGTGATAGAGGCAGAGAAGAGAGGCAAGGCTCATCCTCACCTGTGAATTCTTTAGAGGGATGGTAAGAAGGGGGCTACTAAAAAAAGTGTGAAAATGGGATGGAAGAAGGATATGGAAAGGATAAAGATGATTGGAGAAAATCTAGTTGAGTTAGGGTCAGTCAAGACCCTTGATTCCCACTTCTTTCCTCCTCAGAAATGATTGTTATTTCTTGGAATGTAAGGGGCTTGAACAACGGCCCTAGACAAAAAGTTGTTCAAGAATTAGTTAAGAATCATAGTCTATATATTCTCTTTCTACAAGAAACTAAGGTTTCAGTGGAGTATATGATGGGTCTTGCACCTAAGCTTTGGAGGCAAGGTTTATGTCAATGCATAGGATCATAGGGATCTGTGGGAGGAGTGGCTTGTCTATGGAATCCATGCAAGGTTCAACTGGTGTCCTAGATCACCTTCAGGTCTTCACTATCTTTGGTCTCCTTATGCATCAAGTTGGGGGAGTATGTTCTTCTTTTGAATGTTTATGCCCCCACTGATTTCCAAGGTAAGCTTCTTGTTTGGAATAATATTCAGTTAGTTTGCATAGGTTTTCCTTATCTGCCATGGATCATGGCGGGGGACTTTAATGCTATCATGGATCTAATGAAAAAAAGGGGAGGTACTGCAAGATTGGAACCATCTTCCTTTTTGCTTTGAGATAAGATTTTAGAACTCAACCTGGTGGATATTAAGCCATGTAATGGATGGTTCACATGGAATAATAGAAGAATGGGTGACAATTGTATTGCTGAGCGCATTGATAGGTTCATGACCTCTTGTTATTGGGTGGGTAGTTTATGGTCCTTGAGTTTTGAGATCCTTGATTGGAGAGGCTCAGATCATTGGGAAATCAAGCTACACATTTCTTCTAATCATATGCACAAGAAGCCACCATTAAAGTTTCAACTCATGTGGATCAGGGACCCAGATCTGTTTGATCGAGTTGCTGATTAGTGGAGAATAGGGATGCCTAATGTTGGTACAATGATGTATATTTTTGCCAAGCTTCTACAGTTCATGAAGTATCAGCTCAAAAGGTGGAATACTCTAAGCTTTGGGAACATCTTTTAGGAAAATAAAGAGGTATAAAGGGAGTTAAATAACATTACCAGAATGATTAGAGAGGAGGGGCTATCTAAATTTTTATTGAGGGAAGAAGCAAGGGTTGTTAAGATGGTGGAGGAATGGGAGTTGAGGGAGGAGATCTTTTGGAAGCAAAAGGCTAGGGTAGAGTGGCTATAGGAGGGGGACAAGAATACTACATTATTTTTCAACTCGGTTAGAGCCAGGTAGCATGGCAATATTATAACTTCTTTGGTATCAAATAGTGGAGAGATTCTCTCATCTACCAAGGATATATGTAATGAAGCAGTGCAATATTTTGCTTCCCTTTTTAAAGAAGAAGGGCAGAGGGAAGCAGTTGTTGAGGATCAGATACTCTCTTGTATTCCCACTTTAGTTTCTCAAGATATGAAGGAACAACTGATGTGACCAATAAACATAGAGGAGCTTAAAAAGATTGTCTTCATGATGAAAAAAGGTAAGGCGCCAGGCCTTGATGGTTTTCTAATTGAATTTTTTCAAGAATTTTGGGAAATTATCAAACTAGATTTATTGGCAGTGGTTCAAGAATCTCAGAATAGCAGGCAAATGCTTCAGGCCCTAAATTTGACATTTTTGGATCTCATTCCCAAGGGTGATGGGGCTGATTGCCTAAATCAATTTTGGCCCATTTCCATCTGCAATGTAGTCTATAAAATTATATCTAAGCTAATTGTGGAAAGGCTAAAAAAATGGCTGAGTGTGTTGATCTTAGAAGAGCAAAGTGGCTTTGTGGAGGGACATCAGATTTTGGATGGGATTGTGGTGGCTACTGAGGCTATCCAATCCATGTCAAAATCTTGGGAGAAGGCTATGTTTATGAAACTAGACATGTCTAAGGCTTATGACAGGGTTTGGTGGTCCTTTTTATAGAAGATTTTAGAAGCCTTTGGGTTTGAGGAAGATTGGATCAAGTGGGTAATGAGTTGTGTGAATTCAACTTCATTCTCTATCTTGGTTAATGGGGAGCACTCTCATCTCTTTGGAGCCACGCATGGATTGTGGCAAGGGGATCCCTTATCTCCCTACCTATTTTTTCTTTTGGTAGAAGGTCTAAGACAGTTGATTAGAAAGAAGACTATAGAAGGTGTTATTCAAGGATGGAGGTGGGGAGGTGACCTTTCGATTCTCTCTCATCTATAGTTTGTGGATGATGTGGCTTTCATGGGCATGGCTACTATGAGGGAGGTCACCAATATTTTTAGTGGATTAGATGCTTACCTGGTCACCACAGGACAGGTAATTAATGAGGATAAGTCATCCATTTTTTTCTTCAACACTCCACTGCCCATCCAATGAAGAGTGGTTGATATTCTTTGGTTCTAAATTGGAAGCCTCCCAATACTTTATTTAGGGATACCTATATCTGTTGGGAGACAAGCCAAGGAATCGTGGTAGGGGATTTTGAACAAGTTCTAGGCTAAGGTGAATCACTGGACTAATAGGTGGCTGTCCTTTACCAGTTGTGTCCAACTAATCCAGTCAGTGGTGTAGGTGCTTCCTCTTTATAGGTGCATGCTCTAGGTGGAACCAGTGAGTTTTGTTAAGGACCTTGATTCCTTGGCAAAATATTTTTTATGGGCAGGTAACCTGTCTTCGATGAAGTGGAGCCTAATTAGATGGGAGGTGGTGTGTAGCCCGAAAAGGTTTGGGGGCCTGAGATTGCGGCAGTCAGTACTTGCGGGTATAGCCCTGGCAGCAAAATTGTATTGGAGATGGTGTGAGGAACAAGATCATGTGTGGGCCAGGCTCCTATCTCACAAGTATTTGTTTGGGGTCCCTATGAAAGATATCCCTAGGTAAAGCTTGTCAGGAAATGGATCAGTGATCTGGGCCACTCTAAAAAGAGGAGCTACTTTGATCAAGAGAGGTCTTTTCTAGATTTGTAGAGGAGGGACAGAGGCACAATTCTAGCATGACTCATGGGATGGCTTTCCCCCTCTGGTTACTCAATATCCACATCTGTATGTTCTAGCATAGAGATTTAGTGAAGTAGGGTGGAATAGGGTGTGTGATTACAAATCTCTTCTTCTTCATGGCCAGTTGATGGAAGCGAGATGGAAGGATCCATAGGAGTGGCCGATTATTGGTATGGAGGTTGAGTGCACTGAGCTACATAACATCCTTACTGGTCACAGCTGCTGCACACTTAGGGAGAGCGACATGCTGGCATGGTCCCCTCACCCCAAAGGGAAATACATGGTCTCATCAGGTTATCAGGAATTGATTGTGTAGTAATATGATGAAGGGGGGAAGTCTCTTAGTGGAAAAGAGTTTGGAGTAGTTTCTCCTAGTTGAAGTGTAATTGCTACACCTGGATGTTGGCATGGAATTGTTGCTTGATGTGGGAGAATATTAGGAGGGGATTTGTTGTACCTTCACGTTGCGTCCTATGTATGGGGGTAGAGGAGTCGTCACATTTATTTTTTAGCTGCCCATTTACTCTTCACTTGTGGCACGCATGGTGGGAAGTGTGGAGATGTCGTTGCTTACACGCCTCCTCCCTAGTTGATTTTTGGACAAGATTGGGCAGACCGCCCTCTGTTTCTCACTTCTTACAAGAGGCATGGTATGCTGGACCAATTTTTTTGCTATGGCAGGTATGGCTAGAGAGAAATCAAAGAATTTTTAAGGAGGAAAAATTGATGATTCAACAGGTATGGAGCAAAATTATTGGAATGGTACGGGAGATGGTTGAAGTTAAGAGTGAGATTATTTTGCCTCTAGAGAAGGGAGACACAAATTTGGTTGAAAGGTTAGGCATACAGGGTATTTCCCTGGCCTCTGCTTGCGTCAGGCATGGTCGAGGAGGGAAGCAAAAAATTCAAAGGAGTGGGAAATGGATGCCACCTCCTAAAGGTTTTTTAAAAATTAATACTAATGGTTCTTCCAGAGGTAATCTTGGCCCAGCTGGGATAGGTGGGATTGGTAGGGACTCCTCTGGATCCATTGTTTTTATTTTTTTAGCCCACATGGGGGAGCAAACGGTTAATAGGATGGAGGGAATAGATATTTTGTATGCCTTGAGGAGAGCTTATGAGTTAGGCTGGTGAAGGGTGAAGTGCGAAGCTGACTCACAAATTCTGATTAATATGCTCCTGGAAAGGAAGATTACTAATGTGAGTTGGCAACTATCCCTGATAGTGTAGCAGATATTTCAAATTAGTTTGCTTATGGATTTCATGTCTTTTGCGCATGTTCCAAGGGAATGGAACGGGGTGGTAGATTGCCTGGTGAAGTGGGCTTCAGAGGATATTAAGGGCCAAAAGGTGGATTAGTGGGTGTTGTTTCCCAATGAGGTGTGTTAGAGTCTCGAGAGGATTCTTAGAGAGGATGGATATGAGGTTGGGGAGTGACGATTGAGGTGGTTGTGTTTAGTAGTTTTCTTTGGTTTTCTCTGTATTTGGTGGTTTTATATGGTTGTTTCCTATGGATTTGTTGTTTTGTAAACTAATTTTATGTGATTAATAAAGTTTTTACCCCTTCTTTTTTCTAAAAAAAAAGTTATAAAAAAATAAGAAGATAAATGGTGAAATGGTCAACCAATGGGAGATGTATGTAACCTCAGGTGATAATGGAAATCTTAAGAAACCCTATAGCTATATGATCTTATTCAGTATAAGGAGAAGAAACAATGATAAAAAACACATCTAAAATATAAATGAGAAACTAAATATCTAATATACTAAGTAAATATAGGAAAGAGAGTAGGATAAAGATAATTATATTTGGATGGACTTGTTGGCACATCAGTCTTCTCCTTTGGCTCAAGTGGTACTTTTAAAGAAATGTTGTAGGTTGAAGAATTCAAATAGAAATAATAATACTTAGATATAAATAGTTTAGGACTCCAAAAATTGATATAATTCCTTAACACGAATCCTCTTATTGAGATTCAAAGGCCATAAATAAGACTAGACCCTAACCTCTAACTCTTCATTTTAGTACTTAAGAGAATAAATATGAGTTCATGAAGAATATACAAGTGTGTTACATATTTGGAAATGATAATATGACCCATATATATATATATATATATATATAAAATACCAAAACTAACCCTAAATTCTAAGTCGATAGTATCTACTGAGTTAATATAGTCAAAAATATGTCAAATGACACATAATTATAATAACCAAGACAATAAAAAAGTAATAATAGGGTCATGACTTATGATTGTATCAACCAATATAATATAATAAAATGAGAGACAAGTATGAAAGAGACTATATTACCTTAGTTTATAAAATATGAATATATGATGTTTAGTAAAACCTGATGAAAATTAGATGAATAGGTAAAACCTAAAGAGACTCAAAGGAGGTCAAACTAATAGTAATTATAGTGTGATATAATAATATACAAACAACACTTGAAGAATATCATGATAAAATCCCTTCTCATTCTTGATTCATTTTTTAAGGCATCCACTCAGGAGTATTGATGCATCAAAAATCCCTACAAGATAAACTATCAATAAAGTGATAAAAATGAAAAATGTCAAGTGTATAAAAGAAACACCATGATTAAATTTGAAAATAATAAATTAAAAATATAATCTATTGCATAAGATAATACATCTCATTCATTTATAGATACTTAGTTATGGTAACAATTTTTCTAATGGGAATGTCTAGAATAACTCAAGCTCAATCTATACAACTCATAAAACAACATATAGATCCAATCAATGAAAACTTGAAGCTAAGAAAACACAAGGCATTTATTTTATTAAGAAAAGGAAAACCAAACTCATATAATATCCACATATTGATTTATTAAATATTATAAATTGAAAAAAATATCAAATTATCCATCTTCCATTTTAATTAAAAAAAGGTTTGAACAAATATTTATAATAAAAAAGATTAGATGCATACACATTCAAATTACTTTCATGCCTTTTAAAATATCATTAAAAATAAAACTACTGAACTAAGCATAATCACTATATTCATGACAAAAAAATGATTAATTTGAGATATTTAATGTTAAAATACACTTCAAAATCCCCTAAACTTGTACTTACTGAAAATCTATGTTATTAGAATAACGCAAAATTCCCAATCAAAACTTCCTCACCTGGAAGAGATTTTACAATTGTAATTTTAATTCATTTTTATCTTAATTAATACATGAATATACTTTAGATATTGTATTAATATCTTATAATATAATGATCAAATTTTATCTATTTGAATGAGATTTTAAATGGTCCAAACAATTTTGAAAATAAACACTCAGTTTAAAATATATGACTAAAACAATCATCGATTGTGGTTTCTAGCATGAAAATAAATTAAAAGTTATTATTAGTTTATAGAGAAACCCAAGATTTTATAATGTGAATTAATATTTCAATAAAAAATGAAAATCCTATCAAAACCCATTTAAGAGAGAGAAGTTTTAATTTTTCCTCTTCTATCTTCTAATTTAATTCACAATATTGAAACTCAAAATTGAGATAAAAGATAGATCTTACAAATGGAATTCATATCTCGATTTGGGATGAGAATAATAGAGATTCCATATGTTAAATAAAAAGGGTGGTGTTTGCCATAAAAAACTTTCTAATGAAATTTGGGGGAATAATACCTTTTTCTTAATTTGGATTTTCCGAAGGGTATATCATACACTAGTTCAGTTCATTGTGTTTGATATGATTATTATATTTCCTATGTTATAATGTATGTTACATGATGATATGTGGCATAAATAAATTCAAATTCAAATTCAAAATATGGAAAAAAATTGAAATTGTGGAAAATATCAAAATGCATATGTTTATAGGTTTATAATGTAATTTGGGTAATTTATTTTTCTCAATATTTGATCTGTGAAATATTTTGTAAAGATGTCAAGTTTGAAATTTCATTTGTTTCTATTATTTTAACACATTTTAGATAATTTATTTTCCATACCATATGAAGAAGTTGATATTTTTTATTTTGAGCTAAGTAATTTTAGCACAAGGTTTTCATCCCTCACCTCAAAAAGGAGGTAAATATCATGGAATTTCCAAAGCCAAAATATTCAAAAAGTGGAAAAGTGGTAAAATGGAAATGTTTATTTATTTATTTTTTTATCAAAAAGTGGATTGGGTTTATAAAGACTCCCTAATATGAGTTTCATATATTTAAATGCCTATTAAAAATATTGATAGTGAGGTGTTTAGGGTGATAATAAGTAAGTGTAATCATTCCTATGCTCTCTTTTCAAATTCAAGTTGGAAATTTTTTAAAATAAAAACATATCATGATCATTTGAATACATGTATAATTTTTAATTTGTTTTAAGTAAATTAAATATGTGGTGTAGATGATAACTAAGCTTGAGTGTGTGGCATAAACCCTTTTTATTATTATTTATAAGTGTAATAATCATTGCTTGGTCTAGTTTCAAAGATTTTATGTGGAATTATTTCACATCTTATATTATTACATAGAATGGAATTATGTGTTTTTTAATCATTGGTAAATGTGTGTTTTTTAAAGGTCCCAAAACCTTTTAAAATATCATTCAAATGATATATCATTAAATTCTAATTTACAAGATCCACTACCTAACATGGCTAACATAACCTAAGCTGAAACAATGTTGCAACCTTGTAGCAAAAAAATAGCTTTACAATAAACATGGAATTAAAACTCTTCATTAAAATTCCTTAAAATTATAAGAAAAATTGAGGTATTCCACCATCCTAAGATCTATGATGTAATATTTAAAATTTCTAGTTGTGGATTTGGATCCACTCAGCTCCAAAGTACTCCAAGTTCCATTAACTATGTCCTTAGTTGTTTCTTTTATTTGGATTTCATTAAGATTCAACCTTCCTCATTTATTACACTCCTATATTAACATATTTATTTTCACTCTTTATTATCCTTACACATGGTTGATCATTATTCTATTTTATGATTGAAAAATGGGAATCCAACTATTTCCATAGGAATAAATGCACAAAGCATATAACCATCTCATCCATTTCTGATAAGATGTCATAAAATAGGACCAAATCCAAAAGGATTTTTTCATATTTTTTCTCATACATAATGTAGTTCAATGTAGGGATAAATATTGAAGAATCAAAAATAATATCATCCTTACATTTTATACATATGTATCCTTCTTCCAAGTTAGGATACTAAGTTTGTTTATGTTCCTCCTCTTATCCCCAAATCTATTTTTGTTATAAAGATCATATTTCATTATTTTCCACTTTACCCTAAATGTTATTAGTGTTGGCATTATTTCATTCCTTAGTTTTTGGCCTTGGGATATGACATATCTTGAAGGCATCTCTACAATAATTTATTTCTTGCTAGTTGTTATTAAAATCACTCCCTTTTTCCTCCTTTGAGTCATCATCTCCATTTTATTAAATATGAAGTGGAACATTCTCAATACTTTTATCTATCTTCCTCAAGATCAAATTTTACTTCTTCTTGGTTAGGCAAGTTTTTGTTAAATGTTTTCTTTTATAATAATTCTAGTACATGGTTGAATAGTTTTCATAATCCATCTGCAGTACCCATTCCCCATAATTGGAAGATAATTTAATGTATGATGTTATTATATTAGCCACTTCTGAATTTATGTAGAACCTAAAATAGAATAATTTTATCGTATTTCTAGTAATAAGACCAAAGGCAAAAAATTACCTGAGTGTTTTTCTATACCCATTATTACTCTATCCTCCCAATATTATAACAAGATGCCCAAGATCCTTACCTGTATTAGGATCATAATTATATTTTCCTTCTCTATATCAAATCCTAACTTCCATATTATTAAAAATAGTCCTATTTCCCCAAGAAACCATGTGCTTCTGAAGAGTGTTATGATATAGTCTTCATGAATAAAAGATATAACAAATAAAAATCTAGTCATCGCTGAGATCTTCAGCTATCCTTTTGGCTTCCATTTTATAATATCCCAGTGCATAAAAATAGAAATGGTCAATCTATTATTTTAGTCACTAAATTTTGGTCATGAATACTTGATAATTTTAGTTTTGTCCCCCTATCACTTTAATTGTCCTAAAATCTTAATTTGGATCTATTTCACCATCTCACTCTATTTTAAGCATATATACAGACCTATCCATTTCTAAGTTACTATATTAAACCTAAAAAAATGTTTTAAATTAATAAAAATCTATTTAAACATCTGTATGAACATTCTAAATCCCAAATTTCACATGTTTCCCTTTAAGACAAGATAGACCAATAGGAGTCAATAGTTGAAGTTAGTTTTGGTCCATATGTTGTAGACTATTTTATAGCTATATACTCCATTGATGTTATTAATTTTACATAGTATATCAGATATTAATTGTATATTATAAATGGAGATTGGCCCTTGTGTTAAAATTTATTGAACATATCAATGAGATATTTGTTTGGTATGTGATAATTTTGAATATGTCTTTTGCTTACAGCCTTTGGCCCTTTTTTGGTGTGATGTTTAAACATGTCCCTTGTTTGAGGCATTATTCAAGTCCTTTGAATTTTGGCCTTGGCCTTATGTTTGAAATATTTACTTATATAAAATATGAACATGTCCCTTGTATGAGGCCCTTGGACTTATTATATGATTTTTTAATTATTTTGTTTGTGTGCTTGTTGAGATTGGTAATTTTAATGAGTGTCATGATCCATATCATGCACTAGCTAGTGCATATGATTATAATTTTATAATTTACTACTATAAATTTCATTAATACATTTATATGGGTCTTGCCTCATATAATTACATACATTATTTTAATGGTACATATCTTACTATGTTGACATATTTTTCACATATTTTACATTAGTCAATGATTACATATATTACTATGCATGATATAGTTAAATTTTATTTAGAGATGAGTGAATTTTAGGAAACATTATATTAACTCAAAATGGGATCATTTGAGAGGGTAGTTAATACATAAGATAAACATCCTTAGGTAAAAATTAGTTTTTTGATATAAACTATAGTTTTAAAGATTGAAAAAAGGTTTAAAAATTCAATTTGTAGATGATATTTATGGGTTATATATCATCCTAGTCTTGTACACTTTGAAAACTTAGACCTTGGTTATTCCTCTCAGTTATATACCTTTCTCGCTTCCACAAGTCTCACATCTACTCTATCTTGTGCCCTTTGGTATATATCTCTTAGTATAACTAGACTTATTTTGATGACCTAGGGCTTTTATCTTAACCAAAATGCTTAAAATTTACTTATCTTCCACATCTTCAAGTTCTGAGCATGTACTTAATTTATTGCTCCATATACACTAATGTTCAAGATAGGCACTAGAGTTGACATTAGTGTTATAACCTAATGCAAGTGTCCAAAACCCTAAATTAATCTATTTTACAAATTAAATGTATCCTAATGGTTGGCCAAAGTGATTTAATGTGAGTTATTACTCCAAAGGGATTGATATAAATATAAGATCAACCCTCATTCATTCTTAACCTAATAAAATACCAAATAGACCAAAGCAACTTATCAAAATCACTCTATGAAGCATTTAATTGAATAAAGCTTCCCTATTTCCATACCAATTATAGGTACAACACATCTATAGATTTAAATTACTAAAGGAGTAGTCCAAGAGCTTGATTTTCCAAGTTACAAGATAGGTCATTGTTGCACTTGATTTCCACATATTGCATGATTCACACACAAGCCAACGCATAAGGGAGAACTACATGAGTCTGAGGCCCTTTTCTAGAGTATTGGCTATGTAGGAAATAACCTCTACCAATGAGTTTTTTAGGGTCAAATCGACACCATGTTCCTACTAACCCATTTTTACTCAAGGTCATAATAAAGATGGAGAAAAATTATCTTGATGGGTTTACCCTAGTGGTTGAGAGCTAAGCACTATAAGGGAGAGGTCTCAGGATCCATTCTTGAGGCTAACCTTATCGATAGGACTCATTTCCAATTAGATGCCTAATGGGTCATCTACTTCAGTGGTGGAGGTGGTCTTTCGATGTAGCCTCAAGCTGATCAAGTGTTTAATGTGACATTGGTTAGGGTCAAGAATGAAACCTGTGTTCAATGTGATGAGGCATGTTCTGGGGCTACAAAATGGAAAGTATCCATAACCATTTTTATTGATGAGATGTGGGTGAATTGGTAAAGTGTCTTACTTATTATAATCACCACCCAAGTTTATATCTTAGTTTGGTAATGGAGGCTAGATGTGGTTGATCATTAAATAATCTTGGCCTAGTTATGGCTGATCATTGGTATTCTTGGACCAATAGTGGTTGATCATTGGTATTCTTAGGCCAGTTATGGTCAATATTTGGTAATATTGAGCCTAAGGATCTGGGCCCCTAATTGTGTCCCAGACCTATTAGAGATTTGACCAAAATGCATTGGAATAAGGACCCTTCAACCTTGAGTATTGATAAAAAATAAAGATGGAGAACTAGGGTTTTACCATTTCACAAAGAGTGATAGTCCATGACCTTGATATGAATGCACCAGAGTGAAGGTAAAGAAAAACCCAAAAACATCTAGTTTGTCACATCCTTTTCCATTAGGTATTTTATATAAGATACTTATGCCAAACCCAGACAATAGTGTCAATACAACCATCACATGTTAATATTAGTTTCTATAAATCCAAAAGATTTAGATCTATAATTTGATGACTATTCCAAAACTACCTTCCAACCTTATTCATACATGTTCTAGATCCATCACTATGTCAACATTAGAAAAAACTAAGTACATCATTTCCTTATCATTTCTATACATATCTTAGTTGTACTTTCCATATTTAAACTATACTCAGCATAATAAATTCAATGTATGCTTATATCTGAGTTTAAAATCTAATTGGGTTGCTACAGATTTGATTATCACCCTTGTGCCATTTCATTTATATATATCCATTTAATCAAATATAAGATTAATTATAATATCATCTTAGATTATATTTTTGGGTTAAACATTTGGTGAACCCAGTCTTGAAACATCATTTCTGCCCAAGCATACCCTATATGATGCTTATTATTTGCTTTGTCCTAATAATTATTTACTTCATATCTTTTATCATGGATGATATTGATTACTTTGATGACTATGATTACAAAAATATCCAACTCTCCCTCAAGGAAGGAATTAAAATTGACTACTCTTGCATTCTTCCAAGTGTTAAAGCATGTAATATAAAAGCCTTGAATGGTGTAGCTATTATCCCTCTAATCATTTTTATGCTCCCACCACTTCAAGAGATGAGTTGATCCATATTAAGGAAGATAAAAAGTCTTTATCCATACTTCCTACACCACCATTATATGACTTTGCCATTTCATACTTGAAAAATTATAGATATCAAGGCCAATTATTGGGCAAACATGAATAAGGTATAACCCACCCTATATCTCTTAAACACAAGAATATAAATAGGAAAGGGTTTTCAAAAACACCCTTGACTTACCAACCATTAAAGTCAACTAAATATTTAAATTTTACCAAAAAAGTGGGTACATATGATCAATTATTTCCTTCATTTGATCGTCAAAAATTATGACAACTACATAAATAGATTGTGGCTGATTTAAAAAAGACTAATAAGGGGTACATGTCTTCAAAAAAATTGATTAAATCACCCAAAATTACTACATCCCAAACAATATCCCTCTATTCAAGGGTGATGGTTTTTTCATATCTTCATTTAAAAAAAATTCTATATCAAAAAAGGTGTCCTTACCAAATTTATCCCAAGATAAAATTGTCACACCCTTACCAAATGAAAATGAAACAAATTATTCAAATGGTACAAGCTATTAACATGATATACCAAACATACCAAAGTTCAAATATCTTATACCATTACCGAAATGTCATAAATTTAGTGATCATGAAATTACACTTGTTATACATGAGGATGATGATACTCATATGCCTATATTCAAAAAAGGTGGTGGGTTACAACCAATGATAACACCTATGAAAAACACCTCTATTCGCAAGTAATATATTATGTCTATGATGACCACTATTGGGGATCTTCAAAATTAGGTTTCTATACTTCAAATTAAAATGTCTTTCCATAATAATAATGCACATATAACCTCATTCAATAATCAACCCCTTGAAAAATGTATACTTGAATATCCTTATCCATGTACATTATTTTCGTCAATGGGCAGAAGATGACAAACTATTGCTAAAGGTTTTCCATATGAGTATTTCTAATAAGGCTCAAAATTGGTTATATAGTTTTATTCATTAACCAAATAAAATTGGATAAAACTTATAAATCTACCATACATTCCTATGTGCTTACACTAGGAACTCTTTGACTATACCAAATGAAAGCAAAAATTGATCTAAATCAACAAGATATTTATTTTTCTCATGGAGGCAAATTAATAATATTTCAAATGATAGAATTAATTCTTATACTACATATTAAAAACATAAGGATGAACAAACTATGTACCTTTTAAACCTATCCAATCATGATGCAAATAATGTAAAAGATACAAGTTAAGGTTGTAAGGTTCACATTGGAGCGATATCTATGACCATCCATTGGATGGCATCATAGAATGATATTTCCTCTTCAAAATTTCAAAAATACTAAAAAAAAATAAAATCAAAACTCCAAAAACACTTTTAGAACCTACATGCTCTATTGGATCATTTACATATATGTGTTAGTTACATGTTGATATATGGCATATTTAGTTACTCATACATATACATATGTGTCACACCTCTACTTGAGTGTGATATAGGAATAGATAGATACATGATCTACTTATACTTCAGTTGTTGGGCCTTCCCTCTACTCATGTCACATGGACATTAGAGGCATTCACTTCTTTGATCTTGATACATAAATGCTATATGATTTGATGGTCACTCTACATTATCATGTTTGATCTTACATATGTACTTATACATGGATTTATCCACATTTACATCTTATATAAGGTACTTGATATGGTATAAACTTGACATTTTTTTATAACACATTGATCCATGTATTACTATGGAATGTTTATGTTGGTTGATTA
Source organism: Torreya grandis (assembly GCA_037957365.1). Taxonomy (NCBI): domain Eukaryota; kingdom Viridiplantae; phylum Streptophyta; class Pinopsida; order Cupressales; family Taxaceae; genus Torreya; species Torreya grandis. The sequence goes on along the minus strand of JARHVA010000769.1, from coordinate 3,805,791 downwards.
TGTTTTAATTTATGCACTTACTTGAGTGTCTTACCTTTCTATTCTATTCCTTTTTCAAGCATTTGAATATGCCCCTTTGATTGTGGCCATCATGCCTATGTATGCTTTCTTTGACATTTTCATATGTCATGGTTTGTTGTATGGACATTTAAATATGTCATCCTTTATTTTATAAACATTTGGCTAAGTCATGTCCCTTCGATTGTGTAGAATTTGAACATGATCCTTGTTTACAGTCTCCTTGGACCATTACATTTTGACTTAATTTTGAGTGCTCTTGTGTGTGTGCTTTTTTTATTATTGATCTTGTGTTGTTTCTATCTAGACATTACCATGACACTTATCATTCATATTAGGCTTACATATGATCACATTATTTATATGTGCTTTAATGTTATACCTACCCAAACATGTTCCTTATATATGCTACATGGTTACATTCATAGATTATACATTTGTCTTATCCTTTTAAGGTGAGGTAAATACCAGTTTCTATCTTTCCCTAACCTCAAAAGGGGGGAATATTAGTGGGGGCATGCCATAGAGGCATGTCATCCACACTTGGCATAATTTTAAGACTTAGTGGGGGCATGTCATATGGGCATGGCTTCCACACATTTATCAATTTCTAGATTTAGTGGGGGAATGCTTTGGAAGCATGTTCTCCACACTCATTTAGTATATGGTACTTATATTAATTTTTACCTTCAGTGGGGGCATGTCATATGGGCATGGATTCCACACATTCATAATTTTTGGATTCAGTGGGGGCATGATTTGGAATGATTCTCTCCACACCTATTCAATAGTCAACATCTCCATATTACAGTGGGGGCATGTTTTGGAAACATGTTCTCCACATTGGTACTTATATCAATTTTTAGATTTATCCATATAGTGGGGGTATGTGGTACAGGGCCTATGCATGCACATACCTATTTTATCCTCCTAGATCTGATTCTTTTATTTATTAACTTTTATTGACTCTAATATCTGATCTTAATTCCTTCTTCTTATAGGTACTTTAATTTCAATATTTAACTCACCCTCTCTATCTCTCTCTTGACTAGGTGCCTAGTTTCTTTGATTACATAGTCCTCTCCTATATTTAATATATATTATATTAATCACCATTCTCTAAAATTTCTCTCTTCTTAACATCCATCCCACCATCCTCATCATCTCATATATCATCTCACAGTTTCACTTTTCACTTTTTATCAAACTAGCTCACTCTCATATAGTTTCTTAGGTTTCGAAGCTTTATGCATGCTTATTATACTCTTTATCCATAGTATAATCATGTTAGTATCCTAATATAATGTAACTCCCCTTAATCATATAATCTGATAATTCAACCCTCAAGTTAGGATTCTCAATCCAACTACTCTTTCTTCTATTAGACCTCTTTCTTTATAGCCCTCTTTTCACACAAATATCCTAGGTTTGAAAAATATACTCAACTTAAAAACAAAAAAAATCATACTCAGATACCCTTTATTGCCATTATTCTTCACAAAAAAAATCATGGTCCAATTCTTAGTTTAAACGACCTAACTCAACACCCCTGCTCCAAATTATTTTTCTTTTAGGCCTAAAGCACTACAAAGTCTTGGTTTCCATACTAGTCCATACTTTACCCAACCATAAACACAATAATCCTATTAATAATTATAAATAACATGTGATTACAAATTTTCAATAATTTTTAAGGGTTGAAACAAAATTTATTGGATATGCAAGTTTAAACCCTAGGTCTATGTTTGTCCAGGCTAGCAGGTGGCCAAGAGCATATAAAATGTGATATTTTGATTTTTAAACACTTTAAAAAGATAAAAATAACTATAATAGGTCTTTCCAAACTTTATTAACCTCCTTTATTGGTTTTTTTAATCCTTGAACACTCACTAAAAGCTTCCAACACACACTTTAGCATAATTATGTGTTGCTTCTTTAGGACTATGTTAGTAAATTTAAGGTTTTTAGATTAATATTGATATTATAAGTAAAATAATGAATTATCAAGGGATATAATATATTATTAAAACCTCTCTAATATCCAATAAGGCTCAACAATATTCTCAATACCTTTTTAGAACTAATTTTCAGGCTGAGTAAACACAAAATTGCTCTATCTAGGGACTGGGTAACAATTTAAGTGGAATGTTCCCTTATAATGGATATTTAAACTTCCAAAAATGATAAATATTAGAAATGATAAACTATACACTTAAATTTTTATTCAAAACCACTTATAAATCACTCAAACAACTATCATACATGCATCACTTATGAAGTATTCTCGACTGTGTGTGGACAAAGTTGCATCCTTTTCAAGTGAACTATGCAAGACAACTTATAATGGCAGATAACCCTGAAATGTTTCCACATATAATAATTATATGATAATTCATTTATATGATTTATACTTAGATAATTTATAAAATACCAAACCAAATTCTTACTCTTCTTTATTGATCAAAATAACTCATTACAAACACTGAGAATAGACTTCTTTCTCAGGTTATTGGTTTATTTATTGATATTCCTTCACTCTTCCTTGAACATATTATCCATAAAAACCTATTAATAAACTCCTATAACCTTATACATGCATTTTCAACTTATTTATTCATCTAAACATGCAAAGTAACTTCTTGTTTATGCTAATTCCCACATTGAATGGCAGTTACCAATGCTGGATTTTTGATTTTACATTGATTTTACCACATATTGAATATTAAGACACCTTAAACACTCTTATATTACTTCAAGGACATAGTACAAACATTTTAAAATATTTACATACCTCACAAGACTCAAACATTACTCTAAATCGTAGTTCACAAATTCAAAATTCCAAACTTAGGATTTTAACGAGAAAACTCCAAAAGGACCTATAGACACCAGAAATCCATACGTGTAATTTCAAATGTCATAACCCCTTGGAACTTTTAAAATTTCATAATCCTATTTTAATCAATTTAACCTATCTATCTTGAACTATCCCTTTTTACCTATTTTGACCTCTTAGCCTCGACTGTCGATGGTTAGGCTAATTGTCTTTGATCAAGCTCCACCACCTGGTACTTAACATACCAATCACCATGCAAAATATCAATTAGATTTTATAAATATAATTAATACAAATATTGTTTCAATGCATTACATGGATGAGTTATAATTAGAATCCCTAGTTACACTCCCACTTCAACCTCTTGCCTTTGCCTATAAGAAGAGGAGAGCTGTAAGGGAAAATCCATTTGTAATTATTATCAAGAGCTCTAGTATATAAAATATATTTTGTAGGTCAATCATCATTAGACACTTCAAAAATATGACAATCCCAACTTACCATCACCACTCCAAGCACTATCACTCTATCAAAATTATGATCAGCTCTTACATCAAGCAATCCACCTCAATTATCCATCCAATCCACCTTCTTGATAAGACAATCATCTATTTTTCATATTTATTTGTCATATTTTCACTTTGAAATTAGTAAAAAATTCACCCACCTCTCAATATTCATACCCATAATATTGGCCTTAATTCACCTACAAGTAACTGCCAATAATTATCCCAATCACCAATGGTTAGCCTAGCCATCAATGGTTACCTAACCGCCAATGGTGACCCTTAACCGTTGATGGTTCATTATCATACCTAAAACCAACAAGCTCCCTTTTACCACCTATACCCAATCAGATCCTCTTTTCTATGATTCTACCTAACCATATACTTTTTCCTAATTTTTTAAACCATACCTCAACTCGTTATCACTAACACCAATCAGCTTATCACTAATTAGATCATTTCTAGCACGTTTTTATCAAGCAATTCTTGTTATCAATTTTAGTAACTTTTGATTATTTATGCAAGTACTTTATTTTTATTTTATCAACTTAATTGTTTTAAAATGGTGGATTGATAGCCCCTAGGGAAGCTCACTCTTCTGGGATCTAGCTGCAGCTAGGCAATCCACATAGCTACTTGTCTAGCCAAAAAAATTGATTTAGTGTTCTATTATTTATAGGTCTTCCTCTCAAGCCAAAGAGGAGTTCTTCACAATCTTATGATCCAATGCACACACTTTTATCAGTATTTATACCATAACCTATATTTCTAATTTTACTACCTTCTTTTGAATAATAGTATAATTTGAGTGAAACATTCTTGCACGCTCGATGGGACCTAGAGTCTTTACTTGCATTTTATTTTGCATTTGTATGCTCTTCTCTCTATCTATGCTCATAATTAAAACTAAAATTTATTTTGGGCTTAAAATCAATTGCATCCATTTTTTGATTTTAAAAATAGTTCACTTTGAATTAAATCATAGTAATCTTATCATAACACCACTTTTGTTACACACACTAACCAAACCACTTTCATCAATCAAACATCAAAATAATTTGATACAAGGCCCAACTAAGATTTCATCACCTAGAAGTCACCTTACCCATTCCCAAAAATCCTACTTGGAGGTCATTACCAAGAGGATAACCAACTTATCTCTCTAGTTGAGTATAAACTCTGGATATCAATATATATTGGCTAAGCACTTGACACCCTTATCGCTGTGAGACTATGAAATGAGGGGTTAGGCCTCAATACCAAGCCATGTATTGATTCTAATATAGATTATTTTGAGCACCTAAATACCCTAAAACCATCTATAGACCATTTCTATAGTACCTAATCTACAAGACAACTTCTATCACACATTCTCATAAACTAAGGCATAAGCCAAAAGTGAGATTAGAACTAACCTCTAGGCTTGACATACTTCATATTGCATATCTTTATTTCCTTGATCATTTTCTTGTCTTCTTCTTGTTTGAGTAGTGAGATTGTTCTTATTTTCTCTCCCCTTTCCTTGTATGGTTCTCCCTCATTAGCAATGGAGAGACCTATATGAATAAAACCCAACACCTAAATCAACCTCTTCTACCTCCTCATCTATGGAGTACATCTCTGAAGTAGAAGATCCACCTCATCCATTGGGAAGCCCTAATTTCCCTCAAGTATTTCCCTGAGGAGACATGGATTTTACCACCTTTTTAGATAACAATCTAGTGCTCCTTTAGCACTATATTAACACCTCTTCTCACCATATCCTAATTTCAACTCCCCCTTAAGATCATCCTTATGGCATGCCATCCCACCTTATGGAGGGTATCCCTATTTCGGTGGTCACCACCTAACCTATGACCACCCAAGCATCTCCATATACTAACCCCTTTGATGCTATGGCTAAGAGCCAACCTATCCAACCAGCCATTACCCTTATACCTTCCACCCCTATTAATGACTCCTCTACCTTGGGGACAACCCAAACATTAACCCATTATGTCCCACTTGTAGTTGGGGTACCCACTACTAGCATCTCCAACCTCCCCTTTTTCAAACCTAGCCCATCAATTAATACCTCTTTACCAAGATTAGGGTTACCTATACCTTCTACCTCACCACCCATTAGCATAAAGGACCCTACCCCCTCTTTTCACCAACCCAAATACCATCCATTCCTAATCCATAAGGACTTCTTAGTAGTTACCCATTACACCCAACCTAGAATATATCCCTAACCCACAAGGGTATATACCCACTACCTAATAACCATCATCCACCTACCCTACCCAACGTATAGCATCCACATTCCAATATGTGGTAGCCTCTCCATCACTAAACAATTACCTATATGTTGCTCAACCTCAACCACAATATCAGCCTTATAATGCTTTTGGTGCACTACCTCAAATTGACCTAATGGAAATGCTCATGGATAAAATGACCAACATTGAGTCATCCATTTTAGGATCTCATAACATCCTATCCTATGATCAGATTTTTAATGAACCTATTCATCCTTCTATTCTTATCATACCTTACCCTCCTCAATGGGAGATTCTAAAATTTACCAAATTTCAAAGCAAGGAGGACCCCCAAAAACACCTTAGGGATTTTAGGCATGCATGTTACATGATTACTTATGATGATTCCCTTCTCCTCTGAACCTTCCCCATGTCTTTATCCATTCAAAAACTTGATTGGTATAGTGCACTTACCATGCATTCCATATTCTCTTTCACCCAACTAGCATTAGTATTCTTAGATCACTTTTCCATTAACATTTTGAAGAAGGTCTCTAACACGGACCTCTATTCTATTAGACAATTCAATGATAAGTCCATTGCTGATTTTGTCATCTGTTAGAGAAGCTTGATTAATTATATTTCATTTTCCTTACCTTAGCCTAAACTTATAGAACTTTTTACTCGATCTTGTGCCAAACATATATCTTCTACACTACGTGTCTAGAGCTTCAAAACCTTTGATGAGGATTTTACCATGACACGTAAGCTAGAAAAATGGGCCATAGATGAGGGTAAATTGAAGTTAAAAAACAATAACCCTACCTTCAAGACCAATTAAATCTCTTCCTCTAAACTAGGCAACCAAACCAATACCAGAACCAAGACAAGGGGAACCATGAATGCTGTCATCCTTAAAACGACCCCTTCACCCAATGTCAACCAACAAAACTCTCCCATTGCCTCCAATCCAAATGTAGGAAATCCAAACTAAAATAACCAAAAATAATTCACTCCACTTGGAGAATCTTATAGCTTAGTTCTAGAGAAGCTACTAAAAGCTAACCTTATACAACTTCCACCTATCAAATCTCCCTAGCAATTTGATTCTTCTCATCCAGCACCTGATTGATACAATGAGAATGATCTCTATGCTTTTCATCAAGTAATTAGACATGACATCAACCAATGTAATACTTTCAAGAATATTTTTTAGAGTCTTATCGACAAAGGGGAACTCATGTTGGATAATCCCAATGCCCCTCAAAATCAAGATCTTGACATCTTCAGGAAACCTTTTCCCAAAAATGCCCCTGTCAAAGCTGAGGACACACAGGCTAGGTGCTCTCATAATGCCCACATGGTTAACATGGTTCATAATACACCTACCCATGAGGACTTGATCAACCAATCTATCCATTCCTCCCCCACTTCACTTATCAAGGTCATGGAGTCACCTTACCCTCCATTGGATAGCCAAACCAAATAATTTCCTTTCTCCCTAGCTCCCCTCATAGAATTTTTGGACTCATCACATACTACCTCAACTAATACATCTAGGCAAATCAACATTCTTGATTCACCACCTCTACAAACTACCCAACAAACTACTACTCCTATGGATATTGTCCCTAAAGGAGGATAATTCTTACCCATGCCTCTTATGGATGAGCCATTTATCTCAACCTTGCTTCCCTCACTTGAAGAGATCAATCAACCTATCAAACATCCCACCAAACCTATAAGTTTATCTATTACATTGACTAATCATGGACCAGGACTAGTAAACAAACCTTTTTCCACATTAGTACAAAAATTAGAATTCACCTTAAAACTAGATATAGATCAAGCCACTTTCTGGCAATAGTTATGGATTCCCTCCATCAACAAACATGAACCATCTAGCACACCTATAACTAACCAATCCATCATCTCTCTACCACCTCTTAAACCAATTTGAACCTCCAACAACCCTTCAGTTTCTCACTTAACCAAAAAATCCACCACCTCACCAACAAAACCTTTCAAAACTCTTGGTGCCTTCCCTACTCAGAGTTTGGTTCACCCATCTTTTAAAGTAGACTTAACTTCACCCAAGCCTATACCTAGATCTTGGCCGACACTAACCAAAAGGATGAAATAATTAAAAGAACACATCACTAAGCCTCTACCTCCTTCTACCTTACCCTCTATCCTAGGACACCACCCTTCCACTTTGCTAAAAAAGAAACCCTATTTCAACATATGTCACCCACTACTATTGATTACACTAGCACATTTATTATCTAATGCATCAACCTTCCTAGATCATAGCCAATTATACCACCAAATTTGGCCACCTCAACTACCAATGTGCCTAGGCCAATACCATCTACCCGAACCACCTTACCCAAGTCATCTCTCACCCAAGCTATTACCACACACACACCCATCTTACCAACCAAATCCATGAGCCCAAAACCTTCCTTACCTCTAGCAAAATCCTATACAACCATTCTTCAAATGTTAGTATAGACCTCTATCCTCACATTACCTCCCATCAAGCCTTTTGATCCTTTTTGTTTAAAGCCAACTTGGTATGATGACCATTAAATTTGGTCCTATCACAAGACACCTGGGCATGACACAGAGTATTACAAAGCTCTCCAGGCCATTATCCACCAACACTATGATGAGGATGATATTTTGGTAGATGACCTTCCATCCATTCCTCCACTATTACACCCAACAACCAACCACCAACACATTCCTAACCCCCCACTCTCACCTCAGAGTGATGGAGAATCTACCCAACCCCCCATCACACCTTCCCCCTCTATCCATACCATTAATGTGGTCACATGATCACAAAAAAAGATTAAATGGAAGAAAAATGTGTCCATTCTTTAGACATACCCACCAACTCACCCTATACCCAACCAAACCCAAACCTCCATGCTTGTAGCTAAGCCAAAAGTTATAATCTTAGGCACATCATAGGTTAACCCCTCTAAATCCATCAAGAGGGTCATCCTTACACAACTCCACTAGAACCCTACTAAAATGAGCCTCTATGAGCTCATTTCCACCTCACCCCATCACTGTTAGGCCATAATCAAGGCTATGTAGGCCATTAAATTTAGACAAGGGGATTCCCAACCTATAGAGGCCTTCATTAGTGCTCTCCAACTCTCCACCCTTGTTACCTTCAAGGACTTAGATATACCTTCTATCCACCCCAAAGACCTAGATCCCCCTCTTTTTATTATATCCCACATCAACCAAACCTACATCAAATGTGTTATGATTGATGGGGGAGCTAGTATCAACATCATCTCTTCCCATACTTATGAACAAATTAAACTGTCAAACACTGTCATGTTCAAAACTTTAGCCATCCTTAGATCTTTTAATGACACTATGACCACTACCTTGGGAACTGTCATCTTTCATATTTGGCTAGGACCTTGTAGGATCCTTGAACTCTTCTATGTGATCAAAGGTGAATTTGAGTACAATGTTTTACTCAAGAGACCTTGGATTCATGCTATGGGATGTATACCTTCTACCATCCACCATTACATGAAGTTTGAACATGAAGGTCAAGTTATTACCATACAAGCTGACCTTAACCCTTTTACAACATGCAAGATGACCTACCAACCTAATGACATTCTTATACCTCAATCTAAAAGACTACAAATAACCACCATCAAACCCTCACCCATAAAAGATGAAACCATTGCTTCTTCCACTTCTACTAAGGCCTTTACTAGCTTGTCTATCCCCATGGACTAGATACCAATCATTGATCCTTTGGAACCTATGTTCCAATGCCTCACCCTTGGAGAATACTGTCTCCTCACCCTTAATACCCTCCTTACTCCCCAATAATATGGGAAACTCAACCACCAACTAGGTTATGACCCCAATATTGGAGCCATTACCCCCTTTGGGCTTCCAAGATGTCAAACTCACTTTATCTATGGGGGAATTGACAAGCCACTTAAAACTGCCATCACTCACTCTCTACCTCAACCATTCACCTCCACCTTCTCTTATTTGGACAACCCCAACTTTTCCAAGCTATACCTTCATAGGTGCGCATGGAAGGGATTTAGTTTAGGATAATATGAGTATGGCCCACATAAATTGACCTTGATTGAGACCCGAAAACCACACAAGAATCATGGCCTTATCTTCATTTTACCCAATAAAAATAAGGCCAAACAAACTAACCCTACCATTATCGAATACGAAACCCCTTCCTCACCAACACCCCCTCCACCTGTGGGTGAAGATGAGGACATCATCCCACCCAATTTTTTTCCATCAACATGATTACCCTTAGCCCACTAATTTATCAAAAAGAGGGGGCATCCATATCCATCCCTTTGACCCATCCTGAACTCATGGGAGAAGACTCTCCTACCATAAACAATATTTAGTGTCAAGATGATGATGATGATGATGATGATGATGATGATATTCTCACCTACCTTGGTGCACAAGATTCCTCTATCCACAAATATTTACCTCTATAAACCTCAACCATGTTGAATGAATCTACCACAAATGTTGGCATAGGCACTTTAGACAACCCCCACATCATCAAACTTGGCCAAACTCTCACCTTTGAGGAACTATGGGACTTCTCTACCTTCCTCCAAGACTGCAATATTGCATTTACCTGGTCATATGCCAATATGCCTAGTATTGACCCAGCCATCACCACCCACAACATTGTAACCAATCATGATGCCAAACCTATTAAATAAAAACTTTGTTAAATGCACCCTCACATATCTCTCCTTATCAAAGAAGAGTTTCAATAACTCCTTTGTGTCAACTTTATTCAACCCATTGATTATCCCCAATGGGTTTCAAACATCATACTTATCACTTAGCCACAAGGGGACTGCGTATCTATGTGGACTTTCATGACCTCAACCTCACCAACCCAAAGGATGACTTTTGTCTACCTAGCATTGACCAACTTGTTAATCTTACAGTAGGCCATGAGATGTTGTCACTCATGGATGGATTCTTGAGTTATAATTAGATTTTGATTACCCTTAAAGATCAACACAAAACTATCTTTATCACCTCATGGGGGACTTTCTATTATAGATTCATGCCCTTCAATCTTAAGAACATTGGAGTAACCTACCAACATGTCATAACCTATATTTTCCATGACCTTACCCATACAATCATTAAAGACCATGTGGATGACCTTCTTGGGAAGTCCAAGCTTCACAAAGACTATTTAGCCATTCTCAAGATTATCATTGAGTGACTTATCCATTATCACATGCACCTCAATCCTAAGAAATTTATTTTTGGGGTCTTATCAGGCAAACTTCTTGGCTTCATTATTTCCCTTTGAGGAATCAAAGCTATCCTTGAGATGCTACCTTTGACCAATCTTAAACAACTCCATAGCTTGCAGGGGAAACTTCAATCCATTCATCACTTCATCTCTTAGCTCTCTGATCAGTGTTAGCCCTTCCACCACCTCTTGAAAAAGGACATCTCTTTCAAGTGGAATGTTTATTGTCAAAAGGCCTTTGATACACTCAAAGAATACTTGCTATCACCACCTATCCTTACACCTCCTAAGGATGACAAAAATTTATACCTCTATATTTCTACCACAGACCACACCCTAGGGGTGATGCTTTCCCATCAAGATGAACAACACAAAGAGTAAGTTGTCTATTACATTAGTTATATACTTATCAAATATGAGACTTGGTACACACATACTAAGAAATTATGTCTAGCCCTAGTCTTCATGGCCACCAAACTTCACCACTACCTTCTTAACCACAAAAAAATTATCATAACCAATACCAACCCCCTCAAATACATGCACTCCAAACCATACTAAAACCATTATATGGCTAAGTGGCTCATGGTTTTAGCTGAGTTTGACCTTGATTTCCTTTAGTATAAGTTAATCAAGGGGAAATTAATTACCAACCAACTAGCTGAGGTACCCCTAAAAAAAATCAACCTCCCTCTCTTGAATTTTCAAATGAGTTTATTGCAAGCCTATCTCAAGCACATTTCACCAATCAAGGAACCATGTTTTTTTATGGTTCCAAATGTCAGCATGGTGGGGGACCGGTATTTTCATTATTCCCCTTATCGATCTAACACTTCTCTTATCCTTTAAACTCAACTTTAAATGCACCAATAATGTGGTTGAGTAGGAAGCCCTAGTAATAGGTCTCCAAACTACCCTAGCCCTAGGAGTCAACATAATCAATATCTTTGGGGACTCCCAGATTTTGGTCAACCAAGTCAATGACATTTACCAGTGTAAGAATGAAACAATGGAGCTATATAGATAATTCATCACATAACTCTTAACCTCATTCAAACAATACCACATCCAAACCACCCCTCGATCTACCAATAAGTTTGTTGATACCATGGCTTCTCTTGCTTCTCAGATTCCATCAACACCCTTAGGATCTAAACTATCTATCATTATCCATTACCTCACTAAACCTTCCTACAATAAATCAAACGTTCCAACCATCTTTAGGTAGAGGAAACTCTGCCTGACATTTGGTACTAACAAACCTTTGACTACCTTCACCTTGGCATATTTCCCTCTGGCCTCTCTAGGAATGCCCATCCAACATTTGTTCAAATCACCTCTTGTTATACCATTATGGGAGGAATCCTATACAAACAAGGCTTGGATGGCCTCCTATTTTATTACCTCTATGGTTCAGAAGCCTCTCATGCCATCAAAGAGAACATGATGGTATCTATGGGGGTCACTTTAGTGGCCTCCCTATGGCCAAATGTATCCTTTACTTGGACTATTAATAGCCTACCCTTAACCAAGATTGATATGATTATGTGAAAAAGTGTGTCAAATCTCAACAACATGCTAATTTACATCACACACCTAGTAATAGTCTTCATGTTTCTATAGACATTTGGCCCTTCTTATAATGGGGTCTAGACCTTATTGGTGAAGTCAACCCCCACTCTTCACAATGACATCATTATATCATTACCGCAACTAAATATTTTACCAAATGGGTGGAGGTTATTCCCCTTGTCTCAACAAAAGCTTAAAATATTATCAAATTCATCACCCATCATATCATCTACCATTTTAGTGTTCCCCATATGATCATCATCAACAATGGCAAATCTTTCAAAAATAAACAAGTTTAAGACCTTTGTGATGTATTTGGTACTAAACTTAGCTTTTCATCACCTTATCACCCATAAGAAAATGGATAATCTGAAGCCTCTAACAAAAACCTTAACAACATGTTTACCAAAATGGTCAATGCCTCAAGTCAAGATTGGCACTTGCACATCCCCTTCACCTTATGGGCATATCATAATAGCATCCAAACCCCCATTGGTGCTACACCTTTTTATCTCATCTTTGGATTATAGGCCATCTTGCCTCTTGAAATCCAAATTCCTTCTCTTTACATATCTTTGTGTGACCTCATTTCGAAAGATGATTACCATCAAGAATGTTTATCCCAACTCAAGCTACTAGACAAACATCATTTATCCATTCTTTCCCATCTTCATGTCTATCAAGAGTGAATTAAGTGACCCTATAACAAACACTTGAAAGTGCAATAATTTAATATTGGATATCTTATCCTTAAATAAAATCAACATATCACCAATGTGGAGAAAATCAAATGGGGTAAATTTTCTTTCAATTGGCTTGGACCCTACATCATAACCCATAAGTATGGATCAAGAGCTTACCAGTTATCCTCTCTCAAAGGAAACCCAGAACCTGAGCCTCTCAACACTTCATACTTGCATTCTTTTTATTTTTAAATGAAAGTTCAAGATCACCCTTTGTATAAAATTAAGATCATCCCTTAAAAACCATATTTCATTTCCTATTTTAGGGTAAACCCACTAAAACTAAATCATGTGATTATCCATCACAAACATAGCCTAATCTTAAACTTTTGGGTACCATGGCTCTACCCAAAGCATGATTCTCATATTACTTCCCCTCTCTTTGAGAAGTAGTTCCTATGGTTGGTTATTACCTATACCTCTTTTTCAACTACTAAACTTTTATGTCAGCTTAGTTTTGCCTTCATAAAGGTAACCCATCAAGCATGTATATGTAATTATATGTCAAACAAAATCAAAAGCAAGAGCAACAGAAAAAGTCAAGAAAATAGATCATGTGTCACCCTTAGCATCCACATACTGCTCCCTTAAAAGATAGCTATTGAAAATCATTTGAAACTGTAAAAATGTAAGGTGGACTACTTCCTAGAAGGAAAACTATCAAAATCATTTGAAACATAAATTTAGATCAGTCCCTTGAAGGATGGATAAGTAAAATATTCATCAAACACTAGCAATTTTTGGAAGCTTCCTGCATCAATCAACTTCCCCAACCCTAAAGCAAAAGCAAAATATCAAAAGACCCTCAAGCAAAAGCAAAAGAATTTAAAAAGCCACAATCAACTCTCTTATCAAAAATAATCTTGGAATGTCATAATCGATTCTCCTTAGTAGACTTCCTACATTGATTAGTATACACTTTTTATATAAACATAGACTTGTCTATTCTACCTCTTTGGAAACCCTACAAAAAAGGCATACTAGTCTTACTAACAGTTCCAATTTCACCCATTCTCCCTCCACATATCACATATGCATGGGACTATGAGCTTACTTAACACATTTTGATCAAGATACCTCATTATCAACATTAAGCATGCCAATGCAAAGCACTTGAAAGGCTTATCTTTAATAAGCTAAAATCCAAATTTGGGTTTCATGTCAGTCCTTGCCAATAAAAAGGCATTATGTTCCTTATTCATGGGTGTGCCCCTCATGATTCTGGGTAGTCTCCTATACATATGTTTTGTTATTCACTTGCTTCATGTATTCATGTTATACCTCTATCATCATGTAAAACAAGCATCACATCCACAACATAAATATCTACCATCATATAAAATACATCATTTATCTCTCTATATGGATAGACCATGAACATCCAACTAACCAATTATCACATCACATAAACTTATAAAGCATATCATTTACAACAATGAAAGCATTAGTTAAATACATCATAACACATACCATTTGCCATTTTATCCATCTAATCAAAATATCCTATCATATCCATGAATAGAATAAATTAAAAAAACATCAGCATGAACTGTTTCAATGAACACACATCTATGCTACGTAAACATCATAAAATAAGTAAAGCCATAAACCATAAATATAAACATCACATGGGCTACAAGCATAAAATCATTTTATTCAATCACATCAATCCAAGCATCATAACATATCACCATCCATAATTAATCCATATCATGTGACAAGGCACTAAACATTCATATAGCATCAACACATTCACAATACTAAAATAACATTAGCATATCCATCAATATCACATCCACATCATGACATCTATAAACAACAAAGCAATAAATGATCTTCACCACATGTCTAAACCTATATAAGGAAATGTATACTAATTAAATCATTAGCATAGACATCATCACAAATATCATCAATATCATCATAATCATAACTTAAGAAATGCTATCTCACCACATGACTAGCTAGGTATGTCCACACCATCATGAATATTACCATAATCAATCTAAACATTCATTAATAATCCTCATAACCATTAAAGCCATCAATAAATCAACAAATAAACTAGGATATATCTTAAAAAATCATGAATCTATAATCATCAATAAATATCATCATCATGGGTATACAAAATATACATGTATCTCTCTCAAAATGTACATCTCACATCATCAGCATGTAGGCTAGAATAAAAAATCATATACATATCATATATCAATTTGGCCCTTAGAGCACTCAAACCACCTACAACACTACCACTAGCCCCATCTAGACCTATACTTATACCTAATGGTGGTCTTCTTGGGACCCCTATCTACTAAACTATAACATCCCACTACCTTGGAGTAGATAGTGCCACCCTACCACCCAAACTAGCTCTATACTCTACAAATCTAATGGCATGGGGAAACTGATCAAACACTATTACCTCATAATGTCTAAGCTCCTGTACAGTCATTAGATATTATGTCTATGACACTAAATTTGATGGTCCTACTATTTCACCTACCATCCCAACCCCAATCTATCCTTGTAAGGAGATAATATAGCCCTACAAAGTGGCCACTTTCCCTTATAAATCTATGACTTGGGCCCATGCCTGATCCCTCTCCACTATCACTAACCCCACCTACCCTTGTAGGGAGCCAATCTAGCCCTACAAAGTGGCCACCTATCCCTATAAAGTAGCTATTTATACCTAGGTTGTTGCTAACATTATTGTTGCTTTTGCATCACCCTATGCCTGTGCCACTACTAGATCAGTATTCATGGCCTGATGACCACCATCCCCCATCTAAAATCCACTATAGCATACCTTCCCTAGTACCAATTTATGTAACCATTAGCAATACCTACATCATCAACCTGGCCTCCCAGTGGTAACCCCTTGAAGGCACGTACTATATTCTATGGTTGTGGTTTAGGTAGTAGGAACTCAGCCTCCTATCTCTGGTACCTCAGGTGTTTGGTGGAATCCCCTATACCAAGATAAACTATCTCCATACTCAGTCGAATGAAATCAAATCCATCTCCATCTCTCTCCTCCTATACACCCACCTCTAACTTTGCATCCCTATGGTGTGGTACATGAACCCTACCCACTATGGCCACCCAATATATGGTTGCCATGTGACATCCCTTGGCACCAAACCCTTTAAGTCATCCCAAAACCACTCAATATCCCTGGCACCACCACCTAATCCTATGTAGGCTTCTACTCTCCTCCATTTCATGAAGCTAACAACATAATTAGTTGGCATGTGAGTATCCTCTAGTAGTCTTAAGGGTCTCAATACCCAAATGTGCTCAAAATCTCAATAATGTAACATAAATCCCACACTAATCTCATAGTGCCTATGCACTTAGAAGGCCCATAACTCTCTATAAATCTATATAAGCAATACTTGCACCCACCCAAACATGGTCTTCCCTAGAAGCATCTCCACTAACATGCCAAGAAGTAAGTAGGGGAATGAACCACCCATAGAGTCTGAAACACAAAACTCATCAAATCCATCATCATCATCATCAAGCACCCATCCCTAGGAACCCTCTAATACAATAGACCATACCTAAATCCACCTACATGTAACTACGTGTGAGCTAGATTTGCACCATATAGCAATTCCATGTGGTAATTTGTCTCCTCACTCTCTATGTGGTAAATTGGATCTCCTCAGATGGGCAACCTAGTGATCCTAGTCACATCCTCCATTAGGATGGTGATCTCCCTAGTAGGCAACCAAAATGTATTTATCATGGGATCCCATCTCTTGATGAGCATGAAAACATAGCTGGGTCTCACCTTACATGTTGATAGTGGTGCATAATGCCTAATCCCATAGCATCCATGTGTCTCCACTCGTTAGTAGTCATCATATCATAAACCTCTATGAAGAGTGTGGGAACTCAGTCTCTCATCTAAATCTAGTCATGAGCCTGCAAACAAATCATATTAGTATGTACACTTAGTTTTCTACATCAAGCTAAGTACCAATCTACACCTACATTTTTTGGTCTTCATACCCATCTAATACATCCCCTTCACCATATTACCTCTAACACTCTCAACAAATTTCTATTTTTATTTGAACTAATATCACAAACAATTACCCTATTTATAACTTTCCCTCAACTATATCCACCTCAACCCTAACACATTATTTTTCCATTCCTATCATATCCCAAGAACATCCATCTCCCTCTACCCACCAACCCCCTTTTCACATCTCATCCCATTAAACTGACATTCCACCTTTTTACATCACTAGACACATTTCTTTGAAACCTTTCAAAATTCATCATATCTTAACCCTACAACCTTTAGAAAACACCCTTATTACTTTAGTATTATCTTCATCAACATTTAATCATTATACATTTAAACATTTTAAACACACATACAAACTTTATTCAAATAAAATATCGACTATTGATGGTTCCTTTAATCATTGATGGTCCCTAGGGCACCTTTTACCCTCAAGTTTGACCATCAACAGTCAGGTTTAACCATTGACAATCACTATATGTGGTCACCAGTAGCTTAACCCTCAAACCCTAGACCTCTCAAAACCCTATCAATCATAGTCTATTCCCACACTACCCTATCTATACATAATCTCCAACCCTTTCCCAACTTAACACACCTTCCACCTACCAATTCACCAAAACATTTGCTTAATTAAGCAAAAACCTAAAACCAAGGCATTATTTTCCTACATAGCAAACTATTTTTAAACACTAACCACATCATCCACATTCTCTATAATGCACCTTTAACATATCCAATTGCATTATCCTATCAATTTTGGGGCACCTCCTACTTCATTCCATAATCATTGACATGGTTGGAGCCTATGCACCTCTACTCAATTTTTCCCTCATTCACCCTCCATCTCGATCAACACTAAATCAGCTCAACCAATCACCACTCCCCACCTTGTAATTAACTTGATCAACACTCAATGTAAAATGCCACAATATAAAATTTCCATAGCAAAAAGCATAAAGGTAAAATGTCAAAATGGTGAAAATGACTTTTTGCTTTCACTTTTTATGTTTTGACTTTTAGGGTTTCCCCTTGGCCATCAATGGTTGACCCTTAAAACCCCTAACCATTGATGGTCAGGGGCCCACACTTTCCTTTAATTTTTCATAGCACCCACCTAGGTGATACCCTCTTACAAGATCACCTCGTCTCCACTTAACATACCAAAACTTTACCTTTCTAAGAGTACCCTTATCTGACCGACTTGTTTGACCATATCCACCTCAACATTGGCCATTATAATTGAGACTATCACACTTAAGTCACATTTAGTACATAGCCTAAGAAATATACCTACCCCACTTTTTTAAGTACTCACCTAATCACTACCTTTCCAAGCAAGAACAACATTTGGCTTGAAGTTGTTGTGGGATCCTACATCCCTTAAACTATGTAAGTAGTGTCTACTTATCTAGTGCATATGGAGTCAACTCAGCCATGCCCCAACTCACCCATTTCACTGTGCCTACCTCAACGTTGATCATTTTTACCAAGCTATTCACATGTTATATGATGACTTTATGTGGGTCATTTTGACCGCACCAATTGACCTTACCATGTTCACTATTTTTACACCACCTAGTGCAATAAGCAGATCATTTGTCTTTTTGGGAGCACTTCCTACCTCATAAACCCATTGCACATTAAACCATTTGGTGTTTTCTTGGGAGCACTTCCTACTTTGGATACCCACCAAAACACTCAAATTTTCCTTGGAGACTAAAAAATGTATCCCACTACCATGCCTACAACAATCCCATGATACATTGGTCACTTTTATTCTTTGCACCAACCTTATTTTCATTAACATTGGTAACTTTAGCCTTCATGCAATCTAAAACTACTGCACTTAGTTTCTTTTTATGTGAAGGTTTGATGTCTCACTCACTAGCTACTAGATACCACTTATCAAACCTCAACCTAATTCCATTTTCCCTCATCACTTCCCAATTTGAGGGAGAACACCTCCTCCCATTCTTGGGGTAACCTTGATCGTACCTAGCTTCTATTTTTATTTTGTAGCTCGTTGATTCAAGACATATAACAAAAAGGGGAAAATGTAGATAGCAAAAATCCACACATGCAATTTTGAATGTCATAACCCCTCAAACTTTTTACCCTTGCCTAAGCCTATTTTTATCAGTTTGACCTAGCTGGCTTGAACTATCCCTTTTTACCTATTTTGACCTCTTAGCCTCAACCATTGATAGTCAGGATAATAGTCGGTGGTTAGCCTAACCATCGACAACAGGATCCACCACCTAGAACTTAACATACCAATCACCATGCAAACTATCACTTAGATTTTATAACTATAAGTCATTCAAATCCTTTGAGGCATTGCAGGGATGAGTTATAATTAGAAGCCCTAGTTACACTCTCACTTCAACCTCTTGCCTTTGCTTATAAGAAGAGGAGATCTATAAGGGAAATCCATCTACAATTATTATCAAGATCTCTAGTATCTAAAATCTTTTTTTTAGGTCAATCATCATCAAGTGCTTCAACAATCCAACAAGCCCAACTTGCCATCACTACTACAAAAACCATCACTCTGTCAGAATTATGATCAACTTCTACATCAAATAATCCACCTCAACTATCCATCCAATCCACCTTCCCAGTAAGATAATCATCTATTTTCCATATTTATTTATCATATTTTCACTTTGAAATTAGTACAGACTTCACCCACCTCTTAGGATTCATACCCAAAATATTGGCCTTAATTCACCTATAGGAAACCATTGATGGTTAGCCCAACTGTTGATGGTTACTTAACCACCAATGGTTACCCTTAACCCTCAATGATCATCTTGACCACTGACAGCTCACTATCATACCTAAAACTACCAAGCTTCCTTTTACCACCTATACCTAATCAGATCCTCTTTTTTATGTTTTTCCTTAACCACACACTTTTGCCTAATTTTTTGAACCATAACTCAACTCCTTAACACTAACACTAATCAACTTATCACTAATTAGATCATTTCTAGCATATCTCTTTATCAATCAATTCTTGTTATCACTTTTAGTACCTTTTGATTATTAATGCAAGTACTTTCTTTCTATTTTATCAACTTATTTGTTTTAAAATGATGGATTGATAGCCCCTAAGGAAGCTCATGCTTCTGGGATCTAGCTATAACTAGGAAATCCATTTAGATAATTGTCTAGCCAATAAATTTGCTTTAGTGTTTTCTTATTTATAGGTCTTCCTCCCAAGCCAAAGATGATCTCTTCACAATCTTTAGATTCAATACACACACTTTTATCGATATTTCTACCACAACCCACATTTCTAGTTTTATTACCTTCTTCTAAATAATAGAAAAATTTGAGTGAAACAAGACCACAATCACTAAAATTAAAGACATATAATGACTCCAATACCTCATAATTGTACCTATAAGACCTATAACAACATCAAAATACCAAAATTGGTTAAAATTAACCTATAATACATTTTTACATACTTCTCACCTTGTGATGCTCTACATCATACTCCCATAATGGAGAAAATTTGAACTCTTACTCAAATTCTTTTTGTCTACCTTCTTCCTTGATTTACAATTATTTTTTCTATGATCCTATGAGCTTATATTGATATTTCACCTCTTTTCCTTTTCATTTCTCCTCATTTTATGCCTTTATCTTTGTCTTCTTACTTTGTCTAGTCTCTTTGCACACTCATCTTCTATTTCTATGACACATGTGACCTATTGTAACTTCTTATCTACATAATATTCTATCTCCTCCATCTATAACTTATTTATATCATGATCTACCTCTAATATATGCTTCTCATTTTTCACTCTTATTTCTACTCTATATCTTTCTTCTTAATTGGTAATGCTTTATTCAAGCACTCCTTGTTGATATTGCTTATTAATCATGCATTATTATTGATTTTCATGATCTAATGGTTTCTCATAACTTTGATCTTCCTTCATTTTTATAAATCTTTCATCCATATTCTCTTTTTTTATATTCTCATGACATTCCAACTTATCATGGTGAGTCAACTCATTACTTTGCTTATATTGTAATGGCATGTCATTGCCAAATTTAGGTTCATCATACCAAAAAAATAATTTGAAAATTATCACCCTAATAACATAATTATTACCTTCATATAACTCAACTGTAACATTTACAATTAAATATGTCAATTTTTTACCTTGTTCTTTCTTCCCTTGCTTGCTCTCTAGCTTGCTTGTTTGTGGGTCTCCTTCCACAAGCCCTTGTTATTCATTTCTTGACATGATATTAGAATTGGTCCTTGGGATAATGTTTCCTCTCTTATATTTCTCCATGTTAAATTTATCTCACTTCATATTTGAATCTCCTTAGGACTGATATTGTCCTCCTCTAATTGTACATGCTCCATCAACTTGCCTTCTTGGCTAATCTTCTCTCTTTCTTCATCAATCATGAGATTTTGTGCTTCCTTGTTTCTTTCCCCCATGTTATCATGGATCTAATCCTTATTTATCATCTTAAAACTTGAAAAATATTGGTTAGTATCTACCAATTGACTTTCATGAGACTTACTAGTCTCTTCAAGGATCTCCTTGTCCTTGTCGTCCCTTCTTGCTTCTACTTTCTTCCTCTATGCATTTATAGGCTTATCTATCATTTAATTGAGTCCATTATCTTGTAATTTATATTATTTAATTACTTAATTATCTTACATTACTATTTATTTGATCATTTTAAATGAATATATACCATTCTTGTTCATGGTTTAGACTTACCTTGGCTTGCCAATTGATTTGATTCATCTTGTACTAAGACTGGTCCACCTTCTTAGTTGTAACTCATTATTTGAATTTAATTTTATAATTTTTATGACATGTAAGTTTATATTATTAAATTATACTCATTTTCCATATGTCTCTTATTTTTTCCATCTTCTTTCCTTCACCTTGAAATTCTGCCTCTTACTCTTTTTGGACAACTTCTTACTACTTCTCTTTCACCTTAACTAAGGAACTTTAATAGATTATGTTTAGATTATTTAATTAATGTTTCCAAATATTAAATTATATTTATCATTGTACTCTCTAAAATTATTTACCTCATCTTGTCTTTAAACTCTATATTATTTTTGCATCAAGCTAGACAATCTTCCATTCTATAATTCAGCTCATATACCTTGTTGTTCCATGATGTATGCTACCTTATCCAACACTATTTCCTTATCTTGATACTTTAGTGTCTCTTTCCTAATGTTCACCTCTTCATATATTTTTTAAGGATATATTTGGTCCTCTTATTCATCATTTATGGCATTATCCAAAGTTTCCAATTTTACCTATAATTTATCCCAGCTCTCATAGATAAATGGCTAGTTACATTGCTCATCTAGAAAAATTTTATCGCATGCATAACCTTGTTAAAGATGATATATTTTCTTATAAATATTAATTATATAATCATAATTAAAAAAAAAAAAAAACTTATATTGTACCTCTTTGATTGCTTCATGCAATATAACTTCTAAATTTTGAGCTTCATACCTCTTATCTCCAGATTCTTGGGGCAACCCTTATTGTTTTATGCCTTCCATAAGGCATCCTCTATCCATGGATATAAAATAAGTTTCTTATTTCACATTATCATGCTGATCACACTTGTTCTCCTTCATTTTTTCAATCTTTATGTCCTTAACATGGACTTTTTTCTTCTTAACTCTTGTGCATGTATTCATACATGACAAGAAATCATTAGATTTAAATATTTGAGGCTTTCTTACCTCCATATACTCCTTTTTATGTTACTTTGTCTCCATTAATATTTAAATATTCATAATTTATTATTCACCTCCCTCATGTTCATCTATCATGAGCTTCTCTATCTCCTCTTTGAGTTGCCTACATAGTAACTTCTTCTCATTATCCCTTATGACAATCTTCTTCTTTCTCTCCATGAGTAGCCTTATAGACCATTTAACCCTATTATTATTCATAAAACATCCATTCCATTTAATCTCTTATTATTACATGATATCCACCAAGATATTTATCCTTTCTAACCTTTTTTCTATATCACCACTCATTTCTTAATCAACATCTAACCCCTTTCTCTTTGGGCCTTCTTTTTTATTTTTCTCATGGAGGGAGTCTAACTCAACCTTTTCCTTATTATATTTTACCTTATATACATCAATCTTAACTTTTCAAAGTATTTTTCACCTTGAAACTCTCTTTTTTAAGTATTTTTCACCTTAGAACCCTCTTGTACAAGTATTTTTAACCTTGGAACTATGACTCTCACTTGGAGTCTCTCTCTTCTCTCTCTTGAGATTTTTATAGATCTCTTCTTAGGGATGATATACCATAAATCTCTAAATTTTTATCCTAATATATTCCTACAACTTAAAATCATGCAATCTCTATAGCAATCTTTAACAAACTCAAATAACAACCTATCATATTCAAATCATAATCTATACCAAGATCTTACCTACTATGATAACACTTGGTGTAGGGCCTATGTTTACACATACCTATTTTATCCTCATATCTATAATTATTTTATTTTTTCACTTATATCAACTCTTATCTCTAACCTTAATGCATTCTTCTTGCAGGTTACTTTGCTTTCAATCTTGAACTCGCTCTCTCTATCTCTCTCTTAACTAGGCTCCTCGCCTTTTTACTTCCATACTCATATCTTATCTTTAAGAGATATTATATTCATAAATATTATATATAATATCTCTCTTATTAACATCAATCCAATCATCCTCATCATCTCATATATCATCTCACAACTTCACTTTTCACTTTATGTCAAAGTACATCACTCTCACACAGTTTCTTAGGCTTGAAAGCTTTATGCATGGTTACTATACTCTTTATCCACACTATACTCATGTTAATATCATCATCTGATGTATTTTAACTCCAATTAATAATATAATACAATAACTTTACCCTCAAGTTAGGATTCTCAATCTAACCACTCTTTCTTTTATTAGACCTCTTTTCCCTATAACCCTCTTTTCACACAAAGATCCTAGGTTTGACCAATTAATAAAATTATAGACAAAATAAAATAATATTTAAATAACCTTTATACTCATTTTAATTCACACAAAATTTCATAGTCTAATTCTTAGTGTAAACCACCTAACTCAACATCCCCTACTCTAAATTAGGTATCTTTTAGGCCTAAAACACTACACAATCTTGGTTTCTATATCAAGTTGTACTGTACCAAACCAAAAACACCATAATACTCTTAATAATGATAAATAACATTTGATTACATATTTTTAGTAATTTATAATTTTTGAAACAAAAGTTATTGGAGATGCAAGTTCAAACCCTAGGTCTATGTTTGTTTAGGCGAGCAGGTGGCTGAGAGCCTAGAAAATGTGAAATTTTTATTTTTAGAAATTTTAAAAAGATAAAAATACCTGAAATATGTCTATCCACACTTTATTAACCTATTCCAATCGTTATTTAGCCTTGAATACTCACTAAACTCTTCCAACACACACTTTAACAGAATTATATGTTACTTCTTTAGGACTGTGTTAGTGAATTTAAGGTTTTTAGATAAATATTGATCTTCTAAGTAAAATAATGAATTATCAAGTTATATACTATATTATTACAACCTCTCTAATCTCCAATAAGCCTCAATAATATTCTCAATACCTTATTATGACTATTCCTTGGGCTGAGTAAATATAAATTTGCTCTCTCTAGGGACTGTGTAACAGTTTAAGTGGACTCTTCCATTTTAATATATATTTAAACTTCCCAAAAATATTAAAAATTATAAAATATATACTTAATTTTTTATTCAAAACCACTTATAAATAACTCAAATAATTATCATACATACATCACTTACTAAGTATTCTTGATTGTGTGGATAGAGTTACATACTTTTCAAGTGATATGTGCAAGATAACTGAGAATAGAAGATAACCCTAAAATGTTTCCACATAGAATAATAGTATGATAATTATTTTATATGATTTAGACTTAGATATTTTATAAAATACCAAAACAATCTCCTTACTCTTCTTTATTGATCAAAACAACTCATTACAAACACTCCTATAGCAAAATAGATTTTTTTCTCACGGTCTTGGTTTATTTATTGATCTTCCTTCAGTCTTCCTTGAACCTCTTATCCTTAAAAACCTACTACTAAACTCATTATAACCTTATACATTCATTCTCAAACTATTTATTCAACCAAACATTCAAAGTGACTTCTTCTTTATGCCAATTCCCACGTTGAATGACAATTACTAATGACAGATTCTTGATTTTAGATTAATTTTCCCATATATTTCATGTTAAAACACAATACACACTCTTATAGTATATTCAAGGACCTATTACAAACATTTAACAACATTTACATACCTCACAAGACTCAAACATTACTCTAAATCAAAGTTCACAAATTCAAAATTTCAAACTTAGGATTTTGGTAGGAAAACTCTAAAAGGACCATAATCACTAAAATTCATTACATATAATGACTCCATACCTCATAATTTTCCCTATAATACCTATGACAACATCAAAATACCAAAATTAGTCAAAATTAACCTCTGAGACATATTTACATACATCTCACCTTGTGATGCTCTACATCAATATGCTTTGGAAGCATGTTATCCACACTTACACAGTGATTCAAACATTACTCTAAAGTATAGTTTACAAATTCAAAATTTTAAACTTAGGATTTTGGTGAGAAAACTCCAAAAGGACCATAATAACTAAAATTCAAGACATATAATGACTCCAATACCTCCTAATGGTCTGTATAAGACCTATAACACCCCCACAAGACTAAAATTGGTCAAAAAGACCTCTAAGACATATTTACATACTTATCAGCTTGTGATTCTCTGCATCAATGTGCTTTGTAATCATGTTATCCACCCTTACATAGTTTTTTGAATTGGCCAAAGCACACAGTAAATGATTCAGATACATAATTGTGGCAAAATTATATACATTGGTAATATTTTTAAACACAATTTTAGTATGAGACATATCTAAGGTACATATGCTATGTAACATGTGCCTAATATTACAAAATTACAATTAGTTTTAGATTCCAAAATTCTTTTATGGACTATTATCACATCATAGAAATTTTTTTACTAATACCCTACAAAATCTTATGGACTTTATTGCGACAATATACTATAATATTTGGTTTGATTTTTGGTATGATTGAGGTGATAAAATCACTCAATATTTCTAATTTTTCAAGTTAGACTTGATTATATCATCCAAACTCGCCTAGTTATCAATATCATTGGGTTGTATGGTTGAGCTAATCTCAACTACCAGGTGGTAACTCACTTTTATTCCAAATTTGGGTGCATGTGCCTTCCAATATCTCTCTCTTTATCTCCTTGGATATATGAAATTTCAAGATCTATCTATATTTATTTTAAACTTAGTTTTAAATCCTTACAATGATACATCTTTTTCAAATCAACTTTTCAATAGGCAAAGCAGTTACATCAACACACATGTGTACTCCTAAACCTTTCTCTTTTAATTTAAATATATTTCAAGTAATTTTAATCCATGCACTAATTTTATATTTTAGCATGCTATTGGTTGAAATTCAGTCACCAACAAAATCACTCAAGTTGGATACATACAAATATAAGGTGTGCATACACACTTAGGTACACATTCCTTTCCTTTAAACTAACAATTTCATTATTATATTAAAGGGGAGGAAATGTAGATGATATTTATGGATTATATAAAACCTTAGTCTTGTACACTTGGTGAACTTAGACCTTGGTTATTCCTATCAGTTATATACTTTTACAAGTCTCACATTTGATCTATCTTGTGCCCCTTAGCCTATATATCTTAGTCTAACCAGTCTTATGTTGATGACCCAGACCTTCTATCTTGCATAAAATGATGAAAATTTACTTATCTTCCATCTCTTTATGTTCTGAGCCTATACCTACTTTCCTACTCCCTAGATACTAATGTTTTGGATAAACATTGACACCGACGTTAGTGTCCTAACCCGATGTAAGTGTCTAGTGCCCTAAACTCATATATTTTTCAAATGAAACATATCCTGATGGTTGACATAAGTGATTTAATGTAATTTTTTAATCCAAAGGGATTAATATAAATACAAGATCAACCCTCATTCATTCCTCACCTAACAAAAGAGTAAAGAGACCAAGGCAACTTATCAAAAATACTCTATCAAGCATTCAATTGAACAAAGCTTCCCTATTTCCACACTAGTCATAGGTACAACACATCTATAGGTTTGAATTACTAAATGAATAACCCAATATACCAATTTTACAAGTTATAAGCTAGGTCACTATTGTACTTACATTCCACATACTGTATGATTCACACATAATCTAACATGTAGGAGATAACTACATGAGTTTGAGGCCCTATTATAAAGTATTGGATATGTAGGTAGTGCCTTCTAATAGTGGGGTCTTTGGGGTTAGATTGAAACCATGTGCCCACTAACCCATTTTCTCAAAGGTCAAAATAAAGATGGATAAATAGAGTTTTTCCATTTCATAAGGAGTGATAATTCATAACCCAAATATGAATGCACCATAGGAAGGCAAATCAAAACCCAAAAGCATCCAGGTAGTGACACCCTTTTCCAATAGGTATTTTTTATAGGAAACTTAATTTAAACCTATAAAGTAGCACCAATGCAAACATCTAAAGCTGGCATTAGTGGTCAAAACTCTAGAAGTGTCAAATCTATAATCTAATAACTATTATAGAACTATCTTCAAGCCTTTTTCTAGCATGTTCTAAATTTATCACTATGTCAACATTAGAAAAAAATAAGAAAATTGCTTCCTTGTCATTTCCATACATAAATTAGTTGTAATTTATAATTTATACTATCCTTAGCATAATAAATTTAGTGCATGCTTATATCTAAGATTAACATGTAATTGTACTGCTATAGATTTGATTATCACCCTTGTGCCATTTCATTTCTATATACCCCTTTACTCAAATCTAGGGTTTACAATAAGATCACCTTGGATTTTATTCTAGGGTTAAACACAATCATTGTTATAAAATACAGGGACACACACCATGCATATGCACTCACATTACAAGTAAAAAACACATATTAATACAATTTTGAGTGTATGATACATATTCATACACAAGTTTCAAATAAATTGTACAAATTTTCATCTACATTTAGTTACATATTTTATAATTATCACCATGGGGGCATTATATGTATTCATCAAATTTATACTTTTTTTTTGAAATTCAGGTGGCATGATATAGATTCATGCCATGCTTTCAATTCTAATTTCTATCTATAGACATGGTGGGAGCATATATGTTGTCCATTATCTTTTGATCGTGCATGTAAGAACTAAGGAAAAAAGTGATAATTGAATCTATGAGCCATTTGAGTGGTTGATTCAGTTAAAACTCATAATGCATAATTTATAAGTTCAGTTCCCTATAGAATTTTTATATATGAATCCATTATGGATTCCAACCCATTCATGTCTTGGGGTTACAAATAAAAATAAAATAAATCAAGTTTTTTGAATTATTCAATGGGTTTTATTTTCTATACAAGTTCAATTCAAATTGGTGCTTGATCACCCTCAAAATTTCCATTGGTTAGCTAAGGGACCAACCTCTCTAAGTGCTTCATAGAAAACACCAATTCTCCAATGCTTCTAGGAAGCAACACATTCAATAAAAATTATAAAAACAACATTGGTTTTGCACATACATGTTAAGTTATCCATTAATCTTTCAATCTTTTAAAATGTAGGTTCATTTAAATTTTTAGTAAATATACTAATGAGCTACTTTTATATCATTTTGAGATTTTTTATGAAACACCTAACATGATTTGAGGTTTTTATATTATTTTTAGGATATGTAGTGTGAGGATTACCCATTTTGGATTTATATAAATGAATATCTAAGTCATATATTCTACTATTTGAAATTTTCAATACTAAGGCACACTCACACTATTGCACACTAAACAAAGCTTCTCTATTATTTTTAAATATAATTATAATAATTTGAAATAGTCCTTATCCAAGTGAAGATCCTATTTTATCCAAGATAAATTAAATTATTATCAAGTATTCAAAATATTTATATATGCATACATTTATATAGATACATAGATGTAGTCAAAGGATAATAATTGCACAAAAAGACTCTAAGTGGGATAATTACATGGGCTTGATTTCCCTCTTTGGATTGTTTTATACTTAGGTAATGATAAATAACCATGGGGGTCATTGGGTTAAAATAGGACCATTACACTCCCTATTACTATTTTTAGGTTTTTAAATATATTATAAGCCCTATTATGGTTTCAAATTCTAAGAATTTATTGCGAGTCGTTCATGCATATCCGAATGTCAATTTTACGCATTCAAACATCTTTTAAGTAACCATAGATGATTTTTCCTTATTTTATTATTTTTTTATGGAGGACATAATTAACCAATATATTACAATATTTATAATTAATCCTATCATATTTTGCATGTTCTTTCCCCTTAGCAGTTTCAATCACAATTTATGTGGCACTTTCAAAATTAGTTTGAGTTGATCAAGTTTAGTCACTAATCGGTTTCACATAGTTAGATCATTAAAAAAAACAACTAATTGTTTCATATTTTCATAGTTAGTCTTATTTCATTTGATCTTTGCTTTTTCAATTTTAGTGTTTAGCTTTCATTTTGTTTGTTGAAAGTTGTTATACAAAATTTGTTCCCTTTCAAATCAATTTATATTAACTAGGGTTAATGCATTTATTAACTTCAAAATATGATAAAATAGTTACCCATAAACTTTCCCAAAAAGTTATTTTACATTTTATAGAGGGATCTATCCACTAGCCTATCAATGATATTTGAATTATAAACTTATTCTCAAACATAGAGGTTTATAGGACAATGAACAACAAGAGAATGCTTCAATGATTTATTTCAACTTACTATTTATATCCATAATATATAAAATTATTTTAATTTTCTCACTATCATGTTATTCCCATCCAAATCAACATATTTTATCCTTGAATCATGAGGATCTACCAATGGGTCCCCATTCATCCTCATCATCATTTGGTTCATCAAGATTGATAATCCCTCTCTACAAAGGTGTATCATCTGTTGATTCCTACCTGGTGCTCATTTAAAATTATCCACAACTCTAACCATCTCATAATATTCGTGTTATTTATATATTAAATATTTTCATCCAATAAGGATATATATAATTAGGCACTAATAATTTAAATTTTAAATTTCAAAGGGGCTTGAATTGTGTGTTTTTAGTCAAGTGTGCCCATATCTATTAAATTTTACATAAGTTTATTCTTTATTTTGATTAAAAAAATAATTAGGGTAAATAAAAAATAAGTATTAGGTATGTTATCAATTATAGTTACTATATACACATAATATTTTTCACTTTATCATTTACTAACACATTGTCTTTTAGGGCTTGTCAATGCATCAATCCATTAGTGAATGCCTTAAATAGTGTATCAACAATGGGGTGGTAAAGGTTTGGGGTACATTGTGAGAGATTTTATTATATTCCAATTACACCATTGTTTTTATCATTTTGACCTCCTCTAAGTGTTTGTCCATAAATCTCTCATGTTTATATCTTATATAGATTTTATAGCTTCCCTATATCCTAATGTATCCACCTAGATGATAACATATATTATGTGACTTCACCCTTCCTATTTTGTATCAGCCAACCCAATATAATTATTATATTTTTTATAATTGTATTATATTAGCTTGAATAATAAAAAAATTCATGTCATATGACATCTTTCAACTATATCAGTTGGGTTGATACCCTCAATTTAGAGTTTAGGGTTAGTTTAGGGTATTGGATCACTATATAAAAGGGGTTGTATTTCATTTATATCATATCATATACCATTTATTCACTATGTTTTCACTCGTACATCTACCCTAAATATTATTTAGGAGAGTTAGTGGCATAAAACCTAATATTGAGGAGCCTTGTCTTATAGTGTCATTGAAGCTCAATAAGAGTCATTGGGAGTTCCTAATTAAGGATGTATTAGGCCTTCATCCATCCATTTGAGGTCTTAAAACTTGAAAATATATTGAAAAGTTTCATTTGAACCAAGGGGGGAGATTTAAGTGTTCATTGGTCCACCCCAAGGTAAGTATTCATATCCCTATACTCTTTCTTTTATTACTTAGCAGATTGGATATTTCTTGTTACTTTGTGGATGAGTGTATGTGTATCTTTGTTTAAGCCTTATCCATACCTAATAAGCTAGTGTGGCTATAGGATTGATTAAACTTGTCATAAACCATTTTACATTGCATAGAACCACATTGTGTTGACCATTTCACCTTGCCTCCTTTATATCATTCTAACCATTCTTAGTTTAGTCATTTGCTTAATAACCATAGTATATCTTTATTGAGGTCTAGTGAGAGTTAGATAATTATGTCATAGGCTTAGGATTTGAATCCCTTTCCTATTTAAATTTATATTATAGTTAATCCTAAGCTATATCTATAGAATCCATTTGATTCTTACCCCATTGTCCAAGTATTATAGGATCTATTTGATTGACCTTATCTGATTCCTAGTTTATTGAAAGAAAGATGATATGTCTAGGTCATCCTATCTCATGCATTTATTCTGGTGAAACTGATATGAATCATATTTCACACTTAGTTATATTATATTCATGTTTCCATTTTCATCTTTCTATCTATGAATAATATTTGATAACGAGGTGATGTTTCATGTATTTTAATATTGTATCATCTAACCCAATATAGTTCTATGTTTTTAAGATTGTATAAGCCAACCTGATACAATTATGTGTCTTTATAAATTCACCTAGATTTGGTCAATAAAACATAATCACTATGTATTTTTTGGATTTTATATTTTTAAGTTCTTAACATTGAATCAAACTCTTATTTTCTCATGTCATCTTAGTCCCATTTCTCTTTTGTCACTTTTGATATACTTATTTCACTTTTTTATATAGTCTCACTCATCCATATCATTCCTCATTATATTCATAGATGGTCATTATTTTTCTTCATTCTTCTATTTTATTGATTTTGGACATGAACATCTTATTAAACAGGATTGCCCTCCATTGTTGTCTAATCCCCCAATTTTGTCTAATGCACATTTTAGAGAGTTTTTTGGGTCTCATTTATTTTAGGTCTATTTTTATGACTATTTTATCCTTATTTGAGTTGGTTAGCACATAAATAAGTTTTTAAAATTTAAAATTAGGAGTCTTATATTTAATGGGTTTCCTACATAATTTTACTTCTAGCACTTATATTTAGGCATTATCTAATAAAACAATATCAACATATATCAAACTCAATCTTTGCATATTTCTAAAGTATTTACATACCAAACCTAAATTTCATGTTTGGATTAAGAGGATGGCCAAGGAAAAAATATATTTAGATACACATCATTCTTGGTTGAATTATGGACATTCACTAAGGGATAACTATATTGGCTTGAGGTCCCTATCATTGGGGCTATGAAGGTGGTGCTCAATACAATAGGGGTTTTTAAGATAGCTCATCCACTTCCCACATCCCCATTCCCCCCCGTTTTACATTTGATATTTGTTTTCTTATTCTATGTAGGAATGTGTTAGGGTTTTGAAGAGAATATGACAAATTACACGTTGAATCTCACAAACATAGGTTTGTGGCATATTGACCTACACCTATAGGAGGTTTTCTCAGAGTTTCAAAATAAAATTTTATTCCAATAGGGATTTGGACACAATCTCCCTATTAGATAGGAGCACCCTAATATCTTATTCGAGTCACTGCTCTTTTCCAAATTAAAAAAATACAATATTCAAATCCAACAACTAGCTATGCAATTATCATTTAGATAAAAAATAGTTAAGTATAACTCTTTAAGCCCATAAATGATAAAAAACTCATATTTTTACATGTTTTTAGTCAAAACCCTACTTAATATCATTTTAAATGTGAGGGGAATACATGGTTGAATGTTAATTTAATTAACTATTTTTATCTACTCATATGTTTATTTAATTAGGATTAATTCTATTTAATTTTAAAATCAATAAAACATATTGGTAAATGTGAACTAGGAATTTGACTAAGAAGAGGAGATTACTATTGTGTTAGTGAATGAAATCAAATAAAAAAACACACTAAAATAACATCTTCATGCCTAGTTACAAGGGTGAGCTTAGTGAAGAAAGACAAATGAATAAAGCACAACTAAAATGCAATAAAACACACATTTCTTACCTTCCTTGATGCTCCAAAAATATTATTTGACTGGCTTGCTCACTTTGTGCTCATGAAGTCCTTGTCAATGAAAGTTTGGGTACCTCCATCTCTCCTTGGCACCTTTGGCTTTGGCTTGGCTTAGAATCAATTTGGCATGGTAACACTAGTTGCATGAAGCTTTTGGAACCAATCCTACATTATAACTTTGAACAAATTAAGCTTACAAATGATGTTCATGGCCTCTCTATTTATAGATTTTTGAGATTGATCAGAATCAATCTAAACCATCCATCTCAGGATGAAGATGTGTGGTTGAGGATTAATTTAATTTTTTAGAATTAAGTTTATAATTATCCTCATCATGACATTGTTAGAATGGGTAATTAAGAGGCATGGAGGGTATTGATGAGGCATGGAGAGCATGAATCCTGATATTTTTGGCATTTATGGCCTAGGGATGTCTTCCCAAGAAATGAGGTCCCTGATGATGCAAATATTCAATATTCATTTCAAAAAAAAATTATTCAAGAATTTTCCATGTAATTCTTGATTAGGTCATAATTTGGTTTAATTAGATCTTAATCATGTTTAAGCACTTTGTGTGCAAATTAATCAAATTGATCATAATGCCTTGTTATTGCTCCAAAATTTGATTGGATTGGAATTGGAAGGCGATGTTAGATGTGTTGGATCCATTATCCCATTTAGCATATTATCAACATTAAATAACAAAGGCACGTGTATTATGCAAGAGATTTGATAGGAAAGAGCAATTCAGAGCACCTAGGTGTAAAATTGGTATTTTGACTTGGAATGATCTAATCAAAGTTAGTTGGCCCATAAATTGCATTGCCCCATTTAGTGATACTCTAGCCAAAATTGGCACTTGAATATGTTAGTTTCACATCTTTTAACATGTTTTAGTATTTTTAGGACAAATTGTGCATTTTAGGTGGAAATTGGTTAAAATCCTAATTGGAGGTTATTGGTGGCCAGATTTAGGTGTCTACAGTAAACACGACATGAACCCATTTTATTATTTAAACATATCCAAACCCTAGATTTTTAATCTAGAGATTTCCTTTAAAATATTTGTCCCCTAGGGTTTGAAATAAAATTATGATTTATCTTTCATATAAAGTTATGTGGTAGCATAAATTCTGATTGCTCTTTCATGTTGGATTATTTATTACCATTAATTTTTCTTTCTCCTCTAATTCTCATTCTAATTTTTGGAAACTTTCAAATTAATACTACATAAATTATTCCTCCCCATCCGGTTGATCAATTCATAGGCATTAATTATAATTACAATAAATAATGGACAAATTACCAAGATTATGAATCAACTAACAATTATGACCATGATTTTGTGTTCAATGATGATGATGATGATGATTATTATTATTACCATGATGGATATGATGAATATTACAAATGTGATGATCAAAATTATAATCAAGGCACTATATATGCATGTTCTTACCCTAATCTTTCTCATTATATTACCATCCAATAAAAATAATTAACAATATAGGTCTAAATAACCCATCATCAGTTATGCATTATTTGATAATACTCCTAGGTTGTCAAAAAAAAATTCTACGTCTCTTTTTCAAATTGTACAATATAAAGTCAAATAAAGTTGAAAATTAATTACATGAAAAAAATTATAATGTTGGACCTCAAAAATTATATTATAGTTACCATAATATTCCTTTCTCATATGATAATGATAACCCTAAAGTAGAAAATGATAATGCATCTTTTATTCCCTTATCTTTCAAAATAAAAAAATAAAGTGAAAGTTTCATTATTCCTTCATATGATGATGTTTCAAAAAAAGTATAAAAAAGACCTCTTTCTTCTTTCTTCACTTTTTATGCTAAAAATAATGTTAAAATTTCAATTGAGTATCACTTAAGTAAATTTTGTGTTCCTCTTTCCTGTGATGATATTTTAAGTAAGGTTGAAAATGTAGTCTTTACTCCTCCTTCTCCCTTTAATACGACTATTGAAAATGAAATTAAATATTACTTTCCTCTTTCATGTTATGATGTTGTGAATGATATTACAAATCTAAAGTCATCTCTTGCACCCTCCTCTAATGAGCATGATAGTATGGTTACTTCCAGTGTTGATTATACAAGTGATGAAGATTATGATTGTGATGAAAATTGGAATGATGATGATTATTATGTATATATTGAAGAAGGAAATATATCTATTTCACTTAGTATTTATTATTCTTTACCCACCTCATATGTCATTGACTATTTCAAGTTACATGATGAAGAAACTGATGTTGTCTTAGTGATAATATTGTTACAACCTATGTTAATGTTCTTAGTTTTATTTCAAAAGGTAAATTAGGTGCACATATTAAATACAAAGATAAACTTATTCATTATATTTCAATTGAATGTAATATGCCCTTTGAAACTAATATTACATTAAATACCAATGAAACTCCCAAACCCACCCTTACTAAATTACAATCTCTTATTCATCCTAACCTTCAATAGGGCGACAACTACTTTCCCTCTATCCAAGTCCATGCTAAGATTACTCCAAAGGGTAAGATGGCACAAACCATAATACCCAGTGAGGTTAAGTGAAATAATGTACCAATGGATAAGATTAATAATACAATACAACATTTGAATGAGCCCTATATTATTTAAATGTGCCTTTGTGAGAAGTTATTTATTTAATGCATGTTGTGGGAGCTTTAAAACATAAAATACACCAAATTAATTTAGAAAGAAAGGTTTATTAATATTGGGTTATTTTAAATGTTATTTATGAAAATCCTATTTTGCATAATATCCTTCATGCACCATTATCAAAGAAGTTTTAGATACCAACATTTCCTAATTTTAAAGGAAATGGAGATCATTATTTACATCTTAAATCTTATAGGAAAGTTATGTATGGGTGCAATGGAAATTTGATATTATTACAATTATTTAATAGGGGCCTAGAGTATGAATAATTGAATTGGTTTAATCATTCACTCCATAGTGGATCCTTACATACATATGAAAAGTTATAATAGGTATTCCTTATGCATTTCATTCAGAATAAATTTCGTATAATCACATATGAGGGTTACCTTCATTACATCAAGACCAATCAGAGCTAGTTAGTGATTACATATTATTTTTTAAGTCATGTATGTAGCAAATAATATATCAACTAATGGATTTGGAGATATAATATATCTTCTCTAGAGGCCTCATATTTCCTCTTAAGGAATATTTTCTATATCAAACATCTAAGTCATTTCAAAATATTTTTATTGCATCTACTACCTTAGAAAATAAATTGGAACTTGTTGAAGTTAACATAGAGGCAGATTTTGATATCAAGTTATTACCATCAGAGTCATCTAACATGGTCAAAGAACCTAATCTACCAAATAAATCCTATAGTTAGCAGAACACAATATACTATGTGAGAGCTTAAACCCATTTGATTCATTCAGAGATAGGCATCATGATATTATTTTGACACTATTAGATAGGAGGATGATTGCACTCCCTCCAAAAAATTATAATCCATCGTATCACTTGGACAAAGTAAAAAACCAACCATATTGCATCTATCATTAGTTCAATGGTCATTGGGATAATGATTTTTGTGCAATCTGAGATTGAATTGAGCACTATGTAAACAAAGGTATTATCATATTTGTGAAGGGAAATACATGTATCCTTATCCTAATTCTCATAGATCCAATTCTTTCATGACTGAGTTATCCACACACATTTTTACCAACTAATGGTTACTCATCATGTGACTAGAAAGGTTTGTATAGCACCCAATTATAAAAGATCCATTGCACCATAGATTCAATAGAGATGAAATCCACTATAGAAGGATAAGCTAACTTATAGTAGTATTGCGATACAAAAAAGTATAATCAACTAACAATGATAGTAAAATGATACATATTTTTGAAACAGATCATACACAAACTCCTACTACAACTATGCCCATGGCAACACCATCATCAGAATATAGTCATTTAACTACACAACATGATCAATATGGTTCAAAGTTTCTACTACCTTTAGGGTGGATAAATGATTTTATCAGGTTTAGATATCTCTCACATCATTCTTAGATAGATATCATAGAGATGTATTATTAACAATCTAACATAAGTAATTCAAAATTAAACCACACATATATTAAACATATATAATATTAAATTAAATACAATTATCAGATAAGCTAACTTATAGTAGTATTGTGACAGAACAAAAGTATAATCAACTAAAAATGATATTATGTAAAATGATACATATTTTTGTAAAAAATCATACACAGACTCCTATTACAGCTATGCCTAGGGCAACAACACTTTAATATGATTCAAAGTTTCTACTACCTTTAGGGTGGACAAATGATTTTATCAGGTTCATATATCTCTCACATTATCTTATTAACAATCTAAACATAAGTAACTCAAAACTAAACCACACATATAATATTAAAGTAAATACAATATACATATACATACATGTGTGTGTGTGTGTGTGTGTGTGTGTGTGTGTGGGTGTGGGTGTGTGTGTGTGTGTGTGTGTGTGTGTGTGTGTGTGTGTGTGTGTGTGTGTGTGTGTGTGTGTGTGTGTGTGTGTGTGTGTGTGTGTGTGTGTGTGTGTGTGTGGGTGTGTGTGTGTGTCTATGTATAATTTTGTCTACATAGATATATGTATATGTATGTATATATACATATATACATACATATATATTATATGTATTTATTTATGTATAAACACACACACACACACACACACACACACACACACACACACATCAAAAATTTCATACAATTAAATATGCAAACCATCATTCTATAATTAGAGTGTGGTGCATAGGACCTCCCCTCCTTACTATCATTTGTATCAGCTACTACATGAGACTTAGAATTGACACTATAGAATCACCCCATATCCTAGAACCTGACCTATGTATCCTCTCACAATACTCATAAATAAATATATGTGCCTTGATATTGGCATGTTATCAATATAATCATATATACTCATGTAATAACCTATGACCTAGAGTACCCATTGGATCTAACAGAGGTATTCATCAGCTTGTCAACTCAGTTTTTAGCTCATCCCACTCTGTGTTTATTCACACATATGTTGTAAAAATTTTAGATTGATCAAATAAGGATGTGTACACATCTATAATTACAACATCCCACACAATTAGACCACCATAAAAAACATCATTAGGTACATGCCATGTCATCTCACATAATGTAGATTCAACCATCATAACCCAATACTCCTCATCATCTATATCGACCATTAGCTATTACTTAAAATCAATAAAATAATGATAAATGTATATATAAAAAAGGTAAGACAATGTAATTCATAACTCCAACTATCTTGATATACTCAAGATCTATCACATCATCACCAAATGTTACTCCTCCACTTAGAAATAATGGAACCAACATATAAGATATACACCATGTTATATATGCATCAGTGAATCTTACATCATTCATATTTGGGATATCTATCAAAAGATCCCTCTTATCTACTATACTATGATCTAGATCCACCATTGATGACTCACCTTTGTTCCTTGATCACATTAGATCTTACACACTCATTTCTCATACCCATGGAGTTGGGGTCACATACAATCTAGTGACTCTCTCATAATAATAAAAACTCATACAATTTTGGCCACCAATCATGGAACCAACTCCTCACATAAATATAAAGTAGATATGTCCCATCCTCCATCCACCCAAAAAACTCTCTATATGGTATCCATATGATACTTAGTAATCACCTGATCTAATATCTACTTATAATGCATAATGCTCTGATCTTGTGTCTACCCTAAATTAGTCTACCTCATCGTGTGCACCTATGGATTTTCCCACTTAGGGAATGACATTCCCACTAATTTCATAAATATTATATGATTATATACCTAAAAATGTAACAATGTATCCAACTAGTAT
This sequence comes from Torreya grandis, assembly GCA_037957365.1. NCBI lineage: Eukaryota > Viridiplantae > Streptophyta > Pinopsida > Cupressales > Taxaceae > Torreya > Torreya grandis. The sequence goes on along the minus strand of JARHVA010000769.1, from coordinate 3,766,180 downwards.
CACCAATAAATGGCTCACACATGAATCTATATAGATCAAGATACAAGTGTGAAATCATAGTCCTACCCCATGAATACACACTCCCATGATCCTATATATTTTAGATGATCTTGTGCATACTATGTGATAACAACATAGCTCTATCATGCACAAATATAAAGGATGCCAACAACATAGTTAATAACTTTCATAAGCACAAAACATTTGATAAAATAATTATAGATAAAAGAATATCTGAATCACTACTTAGTGTGATGCTGAGCATCTACACTTATAGTAAAATATATATGGCCATGATCCATGGACCTAGGCCCCATAAAATCATATGGAACCACTCTCCTACTAGTCGTATGAAGGGACAATAGACTCTAGACATCCTCTAACATAATGGTCATCTCTCAAGTTGGAAATCAAAATGTCAAAGTATCTACATTCCACTTCTCAACTAATGCGGTCATCATATGAGTACCACACAACATAATCTCCAAACAACTTACATATTATAGCCCAAAAATATCACATAATATCCTCACCCCATATGACAAAGGCAACCCACACATAATATCCATCATTCAGCCTCATTAGAACTCTATGCTATGAATATCTTACTGAAAATAATGAATAATAATAATAATTAATAATCATGAATCAAACACAAATTGAACATAAACTTGTAGAATATAAAATTCACAAAATCCTACCTTGGGGACAATAAATGCTTATTTATGACTACATCATTGGATAACAACATTATAACATAGACAAAAACATTATGACCTTGGACATCAAAACCCCAAAATGGACATTAGTGATCTAAAGCTAAAAAAACACCTTATAACCAAGAAAATAAATAAAAAACTAGCATAAATGCATCTATCTTAATAATTACTTAGGTTTTTTTTAGTCACTTACCAATTTCACTTCCTCCTTATGCCTAAATTAGGGAATTTACCTCCATGAATAGGCTACATGATATCTCTCTCATCTACAACATCTTGGACACACTCAAAGCTCAATTTCAAAATCTCAAAATTTTAAAATGAATCCAAATTATTCAAACCCCAAAATCATATGTGTACAGCCACACTACTAAGGTTTAGCCCCACTTTATCAAAACTAGACTGCCTAAAAAATATAAATTTTAATATATTTACAACTATACCTCTAATTTTAGAACTATTTATTTTGTTTAGAATAAAAGCATGACATATTTTATATTATATTGGTATTATTCCTATACCTCCCTTTTCATCATCATGGTGACACATACATTATTTTCCTTAGAAATTATCCTATTTACTATGGGAACCTACCCTAATATCAATCTACATTCAATATCTTAAAAATGAACATCACTAAATTTTAATCATCTTTTAATATATAACTTGAATACTAAATCATGTGTTATTAGTCATTTATTTTGGCTTGACCTCCTTACAATAGTTTCATCCCTGTCACCAAAAGGGGGGCATATATATGCACTATTCATACTAGCCCAAATAAATAAAGGATAGTTGAATCAGTACACAATTTTTACTCACAATGTTTTTACTCATATCATACTAGATGCCCCATTAGTTGTAATTAAATGTGAATTATAATACATTAGTTTTTAGACAAAATACTACAGTTCACATAGATTATATAGAATATGACAAAATTATTTAAATTTTATTAGTTACTTAGATTTTCTCAATTATTCATATTTAATTAATTTTTAATATTATTTCAGTTATTTATATTTACACAAAGATTCATTAATTTACATAGTCACTCAGGTTTTGGCTCAAATTCTCAAATATACATAGGGTAGTGGTTTCAGTTTGCCACAATTATCAAAGTTTACTATAATATCTATTATATTTTTGTAGATAATTTTATATAGTTTCTATAGATGGTCAACATGACTAGGGTATGCACATAATACATTCTCACACAATTTATATAGTTGGGCTCAATTTTTACATAGATTATGGTAATGAGGGCATGCACACACATTAAGTCTAATTAGACACAATTATTATTACTTAGATTACATGGCTCAATTTTATCGATTATCAGATTAGGGGCATGTTACATGGCACATGTTTCTCATTTTTCAGTGTGTTACATCAGATTTTATAGAAAAGAGTGACAACCCATGTCATTATTTATGTCGCTTACTACTCAAAATCTAAATTTATTATCCAGATTACATGACTTAGTTTACTCAATTATCAAATTATGGGAATTTTTCATGGTACATATTTATCACATCCTAGTTTTTTCACTAGATCCTATGTATGGAAGGAAAAAAACAAGTCATACTCTATATTATTAGACCAGACTCAGTTCAAAATCATATATGCACCCATTTTGGACCCAAGGTTTGTACTAGTTTTGCACTAAAATGAATCTTATAGCCATCTGTAGTTGTCGATTCAAAAAATTTCACTAGTATCTAATTTTATTTGAGTTGTATGGGGATGTAGTTAAAATATATTTTTGACTTATAGGAACATATCTATGTAGATATCAAAGTGGGGGAAAGCATAACTTGGTTCCTTATATCATAGCTATTTGATCAAATTCAATATATGGGCATCCACATTTTGGATCCATATTGATAGGCATCACTCAAACTCTTACTCAATTCTCTTGCCAAAAAGAGAATAGGATTAAAGATAATATTATCACCACATGGGTTGATCACATTGAACCCATGGCACCTTAAATTCTATGAAATGACATGCTACACAAGTAATTATTGTGATCTAGAAATTTGACTCAAGAGAGGATGGTTAGTATGGTGTTAATTCCAAAATGAAAACAAGATGAAATAAACACACTAATAACATAACATCTCTAGGCCTAGACACTAGGGAGATCTTAGTTAACAAAAGAAAATTAAAAATATGATAAGAATGTAAGGAATCAAACACAAGAATTACTTCACCTTCCTTGGATGCTCCAAATGCCTTTGTAGTGGTGGCTTGCTCGGCTTGTGCTCATGAAGTCTTCATCAAAGGAGGCTTGGCTATCTCCTCTTCTCTTTGGCACCTTTGGATTGTGGCTTGACTTGGCATTAATTTGGCATGGTAACACTAGTTTCTTGAGGCTTTTGGAACCAATTTGGCATTATAACTTTACATCAAAAAATCTTAGAAATGATGTTGTGAGGCCTCCTATTTATAAATTTTTAAATTTGATCAGAATCAACCTAAACCATCCATCTCAAGATTGAGATGTGTGGTTGAGGATTAATTAAATTTTTGGAATTAAGTTCTTAATTATCCTCATCATGGCATTGGAAGAAGGGTAAATTAAGAGGCATGGAGGGCATCATGGAAGGCATTGATGAGGCATGGGAGGCATGAATCCTGATATTTGTGGCATTTATGGCCTAGGGATGTCTTCCCAAGAAATAAGGTCACTTGATGATGCAAATATTCAATATCCATTCCCAAAAATAAGTATTCAAAAAGTTTCCATGGAATTATTAATTATGCCTTTATTTGGATTAATTGGCTCTTAAGCATGATTAAGCACTTTGTGCACAAATTACTCAAATTGATCAGAATGTCTTGTTATTGGTCTAAAATTTAATTGAATTGGAATTAGAAGGTGCCATCAGATGAATTTAAACCATATTCACATTTAGGATGCTGCTAAAAACAAATAACAAAGGCACATATCTTGTGAAAAATATTTGATAAGGAAGAGCAATCTAGAGTACCCAAGTGCAAATTTGGCATTTTGACTCAAAATAAACTGATCAAAGTTAGTTGGCCCATAAATTGCATTACCCCATTTTGGGATACCCTAACCAAAATAAGCACTTGAATATGTAAGTTTCACATAATTTATCATGTTTTAGTGTTTTTAGGCCAAATTGTTCATTTTAGGTGGAAACTACCCAAAAGCCTAATTAGAGGTTATCAGTGGCTAGTTTTAGGTGTCTATAGTTTACCCTTGTTTGGGAAGGAATTACAAGCTATAATCATAGTAACATCTTCTCAAATAATGAAAAGGTCCTATATGCCTACAACTACAATGATGATAAACTAACTGTATGATTCCCTCTCAAGGGAACAATTGGCACAAGGAGGTCATCAAATAGTCCCTTAAAAATATAATGATAATGAAAAAGTAGTCAAAATTATTGAGAATACAAGTGGGATGGTGTAAAATAGTTTTCCCAAAGGTGGTTATAATCATTATACCTTGATAGTGGCAACATGGTATGATAACACAATGATTTACCCAAAGGCAATTATAAGCATTGAGAAGATGGAGCTGCCCTAGTTAGGACAAACAAACAAGAGAATAATATGCCCCTATATAGGTAGAAAAAGTAAAGTGGTGACAACATAATGATTTTACCAAAGGTATTTATAATAATTGATAAATGTAGGTGGGATGGTGTGTAATGATTTACCCATAGGTGGTTATAATCATTGGACCTTGATTATGGTAAACATGATAAACTTGGTCGAGGATGATGATAACTTAACATAGAGGGTAATGATGAATTAGAACAAACTACTAGTATGGAGATGCTCATCTAAATTAATAAAGGTTGAAATTCTTTCATGGTTAATCACTCTATTTGAGATATGATTGGGAGTAAATCAGGATGTCAATGTTGAATAGATGTTGCCATTTCTAAATATACTTCTTGAAGTTGAGGTTGATTATAGCACGTGTCAATATGCATCATGATATAATATTATGAGGACTTGGTCAAAATATGGATGAGGACTTACTCCCATAATCCAATACTCAATATAAAACAACTCACCAATGATAGAAACCATGATGGAAATGTAAACATATGAATATGGATGGATTCAAGTGTAAGTGTGGACAAGGAATCACCCAATGAACACACATAAACTAAATCAAGACAGCAGTGCTAAAAGCAAACAAATAGACAAAAAATAAGCAAAATAAGTAGAAACAAACAAACAAACAAACAATGCAATAAAAACCCTAGGAATATTAACCCTAGAAAATAGGTGACAACTTAACAAATGAACTAAATGGGGGAATAGAAGAAAAGGAAGGGGGTGGTTGAGCTATCTCCATATGTAATAGGCAAGTGGACGTTGCCTACATAGTTCCATGGATGTAATATCCAATTAAAAAACTTTAGGCCAAATGTAGTTCTCCCAAGGAATGGGAAGAATGTGATAATTGAGAAAAATAAATAGAATGGATGTGATAGAAGAATAGGAATGGTCTTGAAAAATGGTGAGTGTGTGAGAGAAAAAGGCCAAAAAGGATGGGGAAACTAAATGACAAGTTATTTTTTTGTAACTTAGTAAAGGTTCCTAGAATCCTTAAGACAAAGAAGTGGTCAATGTTTTTTTTCTTTTCTAAAAAAAATTTTAAATGTTTTTGGAATTTTTTGAAGTATCTCAACTTGATCAAGAATGATGAGACACTTAAATGGTTCAAGCTCACAAAATGGTGAGAGCATGGCTTAGGTTGCTCATAAAATAGTGAGAGCATGGCTTAAGGGTGACTAAGCTGACCTCAACAAGTATTGAGCACTACTTACATAGTCCCAAAGCAGGACCTCAAGTCACTATAGTTCTGCCTTTATAATGGAGGAACTTGAATAGTGTAGTAGCCTATTTAGACAAAATAGGCACAGTGGGTAAAAAAGCATAGTACGACATAGGAAGTGGCAAGTTGTTACATCAAGGCTTAATGTTGCCCCTAGTTTAACCATAGGAAGTTATAACTAGGACACAACAACATAGATAAAAGGTAGTAATTTACCTAAAGGTGGCTATAATTAGTAGCAAGACCAATGGTAAGAAAGAATAACAAATGAAGGATGCAACTACCAAAACTTCTATCACACTATCCAAAAATATGATCTCTATCTAAAGTACTAGAGCCAATTGATGAAACTAATCAAATACCTTGATGCTAAAAATGTGGAATGGATGACAAAAACCAAGGTCAAATGGGCTAGGCTGTAGAACACACTAGGCTGGAAGGTCAAAAATGGAAAGTGGAAATGGTGAAGAGGATGGATAAGGATGGTATTTGTAAAAAGAAGAATAGTGACAAAAAGGCATAAGTGAAACTATCCTTATAGACAATACACCTTAGAACTCAAGCATAGTACCACTTGAGATAAATAATATTCATCAGCTTTGGAAGTTCCTCTCCATTTGGTGTGACAATCTTGTTGCTCTTGATCCATAATTTATAGTGATGATAAAAGGCTCTATCTAGTTTGGTTTGAATTTCCCTTTATGTTTTTTCTCAGGCATGGTATTCTTTCGGTTTTCTTTAAGAACAAGATCACCAAGTTCAAATGTTATATAGTTGACAAGTTGATTATAGTGTCCTTTGAGATGATTTTGATATGCTTAAATATTTTTGAGTGTGGCTATGCATTCTCATCTAATAGGTCTAGTTCTTACAGGCAAGCTACTCGATATTCATGATCATCTAGGACATTCTTGAAAGAGATGCGTAGTGAAGGAAATTTGACCTCAATGGGAAGGGTTTCTTTAGTACCATAAACAAGTGAGTATGGAGTGGTTCTTATGGGGGTATGATGATTGGTATGGTATGACCAAAGGGAAAGGAATATTTGGAGGTGCCAATCATGATCGACATCATTGACAATCTTTTTGAGAATATTGACAATGGTTTTGTTAGATGCCTCAGCTTGACCATTACTTTGAGGGTTATATGCTATAGAAAAATGTTGTGTGATGTTATATTCAATACATATATGGTCCACATCATTGTTCTTATATGATCCTTCATTATCGGATATAATGTTAGAAGGAGTACCATATTGGTAGATGAGAAGGATAAAGATGAATTTGGAAATTTGCTTTCTAGTCATGTAAGTGAGGGGTATAGCTTTAACCCACTTAGTGAAATATTTGGTGATGGTAAGGATATGTTTATGGTTTTCAGATGAAGTGGGGTTGATCTTCCTAATGAGGTCAAGTCCTCATGTTGAAAATGGCCATGGTGTCAACATCATTTTTAGAGTTTTTGTTGAGGCATGAATCAAATTAGCATGCCATTGATATTTGTCACACTTATTTACACATGAAGTGGTATTTGCATCCATTTTGGGCCAATAATAACCAATATAAAATATATTTTTGGATAGGACTGCCCTACTAGAATGGGTTCCACATACTCCTTTATGAACTTCTCTTAACACTAATATAGACTCTGCCAAAATTAAACAATGAAGTAGAGTTCCATCAAAACTACAATGGTAAAGGGTAGATATAAGTAGTGTATAATGAGCAGAATGATGAATGAAGGCTTTATTTTATTTTTGAGAGAGGTTAGGTGGTAGAATTTGGTCATGAAGGTAGTTGTAAATGTCTGAATATCAGATAGAATTAGGACCAATAATATCAAAAATCATGGCAACAGTTGAAGGTTCATGAGCTAGTACTAACAAATTATCGATGAGGAACTGATACTCTCTAGCTTTGTTTGTTTTTAGAATCAAATATTTGATAGTAGCTATAAAATCTATAGTTTTTTTACTATCCCTAGGTATGTGCTCAAATTGAATGTTGGCAATTTGTTGTTTAAGAGTGTCGACTATGGCTTTATATGGAACTAGCTTATCATCTTTGGTCTGAAAATGATTTATAACATGTTTGTTGATTAATTGAAAATTAACATAAACTTAGAGATGAGATGTATTTCATTGCACTATTTGTCAAATTCTTACAATTGTTTCATACTCAGCCATGTTATTTGTACAAGGAAAGCTGATTCTGAATGATTTAGGGATTAGATCCCCATATGGTGTAATAAACAATAGGCCTACCCTTGATCCATGTGTAATGAATGAACCATCAAAGTATAGCTTCTAGGGCTACCTCTCAAGGGGTGTGTCAATGATGATCATGATGGATTCATTAGGAAATTGAAACTTAAGTGGCTGTGTGTCCATGAGAGGTGCATCAACAAGTTGATCTACAAGAACTTGTCCCTTAATTACCTTCTGATTGACATACTCTATGTCAAATTCACTGAGAAGCATGACCCATTTATCCATTCTACCTTGCAAATTTATATTAGATAGTAGATACTTGAGCGGATCTACTTTTGAAATGACCATGGTTTTATTATTTAACATGTAATGGCATAGTTTCTAAGCTATAAAAACCATGGCTAGATAAGCTTTTTCAATAGGCACATAGTTATGTTCATGTGTAACCAAGGTACAACTTAAGTATTATACAACATGCTCCTTTCCATTTTCATCATGTTGAGCCAAAAGTGCCCCCAGGGCATGATTGGTAGCTAATAGGTATAACAAGAATGGCTTTCCTAGCATAGGAGATAATAAAATAGGCAGATTAACAAGATAGTAATTGAGTTGTTGAAAAGTTGCTTGGTAGTGATCATCCCAGTGAAATACAACTCCTTTCTTTAAAAGGTGCATAAATAGATGGCGCTTATCTTCTAACTGAGAGATGAAGCATCAGATTGACTAGATCTTACCCTGTAAACTATGGAGTTGCTTTAAATTAGTTGGTGGTGGCATCTTAGTTATAGCATAGACTTTAGCTAGATCAACTTCAATACCTCTAAAAGATATGATGAATCCAAGTAATTTACCTAAAGTTACACCAAATAGAAATTTCTTTGGATTGAGTCTAACTTTGTACTCTCATAATCTTTCAAATATCCTGCATAACACTACAAGATGGTTGGCCCTAGTTTTGAATTTTCCTAAAATGTCATCAACATAGTTTTCAATAATATCATGCATCATGTCATGGAATATGATAGTCATGGCCCTTTGATATGTAGATCCTACATTCTTAAGGCCAAATGGAATCACCTAATAGTAAAATGTTCCCCATGGATTGGTGAACATTATTTTATGTTGATCTTCTGGTGCTATTTTGATTTGATTGTATCTTGAAAAGCCATCCATGAGTGAAAGCATTTCATAACCTACTATGGAATCGATGATCATGTTGATATTAGGTAATGGAAAATCATATTTAGGACAAGCTTTGTTAATTTATCAAAAATTAGTATAAATTATGATTCCTTCAGGGTTTTTGATAATAGGTACTACATTAGAGATCTATTATGAGTAGTCAATTGATCAGATACATCCTACTTCTAAGATTTTTTCCAACTCTTTCTTTACCAATACAATAATGTGAGAATGCATCTTACGTAGCTTTTGTTTTACTAGTTTGGCATCAGGATTAACCACAAGGTGGTGTAGAACCAAGGTAGAGTCTAAACTAGGCATGTCAGAATAGGCCCATTCAAAGATATCTATAAATTCTCTCAACATAGCTATAAAGATGTCACATTCCTCCTTAGTGAGGTACACACCTAATTTTATACATTTTAGGTTTGATGAAGTCTTGATGTTTACCTTTATTGTATCTTCAAATAGAAGGGTTGAATTATCTTCTAGGATAGTAGGCAATGACTTGAACTGTTGAACTATGTCAGGGTCCTCTATTAGGACTTACTCTTCAATTTCTCCTAGGCATGATAAATCTGAGTCCCCTAATGGGAGATCTGGCCATGTGACAAAAATAGTCAAAAATTCTTAAAGAATTTGATCAAATACTTGTTGTTGCTCAAAACTAAACATAGATCTATTGGCAAGTTCATCATTGGTGGTCTCCTAGTCTAAATTAAAAGAAGAATGAACACCCCCATCTAATAGCACTTGAAATAGGTTTTCACCACTAGATTGACCTTTATCTTTACATTTCCCCTGGTCAAAAAATGCCTCAAAGAGTTTTCACTTTGGGACCTCAATGTTTTATTTATTTGTTTTTGGCTAAGGGTGCTTACTCACTCTCCAAAACAGGATGTAGGATCTAATGTGATTGAGAATCTTGATTTGTGATCTCCCAATGGAAAATTATCTCTAAGGCCCAAGAAATTATAGAATGCCTCATCATTTTGGAACTCATCAATCAATAGACTAGATTCTTATTGGTCCCAATCTATTAGTTGGAGATAATGTAATGGAAATGGGTTGTGATGAATGGATAGGGTAAGGGTATAAATGGCATTGTTATCAAATAGATTGGTTTTGGCTAAGTCATCAAAGTTGAAGCTTGGATCAAACTCTACTTCACTATAAACATATCATCACTAGTCATTGGTGATGGAGTTTGAATAAGATATGTGGGGTCTCCCCTAGGTGGTTTAAATCCAAGTCCATAAGGTCTTTCATACTTAGTCATAGAAATTGGCTCAATGGTCCCTTGCTAATTTGGTTTGAGGCCTTTTCCTTCATATTTTTGATGTTCCATGATCCTATTGGGAATAGGATACTTTTCATTTTTATAACAATCAGCCTGGTTGTCATTGTATAACCATGATTCATCTCCTTCAAGAGGGTTGAGTTATAGGCTAGATGCTGGTACAAATGTGACAGGTCCCTTATTTTTGTTCTTTTGTTTCCAATGCCTATGTGGAGTGACTTTAGGTTGCCCAAAGGTTTTCAAATTCTAAGGAATATTGGCAATATGAAATGTTTCATGAGTCACATATTCTCTTGGTCCATTATCTAAAATGGTGAAATGATTGAAAGATTTAGGAGGTGGCATGTGAGAAATCCAAGATATTAGGATCTATGCAATTATCTGGTGAAGGATAAATAAGTATATCCTTTATTTTATCCTACTTGGAACTTGGATTCATGTCGTACTGATAATTATAGCTTTGAAATTCAGCCTTCAGATGCTTGTAGTGTTCATATGGGTGTAAATCTCCTAGAATATTCACCTCCATCCCTAAGTGGGAAAAATTGATACATTACTGCAATGTTGATAGGACTCTTATGTAACCAAGGCCTACCTAAAATCATATTATATGATAACTCCAGATCAAGCACATGAAAAAGTGTATCATGGGTCAAAATCCCAATGATAATTGGCAAATTAATGGTGCCTTGTGATTCTCTTTCCTAATTATCATAGGCTTTGATAGTTATTGTTTCTAGCTAGAGATCTATCATTATGTTCCCAAGAAGCTTGATGAGTTTGAGAAACACTATGTTGAGGCTGGATCTATTTTCTATAAGGATACATTTCACTTTATGTCATATTATATAAACTTCTATGTATAATGGATTATTATGGAGCAGGCCTAGGGAAGACATATCACTTTAGTTTAATATGACTTGTTGGGATAGAGCTAGGTATCCAACCAAATCTTGAAATTTATTAGGGGATAAGTCACTTGCAATAGTGGATTGGGTCAAAAAATCATTCAATATGTTCTTGTGGATTATTGATGTTCACACCAAATCTAAGATAGAAATTTGTGTTAGTGTCTTTTGTAATTGTCCATAATATCAAACTTCTTGTCTTGGTTAGTAGTGAATGGTTTATTTCAAGGCTGAATGGTTGGTCAGATGACAGGTAAAGTGGTTGATGGTTATGGGCCTAGGATAGTAATATTTGAACTCTGAGTTATGATTAAATAATTGAGATTAAATACTAGACCATTATTGCTAACAGATGTTGGAAATGGTGCGGGACCAAATAGGATAAGTCTCGATTACCAGTGCACTTGCATGTGGTCACATGGAAAGAATGAGTTGTTTCTATAAGATCTAAAAGTGGAAGTCCTAGTTTGTTGGTGTGCCTGTATGCACTCCCAGGTCAAAGAAGGATTATTCAGGTAATTTGAATGGATAGTATTATTTAACAATGGTCTAGGTTGGTTCGTGCTTGGTCTAGGATTAATGGAGATGGTATTAACACTACCCCCTATAATATGCCCTACAACCCTGTTGTAGTCATGTGTGACTACATGGTAGGTTTGTTGGTTGCTACCATTCTGACCTTGGTTTTGTCTATTATTTTGTCATTGTGGATTTTGCTACTGATTTTATCAATTCTACTGGTTTGGCCTTTGATTTTGATACTACTAATTTTACTGCTGCATTGACCATTGTTATTATTGCTAATTATTTTGTTGATGCTGATTATTATGTCAAGGAAAAGGGTTTTGATAAATCCCAAGAGTTTGATTGGAATTGGAAGCACTATTTCCAATGTTATCTCCCCATTCTCTAACATATTCTCAATTAAATGCTTGATTTAGACACATCTTCATAGATTATGCCCATTGACCCAATGATAGTCACAAAATTTATTTTCATGGTACCAATAAGGGTAAGGAAAGCCTTATGGATAATGCTTTAGTATAGGCCAACTTCAGATTAGTGGTAGTAAGATTATGAAATATAGTTTTAATGGGATCTCATAGGTCACTAAAGACATGATGCACAAGCATGGTTCTCTTAGGAGGGGTTTACAATGGTAAAGGCTACTGTATTTGTTATGTAGGTTTTGGTTATTGTGCTTATGGCATTGGTTGGAGAGGTTGCTGGGTAGGAGTAAGCTAAAAAGGTGGTGTGGATAAGGTTTGCATAGTTTTCACATGATGGGATTTAGTTACTCTATTTCCCAAAACATTCTTATTTTAGTTGAATTACTTTGATCTTTATTGGTTATTGGCCTGTGTCAGTTGCATTGCTTGTGCTTAAATAGGATGTTGTTTTTGGCCATTTTCCTAATTGGTATAATTAAGTTTGATGAATCCTTTATTGATGAGCACCTACTCAATCAAAACACCTTTATCAATGATATCTTTGAATGTATGTGCACATTGTAACTCCAAATGGTAAGCTATCTCACTATGCAAATTTTTGTTAAACATAGTGGCCAATTGTTTATCTAGTAAACTATGGGTGAAATGGCTTTCAATGGATCTCTATCACTATAAATAACTATAAAAACTCTCCCCAACCTTTTTATTTGCTTGTGTCAGGTCCACTAATGAAATCTCATGCTTGAGATTATAGGAAAAGTTCTGCATAAATTTATCAGAAAGGTCATCAAAGTCTATTATTAAATTCTTGGGTAACTTTAAAAACCACTGCAAGGCTTGTCCAGCCAAGCTCCTTGGAAACAACATCAAAAGGCATATGTCACTATATGCCACTGGTAGACATGCAATAAAGAATTCAATCAAATAAGCCTTAGGGTCACCTTTCCCTTTCTATTTATTGAATTTGGGTGTTTCGTATCCTGGAGGAAATGGTATCTTTAAATGCTCCATGTTGAACAGATAGGAGCACATGTCATCCAATTTGAACTTTTTAGTCTACTTCCCCACTTGAATAGTAGCAATTACATCCTTCATCTATTGCAATTATTAGGATAGTAAGCTACAAGGGATATTGGTTTGGATAAATGGCTGAGAGGTCACAAGTGGGACACTTTGACCAGGGTATGATGGAGACACCTATTGGGGTACATTGGCTTGGTTGGGGAATGGGCCAAGAATATGCATACGTAGATTAGGATGTGCTTGAAATTACACATTTGGATACATGATATTCTAGTTTAGATTGGTGATAAAGGTTTGACTTGAAGGATTTTGTGGTTGGGATAGAGGGATATAACTATACTGTGCTTATTGTGGTTGAAAAGGGACATGTTGTTGACTAATCGAACCTTGTTGTTGAGTGAGAACTTGTGGACCAAGACCCTATCTCTGAATTTGTGGCACATTTAGAACCAACAATTATCTACTAGGTACTTGAGAACATGGGGACCTCCTTATTGCATGAATCCTTGTGAAGAAGTGAAAATAGGTTATAGATTTGGCATCTATCATTGACCAATATTTACACTTTTTTGACTAGTCATTTCTTGGTTTTGAACTGGCATATTAGTCTACAATTGAAAAGGTATGTTCATCATTACCTAGCGAGGTGGTACATTAGTTTCCCCTAATTGAGGTAGTAATGTATTTGTCTTTTGTTGTGTTGGTACACTAGGTTATGTCTGCTATTGTGGAACACTGTTCACTACTTGTTGAGGAGTAAGATTTGTCACATTCTATCATTGAGGTATGACATTGGCCATTATTTTATTACTTAATCATATAAGTTATATACTTGAGGAAGCTATTGGTTGAGGCTAGGGTGTATAAAATCCTATTTCTTGGTATGATGATCTACTTACAAGAATAATTATAGGCACATTTTGTTGGCTAGTTGTTTGTGTGTTAGTACCACTTTAATCAAGATTGGATAGTATTTGTATGTTGTCTACTACGTTTGGCTCACTATTCAATGTAGAGGCTGAAGACACTTCTTCAATAATGGGCATATGAGTCAAGTTATCTATCAAAGCAGTTTGTACAAATGGGTCAGAACTTAAATTCTCTTGTCCAATTAATTCCATTAGAACTCCTATTGAAGGTACTAGGTCACTGAGAGGCTTACTTACCATGTTCATATGATTGAAATCACATGCTAAATTCAAGTAGGTTTGGTATGTTATTTACATTTGGTTAAAGTGATATTCCATGATGTTTTTACCTCGATTAGATATATTAGGGTCTTGATATGTTGTTTGGACTAAAGCCATAGGATTGCTAGAAGAAGCCTATTGATCATAAATGATATTGTGGGGTACTCTTACTAGACTTGGTAAATTTTCATGGGGGAATTCTACTGGAAACTTGGCCCCTACCTCTATGGATCTAACCAAAATCTCATCCTTATTTTCTAATAAATGTCACTCAAATAAAAATAGATCATACGTGGAAGCCATATTGGTAGAGTATGACTATTGAAGAATTGGCTCATCCACTATTGGTAGTGTAGCTAAGTATTACATGGTTTGCTCTTGGTCCTATTCTAAATAAGGTAGTGTGTTAACTAGATAGTTAATCAATGGATCTTGGCTTTGTGCCCCTACTTGAGTATTATAAGAGGGATAAGAATCCATCTCATAATCAATGTTATCTACATAAGGGTCTTGCACCATTTCTTCCTATGTGACTACATTACTAATCCTTAGATTGTACATGAGTCCACTAAAAGTGTAGGAATACATGTTGGGATCCATAGTCAATGATTTGTGATAAAAGGTCAAATGGTTCTACAAAATCTAAAAAGGATAGAATCTAAAACAAATGATGCCTTCAACTTGGTCTAGATTTGTCAAAAGGATCAAAAGGTTTATGCAAAGATTTGTGAGGAAACAAGCTAGCTTAAAATATCTAACATTTCACTGTTCAAACAAAGATAAGCAAGTAAATGGACTGAAAAATCAAAATGCCAAACTCTAAGGTTGAAGTGTTTCAAATCAATCTAATCTAAGAATTTAAAAGTTGCTAGGTCTTTTTGCCAAACGCAACATCAAAAGCTAAGATCAAACAAGGCATGTGCTAGGACTCTTGGCCCAATGGTGTCAAAAGCTATAATTTGAAAATAGATGAAAGTTTTAATCTAACAAATTTGAAACACTTCTAACAAACACTAGGCATTTGATTCTTGGTCATGAACTTGATCAACTAGGTATAAGGTATGAAACAAAAGGCACTTTAGGAATAGTTTATTTTCTCATAAATAATGGTATAAAACTTGGTTATTTTTGACAAACAATCTAGATAAAGGTGAGTAGCATAACCATGTTTTAGACAAAGGATCACAGAAAGTACGCTTGGATTAGTCTAAAAATGTAGGAACAAATTTGCACTTCTATGTAAAAAGGGTCTATGAAAAAATATTTGAAATAATTGGGTAGTGTAATAGTGCTATACTACCTAAAAGGTGTGACAAAAATTTTGTTTCAAAAAATATCTAAGGCAAAGACAATTTATCATAATTTTGATAGCATAACACTACCTTTCTTGACTCAAAATTTTGTGGTATACAGACTCAAAGTGCAAGTGTTTAGCACAGAATGGCTTAAGTCATTAAGTGATGACAATGATTATGAGTCTTAAATGGCCTTCAACCCAAATTGGAAATTAAACCTAAGTTCCCTCAAGTTTAGTGCAAATGGTGAACCCACTTAACACATCAACCCTATGAACTTGTAAAGGTGTAATTTCAAATTTAGACTATAAGTAAAGGACTTAACTTTGGTAAAGGTCTAGACTCAATTGGGTATCATAACTATACCAAAGTAGATGATATGACTCTCAAGATTTTGATGAAATTTTGAATAAGGTAAATTGATGATCTCATGCGGGCAGCATAATGCCTCTTTGTTCAAAGGAAAATTTGGACTATGTGTTTATTTTGGGATTATTTGTTTACACTGAGTTTTAACTCCAAACAAGACTTTAATCTAGGACAAGACTAATTAATTAATCACCCTTAGATTCTAAACTAATAAGGTTGCTCGGCATTGTTGGAATCTATCAATATATGTCATTTGAGAGGATTTTAAATTTTCATCAAAAAGTAAATGTATATTAGATAGTAGGGCTTTTACACCCCCACTTCTTTCAAATGATAGTACTACGACATGAACCTTGAGGCACACCTTGCACCAATAATAATTCCATAGTAAGTGGGGATTTGTCTAAAATCTAACAAGTTTATGAATGATCTAGGGGAATCAATTGCATAATGAATTTCATGTCAAACAATGCAAAAGAAAAGCATGGATTTTGGGTATGTATCATTTAGCTTGTTGCAAAAAGGTCTAGTCCTTTTTTCAACCACTACATCTTGTTGTTCGCTCAGTGTAGTGTGATGTCCAAAGTGCCACTACATCCCATGTGCAACTCCAAAGGAGTCAAATGAATTCAATGCTAGGAGATGAAACCCTAGGTTAAAGCTTCCCTAAATAACTTGAGAGAGGTGATGAAGTCCCCCTCACAAGCCAAGATGCATAAAAATAAACAAAGCATGAAAGTAGAAAGACTTTAGGGTCATTTTCAAGATTACCCAAACTTTGATGAGTTTTTAGGGAGTGCTTTAAGATGAATTTCTTTCTAAGCCTTGGATTAGGCTATTTGCAATATGAATGGTGCTTTTAATTTTAAGGGTTCCCTATAGGGGACAAATGGAAGAGCATACATGCAACATTCCTCTTTTTTCCAAACAAAATTTGAATAAACAACTATTTTAAACGAAAATTGACAAGTGTGTTTAATTTTAAAACCCAAATGAAATGTTTGGTGGTGTTCATTTCACCCCTTGGTCTTAGTTACAAAATTTGAAAAGCATTCACTAAGAACACCTAAGTTCTTTGTTAAACACCAAAAACAAGGTTATTAATCAAATTTTAAGCATGTAAAAGTGATTTAAACATGTTTTAAGCAAATACCCCACTTGGTCCTGTGATAAAATTATTAACATGTCCTTTAGCTTTGAAGCCCTTTTGAGTTTGAAATAATAAACTTTGTAAAAAGAGGTCTTGAGTTTGTGTTTTAAAAAACATAGTGACTAATGTTGATTAATACCATTGACATCAGTTACTCAGCTACTGAGATATGGCTGATGTTAATTCTACTGACTAACATTGGTTGATCAGTGATCAATGTCGATATTTCATGTCGATGTCGATTACTGTGTAAAAATTGTGGCAAC
Organism: Torreya grandis; assembly: GCA_037957365.1. Lineage (NCBI taxonomy): Eukaryota > Viridiplantae > Streptophyta > Pinopsida > Cupressales > Taxaceae > Torreya > Torreya grandis. Next base: position 3,748,788 of record JARHVA010000769.1, on the reverse strand, counting down.
CAAAAATGGCAAAATAAAGTTAGAAAATTAATTTGTGAGAGTTTTAAAGGCTCAAATGAATATTAAAGTTGTAAAATGGTCTTCTTCATGTGTAGGATGCATCTAGTCCCACCAGACGTGCCATTATGTAATCTATGAATTTGACTCAAGAGAGGATGGTTAGTATGGTGTTTGTTCCAAAATGAAAACAAGATGAAATAAACACACTAATAGCATAACATCTCTAGGCCTAAACACTAGGGAGAGCTTAGTTAACAAAAGAAAATGACAAACATAATAAAAAATCAAGAAATCAAACACAATAATTCCTTCACCTTCCTTGGATGCTCCAAATGCCTTTGTAGTGGTGGCTTGCTCGGCTTGTGCTCGTGAAGTCTTCATCAAAGGAGGCTTGGATATGTTCTCATCTCCTTAACACCTTTGGCTTGTGGATTGGCTTGAATTGGCATCAATTTGGCATGGTAACACTAGTTTCTTGAAGATTTTGGAACTAATTTAGCATTATAACTTTGCATCAAAAAATCTTAGAAATGATTTTGTGAGGCCTCCTATTTATAGATTTTTAGATTTGATCAGAATCAACCTGAACCATCCATCTCAATATTGAGATGTGTGGTTGAGGATTAATTAAATTTTTGGAATTAATTTTTTAATTATCCTCATCATAGAATTGGAAGAAGGGGAAATTAAGAGGCATGGAGGGCATCATGGAGGCATTGATGATACATGGGAGGCATGAATCTTGATATTTGTGGCATTTATGGCCTAGGGATGTCTTCCCAAGAAATGAGGTCACTTGATGATAAAAATATTCAATATCCATTTCCAAAAATAAGTATTCAATAAGTTTCCATGGAATGATTAATTATGCCTTGATTTGGGATAATTAGCTCTTAAGCATGATTAAGCACTTTGTGCACAAATTACTCAAATTGATTAAAATGTCTTGTTATTGGTCCAAAATTTGACTGGATTGGAATTAGAAGGTGCCATCAGATGCATTAGAATTGTATTATCATTTAAGATGTTTCCAAAAATAAATAACAAATGTACATGTCTTGTGCAAAATATTTGATAGGGAAGAGCAATCCAAAGTACCTAGGTGTAAATTTGGCATTTTGACTTGAAATGAATTGATCAAAGTTAGCTGGCTTGTAAATTGCATTACCCCATTTAGGGATATCCTGGCCAAAATTGGCACTTGAATATGTTAGTTTCACATCATTTAGCATGTTTTAGTGTTTTTAGGCCATATTGTGCATTTTAGGTGGAAATTAGCCAAAATCCTAATTGGAGGTTATCGGTGGCCAGTTTTAGGTGTCTACAAGTATAGGTATATATTTTTTTATTTTTAATCTAGTACTTTATTTTTATTACATTACTATATTAAAGGGGGAAAAATTGACACACCCAAATTTGGTCAAGCAAACATAAGTACTATGTATTTTATTAAATTTATATTTATAATTTCCTAATGTTGAATAAAAATCTTATTCGCACATGTTATCTTAGTTCTATGTTTCTTTTGTTACTCTTTCACACTTATTTCAATCTTTTTTTACAATCTCATTCCTCCACATTGGTCCTTGTTAGAGTCAAAGGGATACCTGGGAATTATTTTACTTCATTATTCTATTTTATTGATTTTAGATAGGAGTGCCTTGTCAAATTCAAAGGTACCCCTAGTAATTATTCTAATTCATTATTCTATTTTATTGATTTTAGACAAGAGTGCCCTATTAGATATGAGTTTCCCTTGATGTTGTCTAATCCCTCATTGTTATCCAATGCATGTTTTAAGTAGTTTTTTGGGTCTCCTTTTATGACTGTTTATCTTTATTTGAGTCAGTCATATGTGAACATATTTTTAAAATTCAAAATAAGGAGTCTTATATTTAAGGGATTCTCTAAGGCATTTTACATCTAGCACTTATCTTTTGGCACTAGATAATAAAATAATATCAATATACAATAAGCTCAATCACTACATATTTTTTAAGTATTTGCTATCACACCTAGATTGCATGCTAGGACCAAGAGGAGGGCCTAGGAAAACATAATTTTAAATATGCATCATGCTTAGTTAAATTATGCACATTCCTTAAGGAATAAATACATCAGCATGGGGTCTCTATCATTGGGCTATGTAGGCAATGCTCAATATAATAGGGTTATGAGGACAAATCAGCCACTTCCCACTTCCCCATTCCCCCCCACCCAACCGCGCCCCCCCTGCCACCTTTATTTTATCTTTGTTTTATTCTTGTGTATAGGACTCTATTAGGGTTTTTAAGAGAAGAAGACAAAGTAAAGGTTTAATATCATGAATATAGTTCTATGGTGGTCTGAGCTACACCTAAAAGAGGTTTTCTCAAAGTTGTAGGTTTCATTTTTATTCCAATAAGGTTTTGGATAAGATCACCCTAATCTCATGTATGAGTCCCCTCTCTTATCCAAATTCAAAAAAAAAATGAATAATCGAATTTAATAGTTGTGTAGTTATTTTTTAGGTCAAAAATAGTCAAGTATAACTCCTTAAGTTCTTAAAAGATAATTAACTCATCATTTTGCATGTTTTTAATCAAAACCATAGTTTCTCAATATCATTTTATATGTGAGTGGAATACATGGTTGAATATTAATTTAATTATAATTTTTTTCTCTACTCAACTAATTATTTGATTAGGATTAATTATATTTAATTATAAAATCAATAAAATGCTTTCCAAATATATCTTCTAGCCCAATACAATTATTTTTATCTAATTGCCATTAGTATCACCTTATTTCCAAAATGTATTAGCCTTACTAATATAATATGTTTTTAAAAAATAAGTGTATCAATTAGGATGATATAGTCAAATTTTTAGACTCTATAACTAAATTGTATCAACCAACCCAATACTATTTGTTGTTTAGATCTAACTCACTATATCACCTTGATTCATACCGTGTGTTTCCTATAACCATTATTATCCTACACCATATTTTTAGTCCTCTTCATCATGATGTATCCTATTAAGATATTTATTACAAGCCTCAAACCATTCTTATTTGGTATGGGTTGCTCCTTTCTACCTTATATGACCACCATTGAAGGTAATGCCTAAAGGTGAAATTATGCTATACCTTTTCTCATGGTCAAATATCTCAATGATACTCTTCCCACTTATAATGGGAAAAAATATTATTAATATGGTCTTAAAATTTATGATGATCCCCAAGAGGATCCTAATCACATTATGATTGAGACATATGATATTGAAAAAGATCCCAATTGTGATATTTCCCTTTATTATCCTAACAATTTTTATCATCGAGGTAAAGATCCCAATGTTGAAACTTATAGTGGGACCTAATATTAACACTATGGTCCCCTAATTTATGAATTTATCTTTAAAAATATTAATGATGACACTTATAGTGGGACCAATGATTACTACTATGGTCCCCCAATCTTTGATGATCCCACCTTTATCACTTTTCACATGGTTGAAAATCAATACTCTAGCTTTCCTATCAATCATGATGATTCTAACTAAGGTGAAGACCATATCACAATAGTGGATGTTACCATTGATGATTATGACATGGAATAAAATCCATCTTATGATTTTTCCATCAAAAAAATAATAAATATCTATTACAAATAAAGAAATTATGAAAATGTTTTCTTTTATGTATACCCTTCCTTTACTCCACCATTCAAAACCCTTATAAGGATGAATCATCAAACCTCTAATCAAATTCAACCAATTTTTTTTAACTCATCATCTTATAAAGAACACCTAATTTAAATGCCTATTACATTACAGATTATAGGTGATTATAATATCTAGCATAGATGAACATTAATTACTATCATACTTTAACCCATTCCAATCTACTCAAACCACCATTTAAACCACTTATTTCTAATGGTATCATCCAACATGATACCATTTAGTTAAAACCACCTTAGTCAACTAAACTAGCCATGATCAAGAATGTGCTGATAAAATTCTTTTTGTTTCAATCAATTGCATCAATTCTAACCCATAAATGTGTCAAAATAGTTATTTATATTTCACCTAACTACACTAGGGATGACGTATAATGTGCCAAAATAGTTCCATTTATTTCCCAAGATTGTATCAAATAGGATGATAAAATTACTTTTAATTTTGTTTCATCATATTATATCAACCATGATGATATAGTCCATTTCATCCTTATTTACAAGACTCTATTGAATTGGTTGATATAGTCCATTTTAGTCCTATTACATAAGCTAATTGTATCAACCTAGATGATACATTCCATTTTAATCATATTTTACTATATTGTATCAACTTAGATAATATATTCTATTTTAGTCCTATTACATTAGGTAACTATATCAACTTGGATAATATAGTCCATTTTAGTTATGTTTTATCAGATTGTATCAACCTAATTGATACAATCCATTTCAACCCAAAATTTATAGACTATATAGACTTGGCTGATATCATACATCAATATTTATACCACCTCCCAAAGATCATAAAATTTACCTAGATGACACATTTCTTTCTATAACACAAATCTACATAGATTTGACATCATTATTAGGCCTATCAATATTGAGATTAACTCCAATCCACCTATATCCCATAGGTTGGGGCATCTTTTGATGCATATGCTCTCCTTCTCACACATGTTGGGACATATTGCAATGCCCATCCTTTTATTAATACTCATATTGGGGCACCTTGAATTGCCCAAAATCCATCCTTTGGGCCATATTTCACGTCCATCCCTAATATTATACATGTTTTGGAGAAATATTAAAATTACTAAAATCATTCTTTTGGATTTTTGATCTCTCATCCTTGTCATGATATAAAAATCAAGCACCTTTCACATCTTACAAACAAACAAATTAAACTTCAAGAAAATTTTAGAGACATGTATGCTCGTATTTCACATAATATTATTTTATATATTCATTAGCATAGATATTTCTTGTTATTTTTCTCATGTTTCTTTACTTTACTAGATTTATTTCTTTAGCACCATTTTTATTACACCATTTCTTCCTTTTTGGTTCTTTCGTATCTTACAATTGGTCTTAGATTTCCTTGTGAATCTTAGGTATCACCTTCAAGTTTTATATCATTTTATAGTTGACATTAATTTCTATTTTGGATATTAGGTATCACCTTTGGGTATTTTTTATATCATTTGTATCAACTTTCAATCAAACTTAGTTTCCTTGTGATGCTTTAATATATGTTTTTCTTCCCTTATTTTGGGATGATTCTTTATATTTGTGTTTTGTGCATATATAGTGACACAACCACCATGATTTCATTGTAAATATTAATTTCATGTTTATAGTTAGTTGTGTGTGTGTGTGTGTATTAGAGCTAAAATTTTGTGCAAGTTCTATTTTGACTATATTTTATGAAAGTTTAGCATTCCTCTATTTTGAAAACCTCTATTTTGCACACCTATGGGTCTTATTTTACATTATATTTAGTACGCATATTTGATCCTTATATATTTTTCATATCTTACTCCACTTGGTTTTTATATTTTTGAGCTACACTATAATATCTAGGGAATCAACCATAACTTCACCACAAATTCCCATTTTTTAAAAGCCAACCATTATTTCCTTTATGACTATTTGTTCTTATTTGTCATTTAATACTCCCTTTTAGGTCCTTAATATCATTTTTATATCCTAATTATTCACCTTAACCTTTCACTTTATGAATTGCATGGTAATACCTATTGAATAAACTAGGTCATCCTCATAAATGCCCATAATTTATCATTTTATTTCATAGATTGCTTTTTCTCCTAGCCTTAGTAATGTGTCTTTTTATAAATATAAGGAAATGGTTTAGAGTATTATTTTGGTCCACTTATAATTATTCATATTATCTCAGGGTAAAACTATAATAGTATATCTTCATGTATTCCATTCACATTTTACCATCTCTAATGATGATGATTCATATCTACCTATCATTGTACCATCTTCCTTTACACATTATTTGTGATTGGGGAAACCTAATCATTTTATGATCATTTCCATCATTCCTTATCTATTATTTCATTTTGGTCTCACCAAGGTCAGTTTTGAAATTACACTCTTTTCTAATTTGTAAGTCTAGGAGTATTTTGACACCATGGTCTTTATGTCCCCTCCTTAGTGGCTAAGTGTAAGCTCTCTTATGATAGTCATATTTTTCACCCATACATTTGGTTTTTTCAAATATGTGTGAAGGAGGAAAATTAGAAAAATAAAAAAGAGTTCAAAGCCATATCATAAGAAAAGTTAATGTTAAAATGAAAATTATGTATTAAAATTTAGATAATACCAAAAGACATGATCTTTATTTGGCACATCTATTCTAATCAAAGTTCAAACTCCATAATTAGCCTCATGATAGAGCTGAAGTCCATTGCCTTGAAGTATGCCAGTGGGATAGGATAGGAGGTTTCATTTTATCATTATTTATATCAATATTATAGTTCCACCTACTTTCTTAGGTAAGTACCATATATTCACAATAAGCTAATGACTCTGTAAGGGGTCATGAGGATTGGGGAACATATTTTGGGAAGGTAGGATCCATTTATTCTTTATGCATGTTAACCTTTATGGGAAGATCTATAAACTTCACTAGTTATCCCAAGCTTATGTTGTTAGGTAAGGTTTCTCAAAGGTTATCGATGATGAAAAATCTTATTCTGTCCATCTTGATTTGAGTGTCTTATTTTCAGTAAAGATCATGTTTTTACCTTGGTAACATCCTCTTTTCTCTCCCATATTTTTATCCTTGATATATAGGGTTGTTTCTAAATCTTTCCATCTTCTTGACTTCCTATTATCCATCTATTTTTGAAATGGTAGTAATATGGTAGTTTTAGCTTTCTACAATAGATGACATATATTTGATTTTTTTTGAGATGCTCTCTTGGTCATTTCCTTATCTTTCTAGGATTTTTCTTAGTTGTGTTTGGGACCTTGAGTTTTTTATTCACTTTTTATGGGCCATCTAGTCCCATTTTTACCTTTCATGTTTTTAATTTTTATTTGAGTATGATTTGTTACTCCTCTTACATTTGATGATGTTTTTATCAAAAATATATTTTGTGTCCCTTGTTTGTTTTGGATTGTTACTTATTTACTTTAGATGCATTTTTGGGTTTTTTTGTTATAATTAGCCTTGGATTTTTGGATTATTGATATTATTTAGTGTTCATCCACTTTATTTAATTTTTAATTCTAAGCTAGCCTTAGATATACTAGCTTGATAATTATCCAATTGTCTTAATTAGTCTTGAGAGTTATCCAATGTTTGATTTCTTCATTTTTATCCATTTTTAGCCATGTATCCCTATAGTTTCTCAAATGTAGTTTTTGTCTCCTCCATGATTAATACTATGGTATTTGCATGTATTTATTCAAAAAAAATTAAGTCAAGGTATGAATATGGTACTTTAATTTATTCATTTATCAACATTTATTTTAGCATGTCTTTTTAGTTATGATTTTATGTTGTTATGTTTCTTTTCAAAATCACCATCCCATGTTACACTATTATGGTAAGTGATGCACTTTGGGTCGGGCATATGTATACACATGATATTTTAAAATTTATCATTTACTAATTATTTCTCTTGTAGGGCTTATTGACACATCAATTTTCCTGAGTGCATGGATTAAAGAGTGCATCGAGAATGGGGTGTGAAAAGCTCATGGTAATTTGTTAGAGATGTTGATATTTTATCTTGATAACACAATTTATATTATCAATTTGACCTTATCTAAGTGTCCATATATATATATATATATATATATATATATATATATATATATATATATATATATATATATATATATCATATTTATATCTTTTCTAGATTTTATAGCTTCCTTAAATCCTATGATATCGAATTGGCCGATACCATACATTTAATGCCTTCACCCTTCATGTACTGTATCGATTAGTGTGATGCATTTTTGATCTTGTTTTCTAACATTTTTACTATATCAGCTTGAATGATACCATTATGTGCCAACCAACATATTTAAATTATATTGATTAGGTTGATACCATTCATTTCAAGTTTAGGGTTAGTTTTAAGTATTGGAGCACTATATATAGGGGTCATATTTCATTCATATTATAAGACCCTACTATAGTGATAGTGAATATGGGCAAGTTATATTTATTTGGGATGTTAGTTTCTTGATTATGATACTAATTTATTGTGTTTACCATCATAAGTAACCTTGTTCAGAGGTCATCATTAGCCACAGGCCAATTGTGCCCCTTAGTCTATATTATTTCAACTAAGTGATTATTGGTTTATTTATTTTTTAAATCACTTTATGAAATAATGTTTGGTGGTCATTTATAACCATGAAGGACTTAGGCTTAGTTTGGGTTATATGCATGATGGTGTTTCATGTGAAAATTAATTTGGATTTTGGTCATATGTCTTAAATTAATAACATGAAATACCAATGTTAAAATAAATTGGTTTATAAAGTATCTTGTTATAACTATAGTAATTTAGTGAGTAATATTTACTTATTTTAAATAATGATAAAACTTTATGATTTATTAACCACTCTCTTAGGTGGTGTAATATTGGTAGACCAATGTAAATTGGCGTAGGAGACAACCTATAGGTGGGAGACATAAGTGGATAACTTGTATATTTTATTTATTTATTAAATACCATGTCTTGACTATAAACACATTACTCTTAATTTCCAAGTAAACCATGAGGATTAGATAAAAATTAATTTTGGTTGGTTGATTGGTCTTTGAGGAAGAAGGGATCTTAACAGTTGTTTAAAACTAATTTAGAATCCTCTAAATAGTTATTTGTTTCCTTTTATCTCCATATCTTAGTTGGTGCCTAGGTCGAGATAACCATCTCTATCCAATTAAAATTTATTAGATTAGGGTATTTATTGGGGAGTCAAATAGAGTATAAGAGAAGGAAGGAAGAATTTAACTCTATCATTTCAAGATTTTATCTTTGAGTATGGGGAGGCTAGTGTCCCATAGTCTCATACCCTTTAATTTGCCACCAAACTCATCCTTGTCCTGGTCAAAGGAAAATGGATCTTGGTAAATCAATGAAGTTAAATATATGCAATCCATTTAATAAGGAAAGGAAAAATTCAATGCTGAGTAATCTTGGAGCAGTGAATAAAAAGAAGGAAGTGAGCCAAGAGGATGTTTATAACAACAGGAATGACTAGATGAAAAAGGAATAGACTAGTAAGATGTGAAGGAAGACTTATGTATTTTCACTATATGTCATTCTTAAATAAGATACAATAATATAAGATTGAGTAAAACATACCTCTAAGGTAAGTGAATCATTTTATGATATCCATTTTGTTACTCAAGTAAAAATCTTACTTAGTAGGCTAATAATGAACTAGTTTAAGTTAGAGATATAATCTCAAGATAATTAATGATGTACCTCTTTTTATAATCCTACTAATCTACAAAGATTTTTTTAAATTCAAAACTACTTCTTAGTTTACTAAACCACTAAGGATGACTATTTGAAGATTTTATTTTGAAAAGATTCAAAAAATTAATTGTGCTTTGGTTTTGAGTTTGTTAGTAAAGAAACTGATAATTATGGTTGCCTTCAGATATCTTTGTGTAGTTTTAATAGATTTATTGTATTTCACATATTGGGAATTATTTTGGATCATTCTCCCTCATCACATTACTACATGTAATCCTTACATTATGAAGCAACATCATTATTTCCTTACATCTGTAATAAATGGTTACTATGCCAAATTTAGAAACTACATTTTAGTGCTTCAACTCTTCCTACCCTACATAATCAAGAGACTCCTCTTCCTCCTTGGAAAGTTTAACATTATGAAAATGGCATTTGAACTTTGTATGGTGTCATTATTTCTCTATTGTTGTTTGGACTCCTATGCATGAAATACCAAAGAAGTAGTTGCTAGAAATTGGGAATAAATATTTCTTTTATGAATTTATTTGTCATTTTTACACCTAAATTATAGGGGAATTATTTATATTGTCTTCTACAATTTTATTAGTGAGTGAAAGAGTTGGTTCTCACTAGAAAATTATGGTGAAAAGGGTAGTCACTATATTTTATTTTTCCCCACTTGATAGAGGTGTATAATACATTAATATAGTTGTACATAACATTTTAAAACCTTTTTAACCTATCCAAATCCCTTTAATCACTTGATGTTTAGATAATTATTTTTTAATATCATATGTAATTCCCTTATGTCTAACAAATAAATGACAAATGTCATCACTGAAGCACTACATAGTAGAATTATTTGGGAATGACACTGGGTGTAGGAATAAGATAGTTGGAGCATTATATCTTAGTTACAAAAATGAGTAATACATTTCTATTTTGGTATAAATATTATATAAATAATTTGATGGATACTGCAGTGGATTTAATTTTCATTTGAGCATTCGTGTATGCATTTTTGTCTAGGTAAGGAGGGAAATAAGATCATTTGAGTAACTTCATATATTTAGAATTCTATATGCCATATGAAGAATGATTAAGACATAGATCTTGGATAATTATATCATAACCCAAATTGGATAAAATGTATTATGTACTCCTTATAAGGAATTGAACCTCTATTTATTCTAGTTGATAAATAGAGAATAAATGTTGATATCAAAATGGGTGGTAATTAAAGGTTACTTGTGGTTGATAGACAACTATAATTATTCCCTTACAAGTAATTTTAGCTTATATTAAAATTAGATCATATGTACCAATGGATTAGGATACAATTGATTTTAGTATTGAATAAAATTGTTATTACACTTTGAGGTGTGATGATAATTAAATGTTAAAGAATATTCCTAAATATAATAATATTCATTCTTACACAATATTAGGTATCTTTTATAACTAAAAACTCAAGTGGCTAGTTATTTGACACTCAGATAAACCCTTGATGTTAACCATTAATAGTACACTAGAAAATGATGAGAAAATAATTATTACATCTTGAAATCCTATTGGCATTTCTTAAAAAAATTTATCTTGAAGTTGTTGGGAGTTATTTTATCTCTCAAAGATCTCAATGATAAGTTGGCTATAGACAATCACCCTTGCCAATTACAAACCACTCATAAGAGGAATTGCATGAATTAAGAAATTGGTTATCATTGTGGTGACATGAAATAGTAATAGATATCACCCTTTTCAAATTGATGGTTAATCAAAGGAATTATTAACTTAATTCAATGGATTTTACTACAAGTGAATGTTAAACCTTTTTAAATAGAAATCAGCTTAAGTCGGCTAGAATCTAACTTGGATAAACAACTATACTAGTTTTTTTTATAGAAATAAAATATTTGAACCTCTACCTTTATCATAAGATTATTTGATTCAATAACTAGTATCAGTCTACCTCCTATGGATGTTTTTTGGTGAATTTATTTCTTGAGGAAATTGTCAAAATTAACCACCTTTTTGGTTGCAATGTCAATTTGAAATTACCCTACCAAAAGAATCTTGAGACATAGTATCTCCAAATTTGGGGTTGATAGTGTTTCCTCTTATCTTTAAATTATCATAAGAACCTTGAAATAACAAAAACATAATTTTTTTCTATTTTTATTAATCCAATTACAAACCATTTTATTCATAAATTTTAGGTTAGTGCAATGTTTATTTGATAAACCCCATTTGAAATGCCTTTTTTTTTTTGGCATCCTCTTCTTCTATGTTTGGTATTGTAGTTTCATGGTAATACCTCATAGCTATGAAAATTATTTGTATATATTATAAGGGATATCCTTCTAGAGGTGATATTTTATCCATTGCTATTTTATAGGTGCTTTATCATGCTGAGAACTAGCCATGATATGTGCCACTAAATTATGTTTGTACTAGATTCTTGGTATTTTCATCATGACATGCTTTGTTTATTTTACCTCATGTACTTCATAAAGGTAAGAAAGTTGAGTTTATGGTTGAAATGTCTTTGGCTCTATTGTGGCTCCTGAATTATGGGGAATTAACATATTGATAATCATGTTTTATGGGAAAACTGACTTAGTGAACCATTAACAAGGCATGAGGATGGTTGGCACAATATTCCATTACTAGCATATCATAATTCCATGGGTTATTTGTGTACCGATTCAAATAGTTAGCAGTTATGTTATGCTGGACACCGTGTGTGTGCATGTTTTCTACAAAGTTGTCTAAGAATATAGACATTTTTAACAAGTCATGTGTGGTAAGTACTTGGATCAGTGTGTTATTTTAAAAGAGAATGTTTGGTGTATGAGTGTGTGTTAATCATGTACTATTTTAAAAAAAATGGTCATGAAATTTTGGTATTAGAGCTCAATTTCTACACTAGGACTTTTGGGGATCCTTATTTGGTATCACTTCTTTTGTAGTGAACTAACATGTGTACATGTTAAGTGTCACACATTATAGAGGTAAGGATAGTACACCTAAATTATGTCTTTATATTATTAGACTCCTTGATCCAACAATGGATGTTTTTATTTTTGGATTGGTCTTGGTACTTGAGAGACCCATGTTCAATTTGTGGAAATTCTACCCATCTAGTTGAGTAGATGAGGTTTGATAAAAGAATTGGAACAAGTTTCCAACCAAGTAATAAGGTGTCAAATGGATATGAGGGCCAAGTGATAATTATATCATGATATGAGCTCTTGTATGATAGGTATTTGTGGGCTATTGAGGCATGTTTGATACCAAGTGGGTGTGGGCATTGCTTTTATAGTGATGACCCTGCTAGAGAGTGAATCTAACCACCTATGTATGTTCCTCATTACAAGTCATCCAGATCTATTTAGATGTGAGATCTAATGAATGTGGTCAATAACATGTAAGGTTATGACTCTTATTTGGAGATATTGTTGAGATTTTTTCTTGTGTTAGGTCAGATGTGGTTTAGAGGTGATTTGGTTGATGATTAAACTCATGAGGATTGTGGTCATTGTCCTTATTGCTTCGAAGGTATTATGTACATTTTCCTATTACAAAGCATCTAGAATTTCCTATTAGACCTTATTGGTATGATTTCCTCGATAATAAGGAGATTAAACCTCTTAGATGATATCAGATTCTTGTTGTGATGATAATCTATTGGGTGTTTTTACCTTTTAAGGTGATAGCTTGGAAGCATGTTTAGTAGGATTCATAGTTTTATACCAATTAATTGAGAGTGTATCTTCTTATTTTTTAGTATGTTGTAATATGAGTGTAAATTTTTATTTAGTTCCATACATGCTAGTGGTATGAGCATGTGTTAGCATTGTTGGTACTATCCTATATATTATGTTATTGACCGTGGAGGTAACCCACTTGTGTACATGTCATGGACATATTTTTTTTCAACATGATCTTTTGGTGTCCATACATGCTAGATTAGGTAGCATGTGTAATGGGTTAATCCCTATGTCAAGGTTTGCATAAACTTATTTTCTTCATTGAATGGTGAAGTTATAATCTATTAGTATGACTTGATAAGTAGTGTAGTTGATGCCCTATTTTGTTTTGGGTGATGATTGATTAGAATATATTGATAGTTTTGGTAATTGCAGTAAATGGCAATTGTTAGTGGGAAACATTTAGGCTTTTAGATAATTTTCACTTTATAGTACTTATACCATATACATTTAGTAAGCTATTATTTGATAGGGATGTTCTTTATGAGCTATGTTAGTTGAAAACAATATGGTTTCATAATAAGATGTGATCCGATATGGTTATTTGGTACCTTTATGACATTGGGATGCCATGCACAGGAGTTATTCAATTGATATTATTCTTTATCTGCATTAGTTAATTTATTATGGTGGCATTGGTTTTATGGATGATGCTACAATATTGATTTTACCTTTGGGAGGTAATGGATTGGGTTTATTTTTTGTAGTGCTAGTGGCATTGCACCATCCTACATGTTATTTTTATTACCTGTAAGAGGTAATCGATTATATTCTTTTATGTAATGGCATTGCCATTATGCCCTTCTACATGTTACTTCTCTTACCTCTAGGAGGTAATCGACATTCCTTCTCCCCTTGGGTGACTTGTAAAGTCATAAAGTGATTGTGATATGATTTATTTTTGTCAGTGTCTTGTCACACTTATTTTAATTTTATTTAACTTTTGATTAAGTTCTAAGAACCAACACACTTTTTCTTATTTTGATGATTTATTATAGTCAATTGATTGATCATAGAACTATGTTTGAAATACTCAACTGAGAATTTTCTAGTTTATGACTATTTACTTAAGAATAATTGGTCTTGTTCTCTTGATTTTTTTACTCTTACATGATCAGCCAATTTTATCTTTCTTTTAGTGCTTGATTGATGCTAGTTTCATATGTGTTTATATGTGCATAATTGTTACACCTATGGTGTAGTATGGGGAGATAGAGGGATGGATAAGATTTTGGGACAAGTCTTGAGACCATTATTGCACCCACAAGATGTGGTGATTTTATATAGGATACTAAATTGTTGCTAAAGCTCTAAGGTATCCATTTTACTTATACCTATGGATATTGGTTGGTGGGTTTGATGTTCCTGAGGGCATTCTACATATTGATATTGGCATGGTGGTAAGTGTAGGTTTCCCTTCCATGACCAAGGCATGACATAATCAGTTATAGGCATTCCCCACTTTCTATGAATACTTAAGAGGGTTTTTATGTTGAGGATATAGTTTGGATGCTTCCCTATTTATTTTATTTGACAAAGCATAGAGTTTGCTTGGTTGCTTCAACATTTTATTACTTCAGTTAGTTGACACTGATGATCAATATTTCTAATTGTTTATTAACAAATTTCTTAATTTGTTCAATATGTTATTGCCATGGGATGGCACTTATCTTGGAATTTATCATATCACAATGTACTTCCACCTTAGGATGGCATAGAATTATGTGTGTTTTCTTACAATAGTTTAGTGTGTTGTGCACTAGTATTCCTAGAGTTTTGATAGTGGTATTTGGTGCCTTCCATTTGGCAATTGTTTGGTAAAAAATGATCAGTATTTTATTTTACTAATTTTGTGTATATCTTGTGATGGATTGCAAATTATGATTATGGTGGAATTCACCACTTGAGTATTTTGGCATATCGAGGAGAATGTTATTTTCTATGAGGGGGAGAATATAAGACCCTATTATAGTGATAGTAAATATGAGCAAGCTCTGTTGGTTCAATATGCCAATTTTTGTATCAAAACACTATTTTGTCATATTTACCATGCCAAGTAACCTAAATTGAAGGACATCATTGGCCATATGCCAATGTGCCCTTAGTCTATATTATTTCAAATAGGTGATTATTGGTTAAGTAATTTTTTTTAAATCGCTTTATGAAATAACGTTTCGTGGTCATTTATAACCATGAAATACTTAGGCATAGTCTGAGTTATATTAATTATGGTGTTTCATGTGAGTAGTTATTTTATTTTTGGTAACTTTCTCTAATTTAATAAAATTAAATAACAAATGCTATAAGAAATAGTTTATAAATCATCTTGTTATAACTCTAGTAGTTTAGTGGGTAATATTTGCTTATTTTAAATAATGATAAAACTTTATGATTTATTATCCACTCTCTTGGGTGGTGTAAAATTGGTATACCAATGTAAATTGGCATAGAAGACAAGATATAGGTGGGAGACATAAGTGGAGCACTTATATATTTTATTTGTTTCTTAAAGACCATGCCTTGACCACCAATGCATTACTCTTACCTACCAAGTAAATACACCATGAGGAATAGATATAAATTAATTGTGGTTGATTAGTAAATCTATGAGTAATAAGGGATCTTAATAGGTGTTTTAAAACAAAATCAAAATTTTGAAAATATTTATTTATTTCCTTTTATCTCCATAACTTGGTTGGTGCCTAGGTGTAGATAGCCATGTCTATCCAATAAAAAAAAAAAATAGATCAAGGTAGCTATTAGGGGAGTGGAATGGCATAGAAGAGAAAAGAGGAAAAATTACACTATGATTTCAAGATTTTGTCTTTTGTGTATGGGGGAGGGTAGCATCCCATCTTCTTGAGCCCTTTAATTTGCCACAAAATATGTCTTTATCCTGGTCAAAAGAAATAGATTTTGAAAAATTCATGAAGTTAAATATATGCAATCCATTTGAGAAGGAAAGGAGAAATTTAATGTTGAGCAATCTTGAAGTAATAGAGAGAAAGAAGGAATTTATCCAGGAGGATGTTTGGAACAGCAAGAGTGACCAAATGAAAAAAGAATGGACCAATGAGAGTTTCATGAAGATTGATGTATTTATATTATACACCATGCTTGAAGAAGAGTTGGAAATACAATATTGAGATTAAAACATCCCTATCAGGTAAGTGAATTATTTTATGATATCCATTTTATTACTCAAGTAAAAATCTTACTTGGTAGGCTAATAATGAACTAGTTTAAGTTAGAGATATAATCCCAAGATAATTAAAGGTGTGGCTCTTTTTGTAATCCTCCTTATCTAAAATTATTTATTTTAATTTATAACTACTTCTTAATTTACTAAAATAATAGGGATGGATATTTTAATATTCTATTTGAAATGATTTTCAAAATTACTAAATAGAATTTTGTATAGGACTTTGGTTCTAAGTTTATTAGCATAGAAACTGATAATTATAGCTTGCCTTTAGATATATTTGTGTATTTTTAATATATTTTTTGAAGCACCAGGATTGGGTAATAATATAGATCATTCTCCCTCATTAAATTTATACTTTTAATCCTTGCATCATGAAGCAACACCATTATTTCCTTACAGTTATAGGAAATGGTTACTATGTCACTTTTAGAAATTCCATTTTAGCACTTCAACTATTCCTATCCCTACATAATCAAGAGACTCTTCTTCTTGCTTGGAATGTGTACCATTGTGAAAATGGCATTTTAACTTTGTATTGCATCATTATATTTCTGGTTTTGTTTAGAATCCTATGCATGAAATACCAAAGAACTAGTTGTTGGAAATCAGGAATAAATATTTCCTTTTATGTATTTCTTGTCATTTGTACACCTCAACTATAGGGGAATTATTTTTATTGTATTATACAATTTTATTATTAGGTGAATGAGTTGGTTATTCTTGGAAAACTATGGTGAAAAGGTTAGTCACTATATTTTGTTTTCTGATGTAGGGACATCATGCAAACAATATATAGATAGTCTTAAGTGAGTGCATTTTCATCATTTTGGATTTTTTTGGTGTTATAAGTCTTGTAAAATTCCAATAAGGATGTTAGAGGTGGAGGTTCTTGGCCTAGGAAAATTTTCCCCCGCTAAAAGCCTAATTTTGAATATTTAAAATGTTGTTAGTAAGGTTAAGAGCATTTTGCTGTAGTGTCAAAACATGTCATGTTAGTAAGTTTAGTAAAAGTAATTTAGGGGTCCTAATGAGTCTAGAAAGGGGTTTTCACATATATTTCATAGATAATATGACCAAGACTAAGGTCTTTTGATGTATATATTATGAAAAAGTAGTGGTCTTAAGGAGTTAGTTACAAGAAAAGTTAGTTTTTTTTCAATATGTAATGAGTTTGGATGAAGTAGAAGAGTTATATTTGTAGGTGTTTTTTTTTTAAAAAAAGAGTAATTTATGAGGGAGAGACATGGGCATGAAGAATATTTAATAAAGAGTAAGTAAAGAGAGAAAAACCATGTACTCTACCCATTAGGTAGGATTGTATAGATGAATACGATCAATGAAAGAATGCATGAAGCAAATACTTATGTATCTTTGTGTTTTAAATTTTTTTGTGTATGCATATTGATAGGTTGAATCTATTAATAATTTTAGAATGAATGTTTTGTGATGTAAGGTTCTTAAGCCTGTGTTACAGGACTGTCATCAAAATCTATAATGTTTTCAATAATACTGTGAATGAAGTTCCCTCATAAGGTAATGTGTTGATAATTATTATATTATTTAAAAGAAAGAAAAATAGTGAAATAAGCATTATAAACATGTGTAAGCCTTGTTTATTTTCAATACACAATTAGAATCTCAAAATAAAAAGTTTGTGCATAAACTCTATTCATATAGTCAAGAACTTGGTGTTAGACCTCAGTCAGAGGCAAAATCATGATAGAGGGTGGTAAACAGAGTATATTATGAATACAATAATTATAGTTAGTTATATTTAGTGAATTATTAACACATAAAACCTTTCAATTCAGTACTTAAACCCTATTTTGTATATGTTCTAGCAATCAAGGTAAATAATAAACTGAGTAACTCATGAAAGGAATGAGGTAAGAGATTATGATAGTGATAAAACCATTAGGAGGATCAAAAATGAGGAAATAACCTTGAAATATTATTTAGTAATTTTTGGTAAGGTGATACATAACTAAACCTTATATTTACTCATGCACAATTAGGACTGTGTCAAGAAATACATTGTAAAATCCTAGTTTTAGAGTGGACAGGGGTTATGGAAAAGATTTAGAACTTGGAAAAAATTGCATTCATATAAGATAGACATTATAAAGGTCTTTGGAAGCTTTAAAATCATAGTGAGATCAAACAAACCCATTAAGAAGCCACTCAGGCCTGTATAGTCTACAAAAAACTTGCATTAGTGTTTAAGAGGAAAAAGCTTTATCGTAATTATTTAAACTAACCAATATCAATGAAATTTAGTATACATATAGGATTTAATATGGATAAAAGGATTAAAATGGTTTTAATTTGTTAATTATGGTATGGTATAGATACCAGATGAGTGTGTGTGGAAATAAGAGGCAGAGACATAATTGGCCTAATCCGAGATCTGAATGGAGATAAAAGAAGGATTACCTAGTAAAGATAGAGTCTAAAATTTGGTGGAGAGTTGAATAAAAAAGAGGGTATTGTAAAAGTATTTTATTTTCCCAAGGTGAGGTCTATTTTTTCATACAAGAAATAAATGCCCAAAAAAAGGCTACTACAAAAGCCTGTCAAGATTCAGGAAGTTGTGAACAAGGTAAAAAAATGAATTGAGAGTGCATGAGAGGTGGATGAAGGGACTAAAAAGAGTAGTTTAAGATTTTTTAATATTGAAACAAACCCAAAAGGGTCATAGAACTGAGTTTTGGTGTGAAACCAAGGTGCACATTGAAACAAGGCTAAGAGGAGTGAGATTGAGAAATATTAACAAGATAAGTAAAGACAAAATTGATGAGAGTTAAGGGTGGTTGAGATGAGTGAATGTGAATAATATAATGGATGATTTGAAAGAATTAGAGGGTTCTAAGGTAGATTTAATGGATTAACTGAGGTAGCTTAGTGCATAGTACATAGAGTAGAGTGATTAAATGTCTAGTGAAAACCAAGAAGATTAAGAAGTATTGTTTGTTTAAATTTATAATTTAAAGATGTGATATTGACAAGGTATAGATATGGATTAGATCAACATAATTTGGTTTCAAAGACCCAGTTGAGGTCAAGAGAGAGAGAGAAGATAAACCCAATGAGAGGTCAAGATGTGGCAAGTGAGTGAAGGTTTGTAAGAATGAGATATAGGTCCAAATGAGGCCAAGGAGTTGATATATATCTTAAAGGAGATGAGGAAAGAGAGAGAAAAGATAAAATATGGAAATTTTGATGTAATCTACCACAAGAAGAATATGGTACAAGATGACACCCAGAAGAGAGAGATGTAGAAGGAGATGCAAGAGATGAGGTAGTAGATGGATAGGTTACTAGTCATGCTAGAACATGTGAGAAAAATGGGAAGCCCATATTATGGATGGGTCATGAGAAATAAGACATGCAAGTGGCCAATAAGGTAGCTGATGAAGAAAAGAAGGATACAAACAAAGAGAGATGAAAGGAATAAGAGGAGGTTGTTATGCAAGCAACTAAAAAGATAAATGCAAAGATTTTGCTTGAGAGGATAGCCAAGTGAAGATAAGGAAGAAGTTAAACAACACCTTGAGGAAAATGAGGTGAGTTTGGATGAGGCAAAAGAAAAGAGTGATAACTAGTTATGTGATGAGCATGGCAAAGAAGAAAGAAATCAGTTTGAAGGCTTGAAAAATGAGGTATTGTTGATGAATAAAGGTTTAGAATCTGATTACAAGTTTGTATATAAGAGTGATTATTAGTTAGATAAGGAGATGATAGACTTAGAAGAAGCATTGTATGGTGAGATGCGAATGAATGAATAAAAAGTGTAGTTTGCATCAGTTAAAGACCTCATAGTGGAGGACTAGGAATATAAAAATAAAATAATGATTGTAGTAGAAAAATAAGTTGAAGATGTGGAGCCTTATGAAGGATAGAATTTCATTGAGATAATAGCTAGGCAAGACATTAATTTTGTATTGGTTGAAGGTATAAAGATGGAAGAAGATAAATATGAGATTATAAGTGTTGCAGTAGTATATTGGGGCATCTATAACCCACATGACATACATAGAGAGGAGGGAGAGAATGCACATGGAGTGCAAGTGGATGATGTAGACAAGTAAGGACATGAGACAAGTAAAATAGTGTTTGACCAAGGCAAGCATAAGAGAAAAGAGGAGCATTAGGAGTATGGTGAAACAATAGTATCAAAATAAGATGATCTAAGGAATATAAACTTGAAGACAAGGAATAAGGAGCATGCAATAGTGCATTGGAGTTTCATTTCTCCCTTCCCTGGGAGTATGATGCAGGGACATCATGCAAACAATATATAGATAGTCTTACGTGAGTGAACTTTGATAATTTTTTATTTATTTTAGTGTTATAGGTCTTTTAAAATACTAATAAGGATGTTATATCTCAATAGGTGTCTTAGTTTGGAGGTTCTTGGCCTAGTAAACATTTATTGCCAAAACCCTAATTTGAATATTTGAAATGTTGTAAGGTTAAGAGCATTTTAGTGTAGTGTCAAAACATGTCATGTTATTAAGTGTTAGTAAAAGTCATTTAGGGGTCATAATAAGTCTAGAAAGGGGTTTTCACATACATTTCACATTGAAAATGACCAAGACTGAGGTCTTTTAATGTATATATTGTGTGAAAGTAGTGGTCTTAAGGAGTTAGTTCCAAGAAAAGTTAGTTTTTTTTCCAATATGTAACAAGTTTGGATGAACTAGAAGAGTTATATTAGTATATAGGGGGTGTGGTTTTTGAAAAAAAAGATTCATTTAGGAGGGAGAGACATGGGCATGAAGAAGACTCAATAAAGAGTGAGTAAAGAGAGAAAAACTCTATACTCTTCCCATGAGGTGGGATTGTATAGATGAATAAGATCAATGAAAGAATGCATGAAGAAAATACTTATGTATACTAGTGTTTTAAAATGTTTTGTGTATGCATATTGATATGTTAAATTTGTTAATCATTTGAGACTAAATTTTTTATGATGTAAGGTTCTTAAGCCTGTGTTACAAGACTGTCATAAAAATCTATAATGTTTTTAATAATACTGTGAATGAAAGGTCCCTCATAATGTAATGTGTTGAGAATAATTGTGTTATTTAGGAGAAAGAAGCATAGTGAAATAATCCTTATAAACATGTTTAAGCTTTGTTTATTGTCAATACATAATTAGAATCTCAGAATAAAAAGTTTGTACATGAACATTATTCATACAGTTAGGAACTTGGTGTTACACCTTAGTCAAAGGTAAAAGCATGATAGATGGTGGTGAAGAGAGTATATTAAAAAATAAAAACATTATATTTAGTGAATGATTAACACAAAAACCTTTCAAGTAAGTCTTTCAGTACCTAAACCATATTTTGTATATGTTTTGGCAGTCAAGGTAAATAATAAACTAATTAACTCATGAAAGGAATGAGGTAAGAGATTATGATAGTGAGAAAACCATTAAAAATATTAAAAATGAGGAAAAAACTTTAAAAGAGTATTTAGGAATGTTTGGTAAGGTGATACATAGATAAATCTTATATTTACTCATGCATAGGCAGGACTATGTCAAGAAATGCATTGTAGAATCCTAGTTTTGAAGTGGATAGGGGTTGTGGAAAAGATTTAGGACTTGGAAAAAGTTGCATTCCTATGAGACACACCTTATAAAGGTCTTTGGAATATTTTAAAGTGTAACAAGATCAAACAAACCCATTAAGAAGCCACTCAGGCTTGTGTAGTCTATAGAAACCCTACATTAGGGTTTAGGAGGAAAAAGCTTTATAGTAATTATTTGAACTAACCAATATCGATGAAATTTAATCCACATCCAGGGTTTAATATGGATAAAAGTATTTTAGGGGTTAAGTTGTTAATTATTGTATGGTATGGATACTAGAAGACTATGTGTGGAAATAGGAGGCGGAGGCCTAATTACCCTGATCTGAGGCCTACATGGAGATAGAAGAAGGATTACCTAGTAGAGATAGAGTCTAAAATTTGGTGGAGAGTTGAATTACAATAGAGGGTAGTGGAAAATTATTTCTTTTTCCCAAGGTGAGGTGGATTTTGTTTTTGTACAAGCAATAAATGCCCAAAAAAAGGCTACTACAAAACCCTATCAAGATTTAGGAAGTTGTGAACAAGGTAAAAAAGTGAATTAAGAGTGCATGAGAGGTGGATGAAGGGACTAAAATTAGTATTTTAATCTTGATAAAGATTGAAATAAAACCAAAAGGGTCATAGAATCAAGTTTTAGTGTGAAACCAAGGTGCCCATTAAAACAAGGCTAAGAGGAGTGATAATGAGAAAGATTAACAAGATAAGTAAAGACATACTTGATGAGAGTGAAGGGTGGTTGAGATGAGTGAATTTAAATAATAGAATGGATGAGTTGAATGAATCAGAGGAGTCTAAGGTAGATTGAATGGATTGACCAAGGGAGCTTAGTGCATAATACACGGAGGAGAGTGATTAAACGTCTCGTGAAAAACAAGAAGATTAACAAGTATTTTTTGTTTGAATTTATACTTTTCAAATGTGAGATTGACAAAGCAGAGAAGAGGATTAGCTCTACATCATTTTCCCTCACCTATAGAGGTGTAGAGGCCATTAATACAACTGCACATAATATTTTAAGACCATTTTAAACTACTCAATTCCTTTTATTAATTGTTGTTCAGATAATTATTTTTGAATGTTGTATGTAATGCCCTTATATCTGGAAAAAAGAGGACAAATGTCATCCCCTAAGCATGAATGATTGGGGAATAACACATGGTGTAGGAATAGGATAGCTGAAGCATTATCTCCTTGTTACATAGCTAAGTAAAAGAGTATGTAATACTTTAAATTCTAATTGTAAGCTTGAATTAAGAATTTCAATATTTATTTACTTTAGTGTCTTTAACAAGTTATTCCACTATGGGTTATAAATAATCATGGCTAAAGTTATTCCTGTAGGACACTTAATTTAAAACAATTTTTTGGCTTAGGACCTTATCATGTTTATTTTGATATTGATTTAGTTATGGCGTACAAGAGGGTTATATGAGGTCATGGATATATAGAGGTGTTATGAAGGGATGTAGCTTGATAGAATAAGTGATAATAACTTGTATAGTTGTCAGCAGTTGTAGTTAACCATTCCAATTACTAGTAAGGTGTAAAATTTTCAACCTAAAGATAATCTAGAAGGTACTTGATTTCCATAATTAAAAAATGTTCATGTATAGAAATGAATGAATGAATATTGTCCACATTTTCTAGTATTTTAATTTATAGATAAAAATGGATAGTTTATTTATTTTTCAATCAAGTTAATATTATCTATTTCCTTACCTATATGCATGTATGAAGTTTTATTCATTGCAAATTTTTAATTTGGTATAAATATTATTTGAATAATTTTATAAATACTATAGTGTATTTAATTTTTATCTTAGCGTTGACACATGTTATACAAGTAAGGAGGTAAATAAGATCAATTGAGGAACTTCATATATTTATAATTCTATCTACTATCTAAAGAATGATTAAGATACAAAACTTGGCTAATTGTATCATAACCCAAATTGGACAAAATGTATTATGTAATCATTAAAATGAATTGAATCTCTAGTTACTCTAGTTGATAAAATGAGAATCAATGTTAATATCAAAATGGTTAGTAATTAAAGGTTACATGTAGTTGATATAAAACTATAATTATTCCCTTACAAATAATTGTAGCTTACATTAAAATTAGATTATATCTACTAATGGATCAGGAAGTAATTGATTGTAGTATTGAACACAATTGTAATTACACTTTGAGGTGTGATGATTATTGAATGTTAAAGAATATTCTTGGATATAATCATATTCAAGTTTATGCCATCCTAGGTATCTTTTATAACCAAAAACTTGGATGGTTGGTTGTTGGACACTTAGATAAACCCTTGATATTAACCATTAGTAGTACAATAAGATTATGATGAAAAAAATTATTACGTATTGTAATCTTATTTGAAATTCTTAAAAAAAAATTATCTTGAATTTGTTGAGAGTTTTTTTATTTCTTAAATATCTCAGTGATAAGTCACCTGTATATGATCACCCTCACTCATTGTAAACCACTCATAAGAGGAATTACACAAATTAAGAAATTGGTTATCATTGTGGTGACATGACATAGAAATAGACATCGCCTTTTTTGATTTCATGGTTAATTAAAGGAATGATTAACTTACTTTAATGTAATTTAGTGAAAATGAATGTTAAACCATTTTATTTGGAAACTAGCTTAAGTCATCTAGAATCCAACTTGGATAAATAATTGTACTAGTTGTTTTCTAGAAAAAAAATATTGGAACCTATACCTATATCATAAGATTATTTTGATTGAAAAATAAGTATTAGTCTACCTCATTTAGATGTTTTTTGGTGAATCCATTTCTAGAGGCATTTGTCAAAATTAATCATCTTTTTGGGTCCCTTTTGGTTGTAAAGTCAATTCAAAATCACCCTACCAAAATAATTTCAAGATAGATTATCTCAGACTTGGGGGTTGATAGTGTTTCCTATTATCTTTAAATTATCATAGGAACTTTGAAATATCCAAAATAGGATCATTCACTATTTTTAGTAAGCCAATTCAAAGTTATTTTATTTAGATATTTTAAGGCAATGCAACATTTATTCGCTAAATCCATTTTGAATGCCTATTTGTTTTAACATCCTCTTCTTCCATGTTTAGTATTGTAGATTTTTTATGATGCCTCATATATGTGAGAATTATTTATATCTATCATAAGGGATATATTTCCAATGGTGATATTTAATCCATCACCATTTTATAGGTGCTTTATCGTGTTGAAAACTAGTTGTGAAATGTGCCACTAAATTATGTTTGTTCCATCTTCTTGGTATTTTAATTATTTATTCACATCCTAGATTACATATGGATTTTTAGTTAAAAATTATTCTAGATTAAAAATATGTACAATTTTATTTCTTACTGGTGGAGGATTTGCTCAAAAAGACTTAGTATAACCATTATTATTAAAGGTTATAATAGTTGTAGAATAGGATTAGGAATCAAGTTAGTCCATGTGTTAGTAAAGAAAACCCAATATAATCATAGAGAACATGGCATGCTAATCCTCCTTCCTCAAGGGGTAGTGTTAATGAACTCAAGAAACTAATTACAAAATTAAGAAAAGCAACACCTTCCAAGTAGAGGATCTCCTTAAAAAATGGTCAATAAATGTGCTTATGTCTGGATTTGGTGCTCTAACTCTTCAACAATGCAATGTAGCATGTGCCTCTATCATATCTTAGTTCACCAATGGATTTGGTTCCTTGATATGGTCAATTTATGGGAGTGAATGAAGCTTCTCTAGCACTATTTATGCATAATAACATTACACAACTGAAGCTTAAAAGTTATGTCCATGGCTCATGTAATTATAAATTTTCAAGAATGTTTAAAATCAATCTATACCATCCATATTGAGATCAAGATGTGTAGCCAAAGATATAATTGATGAGGCATGAGAGATCTTAAAACCTTATATTTATCCTAATTAATGCCTAATGCTTGACACCCCTTCATTGATGTCATGGGTGAGATATTTCCAATTATGAATTTACAATAAATGGATATTCAACACTTTCCATGGATTTTCCACTTAAGCTCTTAATTTGGTTTTGATTTACTAAATGACTTTGCTAAGTGATTTTTTAATTCTTTAAATTGATCGTACATTTAATTAAAATGGTTAGAAATGTCATTTTACTATGTTGTAATTTGACAAGAGTTGAATTAGAAGAAGATGTTAGTTGTGTATGGGGTAATACCCCAATTAGGGTATTATAGATGTGAATTAACATATGCACGTGACGTGTGTGGTCAAATTAGAAAATGCTAGTGGTCTAGGACATCATTTTACTTGGTTGTAATTTGACTCAAAGTGAATTAGAAAAAGATAATGATTTCATAAAATTCATTGCCCTAATCAGGGATCAATGGATAAGAATTGGCACTTGCACATGATGTGTGTAGATGAATTAGAGTTTTTTAATGAATTTGTTCTAGATTATGCATTGTTGTGGTATTTCATATAGATTTTTAATTTTAGCACAATAATGATAAGAATTGGATGTCTATATTTTGCCCCTATTTTAGAAGGTGTGGTGAGACATTTGGTCAAAGAAAAAAAAATTCAAAGAATAAAAAGGTTGATTAAAAATGATTATAATTAAATTAAATAAATTTTATCCCACTTTCTACTAAATTTTGCATGAGTCACGGAGGAATGGGGTTACAAAACATGCTCCAAACAATTTTTTGGGTGGACCATGATGCCCCCTCAAGGTAAGGATGAAAATTTTGAATTTTTTGATGTGTTATCCCTCGATCATAAGAATAATAATCATTTAATTTAGAAAACAAGGCTAACAAATAGATCAATTATAAGAAAATGGTTATAAAAATGGATAAGTGGGGCTAAAATGAGAACTCGAAGAAGATAAATGGGGTAACTATAGACCCAGGGGGTGAATTTTTTTAAAATTTAACTATAAATTAACCATTAGGGGTAAAAAATATTCATTTTTACACTCCAATACATCAAATTTGAGATTTGATATTTATACATGAGTAAGTTAAGGAAGATGGCCAATATCTCATATCATCGACACTTTGATGAGTGCATTTGAGAGTACCAATGACCACTGGGGAGTGGATCATTGGTAGGTTTTTTTTTTTGGTATTTAATTATTACATTTAATGATAGGTATAATTAGGAATTTTTACAATCTTACCATTTACAAAAATTGGCAAATGGTAAGGTCACCTTCAATAATGATGAGATTTCCATCAAGAACAGTGATGTCACAAACCCTTTGGCAGGGTCATGAGTCAAAATGGAGAGGTTTCCACTTAATCAATGATATCACCAATTTAGGTGGAAAACATTAGTAAAATGGTGATAGCATTGAGGTCACCTTGTCAAACACCAAGAATGTCCTACGGATCAATAGAAATGCCCTGTGGATTGGTAAATTTTCAAACCCATATAGGAAAATGCTGAGGGTGATCTTTGTGATGATGAAATTACCCTACTAAATGGAGAGATTATCTAAAAAATGGTGAGGTCACTATAAGGACCAAAATGGAATAGAATAAGAAATAATTGGGCTAATAGGAGATTAGTCTAGGCCTAAAATTAGAAGAATTTAGAGAAACTTGATGAATTTAGAGGAAAAATGATTGACATGGTTCTTTGTGTTTTTAATTACAAGAGTGAGTCAGGGTGACTATATTATAAGCAAGATTATTGGGGGGAGGGGGGATGAATCATTCTTTAAAATATTTCTTACATAATCAATCATGAATATTCAATCAAGCATGTAGATCAAACAATGACTAAGTAACCATCCACATATGCATGAAACATAAGAACACAAGATAACACAACTTATATGTGGGAAACCCTCAAGTGGATAAAAATACACTAATATATATAAATTTACTATAATATTATAACACATAAACCAGCTTTAGTGAAGCACCAACTTCACATTGAGCACCAACCCCAACTAGCTAAGCACCAAATCAATTAGTTTTAGCAAGCACCCACTTACAAGGAGGAACCAAGACCTTAGATTAATTATCACCAAATCAGCCATCTAAAACCCTTGATCACATTTATAACACTTTTTTCCTCATACAAAAGATGATGACCTCTTTCTTTAGTTCTTCTCTCTTTTCAAACCTTCTCAAACTACCTTCTAGTCTTCTTCACTCAACTAGTCCTATTCTTGACTTGAGTAGGTCATATGACCTTGATTATCATACACAAAACCTATGTAAAATTTTCATCACTGATCTTATAAACTCTTTTTATATTTTACAATACCTTCTTCTACTCTTAAAATATGTTATTCTATTCGCTTATACTTAATACTTCAATGGGCCTAAAATTGCCTAGTATTTATACAAGTCTCTTGATCATATCATTCTTAGTCAACCAAACATAATTAAACTCTTAGGTAATACATGTAATAGATCTTATGACATATAATATATAGGTATCAAACATTCTTTGAGTCCCTTTAGGTCTGACCTACCTCAATTAGGCCATTTCTCATCTTTAGGTTTCATGGAGACATAATCCCATTAGGTCTATTTAGGACATGCTACACTTTACATTCCTTGAATCACTTTAAAAAACTTAAAATAGTATTAAAATATCATATTCCACCTAAATATACCCCTAATAATCTCATATAGTCTTCATAACACTTTTTAGTTTCAACCAGTATAAATAATAATTTATAGGTAATATAACACCTTAAATATATTATTTGAAATATATATATATATATATATATATATATATTTAAAATAATATATTTAAGGTATATATAATTATTAATTATAAATATCATAATGTTTAATGTCAAATATTGGTCTTGCAAACCAATCTTTTGTCTTAAGTACACACAATCAAACCTAAACCAGTCAACCAATTTTGGCTTTACCATTTCAATAAATTTCACTAAATATAAAACCATATTCAAACAATGGATAGGAAATTCATGTACCAAACAAAAAAATCATGATCATTGGATACTTCATATAAGGACATAAAACCTCAAACTCATCATTGTAACTTACTTACCCAGAATTGTTAGATTGCCTTAAAGACTAGTATAAATAATATGGTATGAAAATATCATATTACACTTAACATAGACCCATTATAAGTTAATATAGGATTCATAATACTTTTTAGTTTTAATCACCACTTGAAGCACACCATTAGCACTATTCGCAAATAGGCTTATGCATACCCAGAAAGTATGTCTTGAACAACTGAAGAAAAAAACATTTTCGACAAACAAACATGTCAAAAAATCACATTTATATAATATAAATGACCTCAGGGTCATAACCATATTATTTATACTTCACAACTCAAGGTAAAAGTACTCAAACTCTTCTCTGTAAGTAGCCCACTCAGAACTACCAACTAGCCTCAAAACACAATCATGAAAACTTGATATTCAACACTTGAAATAATAATTTATAGGTAATATAACACCTTAAATATATTATTTGAAATATATATATATATATATATATATATATATATATATATATATATATATATATATATATATATATATATATATCAATTATAAATATCATAATGTTTAATGTCAAATATTGGTCTTGTAAACCAATCTTTTGTCTTCAGTACACACAATCAAACCTAAACCAATCAACCAATCTTGGCTTTACCATTTCAATAACTTTAAATAAATGTAAAACCATATTCAAATAATGGATAGGAAATTCATGTAACAAACAAAAAAATCATGATCATTGGATACTTCATATAAGGACATAAAACCTCAAACTCATCATTGTAGCTTACCCAGAATTATTAGATTGCCTTAAAGACCAGTCATCATGGTTTTGACCTTAAACACCTTTATGAATAATTTAAAATACTCATAATTCATGTGTATGATACTATTTTATTATTATACCATTCTTAGATAGATATATAATATGCTCAAATGATAATACTGGTCTTGCAGACTAATCTCATGAACTTGCACCTTCACTGTCTTATCTTCATTAGATAGGTCAACTTATGAGCAACATTTTCATCATATCCATTGACATATAAAACATATATCCAACATAAAAATGTCTCAAAGGTGTTTAAAAAATTATCCATGCACTTGGATTCATCTTTAGTCCATGATAACACATCCTTAATCAACTTCCCACTTATGGCTGAGTTTCTCACTATTTGCACCATTGGGCCTGTTAGTGACTGGTTAACTTGTACACCATTTTATCACCCTTGAGGGATAGATCCTACTTAAAAAAAACCATGTAAATAAAATAAAATTCTCAATATTCAACCTTCAACCATTTATTAATGTTGACTTCATCAACTCTGATTGTTACATCAAATCTATGAGAAATAAGGTCTTTCTTATAGGGTCCACTCACTCTTATATAAAAACAATCACACCTAGAGGTTCTTATTAGAGTTTAATACAAACTCCAATCACTAAAATATCCATATAAATCCATTTTTATCACTTTAGAGTAACTTCTTTCATATCAGGTCACTATTAGTGTTCTTTGAGGGTTTAATCCATCTTCCAGTATTAATAATCATTCATAAAGCTTAGCCCCTTATTATAAAAACCAATTCCTATAAATTAGATCTAGGACCCTCCCCCATCTACCATGAATGGATTAGGTTCTCATTCAGAGGTTACATGTGCAAATGAACACTTGAAAGTTCTTCTCAAGTTGAGAAACCTTCATTCTATACACATGAGAAGCCTCAAAACACTTTTTCTTGCCTTAACCTTCAAATTTTTAGTTAAAAATTGGTCAATAATACTTGAAACAACATGAAATACCTATGAAAACGCTCACCTATCCATACTTTCCTTGAAAATAGAACCTCATACCCCATTAGGCTATGTTTTCTCTCTTTGTTTTATAGGCTTTAACTTGCAAGTCACATTAGGCCTTGAAACTGACCTTCAAACCACTTTCCAAGATCTCAAAACCTAATATACAAACTAAATAAACCTCTCTCATTCTCAAACACTAATTTACATCCTTCATATGCCTTGACAACACCTCATTAGGTCAGGGAGAGTCTAGTACTAATCTAGTTGTAGATTTGAACTATAGGTCCTACCCCTATAAGCTCACCTTGAAATTATCATAAGTGATTCAATACCTAAAATTCATGAAAAAACATACTCATACAGCCATTCATGCTTTTTTTTACTCATATTACCAATCCATCATACTCATACCTTCTCACAAGTTCTCTTCATGTTATGACTAGTATCATGACTAGGCTTCTCAAGCTCTTAAAGTTGGACAAATGGTCTTGAAACACTATTTGATGTTTATACACCTTGTTCATATGCCTTGCATTCTCCTAAAATAGTGTCATACCTATGTACATACCTATTTTTTCTCACCATTCACATGCTCATGATATGACTATGCTTGTTATGACTAGGCTTCTTAAGACACATTGTACTCAAAGACTAGTATTCAAACATGTTCCTTACCTGAACCTTGACATCAACTTTCGAAGAATCATTAGGTTGCCTTAAAATTATCTCTCAACAAAGAGACATTAGGTTTCCTTAAAATTATCTCTTGTCATATGGATCATATCTCATAGACCACTTACAAAGCACCTTCACCAGATGCATCTTGACATCAATGACATCAACCTTGAAATCAATGACAAAACTTCTCAATAAACTCCCCCATTTTCATTTATGGCAAAACATTATTCAAATTGATCACTCTCATCTCCCCTAGTTTGGTCAATCTCCCTTGTTGGACTTTCTCTCCTTTTTGCATTAATGACAAAGGTCTTCCACAACTGTCATCTGGAATCACACCTTATTTACATTAAGAGTTCAACACATAAAATATGAAGTATTAAGGAAACATTTTCCCTCTTACTCAATGTATACCTAATTAAAAATTAACACAAATTAGAAAACCACTTTAACATAGATCAAGCTCATTCAACAACCTAAACAACTTCCCTTCAAACCAAGCATCCATCATGCTTTTGATAACTGAAGAGTGTCTCCATGAAGCCTAATGGAGTCACCTCTTTCAATATATCACTAAAAAAACACAAGGTTAGGAGATTCCCAGATCTCCATGATCTCATAGGACTAAATATCCTTTAGTATCCTTTTAGGATTGATTGGCATTATAGGCTTGACTTCTTCATCAATCATTTAAACATCAATATGAGTTGATAATAGACATTCCTGCCTTGATTTCACATTTTAAGCATGTTTAACCACAACAAAAATTTTATTTGATATTGTAGATTGATTAGACTAATCATGACTAACCTTTATTATCTTTGGTTTCTATACATTCATTTTATTTTTTATTGCACTCTAGGGGCTTCAAACCTCCTATTTTGACTTGATGACCTTCTAATTCTGTTAAGAAATAATCTTGAAATGTATACTACATTATGATAACTATAACAAACCACCTCATATATACCTCTTGACTGATGTGAACTATGATTCCTTGCATAGTCCCATGAGTACTCATTCTTGGAGGGTCTTCTACACTCTCTTGCCCTATGACCAAACTAACTACATACAAAATAGTAACCATTGAATAAACTAGCATACCTCATAGCATTAGGATGTTTGATAGGTATTTTCATGTTGACCCTATTGTATTCAATAGACTTCTCCTTGACTGGAGCTAACTCCTTTTGTTCTTATTTGAAACCAAGTCCTATCTTATCACTTGAAGACTTCTAGATACTCAAGATGTCATCTAGAAACTAAGTTCTCTTTTCAAACTTCATAAAGGTATTCACCTTACTATATGCTTGATCCAACTTAGCTTTCAAGGATTCCACTTTAGTTTCATACTTGGTGCACTCTTCCTCTTTAGACCTTAGGTTTGTATTGACTATCTCCATCTGTGTTTCAATCTAATTGATGATCTCATCATACTCTTTGGAAATGTTAATCAATCTCTCCTCAAAAAAGATAATATGCTCCTCATCGTACTTAACTAATGATCTTAATTTATTATTATTTATTCTTTGAAACTTCAACTCCTCTAGGGCACTTACCAGTTTTACCTCAAGATCCTCTTCAGCTTCTTCTTCATCTTATTCTACATCAACCATAAGCCCTTTCCTATTTGAGAAATATTTATTGTTTGATTATATGGCCATGAATAAGGTTTCATTATTATGATGTTTAGGTTCATTACTTCCATCATCACTATTAGATACACTTGAGTCACTTACATAATAAGAGTTATCTTCTTTAGTATAAAATATCCTCTTATTCTTAAAATTTCCTTTCTTACCTTCATACTTCTTGAACTCCTTATTTTTGTCAGGCTTATAAAACTTCTTGTCATCTCCATGATGTTCATCATGTTCTCCATGCTCAGTATTATCCTTGTTAGGAAACTTAGATACAAAGTGACCAATATTACCATAGTTGAAACATTTGAAGGGCAACTTACCCTTATACTTATCAGATCCAAACCTCAACTTCCTTGTAAACATGTCTATGAGATGATGATCATCATCATCATCTAAACATTCCTCATCCTTGACCTTCTTAAATTTTGATTTTTTTTCAATTTTTAAAGTTGCTTCCTTCTTAGGAGGTCTTCCTTCATTTATTCTCATCTCATATTCAATCAAGATGCCATGAAGCCCATCCATATCTAGCTTGTCCAAATCTTACATCTCTTCCACTATAGATACTTTAGAGTCAAACTAAGGAGTTAGTGATCTCAACACTTTTTGAACCACTATATATTATTTCACCTCTTCTCCCATTCCTCTAATGAAATTGATAACTTCATCAACCTTCAACAGGTAAGATGTAATGATTTCATCTTCAGACTTTTAAAGTATCTCCTGTGGGTTTGCAACTTGGCCATATTCACCTTGGTGTCTCCTTCATATATGGTTTTAAATTTGTCCAATATCTCTTTGGATGATACATAATGCATCACCTTCACAATATCTACCCTTTATAGGACACAAATAATGGCATTCATTTCCTTAGAGTTATTTTCACTAGCCTTCTTATCTGCTACATCAGTTAGTGGAATAGGAGGAGCACTATAGCCATCCACAACTGAATGGAAAATATCATAACCTTGAGATATAAAATATATATTCATCCTAACATTCCAAAAGTCACAATTATATCTATTTAATAATGGAACCTTACTCATAGAGAAACCACCTTGAGTTTGCTGACTAACCATCCTTGCTTCTATGATCTCCTATAGGCTTTTAAACCTACTTCAAAGGACCAAGCTCTGATACAAAATTTTGGAATCAATATGATTAAGGGGTGGGGGGATGAATTATTATTTAAAACCTTCCTTTCTTAATCAATCATGAAAATTTATTCAAATATGTAGATCAAACAATGACTAAGTAACCATCCACATATGCATGAAACATAAGAACTCAAGATAGCACAACTTATATGTGTAAAATCCTCAAGGGGATGGAAAAACAATGATATTTTAAAATTTAATATATTAATATAATAAAAACACAAAATTTATTTAAGAACCAACTTCACATGGAGCACTAAACCTAATTAGCTAAGCACCAACTCAGCTAGTCTTTAACAAGAACCCACTTGCAAGGAGACACCAACCCCCTAGATGAATCAACCCCAAATCAGCCACCTAAATCTCTTGATCACATTTATAACACTTTTTTTCTCATACAACATATGATGATCTCCTTCTTCATCTCTTCTCTCTCTTCAAACCTTCCCATACTACCTTCTAGGCTTCTTCGATGAACTAGTCCTCTTCTTGACTTGATTAGGTCATATGACATTGATTATCATACATAAAACCTATATAAAATGTTAATAACTAATTATATACACTAATTTTATAGTATAAAATGCCTTCTTATACTCTCCAAATATGTTATTCTATTCTCTTGCACTTAACACTTCAATAGGCTTAATTTCCTAGTATTTATACAAGTCTCTTGTTCATATCCTTCTTGGTCAGCCAAACATCATTAAATTCTTAGGAAAGACATGTAATAGACATTAATACATATAATATACATGTATCAAATTTTATTTTATTCCCTTTAGGTCTGATCTACCTCAATGAGGCCATATCTCATCTTTAGGTCTCATAAAGACCTAATCCCATTAGGTCTATTTAGGACATGTTACACTTTCCATTCCTTGGAGCACTTTAAAAAAATTAAAATGGTATGAAAATATCATATTACACTTACATAGACCCATTATAAATTAATATAGGCTTCATAATACTTTTTAGTTTTAATCACCACTTGAAGCACACCATTAGCATTGCTCACAATTAAGCCTATGTATACCCAGAAAGTCTATCTTGAACAATTAAAGAATAAACACAATTTTTACAAAAAAACATGTCAAAAAATCACATTTATAAAATATACATGACCTCAGGGTCATTACCATATTATTTATACTTCAAAACTCAAAGAAAAATTACTCAAACCCTTCTCTGCAAGTAGCCACTTAGAATTACCAAGTAGCCTCAAAACACATTCATGGAAACTTGATCTTCAACACATTAAATAATAATTAATATGAAATATGAAAATTTAAATATATTATTTTACATATATATATATATATATATATATATATATATATATATATATATATATATATAAAGTACAAATATCACAATTTCCAATGTCAAATATTAGTCTTGTAGATCAATCTTTTGTCTTCAGTACACACAATTAAACCTGAACTATTCAACCCATTTTGGCTTTACCATTTAAATAACTTTAAATAATTATAAAACATTATAAAAATCATGAATAAGACATTAATTTACCAAAAAAAATAATGAGCATTGGATACTTCATCTCAAGACATAGAGCCTCAAACTCATCATTGTAACTTGTTTACCCAAAATTGTCAGTTTGCCTTTAAGACTAGTCATGGTGATTTTAACCTTCAACACTTGTATGAATACTTGAAAATACTATTTATGAATGTGTATGATCATATTTTATAATTATAACATATATATATATATATATATATATATATATATATATATATATATATATATATATATATATATATATATATATATATATATATATATATATATATATATATATATATATATGGTCAAATGATAATATTGGCCTTACATACCAATCTCATGAACTTTCACCTTCATTGTCTCATCTGCACTAGACAGGTCAACTTATGAGCAACATTTTCATTATATGCACTAACCTATAAAACAAATATACAACATTAAGTTTTATTAAAATTCTTTAAAAACTTATTCATGAACTTTTATTCATCCCTAGTCCATGATAACACATCCTTAATCAACTTCTCACTTTTGTTTGGGTTTCTCACTATTTACACCATTAGGCTTGTTAGCAACTGGTTAACTTGTATGAATGGTTTATCACACATAATGGATAGATATTAAAGAAAAACCATGATGGAAATAAAATACAAGTAAAAATATTCAAACTTCATCCATTTAGTAACTTTGACTTGGTCAACTTTGACTACTACAACAAATCTCTGAGAAATAAGGCCTTTACTATAGGGTCCACTCACTCATCTATCAAACCAATCATATATGGAGGTTCCTAATAGAGATTATTACAACCTAAAATCACTAAAATGTCCATTCCAATCCATTATAATCACTTTAGAGAAACTTATTTCATATTAGGTTACTATTAGGGTTCTTTGAGGGTTTAAATAATCTTCCAATCTTAACGATCATTCATAAATCTTAGCTTCTTATTTCATAAACCAATGCTTGTAAATTTGATCTAGGAACATTCCACATATACCATTAATGTATTAAGTTCTCATTTTGAGGATACACATGCTAATGAACACTTAAAATTTCTTCTCATGTTGTGAACCCTTCATTTTGTGCACATAAGAGGCCTCAAAACACTTTTTATTGCCTTAACCTTCAAATTTTGACCTAAAAATTGATCAATAATACTTGAAACAACATGAAATACCTCTAAAAATACTCACCTATCCATACTTACCTTGGAAACATAACCTCATACCCCATTAGGCCATCCTTTCTCTCTTTGCTCTCTATGATTTGACCTACAAGTCACACTAGGCTTTGAAACTAACCTTATAACCACTTTCCAAGATCTCAAAACCTCATATATAAACTCAATAAACCTATCTCATGCTAAAACACTACTTTAAATTCTTCATAGGCCTTGAAAACACCACATGACACCTCATTAGTTCAGGTAGGGTCTAATACTAATCTAGTTGCAGATTTAGACTGTAGGTCTTACCCTTATAGGCTCACCTTGAAATTCTTCTAAGAAATTAAATTCCTCAAATTCATGCAAAAGAATCCTCATATATCCATTCATGCCTTTATGTACTCATATTATCAATCCATCATACTCATACCTTCTCACAAGGTCTCTTCATGCTATGATTAGTGCCATGACTAGGCTTCTCAAGCTCTTGAAGCTTGTCAAATGCTCTTGAAACACTCTTTGATGATTCTAAACTTTGTTCATATGCCTTACATGCTACTAAAATAGTGTTATACCTTTGTACATACCTCTTCATATTCACCATACAAATGCTCATGATATGCTTATGCTTGTTATGACTAAGATTCTCAAGACACCTTGTACTCAAAGACTACTACTTAAACATGATCCTTGAATTGAACCTTGATATCAAATTTATAAGAATCATTAGGTTACCTTAAAATTATCTCTTAATAGAGAGACATTAGGTTGACTTCAAATTCTCTCTTGTCAGATGGCTCATATCTCACATACCACTTATCAAGCACCTTCACTAGATGCATCTTGACATCAATGGAATCAACCTTGACATCAAATGACATCAATGAAAACACTTATTAATATATTAAAATGTGAGATTAATGATCTTGAGTTATATGATGATAAGGCATTTGGACTAGTGAGCTTGTGGGCCTACTAGAGGTAGTGGAGTTATATCACCTGGCTTGACTACCAATGATTCATGCAAATTGAGCTTATCTTTTGGAACTTATTGAGAGGTGGAACTCAACCTTCCATTTATCTATTGGAGATGCCACATTGACCTTATAGGATGTGAAATAGATACTAAAAGTGTTAATGCAAGGCCGCATGATCACTTATATGTTAGTAGGCTAACTAGCCATGTTAAAGGATTTGATTGGTGTGATGAACTTAGAGGTCTTTGAGGGGACCATAGACATATATTCATTAGAAGACCTATCTTGGCCTCTAGATAGTTGAGCAAGAGCATTAGTAATAGGGGTTCCAGTGTTGGTACCAAAACTAGCATAGGGGATACTTGCCCCAGAGGTAGTCATTTTGATGGATCTTATCAATGGCCTTCTATTACTAGATAAAAGTGTACAGTTATTTATTATTAGCCTAATTAGATTAGTATAAGATATGTATATTCACTTGACCTGATTTTCATGAGGGACCATCATTCTAGCCTTACTATATAGAGACTTTCATATGATATCATACCACAAAGGGTAGAACATTAGGGACAACACACTACTCCAAGTTTGGACATGGGAGAATGTAGACATTAAGTGGCTAATAGGGCCTAGATATCAATGACAAATAGAGGATATAGTGGTTTTTTGGTGACATATTGCAGGTTTAAGTCTATGAAGTCACCTTAGGGACTTGCTTTTTTATAGACAGGCCATAGATGAGATGGTCAATGGTGACTTTATCTGGTAGCCCTATTTGGTGACACAGTGGTAATAGATTGAGGACTTATTTGTGATAAACTTCAAAATTACACCTTGTTACATTAGATGTTGCCATGAATTTATGGTAGAGTGATATAGACCAAACCAAGTCCAATGATAATTTGGATTTCAATAGGATATTATGTAGGGCCCCCACTACTTCACTTTTGTGACTAGGGAGATTAGAGAGTGGGGTATTCTATTGCCTTGAGATCAGCCTATGACATATTGTGATAGGGCACAACATATTTTATGGGATTATGTAGGTGGGGTGGTAGATCTTGGTGTGAAAGATGCCTATGTAGCATGGTCAGTTGGTGTTTGACCCATTCATTTGACCAGACTATTGCCTTAGTAGCTAGTTCTAGATCAGTAATGGTGAGATAGAGGAGAAATGAGGGTCATACCCTAGTATAGGGATAGGTTCAGGTACTAGTTCAGCCAACCATTCCATAGGCTATACCATTACAGGTTATTCATGCCCAAGTTTAATAGGATATTATAGGGGATACAAAGATGACTGACTTAGATGGGTAGGATATAGAGATGGGGGAGGCACCAGGTGGTGATGAGGGCCACATGATAGGTATAAGAGAGGCTGGGACCTCTAGTATAGGTATATGTATAAAAAAGGTAGGGTCTTTTGACATAGGTAGATCTGTAGAGGATAAGACTTTGATTGATAGGTTGTAGAAGGAGATCACTGCATGACTATCAGAGATTGTAAACCTATAGAGTGACATTATTAGTTCACATACACATTTCACTACTACATAAGGGGAGACAATCAGGGTATAGGGGATTATTATAGTTAGGGATGTAGACATTATTACATTGAGGGGATAGGGTTAATTATCTACCCTCAATATAGAGCTTCAAATAGTGATTGAAGAGTGAGATAGAGATTGGGTTAATGGAGAGTGATTGATATCATAGGTAGAGAGGTCATTAAAGAATGGGATGAGTCTTGATGAGTTAGGACATATAGTGGTTCATTGAGAGCCTTGGCTAACATTATTATAGCCAAGGATGATGTCTTACACATTAAGGATGATGCCATACATGCTAATGATGAGATCACATATTTGTGTAGGTTAGATGAGCCTATAGTCCCTATAAATAGGAGAGTTCCATCCTATAAAGATTATTTGAGATCCTAATAGCCTAATAGGACCTCTAGGTTTAGACATGCTACAAAGTTAGAGCAATCAATTACATATGCATCCTCATAAAGAGTAGTCATGGGCTACCACCACCATGTCCACCACCATCAGGCATGGATCAAAGCTTTCAATAGAGTCCTTTGAGGGATGGCCAAGATCAGATATGATTTTGCAACTTGATATTATTTTATGATATGTATAGATATTCTCTCAATGTACACACACAAACACACGACATTCATTTTTTAGCTCATTGCTACTTGTACATGGACTATTAATATTCTTTGTCTCACATGATGTTAACAAAATATGTTACTTTTGTTATGATATGCTGATATATGTTAATGTTAGGAGATGCACGTCCTTAATTAGCATATTTATGTTGATGTATTTATGGCTCTAGTTTATGCATTACTAGATTCTAAAAGATAATTTAGGAGATGCACATCCTAAACTAATCATAAAAATAGTTAGTATGACTCAATGTGTATGCTAAGAGATTCACACCCTGTATATAGAGTCTTATTTGTTTCCAATGTTTGGGTTTCATTGAGTTTATGATATTCTATTTAGGTATTGAATATGTAGGATAGTGATTTTAGAGATGTTCTTTAGTGCCACATTGACTATTGGACATTGGAGCACTTGGTGTTTACTTTAGCAAAAAGAAATTATGCATCATAAGTATGAATAACTTA
Source organism: Torreya grandis (assembly GCA_037957365.1). NCBI lineage: Eukaryota > Viridiplantae > Streptophyta > Pinopsida > Cupressales > Taxaceae > Torreya > Torreya grandis. Next base: position 3,708,127 of record JARHVA010000769.1, on the reverse strand, counting down.
TAATAAGATTGTATTTTTTTAATAAATTGACAAGTTTAAATGTGAATATTTACAATGAAGGATAATGATAAAAATACCAAAACTAAAGTTACAAGCATTAACATTTTAACAAAAAACAAAGCAAAGAAAAAGATAAAAGTAAGAATTAAATACTAAAATGTATCCAACTTAAAATCAAAATATGAATTATCCAGATTTAAGTAGGAGAAAGAGTGTACTAAAACACAAACAAATAATAAAATAAAGCAAGGACAAATTGTAAATAACCTAGAATCAAGATATAAATAATCAAGACCCACACATTAACAAGGTGTACTAAAAGCAAACAAGTAATAAAATAATTCAAATACAAATTTAAACAATTCAAGCTCAAGATAATGAGAGACTCAATAGGTTTATAAAATGTAATCAAACATAACACTAAAAACAAACAAACAACCCAATAAATAAAACAAACACACAATAGAACACTAATAAATAAAACACAGACACAACAAATCACTAATAAAAATAAACAAAAGCACAAAAAAACACCAATAAAAAGAATTGAATAAATGACAAAACACCAATAAGCAAACATAAATAAATAAAGATAACAAAAATATAAAAAACCAACCAAACAATCTAAAGTAAAGAAAAGTGCAGTAAGCAAACTATTCTAAACAAACAAACACAAACAATGGTTAATCACAATGTTAGTGTGAATAAAAAATATGTTCATATATGTATAATAGAGCAATTATGCTCTGCAACAAGGTGACCCCTAATCTAGGTAATAACAACATTCATTTAACAACATATGAGCAATGTGTATAAGGTTACCCCTAGGCAATAGGGGAATAATGACACAAACAAACAAACAAACAAACAATCATTTCTCTTAGGATATAATAGATAATGAAAAAAAAAAAAATAGAAATGGTGGAGGCAGAAGAAAAAGAAGGGGTAGCTGAGCTGACTCCAGATACACTAATCAAGTGGACATTGCCTACATAGTTGTCAAGATGCAAGATCCAACATGAAAATGTAGTTCTCCTAGAATATGGGATAAAATAAAATGATGAGCTAGAAAACATGATTGACGTGTAAAGGAAAATGAGAATAGTCTCACAAAATGGTGAGAGTGTTCAAATAAGAATAGCTCATAATATGGTGAGAGTGTAAGAAAATCCAAGGGTGTAGTATTGCATCTATTTCAAATGAATAATGCACATAATGGTGACTTGTAAAATGGTGAGATTGTAAGTAACTCACAAAATGGTGAGAGCATAAGAAAATCCAAGGGTGAAATAATGGATCTTGTTCAAATTAAAAATGCACATAATGGTGACTCTCAAAATGGAGAGAGTGTAAATATCTCACAAAATGATGAGAATGTAAATAACTCACAAAATGGTGAGAGTATGGCTTAGGTTTCTCACAAAATGGCAAGAGCACTCAAGATCAAAACCTGGCAATGTTTTTGGTATTTTTAAATCATTTTCTAATGTTTTTGTGTTTTTTGTATAAGAAAATAAAATGTAATATGAAGAAAGGTATAGGGAACCTCTTAGCCAAGGAGATGAACTTCCACAAGTAAGGGTTAAAATGATAGCTAAACTTGTTACAACAGGCATATCAAGGTAGTGGTAAATATCAAGCAACAATAAAATAAGACCAGAATAGGGCACAGTGTTAAAGAAGTCTCAAGTAACCATATATCAAGAAAAAACCTATGTTCTAACATACCTTAGTACACTTATATGCAAAAGAAGTTGTAAATACTGATCAAGCAAAACTACCTCATAGAACAATCCCTGTATGTGTATAGAATGCCAATAAATCATAATCAAGATCATAATTGGTATTCGGCACAAGAATAGAATGGTCCAAGTGAAAGGAAGGTTGGTTTAGGTATAATGGAATAGAAATGGTCAAGGTTAAAATAGTCTAGATTTACAATGGTCCATAGTTACAACAGTCTAAGATGAAATCGTATAGGTTAAAATGATACAAGGTATAATGGTCTAGGTTATAATATGATGGAATGGTAAAAAATCTAGCCACAGGGTATCCCCAAGTAAGGGCTCTTATAGACAATGGTTTTTAAAGGTTGTCAAGCATAGAAATGCTTGAGATGTTAATGTTCATTGGTTTTGGGAGCTCTTCACCTACTAAAGTAGCCAATTGATATGCCCCTGAACCATAGTTTATTGTAACCACATATGGGCCCAACCAATTAGGATGAAACTTACCCTTCTTTTTATATTCTACGTCATTGTTATTTTGGTTCTATTTTAAGACGAAGTCATTGGCTTCAAAACCCAAGGGAGAATGTATTTTTTATAGCTACGACATAACCTATTCTGATATGATTTCAAGTTGTCTAGGGTAGCCAAATAATTTCCATTAAGAAGTTATATCTCTTTCAATCTGTAAAATCTATGTCTTTATCATCAACAATATTCTCCAAAGATACCCACAATGAAGGCAACTCAATCTTGACTAGGATAATAGCCTCAGTGCCATAAACTAGGGAATATAGAGTGGCTCTTGTCAAGGTATAATAACTAGTGTGGTAAGCTCAAAGGGTAGGAAATATTTACAAGTGTTAATTACGACCAAAATCATTGATAATTTTATTGAGAATTGTGACAATGGATTTTTTATATGCCTTGGCTTGACCGTTGCCTTGCGAGTTGTATTATGAGGATTTCTTGTGTTTAATTTTGAATAGGGTATAGAGGGATATTACATCCTTGATCACAAATGAACCACCATTATCAAACATGATTTGGGATGGGATAACATGATGATAGATGATATGGTAATGGATAAATTTGGAAATCTACTTCCCAACTATGTAAGTGAGAAGAATTGCCTCAATCCACTTAGTAAAATACTCTATAGTAGTAAGAATGTGTTTGTGGCCATCAAAGGATGTTGGGTTTATTTTACTAATGAGATTGAGACCCCATGTAGAAAATGGCCATGGTGTAGTGATCGACTGTAGAAATAATCAAAGTGTGTGTATCAAATTACCATGTTGTTGGCATGCAACACACTTCTTAACATAATTACAATCAATTTTTTCCATCTTGGGCAAGTAGTATCTTGTTTTGAGGAGTTTCTTGGCTAGGACTACACCAGTGGTGTGGGACCCACAAATTCCTTTGTGGACATATTTAATTGCTAATATTGATTATCCTAAAGATAAATAATGAATAAGTATTACACTATATCCCTTATGATAAATCATGTTTCCAATGAGGGTATAATAGGCTAGGCAATTAAGGAATATTTTTTGGCAATTGTGTGAGAGGTCGAGAGGCAAAAATTGGCCATGAAAATAATTATAAATGTCTTGGTACCAAGGAGGTTCAATTTGGAGATTGGGAGCAACAATAATATAAACCATCTCTAAATATGGTAATATATGAGCAAGATATAGAAGGTTCTTGATGATAAACCAATACTCTTTAGCACTGCTAGCAACTTATACCATGGACCTAATTATGGCTATTACATTAGTTGATCATTTATTGGACCATGGTACGTACTCAAATTGTAGGTACTTGAAATGTGACTTGGGATTATCCATAATGTGCTTGTAGGGTATAATATTTTCATCTCTAGTTTGATATTAGTTTATAGTCTAATTAATGATTAACTAGGAGTCCCCATGAACCATTAAATGTTAGATATCCCATTGTATTACAAAATGAAGTCCTAAAATAAGTGTTTCATACTTAGCCATGTTGTTGGTGAAGTTTAATATGATATGAAATGCCTTGGGGATGAGGTCTCCTTATGGTTTAACCATTAAAATATCAAATCTAGATCAATGGGATGTGAATGAGCCATCAAATTATAATTTCTAATCTTCAGGTTCATGAGCCACTTCCTCTATTATCATAATATAATCATCTAGAAAATCAAATGTGAGTGGTTGAGTATCTATAATAGGAACTTCAATAAGTTGACCTACAATGAATTTCCCCTTAATATAATTCTGATTCTAGTACTCAACATCAAATTCAGTCAAGATTATGACCCATTTATCTATGCACCCTATAAAAGTTGCCTTAGACAATAAGTACATGAGAGGGTCCACCTTAGTAATGACAATAGTTTTATTGTTTAATATGTAGTGTCATAAATTTTGGTAAGTGAACATCATGGCCAAACATGCCTTTTAAATAGGTGTATAATTATGCTCATATGCTATAAGTTTCTGGTTTAGATAATAGATCACATGTTCCTTTCCTTGGTCGTCATTCTAGGCCAAGAGTTCCCCCAGTACACATTTTATGACTGAGATAAAAATAAGTGATGACTAGCCAGGTCTTGGTGGTCTCAATACTGGTAGGTTGGCCATGTATGTCTTGAGTTTTGAAAATGTTTTATGACATTCAATATCCCATTGAAATGTAGAACCTTTCCTCAAGAGATGTGTAAAAGGATGACACTTGTCTACCAAGTGTGAGATGAACCTGCAAATAAATTAATTTTTTTCCTACAAGCTATGGAACTATTTTAAATTAGAAGGTGGAAGCATTTCCATGATGGCCTTGACCTTAGCAAGATTCACTTAAATCCCACTCTATGATACAATGAATCCTAGAAATTTTAACAAATTAACACCAATGATGCACTTTTTAAGATTGATACGAATCTTGTATTCATGAAGTCTCTCAAAGATTCTTTGCATAACATTAGGATATCCAACATGGGTTATGTATTTAGCTAGGATATCATCAACATAATCCTCAACTATATCATGCATCATGTCATAGAAGATGAAAATCATGGCACGTTGATAAGTTGTAGTAGTGTTATTCAATCTAAAAGGCATGACTTGGTAACTAAATTTTCTACATGGTGTGGTGAATGTAGTTTTGTGTTGATCCTTTGGGACTATCTTGATCTGATTATACTCAGAGAATCTATCCATGAGGGACAACATCTCATACCTAGTAGTTGATTTGATAATCATGTTGATGTTTGGTAGAGGGAAATCATATTTAGGACATGCTTTTTTGATGTCTCAAAAATTAGTACAAACACATATGCTCTATGGATTTTTTCTAACTAGGATTATATTTGATATCCATTCAGAATAGTCTAGCAGTCTTATGAAACTATCTCCCAATAATTTTTCTAGCTTCTTATTTACTAATATGTTAATTCATAGGTGCATTTTATACAATTTTTAATTAACTATCTTATCATCTAGATATACTAAAATTCAATGCATGACTAAGGTAGGGTCCAGGCCTGACATGTCTGAATAAGTCCATGCAAATATATCAATAAAATAACTCATAATAGTGACAATGTATTCATGCTCTTCATCATTGAGGGATGCTCCTTGATAAACAATTTGAGGATCTTCATAGGTTCCAAGGTTCACTTTAGTTGTATTTTTTACAAGGAGTATGAAACCATCTTCTAGAATAGTAGGCAATGTTTGATATTGATCCTCTTCATCATCCCTTGGTTGTGAGTCCCAAAGCTCATCATAATGAGAGGAATCTGAGTCTTCTAGTTTTGGTAATGTCCAATTGAAAAATTTATCAAGAAAGTCGAGATCAAGATGGTCAAAGGCTTTATGTTGTTTAAAAGTGATACTTTCACTAGATATAGAGCTTGGACTTGGTGGACACTGCACTTCTTATGGAGATGAGCAAACTTCCCCATCTAAGAACACCTAAAACAAGTTTTCACTCAAGAGATTGTCTTTATATTTATTATTTCCCTAATCAATGGGCACCATAAAGATGTTTTCACTTGAAGATATCGATGTTTTATCTTTTGTATGACCAAGAAAGTTTGACTGCTCTCCAAATTAGGTGGTAGGGTTTAATAAGAATTCAAATCCTTATTTATGATCACCAAATGGGAATCCATATCTAAGTCCCATCTACTCAGCAAGATATTCCTCATTTTGAAACTCATCTAGAGGTATAACAAAAAATTTCTAGTCCCAATCAATAAAGTTTGGATGGCAAAGGGTAAGTTGGGTAATGAGCTATGATAGTCATAATGGAATTGGAGTCAAATAGGTTAGTATTAGCTAGCTCATCATAAGTTTTATAATGGGACTCTACATCACTATTGAGAGTTTCTTTATCAATCAAAAAAGAGGGATCACTGTCAAAAGATATGAGGTCACCCCCAGATGGTATAAATTTGAGGCCTTGGTTCATATTCAATTTTCTAGTAGATAGAGATTCAATAATACCTTGCTCACATGGACTTAGGCCTTTACTTTCATATTCTAAACTATCCATAATCTGATTAGGGATAGGGTATTTAATATTTTGAAAACAATTGGAAAGGCCATCAACATACAATCAATCTCCTTCGATAAAGGCTTCTTGATCCAAATTTGGTGAAGTGGTTGGTACAATTACCATTGGCTACTTCTATGTGTTTTTATTTTTCCAAATCATGTTGGGCCTATAAGGGATTTAGAAAGTTTTGGGTTTCCTATAGGATTTTGGAGATGTAGGTAATTTTACAATATGAAATGCATCTTTTATATGGTACATGGAAATGTCAATGTCTTAAACAGTAAGTTGGTTTGCAAAGGTCACAATAAATGGATTAGCCAAAGTGGAAGCAAGATCACTAGGGTTGATATAATTATATTTAGGTGGTTTAGAAACTATTTCTTTATTATTCTTGGCTATAAATTTAGAACTAGGGTAATAGTTATAATTTTTGTATTCAACCTCTAGATGTTTACAATATTGGTATAGCTACAAATCAACATAAATTTTGACCTCAATTCTTGAATGGGGGAACTTAAGGCACTAATTTAGGGTGGAAGGGATAGATCATACTTTATGGATCTAAAGATGACCAAGAAGTACATTATAAGGTAATTTAATGTCCATGACATGGTACATGGTATCATGAGTTACAGGCCTAACAATGATTGGTAGATAAATGGTCCTATAAGACTCTCGGCATTTTCATATACTTTGATTATGATTGTTTTAGGCTGCATGTCCTTCACAATATATCTCAACCATTGTATCAACTTTAGCAAAACTATATTCAGCCCTAAACCATTGTCTATAATAACCCACTTGATCTTATGATGAGAGATAATGACTTCAATGTACAAGAGACTATTATGGAAGGACCAAGGAAAGACATATCTCATTGATCAAAAGTAAGTTAATGGCTTGGAGATAGATGTTCCACAAGTGTTTGGAATTGGGTGGGGTTAATGTCTTTGAAAATTATGGACTATTGAAGCAAGTCATTTAGTATAGTCCTGTGAACTTCTAACATATACAAGAGATAGAGAATATAAATCTATATAGACATTTTGCTGAGTTGGTCAAAAATACTATATGGTTTCTCAATAGTGAGATGAAAAGGTTTGGCCTTAGCTGATATAGTGTTCAATTTAGGATTAGTAGACACAGGTTTTAAAATTATCTTAGGATTGGAAGAAGGCAAAGGGCCTTGAAGGGTAACTCGTAAGCATCTAGTTACAATTGTGTTATTTTGAGTCAACAGAGAGTTATCACAATTAGAATAATTGGGAGGCATAGGGTTCAAATTTAACTTAGTGTCTGAAGAAGGTGAAGGGTTTTGAAGGGTAACTCATGAGCATCTAGTTGTGACTATGCAATTTTGAGTTGGCATGGAATTATCACAATTAGAAGAATTGGGTAATGGTCTAGAAATAGTAACCCATATAAACCAAAGCGTAATAGAATTACTTGAACTTGGTCAGACATTACTTGAAGAAGAGGGTAACAACCCTAAAATAGAGGGACCACTACTTTGAGAATCATTAGAAAGTTCATAGGTTTTGACTATAATAGTGGTGACATGATTATCATAAATATATCCCATGGTATTATTATAATCATACATCAGAGTATTGTAGCCTAGGTTATTATCTTGGATATTATGATCTTGATTATGATTATGTTGATTTAGTTTCTAACCTTGTCCTTACTGATGTTGGCCCTATCCTTGGTTCTAATTATTCCTTTACTATTGTTATTGGTTATGCTTAGGAAATGGATCCTTGCAAATTCCCATATCTTGATTGGTATTATGCAGTGCTTGTTTCACTTCAATTTCCCCACTCACAATAAGGTCCTCAATAATATGCCTCAATTGTACACACTGATAAATGACATGGCCAATGACATGATGAAAATTGCATAACTCATCTTCCTGATAAATGATTAAATTATCTACCATTAGCTTCTAGAATACTACCTCAATAGGTTTTCCCATATTGTTGAATGGTCTATATTTGTTGAACCCTCTATGTGGTGAGGCTCTCTACAAAGTGGTTGGTGGTCTAGGTTATACATTTGGAGCCAATAGAGTTTGCACTATTTGCACATGTTGTGATTCTATTACCCCATTACCCAGCATGTTCTTGTTCTTATTAAAAATCCTAGGTTTCTCTATTGTAGTAGCTTGAATAGGTGGTTGAGTTGGATTGGATGTTTGACCATGTGAATATATTTTCATAAGGCCTTTAGTAATAAGGGAATTTTCAATCTACACTTCCTTCTTAATGATTTCCTTGAATGTGTTGGCACAAGTGAGTCTCAAATTATGGGCCACCTTAGGGTGCAAGTTCTATAAAAAGATGTTGGCCAACTACCTATTTGTCAAGCTATGTTAAAAGTGGCCAAATACTGCTTTCCACCATTATAGGTATGCCAAAAAGATTTCTCCATCCCTTTATCTTGATTTTCATAAGTCAACCACTATCAACTCATGCTCAATATTATAAAAGAAATGGTTGAATTTTTTTTTTGATAGATCATTCTAATATGTCACCGATCCCTTAGGCAATTTGAGAATCTAATCTAATACTTGTCCAGCCAAACTATGTAGAAATAAGTGTAGCAAATAAACTTTATTGTAAACTACCTCTTGGCATAAAATGAAGAAGGCTTGAATGTGTTCTCTAGGGTCACATTTCCATTTATATTTATCAAACTTGGGCACCTAAAAATGAGGTGGAAATGGTACCTAGAGAATTCTTAAGTCAAATGGATAAGGATATATCTTGTTGAACTTGTATTTCTTGATACGATTACCCATTTCAAGCCTTGTGACTATTTATTTCAATGAATTCCACTCTTGTATGTTTGGTGTATTTGTTGGTGGAATATAATTTTTTTGGGTAGGAATGTACCCCTTGTGTGGTCTTATTAGGGATATGAACCCTTTGCCCAAAATTTTAGTTTTGGTTTTGATTTGTCCTTGGACGTGAGTAGGTTTGACATTGTTGGTTTAATGGTTTTTGTTATGGATTTCTAGATTCTTGACATTGATTCCTAAGAATCTATTTTTGTGAGCTATAGGAAATTAATTAGTTTTGGGGTACTTGTTATCAGTATTCCAAAGGGCATTACCATTGCTAGTTCACAAGGGGAACTTGTTGTGTTTGAGAATAACTTGGTAAAGTGTTTTGTAAAATATCCCCAATATGTTATGAGTCCTTATCAACTTGTTATTGTCAATGGGTAAGAGTATCCTAATGGTTAAAGAAAGTATGCTTTATATCAAGAGGAACTTTCTACGAAGCATCTATAAATTTGTTTTGTTCAGAAGAAGGCATAAGATCTGTATCAAATGTAAGATCTACTAGGGTTTGTCATGTTTGGTCTGATGTTTGTTATTTCTCTATAAAAGTGGTATTATCAATTCAATTCATATCTAAAGAAGTTGTTAAGTATGTAACAAGTTGATCAGGATACTATTGACTAATTTTTTGGATTTTAGTTGCAAGATCTTGATCTATTGGGGAGGAGTCCACAAGTGGTTCTTTCCCTTTGTTGACGAAATTAATGTTTGATTTTGTGACATGAGTAAGAGGTTTCTCCTCTACTCGAACAAGTGTGTGTAATTATTCCATTGGGAAATCATGTGACAATCTAGCTCCTAATTATATCAACTTGAGGAGAAATTCATCTGTGTCCTCTATAGGTTGTTGTTCAAAGTAACCTTGATCATATCCTACCATAGTAGGGACATCTAAAAATATGACAGAGTGATATTTTCATCATAATAATTCTACTCCTTATAACTAGGGTCATAATATACCCCACTACAAGTATACATTTGCATGTTTGAAGATGGTTTTCTACATTTGTGAAGTATTTTGATTTTTGGTTTACAAATGTCAAAAGATGTTTTTGGACTCTTAGATCAAAAAAACACAAGGGGAATTCATATAAATAATTATAAATAAATGGTGTGACACCAAAAAATTAGAATAAATAAGTTACAAGAATACTCGACCTTGGTTGGTCAAAATGGGCAATTTAGAATAGGGTAAAACAAGCTTGGAGCTTAGGGTACATGATATCACAAGAAAACCTAAGTTTGAATTATGTTAAACATAATAAAAATATAAGCACGACTATGATTGGTTTTGATCATATAAATTTAAAAGAAGAATTTTCAAACCAAGAAGCTTAGGATGCAAACTAAAAAGCTTAGGATGTGAATTAACACAAAAAAATATGAAGTGTAAAACTCGAAATAAATGGGCAGCACAATGGTGCACCATAAAAAATAAATTTGAATGGTCAAATAACTTAGAGAATGTGTGAAAACAAGATAACCTAACTTCAAATAAGAATAGAATTGGAAAATTTTTAAGCAATGACCTTTAAACCTGTCAAGATCTTGCTCCACCAAAAGAGCACAATATGATTACCAAACCAAGCAACTTAATATGCGGAAATTAACCAGATTCACCAAGCAACTAGAATTCAGAATAACACATGATATGAGAGACAATACACAACTTGTATTAATACTTTATACAGAAAAGAATACAATAAAGAAGATGTCACTTCTTCTTCACCACCTCTTCAGAGGCTCGCCACACCTCAAGTGAACAGTAATTCTTCTCCCCAAAGCTCTCCCTCTCAGGTCCCAACACCCAACTCAAATACAGAGTTGGTGTTCACCTCCTGTGCTCCACGCACACCACAAGTGCTCCACGCACTCCACAAGTACTCAAAGTACTTCAAGTAGATCTCCCATGAACCTACAACAACCTGCAATTCAACAGACCATACTTATGGAAGGAACTCCCTTGCCTTCCTCTCTGCTCTATCCGAGTACACACCTGTACTCCAAGTAGATCCTGCCTGATACTGCTCCCTGTTGTGTTGCTGTCTATATGATCCTGCACACCTGAAAATCAACCCAGTTCTGCACACCTGTGAACCTTGACCTTGCACACACATACACCTGCAGATCAACGATCTTACTTACCATGTAGATCTCCTATATAGGCCATGCACCTGTGACCAAGATCCTACATACATGAAGAACCCTGCTGATTCTCCAATCCAGCACCTACACCTGGTACTGTGGAACTAGGAGGAACACCCTTGCTCACTTCACACACAGAAGGAACAAACTTTGCTCAACTCAAACTAGAACACTTTTCCAATACAACCATGAGTCTATTATATAGATCTCATCCAAACAATGATTAGACATCTAATTACAATAATTAAATCCGTAGCTCTCAGTCTAAAAATAGATCTAATCATGCAAACACTTGGTTCGTTAGCTAACTTCCCGTAATAAGCTCGCAGTCAAACCACACAGGTGACCGACATCGGTCCCTGTCTGCCTGGGGGTCGCCGACGCCGGCCGACTACTGACCGACATCAGTTGCCTTCCTGTCTTATCCTACCGACGTCGGTTGGCTAGACCAACGCCAATTTCTTTTGACACTCAGCAACTCATCCTACAACCTCCTCCATGTCTGCATCAGTGAAGCTTTTAGCTCCACAACCTAACAATCTCCCACTTGGAGATAAACAGCTGCACTATACCTATACCTGTACCCCATCTAATCTATTTCATGGTTTGTATCCCTCTTCAAGATCAATCCTGAAGACAACCCACCACACATCCCATGGTGTACCTCCTGTCATTCGAGTACCCTGCCACATCCAAACCTACAAACACATGTAGTGAAGTCCTGACCCTGCATAACATGAATCTCTGCTGCCGGTCCCTCTCAAGTACCTGAGAACCCACTTCCCCGAATTGGCTCCTAACTCTCTAACAGCTCCCACTGCATGGGAATACTCAGGTCTATACCATACCTCATGTGATTTTGGACACTGTACCTGTCCAGGCCTTAGTGTGCTTCGGCTCTGCATCCTGAACCTCGCCAAAACCTAATTCACATCAGCTCCCACTCAAGACAAAATCAACCTGTGATCTCCATGTCTCCCATGTCAAAGAATTTCGCTGCTCTAAACTCCTCCTGACATGCCACTGAACTAATCTTACCCTTAGCTCAGCAAAACCCTGTATGTACAACCCTGCTAGCAAAACATACCATCCACATATAGCAACAAAATGATGTCATGACTCATCATCCACCTGGTAAGACAAAACCATAGTAGTTACCCTGACATTGACTGAAGCCATGCTTCGTCCTCCACTTGTCAAAACCTGTACCACTGTCCTGCAGCTCCTCAAGACCATATACTCGATCTTCTGTCTCACGTATCTGTTCTCTCTATTCTTCAACTAAGGTATCCATTCATCTCTGTGCTTTCTTCTGCTGGCAACCCTACCAAAAACATCTGTTTGGTTCTCCTCCAAGGAATCACATCCTCATCCATGCCAAGCTCACACCTATCTCCTGGATCCTTCCTGCTCTACAATCAGCAACATGTATAAAGAAGAGGAACAACGAATTTGAGGGCCTACTTACATCTTCAGTCCTCCGTATGGGTGTTTGAGACTCCATGACAGCGTGCTGTCCACCCAAAATCCGTTACAGTGACCGACCTCGGTCACCCCATAGTCTGCATCCGACCGACGTCAGTTTCATGCGTCTGTCCCTGACTACCGACCCTGCAGATATCAGTGTCCCTGCTGCCGACGTTGGTCCTCCTGACCGACATTGGTCTTACATACTGCCGACGTTGGTCCTCCTGACCGATGTCAGTCTTACCCTACCTGACATCGCCGACTTTGATCTGCACATGACCGACATCAGCACCTGTCTGTTCGATGCCAGTTCATCCTGACCGATGCCGGCACCTGTGTTCACCTGTGAGTGATGACTTTTTACCCGCGAGCTCTTTTAAATCAAAACCCATGTCCAAACTGCCCTGCTCAGAAGTATCCAGCACCATCCACTGGTTTCTGTCCGCCATCTCCTCCAAGAACACCAAGGCTTTCCAGTTCTTAAGCCTGTCAAATATATCTATCTTCCGCTTAAGAACATGCATCTCCTTCCTGCTCATGTGACCAAGCCTACGAAGCCACGTCTCCGCAACAAAAGAAGAATCAGTAATATAAATAAGTAGATAAAGAGTACCTATTTTCTTACCACCAACTAATTCAAGTGCATTTGCTGTGAGAGTTCTTGTGCATCTCTCATCACCCAATCTTTCTGAAGAAATTAGCCATATCTCCAAACCTGGGACCTGCATGACCTTCATCAACACCTGTGTGTTGGCCGCCTGCAATTTTAGCTTCACTTCCCCTTTGCCAATTCTTTGGCAAGGCTCACCAGCTCCTCTACCTGGGGCTGCATGGAAAGAGGCAACTGAATCTTTTATCCAAGATTCAACTTTATCCAAGAAACCTCCAAAAGCATCCTGTGTAATAACACCTGCAACATCTGCATCTTCAGTTCCTTCATGCTGATCTGCTACCAACCAACAATATTCTTTTACCTACTCTTTCTTTCCATAGGACTGTGAGTGACCATCTGTGCTTTTCAACTCCTCCATTCTTAGCTTACTTTCATCTGCCATTGCTCTACTCCCACTCGATTAGAAACCCCTGAGAGTGACCTGTAATCAAAACACACTACCCAGATCTAAACCAATCTGTTAGTATCCCAACCAAAAGCTCTGATACCACTTGTCAGTGGTATCAAGCTATGAGCCAACAACCTTGCTCTAATACCACTTTTTAGGATCTTGCTCCACCAAAAGAGCACAATATGATTACCAAACCAAGCAACTTAATATGCAAAAATTAACCAGATTCACCAAGCAACTATAATTCAGAATAACACATGATATGAGAGACAATACACAACTTGTATTAATACTTTATACAAAAAAGAATACAATAAAGAAGATGCCACTTCTTCTTCACCACCTCTTTAGAGGCTTGCCACACCTCAAGTGAACAGTAATTCTTCTCCCCAAAGCTCTCCCTCTCAGGGCCCAACACCCAACTCAAATACAGAGTTGGTGTTCACCTCCTGTGCTCCACGCACACCACAAGTGCTCCACGCACTCCACAAGTACTCAAAGTACTTCAAGTAGATCTCCCATGAACCTGCAACAACCTGCAATTCAACAGACCATACTTATGGAAGGAACTCCCTTTCCTTCCTCTCTGCTCTATCCGAGTACACACCTGCACTCCAAGTAGATCCTGCCTAATACTACTCCCTATTGTGTTGCTGTCTATATGATCCTGCACACCTGCAAATCAACCCGGTTATGCACACCTGTGAACCTTGACCTTGCACACACATACACCTACAGATCAACGATCTTACTTACCATGTAGATCTCCTATATAGGCCATGCACCTGTGACCAAGATCCTACATACATGAAGAACCCTGCTGATTCTCCAATCCAGCACCTACACCTGGTACTGTGGAACTAAGAGGAACATTCTTGCTCACCTCACACACAGAAGGAACAAACTTTGCTCAACTAAAACTAGAACACTTTTCCAATACAACCATGAGTCTATTATATAGATCTCATCCAAACAATGATTAGACATCTAATTACAATAATTAAATCCGCAGCTCTCAGTCTAAAAATAGATCTAATCATGCAAACACTTGGTTCGTTAGCTAACTGCCCATAATAAGCTTGCAGTCAAACCACACAGGCGACCGACGTCGGTCCCTGTCTACCTGGGGGTCACCGATGCCGGCCGACTACTGACCAACGTTGGTTGCCTTCCTGTCTTATCCTGTCGACGTTGGTTGGCTAGACCAACGCCAATTTCTTCTGACACTCAGCAACTCATCCTGCAACCTCCTCCATGTCTGCATCAGTGAAGCTTTTAGCTCCACAACCTAACAAAACCAAATGGAAATTTCACCCAAGTTACTCAAACCAAGCACAAAAGGTGACCCACCCAAGCCCAAGTTGCAGGCAAGACTCCAGTGTAGACTGATCATTTTTTAGATTAGAAAATAGAAAGTTAAAATTTAAAATTTAGAATAAAGGTCTTAAGATTTTCAAGTAATGAATAATATAGACTCAAACAAACAGCATAACGACACTTTTTGGAAATATAAGCACAAATGATTTGATTCATTTTGAACAAGGCTAAAATGTTTAGAATTAATTTGACCATTGTAATGTCTCTTTTTTCAAAATATGGTGTATAAATGTGTTTATATTTGGAAATGTTTTGGCACACACATAAAAAATAGTTTTTAGACTCAAAAGTAATTTACGTAAACAAGAACAAGAAAACACTAAAGTGTATGTCCTATCCAAGAAAATTGACAAGGTTGCTTTGCACCATTAAATTTCATTGATATACTCCTTGAGAGGAATTAAGTTTTTAATATAATAAATTTATATGCACATGAAAATTAGGGGTTTTAGGCCCCCTCCTCTCTCAAGACATTGTACGGTGACATGAAACTTTGGGCTACTCACCCTGCACTAATAGTACTCCATAGAAACTAGGGTTTATCTAAAAACTACAAGTTTTGATCAATCTATATGGTCTCATATGTGTGGATAACACTAGGGTTCAACACATCATTTTGATCCAAGCTAATCAACTTCTTGTAAAAGTATCTTTTCTTTTTTACAGCCACTACATCCATCAATTACTTAATTTAGTGCAATGTCTAGATTAGGCCATTATTCTGAGGACAATAATTGCTAATGAAGTTAGTTTTAACAACTCAAAACTAATGTCTCAGTGATTCACCATATCAATTTGTATACCCCACCATGGATTGGATTTGAAATGATGCGGGGATATGAATTCCTGGGTCAATGCTTCCCTAAAAAACATATGGGAGATGATGAAATCCCACCCATAAGCCAAGATACAAGAAACAAAAATATAAAAGGACTTTAAAGGTCAGTTTAGGATCACCCAAGTCACTCAGACCTTGGGAAGAACCTTTGTGACATTCATTTTATGCTTGGACTAAGTGATAAAAGTAATAATCAAAGTGCTTTTAGTCACTGAAGTTACCTAAAAGGGATGGGGGGAGAGTATATGCGCTAAACTTGTTTTTCACAAATAAAAATTAAGTACAAAAATTTTCAAAATAGTTTAACCAACAAACAAATAATAAAGAAGGAAAAGACTCTTAATATTCCTAAGCTACTATGAATGTTCGTTTTAATCCCAAATTAAAATGTGGTTGAAGTTTTCCTTTGTTGTTGTAAAAAGTAAACTAGTGAAATTTATTAATCCTACAACAGGGTGTTAGTAGTCCAACAAGGGTGTATGATATCAAAATAAGTTTACAACTCACTATTTTAACTCTCAATATTTTTGACACAGGGTGATTTCATCATTCTACAGGGCAATCTCATCATTCCATAGGCTGACCTCATTATTGACAGAGTGATCCTGCATTCCATAGGGTGATATCACCATTCCTCAGAGTGATCTTAATACAAATTTTGGTCTAAGATTATCTCATCGATGATTAGATGACCCCACCATTCCATAGGTCGATATCACTAATCTATAGGTCAATTTTTCTATCTATAAAAAACACATAGAGAATAGAAAAACACAATAGTCAATCTCATCATATACATGCGTGGTCTTGATATTGCTCAAGGTGATCTCACCATTCCACAAGGCAATCTCATTGATGTTCAAGATGACTTTGCTGATTATAGGGCGATCTTACCATTTGGTCCAGAAGACATAAAATGCGAAAATTAAAATAAAAGAACAAAAAATAGCCTCAAAAGAGGGTATTTATTCATGATTAGAAGGATAAAATGGTACTTGAGATGCATGGTCCCACTGAGTATGACAAAATGTAGAATATGATTACAAAACAAGTTAGTCCATGCATTAGTAGATAAAAATCAAAATAAGCATAGAGAACACAACATGATAAGCCTACTCCCTCGAGGGGTGGTGTTAATGAACTCAAAAAACTAATTATGAAAGTAAGATAAGTAATACCTTCCAAGTAGTGGCTTTCATTCAAAAATGGTCAATAAACATGCTTATGCCTAGATTTGGTGCTCCAAGTCTTTGTCCTTGTAGTGTAGCATGTGCCTCTGTCATCTCTCAGTTTACCAATGGATTTGGTTCCTTGATATGGTCAATTTATGGGAATGAGTGAAGCTTTTCTAGCACTATTTCTACATAATAACATTACACAAATGAAGCTTAAAAGTTATGTCCATAAATCACGCATTTATAGCTTTTCAAGAATGTTTAGAATCAACTTGGACCATCCATCTTGAGATCAAGATGTATGGCCAAGGATTGATTCATTTTTAGAGGATAAAGTCATAAATATTTGGAACAAGTGAGCATTGATGAGGCATGGGAAAGCTTAAACCTGATACTTATCCCCATCAATGCCTAATGCTTGACACCCCTTCAATGATGTCATTGGTGATGTCATGGGTAAGATATTTCCAATTATGAATTTTTAATAAATAAATATTCAACACTTTCCATGGATTTTCCACTTAAGCTCTTAATTTGGTTTTAATTTGCTTAATGACTTTGTCGAGGGATTTTACAATTCTTTAGAAACAAGTCATATGTTTAATTAAAATGGTCAAAAATGTCATTTTATTTAGTCGTAATTTAACTAGAGTTGAATCAAAATAAGATGTCAATTGTGTACAGGGTAATACCCCAATCAAGGTATTATAGACATGCATTGACACATGCACATGATGTCAGCAGCCAAATTAGAAGATTTCAGTCATCCAAGACATCATTTTTCTTGGTCATAATTTGACTCAAAGTGAATTACAAAAAATAATGATTTCATAAAATGCATTTCCCCAATTAGGGATCAATGAACAAGAATTGAAACCTGCACATGATGTGTGCAGATGAATTAGAGTATTTTAATGATTTTGGTCCAGATTGTGCATTATTATAGAAGGTTGTTTAGATTTGCAATTTAGCATAATAGTGATAAGAATTGGATGTATACATTTTCCCCCTATTTGAGAAGGCATGGTAAGACATTTGGTTGAAGCAATGAATTTTCAAAGAATAAAAAGGTCACTTAAAACTAATCATAATTAAAATAAATAAATTTGCTTCCACTTTTTGCTAAATTTTGCATTAGTCATGAAGGAACAGGGTTAAAAAACATGCCCCAAACAACATTCAATGGACAAGAATTGCACCTAGACATAACTTTTAAGTTTTAGTTGTACAATTTTATTATGTAGAAATAGTGATAGAGAAGCTTCACTCATTCCCCTAACTTGATTCCGTAAAATTCATTTCCCCAATTAGGGATCAATGGATAAGAATTGAAACATGCAAAAAATATAGATAAATTATAGCATTTTAATGATTTTGGTTTAGATTGTGCATTGTTGCATAATGTCATATAGATTTTTAATTTTAGCATAATAGTGATAAGAATTGGATGTCTACAATAGTCTCATAGAGAAACCTCTTAGATTTATCACATTACTCATCACCATAGCTCCTAAGATCATTTTATTATGGTTTCATATATTATTGGATAATGAGACATGTTATCTATTACTTAGATTATGATGGATAAATAAAATGAGAGTTATCCCATGCACATTAAACTAATACATTAAATTCATAGATTATAACAAATTACATACTATTTGAAGCACATCTTATGAAGCACCTATACAATAATGTGAGGTACTACCAAAATTTATTCCTAAATAAAAAACATACAACTTCAAGTGAAGACATATAAAGTTATAGTACTTTGCACTTTGGTGTGTTTGATCTAAATAAAAACACGTGGATTCCAACAATGTGATTTTTTCAAGAGGATAAAATAAATCTTACAACCATCACAACAATGACCATCACATATTAATTTTGTAAAATTTTCTATTATTTGTAGAAACATAAATTAAATAGTTATAACTCATGGATTCCAGTGGTAATTTAGACTCGATTAAGTATGTGATGATTTATAATCTCTTTTTGTGACATTGTAATTGTTATTTATTTATAATTAAATAGTTTTAACTTGGAATCATCTCTAAGATATGATTGATTTGTTCATTGGTGATATTATTATGTGTTGATATTAATGAGTTATTATTAGTCTATCTAGTATTGTTGATATTCATATGATAAATATGAATAGCTATTTTTCATTGATTAATGGATTATAATGATATATATTTATAATGAATTTTATACTAGGTTTTGTGAGGTGTAATGCCTGTGAAAAAGTTTGAGAAGTGGAAAAGAGAGATTGACAATAATATGACAATATATCCAAAAAGGAAAAATTATTCAAAAATCATATGTTTGGTGCATTAACTTTTTTACTTTGTATTTGTTGAGTATGTCGTTTAATTGTTATTATATCGTATATATATTTTATATTTTTAAATCTTTCTAAAATAAAACTATAAGAATAACTATAATGCAATTCTATCAATGAAAATATAATAATAAACAAACATAAAATATAAATAATGTGTTCAAAAATATAATAATAAGTGCTTATATGTATCTTTATTAGTTTCAGTGTCATTTTTCTAAGTGTTATTTTTCAATGCTACAAAGAAAGAGAAAATAAGTTTGAAGGAATTAAAAAACTTCTAGAGTGTCATTTTTAGTTGAAAAGGATGTATGTTTATTTTATTTTGTTCAATTCAACATTAACAAATGAGTTGTTTAGTCTTATATATTATAAAAATAATTTTTGTAATGTTTTTTAATAAATTAGACATTTGTATTAAGTAGTTGAAGGATTTCACTAGAATTATAATTTTATTATGATTTTTTTCAAATTCTTTCTTTTATTTATTTAATTAATATTAAGATGGTTTTCATGAGTAATCATTGATTTATTGGTATTTATTTTCTCATGTATTTGGATAATTTTAACACACAAGTACTATAAGCATTTTTTAGTATAGTCAACAAATGATTACAATGTTTATGATAGAATAGGATGTCAATAATTTTAAATAAATTATTTGAATATGATGTGAATTTCAATATTAGAATTTATGAGGAAGTTTAAAAATATAATTTGGATCTCCCTAATGAGGTGTTAGTGAAATATAAATTTGATTTCTCAAATTTGAAAAATTATGAGGTGTGGGAAATTGATGAACTAATTTATACAACTTATCAGATATTTACATTTTAGAAGTATATTTATATAATACAAATGTCAACTATCCATAACACATGGAATGGGATATTCACATTATCAACAATTAATATTGAATACACTAATCAACATGCATCAGATATGCCAATGATATTTTTATAGCCTAATGTATAGTTTTACATATTGAAATTATGTTGTATGATAAAAATTTAGTATGTCAATGTATGGCATATGTTCTAATTCAAAACAATGAAAAATTAGATTCATGCATACCCAAAGGAAACCTACAAGATGCATGATATTAAATATTAAATATATTGATGAGTATCCTTATGAATTCAAAAAAATTCCTGGTTCATCAAAAATATATATGCCTTAACCACAGTATTAGCAATTATCAAAGTATTAGTAAAATACTTATTAATTATTTTAAATATATATCAATTTTTTTTAAAAATAGAGAAAATAAAAAATGTAATTTGTAATAATGATTGATGTATATATTGACTAATATATCTTTGAAACACATTTTTTAAAATAATGTAATTTTATATAATATTACATTTAAAATGTACTTTTTGTATATTGAAGTTTTTATCTAATAAAAAATATAATTTATTTTTTAATATATATATTTTTATATATTTAAATAATAAAAATTAATTTTTTAATTATTTTTATACAAATTTGATAAACATAATAAAATTTTAAAAAAATTAAAGAATTTTAATTATTGTAATATATTATAAATCCTAGAATCCCATGAAAACTCATATTTCACCACTTCATCACATCCTATTACATTGAAATAAGAAATCAATTTATTAAATCATTCCTCCCAAACATTCATGTCCAGGGCCTCAATTAACATCACATGCGTCATTTATTCATATCACATATCCTATGATTATCCATATCACATATTCCTATGATTATTTTTTCTTATGTATGTATGTATGTATGTATGTATGTATGTGTGTGTGTGTATATATATATATATATATATATATATATATATATATATATATATATATATATACATATATATATATATATATATATATATATATATATAGCCTATGTTTTAGATATGAATACATTAATAGAAAGGTGATAGAAAACTTAAAACAATGAAGTTGGTTGCATCATAACAAATGTGCATTCTAAAGTGGACAATAACATTGACGATAGTATCTAAAGGTCAATAATATTGTGTCAGATCTAGAAACACCATTTCTAAAATTTGATAACTATATCATAATTTTGATCATGCACACTTTATATATGTATGTATATGTATGTATGTATGTATGTATGTATGTGTGTACACACACACACACACACACATATATATATATATATATATATATATATATATATGTGGATCAAAAAATAACTCTTCACCCTTCTTCACCTTTGGGATATAATTAATGAAATTAAGTCAGTGGGTTCATGGTGTCGATCTGACCTCAAATATCCCTCTATCAATGAGAAATGCCTACATAGCCAGTACTCCAAGGAAGGACTCAGACTTATGTAGTTATCCACTATGTGAGGGATTATGTGTGATTAATGGTGTAATATGCTATATGTAGATGCATGAAATGATCTAGCTTATAACTTGATCTCTATGGATGATTTAGACCTTTTGTATGACCACTGCTATGATTGATAAATAAATATGGATGAATAATGTAGTTGTACGATTGATTGAATACATCTTGGTAAGTGTTTGATTGGTATTTTCTAGATGAATAATGAGAAAGTTTAGACTTGTATTTATACCACACTTTTTAAAAATATATCATGGTATGGATCAATAAGACAAATAGGACAACCCATAGGCTTAGACTAATTTAAAATTTGGAAGAATTTAGGTGACTAGACACTTGATAAGGATCTGGAAATTAACGTCAATGCTAATGTCCCTCTATAGCCAATTATGTCTAGAAAGATTTTTAAAAAGTTCAGATCTATAATTGATAGTGAAGGATATTTATCAAAATTTGAGATTTTTTTAATATACAAGTGGTATGATCATCAAAATGATAAGGCCAAACTATAATATAACTATTTAGGCACATTGAGATGGTGAATATGAGCCTTTCAGTAGTGGGAAGGTCCATAACTGAAGTGTAGATCCATAATTGGTATTTTTCAAATGTAAAAGATTGAGATGCTATAAACATTTGATTTTAATATATAAAACTAGAAAAGAAGATGAGTTGGTCTAGGTTGAGTCTTTTGATGGCAATTATAATGATAAATATAGGTATACCATAGTTATGAAGGAGATTTATGATGGATTCCCTTGGAAAAAGCTTTGGAATAAACATTTGATTATGAAGATTAGTTTATTTTAATGGATTGTGGTGCATAATAAGATTCTTACCATTGATAATCTTATGAAAAGAGGTATTTTTTATTCACAACATATGTTCTTTATGTGTGAACAGTGTTGAATTGATTGTCCATTTGAGGTTAGAATGCTCTTTATCTTTGGTGTTTTGGGTATCATTTTATCTAGGTTCAAGGCTAGTTGGGTTCAAACATCAATTATCTTAGACAAGTGGATATAATGGACTACCACTTTAAAAAAAGGAAGATTAAAAAACATTTGGTATATGGCAATATCACATGTCTTTTGGATTTTGTGGAAAGAAACAAATCAAATAATTTTCAATGACAAGAATAAAACCAACATGATGGTAGATTTTATAATTATTAATCTTCTAAGGGAGAATTATGCTTGTATAAGAACCAAGGACATAAACACATTTCTAGAAAGGGAGTTTAGGATTGTGTTGAATTAGAACTTATCTAATGAAGGAATAAATGGCATAGATATTAAGACATAATATATAAGATTAGTGAAATGGTCAACTCCTTCTAAATGATGGGTTAAGCTCAAATTTTATGGTTCCTCTAAAGGTAACCAAATAAAATTAGGAGGGGAGGTATATTAAGATTCATTTGGGGAAAACTAATGGCAGCCTATGCTATGAGTTTAGGTATCCAAACCAATCACATGGCTGAAGCATTAACAACCATCTATGGGATTCAAATTCTGATAGAGGTTGGTATCACCCATTTGATCATAGAAGGAGACTTTTTGAACATAATTAATTACCTTAATAAGAATCATGACCTGATTTTGACTATAAGGAATACAATGGAAAATGATATTATCATTATTCAATCTTTCTTAGAGACCATCATTAATCATACATACAGAGAGGGGAATCAAATTGCTAGCTAGTTTTCCAATAAATGAGTCTCTATCCATAACTTTATTAAGTGATATAATGAGCAAGACCTTCCTTATGAGGTGTGTAATAAAATTTAATTGGATTCAACTATTTAAAATTTTGGGAGTCATATTTATGAATTTAATAATATTTGATATCATTATCGAGATGGTTCTATGATTCATAAGTTTGGTGACTATATCACATGGTTCATTTCAAGGATTGCCAATGATTTAAGGTAGGACTCCCTTTTTTCAATCATATCTTCATTAATTTTAATTATAATGGTAATTTGTGTGAGTAAGTTGGCATTCATGCCAAAGTGGGTGTAATGGATGTTAAGTTCATGATTTATAATGATGAAATTCAAAGAACCATTAATTTTTATGAGGTGAGGGGATTCTTTATTTTTCAATTTGATAGGAAAGTTAAAAATTGGGTTAGGTTTTTTTTTTGAAAGGAACTTTTAGGTGAAGGGATTTCATAGCATTGTTGTTAAAAGAGACATTATGGGAGGGGACCTATGCAAGGTTGAACTAATCAATGCATGCATGATAAATAATAAGGCCAAAGTTTGGAACATTTTACAATAATTAGGGATTATAAATTTCATGGAGATAATATAGGGATATGATCCTCACAGTTATTTTGAATTCTATAAAACTTAGAAAGACTGAAGTGTGGATATGCAGGGGTTGTTTTTTTTAGTTTTAGAGGATCTCATTACAAATGCAACTGGGATGAGCATGAAGAGGCTGAATGTTTTCAAATCTAAAAGGGATAAAAGATATATTATGGAAAATTTTCTTGAATATAATTAAGAGTTAATAGATTATCAAGTTGGATATTTGTGAAAATCACTTCTAGTCCCTTAGAATGAGGTGGTGCACCAGATTATGAGGTTCATTACCCTGGAATGACACTACAAGGTAGTGTTTTCATACCATTTATCCTTTCTCAATCATTTCTAGAATAGTTTTTCTATTAGCATTTAGTTAAATATGATGATGTCTTTGTAGAATTCAGTAATTGAGGTGAAACTAGGTAAAACAACTATCCCTCTCCACCAAACATTGATTCTCCTATTATTCAAACGTGTCAATTATCTAGATATCGACCCTTCTCCCAAGGCCAGATTTTTAGAGTTTGGTAATAAGGAATTTTTTGCTAAAAAGTGATTTCAAAGTGTGATGACAGGGGTAATAAATAGAAAACTACAACTATCAAGGTTCTAGTTATAGAGAGTGTTTTCCTTAGGAAAGTTGAGGGATCCCATGTTATGATTAAGTCTAACTCTGTGAAGGAAGAGGCATCTACAGACTCATTATATTCAAATTTGGTGACCAAAAATAATGATATTCGATCCTTAGAGCTATGCAGGTTTAGAATTCAAGTGGGAAGGAGGTAGAATTGAAAGAATAAACTACCAATTAAGGGAAGATAAATTTCAAATGGAAGAAACAATCCTTCGTGACCCATGAGGATATTAATCCAGATAAGTCCAACTCTCTAACGAATGATTTCAACCTCAATAAGAGTATTCTAAAGTGGATTATGAAAGAGATTGAGGGTCTCAAGGACTCCATAAAACAAATTCATATAATTTAATAGGATCTCTAGTCAGGTCACCAATATCAAAGACAAAGGGTACATGGAAGAAGTCTTCTATAAAATGAAGCAAATGGATGATATAATAAACAAACTATAAAAAGAGAAGTTAAAGATCAAGTGTGAAATTCATCACATTATTTAGTTTAGTATATTGATTATAAAAAAAATGTGTGTCTAACAACAATGTGCTTAAATAAGTGGTTCAAGAGAGGAAGGAGGATCAAAACAGTCTAAAAATGAGCAAGAGGATGAAGGGGCAGGAAAGGAGTAAGTCTGTTGATGTGAAGGCAAGAAGTATGGAATAAATTGAGATAATTCTCACTTAAATGATTGAGGAATGGAATGTGGACCTAGTTGGGCTTGATGATTAGGTTCTATAGTTGTTATTTGTTTGCTAGTATCATATATATTGTTGTAGCTTTTGTGATGTATCTTTGTTATTAATCAATTGTTGATCAATAAATTTTTGTTTTTCTCTTACGCTCTTGTTAGTTTATCTAGAATTTTGAGGTCTCTTTATTATATCTTTGTAAAAGTGAAGGGTCCCTTTAAAAACCCTCAATTTACCTTTATAAAAAATAAAAGCATTCATTTTCAAGAAATAACAAATCAAATTTCAATAATAAAACACACTTCTCCTCTTACCATTTTCCATGCAATAAGTTGGTTATACCATTCAATTACCTAAATAAAGAGAAATAAATCTTAATTCATGTGGGTTACATCCATTGTGGACTAAACAATTTTTATTTCCTCTGAGAATGAAAGGAGGGCCATGTTTTTCTTGGATCCTTCCATTTACTCAAGAGCAAATGGGTTTACTCCTTAAATTGAAGGGAGATAGAAAAACAAGTAGAAATCATGGAACATATTTGAAAGCATATGAATAACTAAGGCAAAGTCAAATGGAAAATTAGATCAAACACATAATAAAAGATTAAAAATAAATAAAAGGAGTTAAAAAGATGAAAATAATAGTTTATGAAAAAGGTTGAATTGATTAATCAAATGATAATATGTATGTATGTATATTGGTAACTCGGAGAATCGATAATGATTCTAATATTTGAATTGTCCTAGCCATATGTAATGAAACAATGTTACAATTTAAATGTGATCCAAAACATAATAGTACTTTTACTTTGACAATATTTTTGATACTTGTTTAAATGTTTTACAAATTGCTAAATGAAGCATAGGCTTATTGAGTCTTCGCTTCTATAATAACCATATATATGTAAGTGGTACTTAAAAATCTAATATTAATTAATGATAAATGCATATAATTATCATCCATGTCCTTAATAAAATATGCAATGGATGGATTTTGATCTGAACAACCCCAATGAAGGGGAAAAAAATCTATGGTAATTCTTATTGAAGAATGTTCTCTGATCCCCAAAAAAAGTATTCTCAAGAGTAGCATTCAAAATTGAACGTGTCACAACCCTTTCAAGGGCTTCTGACTCATTTGAGAAGTACAAATAGAAAATTAACCATAAAAAAAAGTAGATTTTGGATTCTAAATGTCAAAATTGAAGTGTTTATTTATTTATAAATGATAAAAGAAGTGCAGTCTCATAAAATCATCAGTCTAATAGTTAATATATAAATCATTAATAAATATATGATTATGAACACCACTGGGAGTGGGTGAAATTGCACTTGTTGTCAGCATTAAAGATGACTCTAATTTACTTGATGTTGATAACACTGAGTAGATCGTAGAGCTTTGTTAAATGTTGAGAAAAATCAAACACCATGTAGAATTTATAATTTAATAATCAAACTCCCAGTGCCAGTGCCACTGCTAGCATATGGATTTTCCCTAAAATTTTCATCATTATCAATTACATTATATGTATGTAGAGATATAGTTTGTGTAGATTCCATAATCGTTTATTAAAATGAAGTGGTCTTAAGTGATCTTGATGAGGGTCTAGGAATTAACGAGTCAAGTTTTTGCTATGTACATTGTATGCTTATTTAATTTTCCACTATCTATATCATATGCTTATTTTTTGCCTTTGAATTGTAGTTGATCTTTACACCAATTTTAGAAATCAGCAACAACTTATTTAAATGAAAAAAATTGTGGATGGAATAAAATTTTGGTGATGAAAAAGAGTTCAAGGTTTTGACGCTTTTTGACCTTGAATGTTTTTTTGGTTTTAAACGTGGGAAGAGATTGTATAAATATCATTTGTTTTGGGTTTATGATATTTGTGGATTGTAAGATTAAAATGATGGAATATTGAGTTTATAAGGCCCTTTATCCCTAAATATTAGCATTTTTTTGGGGTGATTAGTTGGGAATCATTCATTTCAACATCGAAAGACTTTCAGGGAGATTGGTGTGGGGTTGTAAAATGTTTAGAATTTTTGGTGAAAAAGGTGGAAAATTTGGTCATTTGGGGTTTAAAATTTCAATATTTGGTGGAAAATTGGTTCTTTATGGGTTGTAAAATTTAGGGCTAGGTCAAAATTGTGACTTTTGGCATTTAAGGTGTGGAGATAGAAATTTGTGCATGAAACAACCAAATTTGGATCAAAGTCAAGTTTCATGTGTAGAGGAATTTTTCCTATGGAAAATTTATATTTTGATGAATGTTGTGGATTTTGGGCATTGATGTGTTAAATAATTTCTTGGGGTTTTAGGGCTTTAAAATTTTAGATTTTGAACATCGTGGTTTCTGGGATGTATGTGTGGAA
Organism: Torreya grandis; assembly: GCA_037957365.1. Lineage (NCBI taxonomy): Eukaryota > Viridiplantae > Streptophyta > Pinopsida > Cupressales > Taxaceae > Torreya > Torreya grandis. Next base: position 3,680,225 of record JARHVA010000769.1, on the reverse strand, counting down.
TAAAACTCTTCAAAAATCATAGGTTTTGATCATTTTGTGATTTCTTTGCCTTAAATATGAGAAATAAATATTTTAAAAATTTTATTTTTTAATCAAACATTGATGTCCTCTTGCCTTGAATGGGTGGAAGAATTTGAAAGATTTTTCCAATATCTCTAAATAGTTTTCGTGCAATCAAGTTGAATCATGTGCGACAGTGTGAGATCTCCTAGAAAACACATGATATTTGAAATAAGCTATGAAATCCAAAATGATACGATTAAATTATTCATTAACCTTCCAAAAGGAAAAGTGGGGTACATATAAATAAAATTAGGGAAATATAAGGAAGCCTTTAATTTTCCTAATTAAATAATTACAATAAAAGATAATTATCTTATGGACCCTTTATAACTAAGTTAAGGAAGCTTAGAATGACCATACAACTGTGTAGGCAAAACTCAGTGGGGAAAAACACTACACTAACACCCCCGCCTTAAGTGTAGCTTAGGTGAGATGAGAATTGGGTCCCAGCATTGAAAGTCTAATGAGGTACCCAAGTACATAGTGATGAACCTCCATAGGAGGAAGAAAAAGGTGGAGTAGCCCTAACCCCAATAAGAGCTCACAGATGAACAAATTTACTCTCTATGAAAGGCTTGGTTAGAATATCTAAAATATGCTTAGATGTTGGATAGTATCAAAGATCAATGACTTGCTCATTGATAAGCTCCCTGATGAAATAAATGTGAATCTCTATTAGCTTGATATTTTGATGGAGAACTAGATTCCTAAAAATCTAGATAGTGCTTTTGTTGTCACAGTAGATGATTGTTGGCTTATGAAACTAGACACCAAACTCAGTGAGAATCCCCTGAAACTAGATTACTTCAGTGGTGGCATTGACAACCCCTCTATATTCTGCCTCTTTGGATGATAAAGAAATTGCATGCTGCTTCTTTCTTGACCAACTTATTGGACCCAAACCAAGTGAGAAACTATAGCTTGAAGTGGACTTTTGACTCTAAATATCTCTAGCCCAATCTGAATCTATGTATCTAATCAAATCAACATTTGTTCATGCTCCATAGTGTATCCCATAGTTACGTGAACCCTAAATGTAGTGAAGAATCCACTTTACTGCTTTCCATTATAACTCATGTGGCTCTTGCATAAACTAGGAGACCAAACCAACTACATAGGATATGTCAGGTCTAGTGTGTGTGAGATAGATAAGATTGCCCATGAGTTGTCGATACGGAGTTGCATCAACAAGTGGTGTAGGATAATCAGCCTCAAGCTTCACACCAAATAAGAAAAGAGTAGGAGTTGGCTTACAATCAACCAAGTTAAACCTTGCAATCAAATCAAGAGAATATTTAGTGTGTGATAAAGCTATCTCAAAATTTGACTGAATGATTTTAATCTTGATAAATTAGTTCAGTAATCCCATGTCTGTCATTGAAAATCTATTTGATAGTGCAAATTTTAATGCTGAGATGGATGATCATGAGCTCCCTATAATCAGTAAGTCATCCACATAGAGAACTAGGATCAACAGAGAATCATCTTATTGTAAGATGTAGACATTTGGATATGAGTGGCATCTGGTGAACCTAATTGTGAGGATAAAGGAGTCCATCTTAGCATACCATGCCTAAGGGGCCTATTTAAATTTGTAGATAGATTTCCTAAGTCTACAGACTAAGGAGGTATCTTCCACAAATCCTTGTGGTTGTTCCATATATATCTCTTCTTTGAGGTCACCATGTAGAAAAGCACTCTTTACATATATTTGGTGAACATCCCACTAATGTGTGACTATGATGGCTCGAGTGAGTCTTATAGATGTTATCTTGGCTACAAGAGCAAATGTCTCAGTGTAGTCTATGCCAAGCACCTGAGAAAAACCATTTACAACTAGATGAGCTTTGTACTTATCGACTGACCCATCTACACCATACTTGTTTTGATAAACCCATTTTTATTGGACCAATTTTCTACCTTTAGGAAGAGGGACCAAGTCCCATGCTTTATTCTTGATTAGGGAACTGTACTCTTTCTGCATAGTAGAATCCCATTCTAGAATTCTAGATGCCTCATGAAAGGTTTGCGGATCTGAGACAATGTCCAAGTAGGCATGTGAAGTCCCCTAAAATTGTGATCATGTCCACCTTATATTTGATGGATTTCTAACCCATCCTCTAGCACTTTAAAGTGTCTATCTAGCCCAAATTAGACCAAAATTATATGAGATTGGAGAATTAGGAAGTGAGTCCTCATCATCTATAGTGTGAGATGGAGGAGAAGAATCCTCATCACTACTCTCATCACGTGAACTTGAAGAAGAATAAGAGTCATCCTCATCATTAAGAGAATCTTGAGGTGGATCTATGTCACTGTCTGAAGTGGAATCAATGTCTAGTGAGACTTTTGAAGAGTCTAGAGTGCCAAGATTGTGTTCAACTGGGCCCTCACAAAACTTGACACTCATTTCAATGAACAACTCATGAGTTTTAGGATGGATAATCCTATATCCCTTAACACCCTCTGCATACCCCACAAAGATGCAGGATTGACTCTGAGGGTTCATTGCCTTGCATTTCTTCTTGGAAATTTGGGCCATTATTGATGATCCAAACACTTGAAAGTGATCTAGTGCAGGCTTGTGACCATATCAAGCTTCAAAATAAGTGATTCCCTTCAAAGCTTTGTGTGAAACTTGGTTTTGAATGTAGTACACATGGTTGATTGCTTCGGTCCAATACTAAGGAGCAAGAGACTTTGATTGAAGCATGTAATTGGTCATTTTCTTCAAGGTATGGTTCTTGCATTTGACCACACCATTCTGTCGAGGGATGTATATAACTATGTGTTACATCTAAATCCCCTATGATGTGCAAAATTTCTCAAACCTATTGTTGACATACTCTCCACCATTGTCAGTCCTTAAGATTTTAATGAAACATTTTGGCTACTTCTCCATAAGTGCCTTGAAGTCCTTAAAGTGATCAAAGACCTCAAACTTTTTATTGAGAAAAAACACCCAGGTGTATCTCAAAAATTCATTGATGAATGTGAGCGTGTATCTTGTCTTATTGAATGAGGTTTTAGAAATGGACCTGCTAAGTCATTGTGGACTATTTCTATCTTCTATTCGGCTCTCCTTGCTTTGCTCTTGTCATATCTCTCTTCTAGATGCTTGTAAAGAATGTAGCCATTGAATAGGCCATCTGAGAATTTGACTTTAGGTAACCTTGAAACCATGTCTTGATGACTGAGTTGATCAAGGTAATAGTAGTTTAAATGGCCAAACCATTCATGCCATAGTTTACTTACTCCATCTATATGAGTAAGCAATGTAGTTGAGGGCTGATCTAGGGTAAATTATGAGAAAGTATACAGCCTAGACTAATGATTGGCCTTCCCATAATCCACTACTATGTCACTATGTAGCTCCTTGATGACCACTAAATCAGGTGTGAACTCAACTTGTTTCTCTGCACCTATGTGAGCGATTTGATATATTGACAGGAGATTGGTGGATAGTGAAGGAACACATAGAACATCATTGAAAGTCCTATCACTTACTTCTATTGATCCTTTACTCCTAACTTATACCGAAGTGTCATTACCCATGAGAATCCAAAGCACATAACACGGCTCTATTTTTGAAAATGGATCCTCTGAGGAGGCCATGTGATAGGAAGCACCCAAGTTAATAACCCAAGTTGAATGCTGAGAAGCTATTGTAACAAGTGCCTTGCCCTTGTTTTTACTCTTTTTGCTATCTTTTGCCTTTATAGAGTCTTGTGCTGATGTGTTTAGAGATGAGAATTCAAGAACACTAATGTTGTTCTTCTCAAACATCTTAGTCAAGGTGTTAATCTTATTTTTCATGCACTAAGATTTATCATGCCCAAGTTTCTTACAATAGTTACATTTGAGTTTCTACTTCTTAGGTTTCCCACTTGAGGAGGACTCATTTGATGATGCCTTAGGCTTGACACCTAATTTTTTATTCTTCTTATGCTCATGATCTAGTTTAGACTATTTCTTCTCTTGTTTGCCACTGCTTGAAGGCTTCTTCTTGTCTTGATTGACAATCAAGGCATGTGTTTTAGAAGACTTCAGTGCACCCATTTGAACCAACTTATCTTGCTCTTGTGTCAGATCAGCAACAAACTCATCAAATGATGGCATTTTCCAAGTAGATCTGAATGCATGTTCGGTAGCATGAAATGTAGAAATAAAAATTGAATAGTCATGATCCAGTTTTACAAGCACAGATATAATCAATTGGTCATCTATTTTTTCAATGCCACATTGTTTCAACTGCAATCTCAGTGATTTAAAATTTGTAAATAAGTCTTGTAGGGTGTCATAGTCATTTGGGCTCAATATGATGAGTTCATGACCCCTCAAATGTCTTGTACTCCAAAAAGCTTGTCCAAGATTGTCCAAACTTCATTTAGAGTTTTTGCAGATTTAACATAAAATAAGAGGTCGAGAGACATTGTTAGGCATAGAAACCCATAGGCCTCATCACATCTATTATACCACTTAACCTTTAATGCATTTGTAGATGGCTCAATTTCCTCACCCATAGTAATCTGACAGAGTCCTTTACCTCTCAAAGTGAGTTGTATTTTAGACTTCCATTCTAGATAGTTAAATGGTGTGAGTGGTTTGATGTTTAGATCTATTAGTGTAGATTAGAATGAGATAAATTGCAAAATTTAAATAAAAGCAAAAAATAGAAAACACATAGTACAAGTGCCCTCTGAACTATCAAGAATACCCCCCTGAAGTTACAATGCACACACACTCAGTCCTGGATGTCGGGCATAGCCGAGAATGCGTCTATGAGCAATCGGTGTGAGAAAGTATGAGAGGGATGTCGGGCACTACCAATAATATATCCAAGAAGAAAGGTACAAAGGTTTGAAGAGAGTTTTAAGCTATTACACCACGTAAAAAATATATGTTACAAAATTCCTAAAATAATGTCACCAATGCATAGAGATTGAGAAAATATGCATTTTAAAAAAAAATAGCATCCAAAAAGGAGCTACAGATTGAAAGTTATAGCACTTACTCGTTCTTACTCCCACATATTCTTAGACCCTTTCCAAAAATAGAATTTTTTTTCCAAGCTTGTACTTTTTCATCCAAAAATCCAAAAATGAAAACAACTTTACTCTATTTCTTCATTACCTTTCACCTAAAATTTGATGCCTCCTTGAATGTCACGCTAGTTTGTGCAATTGCTTGACTTCAAATTTTTGCAGCTGCAATACATATAAAAATTAATGAGCAGAAGCCCTTTGAAAACTTGAATGGGTCTCCTAGTGTAATTCGGGTTGTTCCAACTGCTTGACTTTGAGTTCTTCCAACTACACTACTTTGGATTCTTATAACTGCTTTAATTATAAAAAAATTATAAGTAGTTGACTCTAAAAACCTTGATTACTTCTTCTCAGTGTATTTCAAGTTTTTGGACAACTATAACTTATTACATATAAAACAAGTAATGAGTAAGAAGTAGTCTACTTTGGAAAACCCAAATGGGTCTAGCCAGTGTAAATTGGGTTTTTCAACTTGCACAACTTATTACTTATAAAACAAGTAATGAGTAATAAGTAATCTACCTTGAAAAACCTGAATGAGTCTAGCCCAGTGTAAATCAGGTTTCTTGATAGCTACAACTTATTACTTATAAATCAAGTAATGAGTAATAAGTAGTTGACCTTAGAAAACCCGAATGGGTCTAGCAAGCAAGTAATGCACCCCGAAGAACCCGATTTGGTCTTGGAGGGAAGTAATCACGTTGAAAAACTCTGATTACTCAAGTAATGGCCCTTGCAAACCCCAAATTAGTCTGGGAGGCTTGAAATCTATACAGCCATCGTATTAGTTGAAGAAAATTAGATTGTTAAAAAAATATGTGAAATTTCTCAAAAAACTAAAGACAACCCATTTGAGATCTCAAAAAACTCAAAAAATATGTGTAGACAAATTTTTGATCTGAGGATTTTTGACATGAGTTTCAAGTTAGAATGAGAAAAAATGCCTCTAAGGTCAAAAATGGTGGCTAGTAGAAGAAATTGATTTTTAAAAAAATCTATGAGGTTTTTAAAAAATATAATAACAACCCATTTTAGATCTCAAAAAACTCACAAAATATATACTTATTTTATTCAAAGACCTTTTGACAGATTTTTAAAGCAGATTTGGAAAAATGCCTCCAAGGTCAAAAATGGCAACCAAGCCAGAAGAAAAGTAGCAAAGATGAATGCAGGAGGATCCTACCAAGGAGTCTAATGCATGAGACTTTCATGATAGATCTGGTACCATGAAAGAGTTTGCCAAGATCTTTGAATAGTTTTCATGCAATCAAGTTGAATCTTGTGCGACAGCATGAGACCTCTAGAAAACACACGATATTTACAATAAGCTATGAAATCCAAAATGATACGATTAAATTCTTCATCAACCTTTGAAAAGGAAAAGTGGGGTACATATAGAGAAAATTAAGGCAACATAAGGAAGCCTCTAATTTTTCTAATTAAATAATTGTAATAAAAGATAATTATCTTATGAACCCTTTATAACTAACCTAAGGAAGCTTAGAATGGCCATACGACTGTGTAGGCAAAACCTAGTGGGAAAAAGCACTACACTAACATAATTTGTGCTCTGGATTTTTCAAATTTTGATTAGAATTATGCTACCATCTAGTCTTGTTTATGTAGAAGATCTTTTACTTTGGGGTGAGTAGGGATCTGATAGTTTTGAGTGCTGCATTAGATATGGAGCTTGTGAGTTCAAGGGAAGAAAGTTGAAAAACTATTGTTTTAGTTTTTGGTCTTTAAAGTTTGGGTCTAGATTAAAGCACATTGAGGAGTGAGGTCGATGTTGTGTTACCCAATATCACTTGCAAATGCCTTAGAAGTTAGCCTCCTCTGCATTGAGTGGGCCTAACATGTTGTTTATAGTTTGAACATTGATTTGTAGAATATACCATTAAACTAAGCATGTAATTTCCTCCTTCACTGCCTTTCTAGAAAGATCTAAAATTTATGTGTGCACGTTATCATAATTAAAATATTTTGATCAATAAAGAGCTCTCAAGAATCAATACAAATGATAAATGAATTTATTTCAAAGAATTTGAGCAATAAAAAATAATTATGAGTTAATTTTTGAGTAAATAATGGAGTACGAAAATGTTGTCTTTATTTTTTGTAATAATGCTTGATCAAAGTCACTATCGTAGTCATTTTTTTGTTGATTTATAAGTTTCACTTAATTTTTTATTTTATAAATGAAAATGGCACTGCCTAGGGATAAGGCCACATGATTCCACAATGATAAGAAAAATCAAGAAAAATATTTTATTGAATACAGATAAATGAATATTTTATTAAATGCCCAATTTAATAGTAAAAATTAGGAACAATATTTTATTGAATACAGATAAATGAATATCTTATGCTTCTGAAAGTTTCTTATTTTTGCACTTGTGTGCAAAAATATGTCAAATTGGTGAATGAGAAAAATTCCCATCACTTAGTATTATATTCATACATTATTTCTAACTCATTTTGTTACCTAGCTCAACGTAAGGGAGCTCATTCCAACCCCTGATATAACATCTTTGACTCCTCTTTCACCATGCCTTGAATCCTTTAACTTTTTGCTATCTTATTAGACCATCAATGGACCCTGCATCATATGCACTGCTATCTAATTTCATGATAGACCATATAGTCCCTATTCATCACATATAAAAACAACTCCAAAATTTATAATTTTAATGACACATGTACTTAATTTACTTTTATGAATTAAAATATAACTATTAATTATATATTATCTTATTTTAATTAAGTATACTAAATCATTTCAAATATTTAATTTTCAATAAATATTTAAATTTTCTTAAAAAAATTATTCCTAATATATATCTATAAAACTAACATACTTCAATGTTAATGAAAGCTAACCATTCTATCCAATTAATAATTTATATAATCTGAAAAATAATTAATTGTTTGTCCTAACTATATTTTAAAAAAATCTTAAGAGTCTTTATTTAGACCTTCAACTATTTGCAACAATGAATTATTGAATTACTCATAAGGCCTAATGCTACCTAACACACTTACCTACGATCGCATCCCTTGATAACCATGGAGTTTAGTTGGCGAGATTGACTAAAATTAGATCCCATCCCTAAACTCAACCATAACTATACACTTTAGCTAGCATATATATATATATATATATATATATATATATATATATATATATATATATATATATAAAAATAATAATCAATTTTAAATGTATTATATAAATAGAAGAGAAGTTAAAGTTGATCAATATTATAACATTGATTTTTTAAATATTTAAATGAAAATTTCAAAAAAGATATTGAATATTCATTTAAAATGTAATTTATAATGATTGCTTGCAACTTTAAAATAAAATAATAAGGTTTAAAATATAGAATAGATAATAATTTAAAATTTAAAATATAAAAAATTATTATTCATTTAAAATTGATTATTATTATAATTTATAAGATATAATTAAATATATATATATAAATATATAATAAAAAATAATAATTATTTATATTTTTTTGTTTGATATAAATTAATTTTTATTATAATATATTTTTAAATATAATTTTTTATTTTTAATTATATATAATTATGAATCAATTATAGAAAAACACTTTTGATTGAAATTATAAATCGATTATAGAACACAAACATGGACCAATTCTTCTAAATAATAAAAAAATGGAACAAAAAATATCAAAAAACAAAAATCAATAATATATCACCAACTAAAAAAACATACCTTAACAATTTAAAAATTGTAACAAACTTTTAAACTTCCACCAAAAATAACAAAAACTTTAAACCTTATGAATAATCTAACACATGGGTCTGTATAATATACCTTATCTTAATTTAAGGCTTTCTTACTAATAATATATATTACTCAATTATTTTTAATTTAAAAAACTTTAAACCTTTAAATATATATTTTTGAAAACTTTTTTTTATTTAAATGTAGTTCTTCCATAGGTAAATATAACTATCATATACATTCTGTTTTTCATTAAAATAATTGAATATAAATTATCATCCAACTCATAATCACTCAAAATAAACCCAAGAATATTCAATGACTATCAAACGGTCAAATCAGAAAATATAAACTACGACTCTTCTCAACTTTTTTTTTAAGAGTATTCAAAGATTTTGTTTTAGGTTTAATCTATATATATATAACTTCTCATTTGAGAATATTCAAAGATTTTGTTTTAAGTATATAACTTTTTCATTGATAAAAATGAATTTTTAATATGAATAAATGTTATTTGTTAAATATTATTTGTTAAGTATTATTATTTTTTCAAATGATTTGGATAAATATAAAATAATATTATATAATAAATTTTATATAATATAAATTGTTTGAGAATGATATTTCGTAAATGATATCTTTTAATATTTTTTATATAAATTTATTTAATATAAATATATTAGACATGTTAATGTTACATTTCATCAGTCTTGGTAGAACAAATATTGGTGACACTTATTGCCACATATTAATAACTAAACATTAATTTATTTAGTATACTTAAAAAATAAATCCCCTTAATAATGAAAATTGAAATATTGTATTAAGAACATACATATCAATTGGAAATGTAAAAGTATATCAATCCCTCCAACAACCTAGATGACACTGGGCAGCGTTGAAACAACCAAGTCACTTAATCCAGTAACCCACATCTTATTGACCTATTTCTTTATCATTTATTCAAATAATAAATATTAAATTAAAAATCAAATATATTTTTAATATTAAATTAAAAATTAAATCTATTTTGATTAATTATTACTTAATTAAATTAAATTGCATATTTATGAATAATTCTATGGTATTTTGATGTAAATCTATTTTTTTATAAAATATTAAGAAATTAAAATTTAAAAGTAAATAGTAAATATAATTTTTTCATAAAATTTTGTTTTAAAAATTATAATATTGTATGGATGTTTTTTAAAGTAATTTGATTATTTCAAATTTTACTTAAATTTAAATATTGAAAAAATATATATAAAATCAATTATGACCATTAATTGTATTCTCAAAACAATACCAAAATTAAAATTTCAAATATAAGATACAAAATATCTCTAATAAAATGTTAGTTTTATTAAACAGTAAAATGCATTTGCAATTTGAAGACCACCAAATGGTATATAATTTATAGGCAGTAAATATAAATGGTTTTCTCACTTGGGTTTTTGACATAACATATCTGAAATTATGCAACAAAATGTTAGACAGTAATTGTACCACATTCTTCGAAGAAATTTGAAGAACCAAACTACAATGTCAAACCCAATACAGTCATCTGTATTGGTGGTGAATTTCTGGCATCCCTTTTGCTTTTTATATTCAGTCTTCTGCATCTTCAAGCAATAAACCTGCAGGTTTTGTATGTTGGCTTTTCAAGTTGTAATCTTTCCCTGCATTTATCGTTAAAAAAAACAAAAAAAAATTGAATAAAATTCTTACCTCTAAGTTGTCCCACTGCTAGAAAAAAAAAACAGTCCTGCAATTCAGTAGTCCTATGAAATTTAGGAAATTCAGATTTATTATGACATTCACTGCCAACTGTACTTTTCTCTCTCTTTCTACTGTAATAATTTTCCCAAAATTTACAATTTCTTGATGGCTGCTTGTTTGTTCATTAGCTTCTATTTTCTTTCAATACCAAACCTTCTCAAAAATTGGTGAAAAACTATCCAAAATTGTTATCAATGAAACAATGCTGATTTAAAAAGAGACACATTAAAATAATGATTTAATGGTTACTTCTTTGTTATTAGCTTCCATTTTCCTTCAATACCAAACTTTCTCATAACATTGTAGAAACTATCCAAAAATGTTATTAGTGAAATAAAAATTATTTTGAAAAAAGTCAGATTAAAACTTTAATAATTAAATATTTGATTTTAAAAATTTAATTTGATTTATGGAAAAAGTGGAGTATTTAAAATTTATGAATATTACTAATAAAAATAAAGATTATTATAAAAGGAGATATTAAAATATTTATTGGTGTGGTATTTAAATATTGATAATTAAAATTTAATTTGATGTATGAAAAAAGTGAGATATTTAAAATTTATAGTATTGTATTTCTTAAAATTATATGAAATTTTATCTTTTTTATATTGTAACAAATTGTTGTGAATGTATTATCAGTAAAAACAAGCATAATCATCAATAAAAAATATTGAAATATATAAAATAGAATTTAACTGAAACATTAAAAATTAAGATGTTAGGATAATTATTATTACTAATTTTTATAATATAAAAATAGAAATATTTAAAATTTTATAAAATTTTAATATACATGAAATATTATATATTTCATTAATTTTAGGAATTCTTTTATATAATTAATAATTTATTTTACAACTTTTTATTTAAAAAAATATATTCATCTAAAAACTTTCATTAAAAATAATAATATTTGTTTAAAAATTTTACCTTAAAATTAATAAGATTTGAAATCTATTTTATAAATTTTATCTAAAAATTTTCATCCCCAATTATAACTCTATCTTTATTTCATAAATTTTATTATTTTTATTCTATAAATTTCACTTGAAAATATATATCTTAACTAGGAGCTTTCATGTGTTACTTTACTATTCCTTTACTTTTATACGGGAGCTGTCACCTAAAGCTGTCCCTTAATTTTCCTTTTTGTGAGTAGGTTTGTTAACTATCGTTCAAAATATTTTTGAAATTTTATTTTTAAAGAAAATTGGTTTAAAAAAATATTAATGTAAATTTAAGAGTGAAATAATTAATAATATAATTTAAATCTTTATTTTCTCTTGATTATTATTATTATCAAATGAAAGTTATCAAAATTGAAAAATAAGACATCATATTTGGGTTTAATATTGAATGTGAATATTTTCTATTTAATTATGTATATATTTGATAGTTTACATTTGAAGTTGGAGATGGATACGAAAAATAAGGATGCATTAACTTACTAGTGATTAGATAATAGATATAAAATGGGTAGTATTCAATAAATCGTAGAAATAGTGTATGTACAATTTTTCACGATAAGATATTTATCTATAGTATTTAATGCATCTTTTTTGTGTGTTAGATTTTAATATATATTTAAGGATATATAGATTTGTTTGATGTGCTACTAACTCAAAATAATGTTTCAATTAACAATATATTGAAAAAGTTTGACAAAAAATTGGTCTTATCTTTATTTTTTATAATGTTATGTTGTTTGATGATATAGAAACATTGGTTTCTTGTAAATAAAGCTATGTGAATAATAGACATAATACATCACAAGGTAAATTGGGATTATGTTCACAATTAATAATGTCTAATTACATTGAGTTCATAGGTCAGTGGTAACATGCTAAAACCACCAAAATTAAAATGTCTCTACTCTCTCCAATTGAGTTGGTACTCTGTGTTGGTGTTAAGCCACACTTGGACCGAAGATGGACTGGTCCAAGAGGGACCAGTAGCTCAGTGGTAGAGCACTCTAGCAGCGTATGGATGGTCCTAGGTTCGAGTCCTAGTTGGTCCATGTCTCAACATGGTATCAGAGCCAGGCCCAGGCTAGGAGCCCCAAGCACACGAGAGGTGTGGCTTAAGGGGGGGTGTTGGTGTTAAGCCACACTTGGACCAAAGTTGGACTGGTCCAAGAGGGACCAGTAGCTCAGTGGTAGAGCACTCCAACAGTGTATGGATGGTCCTAGGTTCGAGTCCTAGCTGGTCCATGTCTCAACACTCTGTCCTATTCTGACACAGCTTCCCATTCTCTTATGAATAGGAAAATTAAAATTAAAATAAATAACTTTGTCTTGATATTGGTAAGCGGTTCTTTTTTGACTATTTAAATAGGGGGAACCTTTGAAGACCCGTGGGGAGCAATGCCACTTGAAGAGAAATCAATAACTTTGTCAATGTTACACGATCCTTCCTTCAACTTTTTCGAGCTATTCTCCACAATTGGAACTCACAAAAACTCGAACCTCTGACCTCGAAGCTCAAAAAAAGAAAAGAAAATCACAACAATCTTTAATAAAGCAAAGTTTTAAGGGAAAAAGAAGTGAGGGATGGTGAGATGGATTGATCGCCAGCGTGGACGATCCATGCATTGGATTTCTAACATGGCCATTAATGTATTAATGAATTCTATATTAAATGATATCCAAAATTAAATGTATAAATATTAGTTAAGCATTGTTATATTTTGATACGATGCGTGATTTTTTGTATTTTGAATTTGTTTTTAATAATCCTCGTTAGAATACATTTGTTGGTTTTTATTGTTTTTAAAAGCGCATATGAAATTATATTTTAGATAATCTATTGTAAGCCCAAAAATTTTAAGGTTTGCCCCAACATGTGTATAGTTTTAATTAATAATTTTTATTTTTATTTAATATAATATTCATCATTTTTTTATTTAATTATATTAATAGGTGTGCATTTATTTGATTGAGTTTTGTTTTTCATATTTAATCAAGATGATGCAGGTACCTATTATCTGGGGGTCATAAATTTTTATTCAATAATTTAGTTGAGTTCTCATTTGCGACAAAATAAAGACAAAAAAAAATGAAGTATGCAGCGATAATCAATTTCACTAGTTAAAGCCTATTTCAAGATGCTTGGAACCATACGAGATCATCTAAGTGTTTGAAATTGCATTCTAGTATTTTTAGTCATGCTAAAAATAATATAAATCATATAACTTTGTAACCGGATATGAACTTGGGTTAAAACATGTCTAGGATTGTGAAGAAGAATTTCAGTAAAATGAGGAAGAACATGAACAACCATCATCAATGGAATAAAGGATGATTCAGAATTTAGAGCGAAGAAATGACGGAAACAAGGTTGAAGTTTCAACATATGAAGGTAGTTTAAAATTAGAGAAGTTGATAGTCTAATTAAATAGCATGAAAAAAAAATTTGAATGGAAAAGTCCGAGAGAAGACAAGAAAACAAATTTTGTATACATGAAATTGTAGGGTCATACAAACTATCTAGTGGGATCGCTTACAGAAAGAGAGACAAAAAAGGGTAAAGTAAAGATTAAAACTTGGACATATATGAAGAAGAAGCTGAAGGAGAAATTCCTTCATTTAGATTATGCCAAAACCCTTTAGAGAAGATTCTAAAATTTAAGGCAAAAGGACCACAATATACAAGAATATATAGATAAGTTTTACAAGCTTTCCATAGGAGTAGAGTATGAAGAAATAAAAGAATAGATGGCCACAATACATGTAAATGGTTTAAAATTTTATATTCAAGATGAATTAAGCATGCATACAATACTTTTCTTGGAAGAGGCTTATCAATTAGGTTTGATGGTAGAAGAAAAACAAAATACACCAGATTTTAGAAGATCAACTAAACCAAAAAGAGGACAATCACCTCTAGAAATGAGGTGATGTGGGTTTAATTCCAATAGAGGATGGTCACCCTATGGCAAAAAAAAAATGATAATCAACAAGGATTTCAATATTTTCAAAGATGAAGGTGATGTTAGAGAGGTAGAGGTTATGGTGGTGGTAAGAGGATGGAATGATTCATACAGGCCTTATGTTTTTTTATAGATGTGGAGAAGAAAGACACAAAGTATTTGAGTGTCTGCACTATCATGAACAAGAAAGGAGGCATGAGGATCACTCAAGGTTATTTTTAGTTGAGGCTAAAATAAAAGAACAAAATATATAAGTTGCAACAACAAACATAGGAGAAAATATCATGCTGAGGAGAACAATGATAGTTCTAGGAAAAGAACATGTGCAAAATAAAAAGGTGGTGACTCATGGGTGCATATAAATATCTTCAGAACAAGGTGGACTTTAGGAAGTAAGATATGCAAAGTAATATTTGATGGTGGTAGTTGTGAAAATATGGTTTGTAAAGAAATGGTAGAGAAACTAAGATTGTAATGTGAAAAGCATCAATATCCTTACTGGGCTTCATAGTTTAAGAAAGGAAATGAAGTTAAAGTAGATAAATGGTTTTTAATCAAGTTTTATATAGATGAATTATTGTGTGATGTTATTCTAGTGGGAGCATGTCATGTGTCGTTTGGAAGGTCATGACAATATGGTAGAAAATAAATTCATTGTGGAGTAAAGAATACATATAATTTTTGGAAGGTGGTACAAAGATGATTTTATTACCTCTTAAAGAAGAAGGGCGAACAAAAAACATGTTGTCCACAAAATAATTTATCAAATATATAAAGATGATATGTTGAAATTATGTATTAATGAAAAATAAAGAAGACATAGAAGTGGTGCAAATACCATCACAAATAGCAAAAGTATTGGACACATATACAAATGTTAATCCTGATGAGTTACCAAATGGTTTACCACCAAAGAAATATATTCAACATCATATTGATTTGATTCTAGGACCAACTCTACCTAATCAAGTAATTTATAGAATGAGTCCAACAAAACATGCATAATTGGATAAACATGTTAATTGGTGAGAAATGGTGTATTAAGGGAGAACATAAGTCTGCGTTCAACACCGACATTATTAATTCTAAAGAAAGATGGGACATGGAGGATGTGTGTGGATAGCAGAGCAATCAATAAAATAATTGTCAAATACATATTTCATATACCTTGTTTATATGATATGATGAATGTGTTATAGGAGCAAAATACTTTACTAAGATTGATCTAAAGAGTGGATACTATCATATTTAGATTCGTGAGGAAGATGAATGTAAAACAACATTCAAGACTAGAGATGGTTTATATGAGTGGATGGCGATTCCATTTGGATTATCTAATGCACCCAACATATTTATGAGAGTGATGAAAACAATGCTACAATATTACATTGGCAAGTTTGTAGTGATTTATTTTGATGATATTTTGATATTCAGTAGCACTTAAGACATTTGAGAATGATATTAAAATTTTTAATAAAGGAGAGGCTTTATGCAGAATAATTTAGTGTTTTTAGAGTTTGTTCAGAAGATGGTGTTAGAATAGATGAAGAAAGGGTAAATAAATATTTTGAGTGGCCTATTCTAAAGAGCATCTCATAGGTAAGAAGTTTCCATGGTTTATCAAATTTTTACAGTAAGTTCATTAAGAATTTTAGTAGTATTATTGCACCATAACAATTTGCATGAGAGAGAAAAAAAAAATTATGGACAAAAGCAAAAATAAAAATCCTTCAATTGTTGAAGAAGAAGAGTAAAGAAAAACCTATTTTAGCATTACCATATTTTAACTTTTTTTTTTTGAGGTGGATTGTGATGTTTAACATGATGGGTTTGGTGTTGTGTTAAGTTAAGAAGGAATGCCAATAACATATTGTAGTTATAAATTAAATGAGGTAAAAAATAAGTATTCTACATATGATGTTGAATGTTATGACATTATATAGCTGTTAAGACATTGGAGGCATTACTTGATGCCCACAAAGTTTATTCTATTTACATATCATGAGGCTTTGAAGTATGTGAATACTCAAAAGAAGTCAAATAGTAGGCATGGAAAGTGGGTGTCTAATTTTTTTTTTGAATCATAAATTAGGAAATTAGATCAAATAGTTGATGCTTTGGATAGAATATGGACACTATTAACTACTATGGTGAGTGAAGTAGTTGTAATTGAAGTTATTTAGGAATTATATGTTACTGATCTAGATTTTGGCAAGATAATTGAGAAGTATATGAATCATTAACAGGTGAGATAAGCATTACTTATGATGAGTACCTTGTACATGATGGTTATCTATTCGAGAGAAAATAATTATGTATTCTAGTTGAGTCTCTAAGAAAAAATATTAATTTGACAATGGTGTTTTGGGTGGACACTTTGGTAAGACTAAGACAGTAGCTTCAGTGGAGGAGAAATACTTTTGGTAAAAGATGAACAAATATGTGGCAAGATATCTTTCAAGATGTAGGATATGTTAGGTGGATAAAGGTCATGTACAAAATCAAGGTGTATCAACTAAATCTAGATGTGGTAAGAAATCAACTAATAATGCAATCTTAATCTAAGTTAAATTCAACCTAAGATAAAGCAACAAACAAAAAAAATAGTAAAGACAAACTTATACCTTAAATATGGAAGTTTCCTCCATTACGATGTAAACTTGATTCAAAATGTGTTTGCCTACTCTTCCAATGTAAGGTAGAAATAGGTAGTCTTTTGGTGCAAAACTCTTTGGTAGCTTGGATTCACTTTCGATTTGCCTATGATTTTGATAGCACTTCATTATCATAAATCAAGATGATGAAAATTATGGTTTTCATACTTATTTATAGATTATTAAAAGAAGATCCAATGGCGAAGGATTATTTGAATATTTTAAATGATCCAAATAATCTATGGTGGCTAATGAGTCCTAATTCATGTAGATGATGACCATTTCAAATGGTTGAGAGAAGTATGGAAATGGTTAACTAAGTCACCAAGAATGAGTCAAACTTTTTGACAAATCAAGGGATGAATTAAAAGAGGTTGAAGAAGTTGGGGTTTGGTTGGGATGAGTTAACATGTGAGGGAGAATAAGGTGGAAGATGTTGGATGAGGTATAAAATCTAGATTTAATATTTAAATAAGACTTTAAAAGTGTGCACAATTGATTAATTTGATTTATTCAATCATTTAAATTTGGAGGGAGATGTCATGAATTATATTAAGAAGAATGATTAATAAGTTTTAGGTGAATTTTGACACTAAATATAATTTAAGTGTCTATATTTGCCCCTCTTTGAAATGGTGTTGTAAATCAATATTGTTTCAAAGAATCGTATAAGAAGTAAAATGTTGATGATTAAGGAGAAAAAATTTGCTCCAAATGAATTAAAATCAATGTGATAATGCCCCCTCTAGGGTTTGTGCGATAAAATAGACAAACACTCAAAATATATGAAAAGAGGAAATTGATAAAGTGATTTGGACTAGCAAAAAAAAAACTTGTTATAGAATCAATGTCAAATTTACAATATTTAGTTTGTGTAAATAGGTTGACCTTAGTTGATTAAAACAAGAGTATTGATTAGAAAAACCAATATGTTTAACCATTCGATGATTGCATGCTTAGTATTTTCTTATGATGCAAGGGTCAATGGATCAGTTATAGGAATGATATATCCCAATGACAATAAGTTGTAGATCTAAACACATAAAAATATATTGATTTTAAAATTATAATGAAAAATTTACATAGATTGATTTTTGCAAGATCTTGAAATAAATCTGAAATAGGTTCATTGAATGTGTCCTAAAATTTGAATCAATATGGATGAAAAATGAATAAAATGGAGGGAGCGAGGGGGAATATCTGAAATGGGGTAAAAATATAAATGGAAGAGTGGGTTGGGAGAAGAAATTTATTTGTGCACATTTGATTTTTAGAGCTATTGGCTAAGAGAATTTGATTAAGGAGATTCGATTTGAGAGGCTACTAAAAATGGACCGTATTCCACACCACGATCATCATGCAAAGTAAGTGAGGAGATTTTAGAGACTTGAGAGGAGTGGGCCTCTAGTAAGTGAGGTTTTGTTTTTAATTTTTTGCATTTATTATCATTTATTAGGGTTTAAAGTGGTTGAGAATTATTTCATACACAAATAATGAAAGTTATGAATTCACTATATTAAAATGTGAATTTGTTAAACTAGGAAGAAAATTCATGGAGTAGGATAGCAAAATTGTTTTAGGGTCAGAATTGGGTGAAAATGCAATGTTGTGGATTTGTAGTAGTGAAATCATGGAACAGAGCAGTGAAATTATCAGGATTAACTATAAAATCAATAGAATGAGGTGTGAAATATATTTGAGGAATATTTGAATGGGTATATGATGCAAATCATACACCAAGTTATCTCACTTAATCTTGTTTCTAAATCCACTTCATTTGACAATGACTCTTAGGTTGACTCTCTATGTAATGATATTGAGATCCAATAGTTCACTTATAATTTTATAGGCTTTGAAATTCATTAATATTATCTTATTAGGCATCTCTATCCACTCATCATCTCACAAACACTTCTCAACTCTCAACTCCTTCCTCTACTCAACTTTTCACACTCTTCACACAGTCCTTGTAGTCCTATTTTTGGGATTTTTGGCTTTGTGTAGATCTGTGCCTTCACCAATTTGAAATTTGAAACTATATGTAAATACCCTTTATCTTCCTTTAGTATTACACAAACTTTTATGACCCAAGTCCTCCCTTTGACCAATATTTGAGTGCCCTATAGGTTTCTGTTAGGCCTATTAGGCCTCTCTAGGGCTAATTTTCCAATAGTCCTCTCTATAAGTATGACAATGTATGAAAAAACTATGGAAACTCTAAAATATATTTCAAACCACTTATACCTAATCAATGACAAAATTTTAGGGATTTTAGACTGTTAGAATTGCCTATTTCTTCTAAACCCTAGTTTAGGGTTTCTAAGAGCCTGCCTCAGCTTGAGAGTAGTTAAAATTTGTTTGTGAATATCTCAGAATGATTAAAAAGACAAAAATAGGTTTATAAGGTCTATCTAGACCTGGTGTAAGACTTCCAATCCTTAGATAACATGAATCAATCCATTGTCCTTAGTTTTTCATGTCAAAGGTGCTTGACTGTAACAAGAGAATGATAGTATATAGCTTGTACTCTATCAAGAATGAACAACACACACTTTGAAATGGAACACAAGATTCAAATAATCTTGGAATAATTTATAATAACTCACCTCAATATGTCAAAGCACTAGAAAATTTGAATATGGATCACTTCATTCCAAAGAACACACTCACATTCCAATAAAATAATGACTTCTACAGGAAACAGGGGTCATGGTTAAAGATGCATGTGGTTATAGGGTTTTATTTTAATATGTATAAATATTATAGCATAAAAAACACTCAATCCACCTTTAGGAACAAGTGTTACAGTCTGTCAACCTCATTTCTTGATAAATTCAACAAACATAGTTTGCAAAAAGAGAAACTTACACAAAGGTTGGGGTCTGTGCATACATATGTCTGATCACCAGATAAGTTTATTATTATACCATGAAATCATAACCTCAAACACATTAAATAACCTTATATATTATTTTTAAACAATACCAAAGTTCATTTAACTATAAACTTTGACAATACAGTCTTCAATCAAAACCAAACATCTTATAAACAGGGATTTATATCTTCTCCCTCAAGAACAAGGTCTCTCTTCTCTAATTATTAAAAGATTGATTATTACTAACATGCATTAAATATTAAAACACATTTGGGAAACCATCATCAATATAATTCTTTCATGAACAAAACACATATAATTAGAAACATAAATAATGACCTCAAACAGGTTCAGTATTTATTCCTTCAACCAACATAGATTACAAGAAAACACACCAAACTTCATTCCTTTACTTTGATTATAATTCAATAATGATTATCAAATCAAATATGATTTTTTTTTTGTCTCAAAGATAACTTCCATAACTAATTCTTGGTCCTTTTCCCATGTAGAGGTTTTTTGCTAACAATTGCATTATGTCTTGGTTTTCACACATTATGACATATCTATGACCATGACATTGGCCTCATGAACACTTTGTGAACCCCTTACCATGATAAAACCATTAGAATTGTTTAACACATATTTACACATTTTATAATGCATAAAATTCCTTAGAAAATGCTTAACAAAATTCAAATCCTTTTAAAGGATTTTTTGGCGGGAAATGCCAATATTCAAATTTCTTGCACCTTAAGACAACCTAGACTTCACCTATGGACTAATTATGACCTCTAGAACCTAATAGACACCTAATAGACCATATTAAGACAAAATTGAAGCAGTTTTTGGGTCCTTATAGGATGCCCCTACATCAGTATATGTGAAATTGAAGGTTAGAGGAGTGGAGTTGTAAAATTTAGTAGCGAAAATATGTATTAGAGAAGCAAAAACATGATTTTAAAGAGGAAAAGAAGAATTTAATAAAGATAAACAAGAGGAATTAGTAGGGCATAATAATAACATGATTAGAAATGTTGATTTTATAGTGTTTTTGGTTTTTTTAATGTTTTAATATAGTGGTAAATAGATTATTACGTTGATAACTAAAATTAACTTGATGCTAACATGTTTTATGTGCATGAGGTATTACTAGTGTTGACTACATGGGAGCAGAGGCTAGGTGCATTGGAGAGGATGGATAGCTTCATTGAGTACAAGTTCAAGGTTCTAGAGGCTACTGGTTTATCATATATTGAACAAATGCCAAACATTCAGGTAGACATGGATTTATTGATAGTACTTCCTGAGAGATGACACAATGAGACAAGTACATTTTACCTTCCAACAAGGGTGATGAAAGTTACATTAGAGGATGTTTATTAGATTCTAGGTATTCTGATATGAGGGAGGTGATTGTACTAGAGGCAGGGTCCATAATAAATGACATTATATAGGATCTTTGGTGATGGTCTGATTTAAATTATGAGGGGTAGAGTGGATGTTGATTATTGCACTAAATAAGAGATGGATTCCTTGACTATTATTCTTATGGCTATTGTTAGTGGCATTATGCTACCTAACAAGAATAGGAGATTATGCCCAATTAGGTAATTGGACATTATTGAAGATATGATGGAGATGGGTGAGTAGTTTGCATGGGTAACATGTGTATTAATGCATTTATACAAGGATTCACACCATGAAGTGTATATAGATGAGAGGGATATTGGGCCATATACATTATTACATATATGGTGATGGGAACACATTGTTGTAGAGAGGCCAGTTGGTCATATGAGCACTCAGTCTGTGGATGAGCCATTGGCATACAGATGGCATACGATTATTGGTACTTGTAGACCATATTTAGGTGACCTAGAGTTATATAGGAGGGTTATTTTTGAGCTAGGTGATGATCAAATCACTTGGAGGCCTTATAGAGAGATTGTATTTCAATGGCCACAGGATGATTTGCATATGGACTATATGATGATCTAGTGTTATATTATTGGGACACATGACTACATTATAAATAGATATTACCCAGATAGGGTGATGAGGGAGTTTGATATTAGACAACACATTCTATTAGGTCTATATATCTTTGCATGATCTGTGAGAGAGATCATAGCGGGGGATGATGATTGATCTAATGATAGCCGATCACTGCGAGTTGCAGTTATAAATAGTGAGATGGAGTGACCAAAGGGATGTGATTGATGTAGGATTTATGGATGATTATGTATATTAGGGGGATCAATAATGGCCGTTAAGATTGATTGCACCATATGTACCACCATGTACATGGAAATAAAAACTAGTTTCTAGCTTGAGTAAGCAGCCAAGAGGCACAAGATTAGGAGCCTATATTATGAGGGCTATTAGAAGAGATGAGGGATAGTTATGAGTATGAGGTAGAGGGCATGTTGTGGACACTAATTAGTTACATGATGTTGAGATTACTGAGATGGAAGATGTTGAGATTTTATGGGAAGCAGGTGTGGATGTAGATGTGGATACCAATATGCATGTGGAGATAGAGTAGAGAGATGGAGAGGAGACTCCACTTATAATTATTGATAGTGAGGGGGATAGATATGGGGAGGACATAGTTATGATATCAACACATGATACACATACATATAAATGTGATATGGTTGGTCTATCACACACAACTAGATCTCAAGAGGAGAAGACACTTGTGGACAAACTTCGTGAGGAGATCAAAGCTCATGACAGGGAGATAGATTATTTACATAGGAAAGTATCTAGATTAAAGGGATTTTTATATATCAGAGGGGATCAAGCATCTAAGATTATATGGTTATAGGCCAAGGTTGATAGGTTACAGGATGCAATTGAGAGGATGGAGAGAGATGGTATGTCGATGGCAGTTGGATTTGTGACACATGACATGGAAAATCAAACTCTAGATTATACATCATTGACACAAAATTATAGACATGAGAGACAGAGATGGCTAGGACTGAGGTAGTAGAGGCTAGGGTGTTATAATTAGGACATGGACATATTATGATATTAGATAGGGTTATTAGGGCTATGGATCATGCCACATATTACATGAGTTTATATGAGGAGGTTATTCCATGTGTGAAAAGGGAACCATCCTTTAGAGAGTATTCTATTAAATGATTTGCATTAGGGAGATCAATACAACTGATAGAGTCAAAGAGGTCTATGGGTCAGGATACACAATGTGTGATGGTTCCACCACAAGGCACACCATGACGTGATGAGCCATTTGTGAGACCAAACACTCCATCAAAGGGACATGGAGAGACATGAAGTAGTGTTTTGATGATGGGTTCATCGATGTATACATATATTTGAGATGTATCTTTTTATATAGACACACACACACACACACACACACACACATATATTCATGATTGTTATGAGATTTTTTCTATGTGGAGGGATATGGACTATATATAGACTTTATATAGACTGTGGATGATTTATTATATTTACATATTCATGGTTGATGGATATATGGATATATAGAACATTGGTTGTATTTCCTACATTTTGATTCACACTAGCATATATTAATTCTTTCTTATCATATTATTATGGATTATGTTATATATGATTTGATTTATGAATGCATGGATAATGATGTGAGATAGCTTATTTGTTTTTATTTTTGTTCATTGCATTGGATTTCCAACAATAAATAATATTGAATGACTTGATTTTTAATATAACATAAAACACATTACCACCAATGATATTAAATAATCATGATGAATATTGACATTTTAGGCACATGAACTAAAAGAAAAATAAATTATGTAAAATCAAAGTACATTGTGATATAGAAAAACCATAACCATACTATTATGTAATTCACAAAATAATCTTTTTCACGCATACAAAAATAAAGCAAGTTTTGAAAACAAAATTAATCTAGATGATGAAAAAAAATGACAATGCAACAACATTAATATAAAAAAATGATACACAAAAAAACAAACAAATAGGAAACATTCTAAAGATAAGCAACTGATATACTGAAGTAAACCAATCATAATTGACAAAGTAAATAAAAAGGAAATAACCATGTGAATGGTTAAGGATAAAATGGAATAAATAACCAATTAATGGTTAGGGAAAAAATGGATAAATAACCAACTTATTGGCTAAGGACATAAATATATAAATAACCAATTTAATGGCTAA
This sequence comes from Torreya grandis, assembly GCA_037957365.1. NCBI lineage: Eukaryota > Viridiplantae > Streptophyta > Pinopsida > Cupressales > Taxaceae > Torreya > Torreya grandis. The sequence goes on along the minus strand of JARHVA010000769.1, from coordinate 3,655,915 downwards.
AGATAAAAAACAAACAATACAACAATAAAAATAAAGTAGTAAAAACTATAACGAAATACTTAACATCCTAAGCAAGAGTTTGACAGATGTAGCCAAGATTTATTCTAAGTACCGAATAATCAATGAAGAAGTATAAGGATAAACTAATCCATTCTCATGGAAAAAGATGATGGAGAAGACAATGGCCAAGCTAACCCTAGAGACCCCATGCCTCTAAACACTACCTACATAATCTACCCTAGACAAATCCATGTGGGGATATCAAGCCAAATGTAATTCTCCCAGTAAAGAAAGTGATGAGAAAGTGGATGATTGATAAAGCATTTAAGTTTTAGATGAAAAATATGTGTGAGTGACCCACCCTAGAAAAATAAGTGAACGATGTGGAAGATAACTAAAATGGTATATGTTTTTTTGGAATAGTTTTGACATATTTTTGGGATGTTTTTGATTTTTTTTCATTTTTGGATTTTGAAACAAGGAATATAAAAGAAATTTTCCTCTATCATGAGCAAGATGTAGGTTCACGTTTATGAGTATTAAACCTTACACTAACATGCTATAGGATAAGCGATAAACGAGTGAGATGGAAATATACAATGGACTGCTGAAACATGATGCCCCCAAGTAATTAAGGTAAATATAGACAATGATTTACACATAGCACCAAAAATTTAAATTTTACCATGGTACTTGCCTAAAGCACTAGCAAATTGGTTTTCACTTTTGGATGATCTATGTAGAATTTCCTTTTTTTTTTTTTGGTGATTTTTTGAGCACCTAGGATATTAATAACAAAATATAGAAAAAATTTAGGCATAAAATCTCTTAAGGTGCATGATGTTCATAGGTTCATCAAGTTCCTCTCCATCTTCTAGAACTAATCTATAAGCTCTTAATCCATACTTGGCAATGACAACATATGGACCTAACCAATTAGGCTCAAACTTTCCCTTCTTTTCTCTTTCAACATTGGCGTTGTGTTGGTTTTACTTAAGAATAAGATATTTGATTTCAATTCCCTAGATTTATTTGCTTATTATAGCTATGGTGAATGCAATTATGGTAAACTTGTAGATGATTCAAAGCATTAAGTTATTTCTCATCTAAAAGGTTGAGTTCACTGAGGCATAAAGTATGGTAGGGTTATTCATCGATGATTTATTGTAAGGAAAGATGGAATCTCAACATCTAAGGGAAGAATAGATTCACTACCATATACAAGGGAATAAGGGGTTTTCCCTATGGGTGTGTAGATGCTAGTGCAATATATCCATAGGGTAGGATATAACTGAGTATGCCAGTCATGACCAACTTCATTAACAACTCTCTTAAGGATGCATAATTTTTTTTTGTTGGTTGCCTCAGCTTTGCCATTACCTTAAGGGTAATAAGGAGTGGACTACTTATGATTGAAGTGGTAGGTTTGACAAAGACACTTAACATCTCTATTATTGAATGATTTTCCATTATCAAAAATGAGAGTGGAAGGAATACCAAAGTGGTAGATAATGTGGCCAACCTACCACCCAAGCCTTTCCTACATCCCTATGAGCCTTAAACCTTATTAAATCCCCATCTAATCCCTATTATCTCCTAATCTAACCTAGTATCTTGATCTAGATAACCCTCTCTAAAATTATAGAACTCTCCAAACTAGAGGCTTCTAAAATAATTAAAAATTCCCCTAAAACTCCCTCCATCAACCTATAAATAACCATGTTTGGAGCATGGCTAAGCTAATTAGAAAGTCCATAAGCCTTTCTTATATCCTCATACTAGCCATATAAAGCATCGATACAATCTTGAAATCCACTCAAGCATATAAATAAGCCATTAAATCCATCTTAAATCCATTATCAAACAACCCAGATAGAAGTCAAATAACATTGGAATCAATTGGAAAATATTGGAGGGAAGCTACTAGGAGCAAGGTGATGGTAAGTATTTACTCCTAAATTGCAGATTGTTTCTACATTTCTCTTTTTGATGTTATTGTACTTTTGAATTAAATATGCTATTTACAGTATTTTTTATTCATAGCTCAAAAATATAATCATACAAACTCATTAGGATTTGATGATAGCTTTGATGATTCATATCAGCCTAAGTAGCTTCCTGATGATCTGGATTATTATTCTAGTTATTATGATGAGAGTAGTGATGGGGACTCACCCCCCTCTCTTCTAGTCACTTTTAAGAGGATGATAAATCTCCTCTTGACTCTCCAAGTTTTGGTCATCTTTGGGCTAGACAGATGCTACATAGTGCTAGCCATTGGGTTAAATATCCATTAAACACTAGGTGGACACACTCATAGTTCCATAGTGTCCCACATGCATTCATTGCATCTACTTCTAATTTAAATTCATTTTTTAAGGCATATGGCACTCCTAAGTGGGATACTTCTATGGAAGAGGCATATGGTTCCTTATCTAGGAAAACACACTTGGGATTTAGTCCCTCTTATTAAGGGAAGAAAACTTATTTGAAGTAGATGGATCTATCAAACAATATTTGTTGATTATAGATCCGTAGACAAGTTCAAAGCATGTTTGGTGGAAAAAAATTATTAGGTACCTGGCATTGATTATATCAAGACTTTTTCCCCAGTTGTTAAAATGAACTCAATTCAACTCACTCTTACCATTGCCACAACACATCATTGGGATGCTCATTAGATGGATGTGAAGATTTATTTTCTTCATGGTGATTTCAAGGAGGAGATAAACATAGGTTTTATGGAATATTCTTTGTTAGATTTAAAACTTTAGAAATGTATCTATGGCCTCAAATAAACTCCTCAGGTTTGGTATGCCAAGATGGACTCTCTTTTTTCAATTGGGTTCATTAGATGCCATTTTAATCATAATGTCTACATTTTTTGGTAGGATGACTCACTTTTGACTTTGGTTCTCTATGTCGATGACATTTTGATCATAGGGAGTTTTTCATCCTCCATTTTAATGATGAAAACTTCTTTGTCTAACGGGTTCTTAAGGATTGACTTGGGCTTGTTTCGTTACTTAAGTGGGATTGAATTTTATTAGTCTAAATTTGGGATCACTATTTCACAATCCAAGTATGCTCTTGATTTTATTGTACAGTTTAACATGGTTGACTATAATCCAAATCCAACTTCTTTTATAGATGGTGTGAAACTTGAGATTGAATATCCTCCTTTGGTTGATGCGACATTGTATCGATAACTTGTTGGTAGTCTCATCTATATTGTTCACACTCGACCTGACATTCCATATGTAGTGTGAATGGTCTCTATATTTATGCAAGAACCATGTGAGATACACTAGAAATAATCTAAGTGGATTATCCACTACATTTAGGGTACTCATAGTTTTGGGATTCACTATGGAGCAGGCACTGATATTGAATTGATTAGGTATACAAATTTAGATTGGAATGGTGATAGTCATAATCACAAGTCTACTTTAGGCTATAATTTATCCCTTGGTTCAAGAAAAAATAATTGGTCAAGAAAGAATCATAATTCTATTGCTTTATCTTCTATAGAGGTAAAATACAAAAGAGATGTTAATTTTTCCACTAAGGCTATTGGCTTCATGAGATTCTCATTGAGTTCAGTATCAAGTTTCAACAACCAAAAATCATATTGTGTGACAATAAAAGCACCATACACATTTGAAAGAATTCGGTCCTCCATTAGTGGACCAATTATATCAAGATTCACATGCATTTCATTCAAGACATTTTCATGAGCAATTCATTAATCTTTGATACTTCTAGACTATGGATCAAATTACTAATATATTCACCAAACCCTTCACTGAGATAAAGTATCTTCATTTGTGGGATCTTATTTAGTTTTAGGTAGCTCCAACATCATGCTGTAGGGGGGATTTTAGTTCTTTCCTTCTCTCTTTCTCTACTAATGGGAGAAGGATGGGGCTTCTCTCTATTATTCTAAGGATATTTTTTATGTATTTGAGTACCTAATTAGGTCTTGTTTTTGGGACCCAATTATTTTACCCACTTAAGCTACACTTAAGAGGGGGGGAGGGGCATGTTAGTGTAGGTTTTTTATACCATTATATGGTTTTTCCTACACCTGTTTTTGAGCTGGTTTAGGTTTTATTATAGGTCATTTGAAAAATATGGATTGACCTATTTTTTAATTATGAGTTTCACACTCACCTCTTTTTTGGTGGTTTTTTTTTTCTCTTTAAATATATCTTTCCTAATGTTATTTTGGCTAATGATCATAATTCAATATTTTATTTTTGAATACAAGTTTTTCATTTCTCATGTTTGGTTTCACTTTTACAATAGGTTATCTCTTCTGCATATTTTATTTTTCATTTTATAGATATTCATGCATTCATGTCTAGGTAGTTCCCAATCTTCAATTGTGGCCCACTCTGATAGAATGAAAAGTTAATTGTTATAAGTTATTTTATCTTATTAAAATAGAGTTATGAAGTAATAGAATTGAAAAAACAACCTACTTTAATGAATAGAGATAAACATAAGATAACATAAAACACATAGAATACAAGATATGACCTAGACATAATTTGGTGTGGGGAAAGTTCTAGTGGGTGAGTCAATTATACTCACCTTTCCACTATGTAGTTCTTAACATGTTTAAGTTACTGTAAATACTTGGCCTTTCATGGACAAAGATTTCATTTCTACACTATCTAAAACTTTCACATACATGATTTACATTCTTACACCACCTAACAAACAATCTCAACACTAGAACAAAAACTCATAGCTAGGATAACAATGAGATGACATGAACAAAGACCCAAACTTGTAATTCAATCATGTGGATCCAAATATAAGACCTCTCATTGATGTGGTTATGTCTACTACCTTATATAGAGGTTGTATTTATGCTCTCTCATTGGGGAACTCCAAAAATAATTAAAATGAACCATAAAATGAAATAGAAATGTTTGCAACCGTTCCCATTCCCATGTTGTGGCTAGTGTAAAAACCAATAAAGTATGAAAAATAGAAGTTAAAACACCACCAAGATGATTTAGACACTCAAATTTAATCATTAAGTGATTGAAAATGATTAATATTAACATCTTTAACTTGCTTTCCCTATTCGTTATTACATTAACTTGAAATATCTATAAGAGCATTCACTATTCTACTTATATATTACAAATAATTGGAAACATCATTCAAACATACCTATTTTAATTATAGATTTATGTTAGACAAGTTTCAATAATTTTTATCCTTTTGAGATAAGAATGTACTAGATCGGATAGGGTTGTAGCCTAACCTTGTCCACTAGTGTGACCTTATCCACAATACTTTAATGATGACTTTTCAAATTTGAGATGCACCATGTCATCCCTTCCATGATTTTAGCAAAGTTAGTTAACATAATTATTTTAAAATTTTCACTATATAAGCACATCAAAGTCACTCAATACAATAACTATAAATCATACAAAAAACACTGCATGTTGAGTAAAAGAACACCAATCTTTCTAATTCAAGTTCTAATTTAATATAATAATCATAGGCCAAGTTTGAATATTTTTTAATTGTATGTCAATGGCATTCTTTTTCAAGCATTCATGTTAATTTACTAGATGCATCCATATAGTGAAATATCAAGATTCACACACTCACTTTAGGAGGGAGAACTACATTATCCTGAGGCCTTTTTGGGCTATGTAGACAATACTCAAACAATGAAAGATTTTTTTGAGGTTATCTTGGCTATTACTATTACATGATTATCCCCTTTAAATTTTATGTATATTTCATTTTTATGTAGGAACTAGGGTTTTGTTATTATAGGTCTTCTACTTGTCAATTCATCACATAGTTAACCAGTCAATCACCTTAAATAAGCATAAGAACTCAAATGAAAAAATCACTTGTAAATTTAACCTAGACACAACTGCATTCAACAAATAAGGATGTAGTATGGCCTTGTCCACCCTAATGCAATCATGTCCTAATTCATTTCAAAATAATGATTTCAAGGGTGACAGAGTTCAGAGATCTTGCCAATCAGTTCCACATTAACAACCCACTTACACAACCAACACAAATTAGATTTGAACTTGGTTTACATATTCTATTGAAAGTTACTATTTATAACTCATTTTGGTTTACTATAGTTTACATTTTTATTATGTATACTCTATAATTTAAATTATTATTTCAATCATTTAATGTTTATTGTCAAAATAAAATATTAAACATTCTGGTGAATCTATATTTTTTTAATTATAACACTGATTACCATTTGATTGAATTTTTTCCTATGTTTTCATATAATTTTATACAATTTATTAATATTAAAATAAATAACCTTCAACTTTGGAAATAAATTTGATAATATGAGTCAATATTATTCAATATTGGATCTTAATCAGATACTAAATAATTTGTCTTGTCATCTTAAATAGCATCTGACATTAAAACATTCATTTTTGACATCAGGTTCAAATTTATTGATATTTATACACAAAAAATCTTTCAAAATTTCATTTCTCTTTATTTTCTATTTGATTTTTGTTTTTTTAACAACTGTGTTCTGGGAGTTGTAAAACTACATAGTGTGCTATCATTTTTGGCTAAGTAGTGACCTATTTTCTTAGCACTATGAAGTGAGTGATACTCTCCCAATACTAAGACACAAAATATAACTATTTAAATTTTTTATTTTCCCCATACCCCATAGTATATTTGAAATTCCTAGGGCCCTTATTTACAACATATGAATCTATTTTAGCTATTTTATTTGGGGTTCACATGAGAGGAGCATATTGCCTAGGGAAGTTACTCTCACCATACCCTTGGAGACATGATAGTGGGCTACAGACATGGTTTCACCTCTATAGTTAGTGCTCTAAAACATTGGCCTAAAATTGATATACCAAAAATCAAGTATATTTAAGAGCCTAGAAATCATTCAAACCCTTACCTAGATCACCCATTATAACTTCATTTTTTCTTTTATTATCTTCATATTTAGTACCTCTTTCATACATGCAAGATTACTTGATAGAAATAAGAATTTTATTTTTTTGCATTTAATAAATTTAAATTCACTATATCTATCACAAATAGTCAAATTAAATTTTCTAATGATATCCATCCTCTAGATAAGTTTCTCTAATCATGCTATGCCTTTTACTTATGATAATGAATATACAACCCATTAAGAAAAAAAACTTATAGAAGCATATATTGATCATTATGATTATGATGATATAGTGAAATGAATATACAATTTAATTTTGATGAAACTTTGGAACATTCTTCCATAGAAATGAATTCACCCTTATATTATTATTTAGTCGCACCTCATATACTTCTTTAGATTCACCATTAGACTCCTCTTCAAATCACCTTTAGATCCCTCTTTGGTTTCATTTTTAGACTCATCTTTGATTACACTTATACAATCCTCTTCAAATTCACTTATATATTTTTCTTTGGTTTCATCTCTAAAATCCTCTTCGGTTACACCTCTAGACTCCTCTTCAAACTCACCTTTAGATTACTCTTTGGTTTCATATCTAGATTCCTCTTCAAATTCACCTTTAGACTCCTCTTTGGATTCTTATTTAGTTTCTACTATGGATTTACCTTTATATGTCACTTGGTATCCTCATTTACCCTCTTACTTGACTAATAATCTAGCACAAAAATAACATTCTAAAATGAATATATTCTCTCTTAAATTTATACCAACTATAAAATCCAAGGAACTTTATCCTTGTACACCTAATATCTCTATTCATTTTTCCACTACACTTCATCGCATTCACACTTATAAAGTAAATACAAATAAAATATGCATTAATAAGGATAATGTTTTTCATGGGCAAATTCTTACTTCTCTTTCTCTTAAAATGCAAACAAGTACTAATCATAATGATGCCATCACTTATTATTTACAATTAGAGGATATTGAATTTACATGCCATATCTCTTCTCCCTTGTCAACCAATAAATATGAAACTTATTCCTCTTCCCTTAATACATCACAATATATAATTGACAATGTTTACACCCCTTTTCACACATATTTTTATGTTGCTCATACTTCAACATCATGTTTTTTTTCACATGATGCTACTCTTATGCAATAATATCATCATCTTAGCATAGAGTTACCACATGATAATAATGCATCTCTTATTAGTGATAATTATTTCAATGTTATCCATAAAAAAGAAGCAAGTGACTCATATATCTCTAATGAATCTACCAAACCAAAGGAAAACCCTATTCTTCCACTTTCTTCTCCTATTCAAAATAGTGTTCCAATGGCTAAAATCAACATTATAATTTAACCTCTAAAAGAACCTCTTAAGAACCTCAACATGACTTATTAATAATTTATATTCTTAATGCATGTTTTAGGATATTTTCAAGATAAAGTACATCACTTATACTTAGAGAGTTAATTATATCATGTTTGGGTTGACGCTAATGCAATATATGGAAATCTTATTGTGTATCATATTTTATATGCATCTTACCCCTAAATTATAAATGCCTACATTTTATGGAAATGGGGACCCTTGCGTCTTATATTTTTTAAATAAAATATTAATGGCTATAATGGTAGCCAACTGCTATTGCAATTGTTTCTTAATATTTCCATGTGATGTGTACTTACTTGGTTTCATTCCCTTCCTAGAAATTTTTTAAATACCTATGTAGAACTAGACAAAGCTTTATTATTAAAATATATTCAAAATAAGATAACTATAGTCACTTATGAAAGTTTAGCTTCTTTACACTAAAGTGAATCCAAGAAAGTTTGTGATTATGTTTTGATATTTAAGATGTGTATGCATCAATTAATTTATCATCTAGCCAATTTAGAAATCCAATATTTTTTTTGTAGAGTGATTATTTATTAATTAGAATTGAAGCTACTTTATCACACTTATGAGTCATTTTTAGATCTTTGTTATTAGGCCTTAGCATTAGAAGAAGAATAAATAATTATTCAAGCATCAAACAATATGCATGGGGACATTGAGTTTCATAAATAAGATCCACATAATAAAATCCAATAATTTAAAATTGATGCAAATACTCTCAATAAAGTTAATGAGTTAAATTACAAATTATCTTCTAAAAACCTATGGGCTAAATAACTCCCTAATAAAAAATCACACCTTGATTTTCATAATCCTATACATAATGTTGAATCTACATTGAAATAGGTTAATGTACTACATAAAATCATAGAATTCCTCATTAAAGTCACTAATCATACTTATTATTTTAAGTCAAAGAAGGAATGACTAATAAAATTTGTTTCTAATGATCACCTACAATATTACTAGGCAAAATGTTAATCAAGCTATGCCCTAATTAATATCACCCTCCTTATCGATTAGGAAAAATTAAGGATAAACCATTTTGTACCTATCATGGCATTAATGGAAATCATGATAACGATTGTTATGTTACAAGAAAAGCTAAAAAAATTGCAAATAAGCAAATTATCTCATTTCACAAAAATGATAATAAGTTAACCGTGTCTTCATCTTTGTCTTCCAAATCTCTAAATGTTAAACAAATGATTTTTCAAGACTCTTCTATATAAGATACAATGGGTTTAAATGATTTTATTAATGGATAACATCAAGCTAGTGGTACCATTGCTATTTCTCAAATTAACAATGAAATCAATGAACAAGAATTAACACAATAGGATTCTAAGGTACAAAATTTTCAAAAAAGTGCCAACTAAGTTATCTACACAAGTATGGATTTTTAAGTCAAATTAGTTTCAAATTGAGCATAAAGAAACACATCTGCATAATGAACCAACTATTACAAGTAATAAAATAACAATTGATTATTTCGCATTCATTTTCTTATAAAGTTCAAAATTTACTTAATTTTTAATGCCCACATTAAAAAAAAGCTAATATGAACTAGTTCTAAGTCTCTCAATTTATACAAACATAACACAATTCAATCATACACAAAAAAAAATATCAAATATATATTAAAATCCTAAATTTTGAGTGTTATTCTAGTCTTTGGATTTATTTTCACTATAGGCACTTGCCTTATTGATTTTTAGACTGATTCGAATAATCAAAAATACCTATCTTCCAATGGTTTCAATGCACATTAATTATGGCACTCCACTTGCTTACTATTGCATATTTGTAGTCATATAAAATGTTAAAATTAGTAGCTTGAGAGTGGCTTGTGACACCCAATCCTTAGGTCCTTCTTGCATGATCTTATGACCCTTATAGATACCTTTTTGCTCATTCCCATTCATCTGTAGCTTTTTAGACGGTCATTCCAACTCAACTAAACTCTATTTCCTAATTCAAATCTATCCCCCCAAGTCCTAAGCCTGTAGGATAGGAGATCATACTTGAATAATATCAACGTACCTAGGGTGTTCCATTTTTGGAACTCCTATCTAATCACATTTATAGCCTAAATGGTCATTTCCATCTTATTCCTATCCTTCATCATGTCGGCCTAACATGAATACATTTAACCCATGACCAATAGCTTCCTATAAAAGCCCATTCAAAGTTCATTTACAAAGGGAGGTGATAAATCTTAAAAAGCAAGAAAGAATATAAATAAACCACTAAGGTAAACTTTATTATTCTCTACATAAAGTCACCCAAGATAGTTGCAAACACATTAAAACTCTCACACTAGTCCCTAACTACCTCAAACACTCTTAGTTTGGCATTTTTGCATCTGCATCACACTATTGCACAAAGCACATTAGGTGGGAGAACTACACATGGCTTGATCCCTTTTCGAGTATTGGTATGTAAGCAACGTACCCACAAAATGGGTGTGGATGCACGTTTAGTGCATAGTACACACACTAATCCCCCTCTTTCTCAAGTTTTATCAAGCATAATGAAGGTCTAGGGTTTCAAGATTGAATAAGATATATAAGGAGTTCTGTTAATATTTAGGACTCAAGATTTCATAGGAAGACTCACACAAGAATAGTGGAAATAACCCAAAAAAATCAGTCTCTGTGAGTAGTTTGGATAATAGCAGCGGATGAGGACAACAACATTGAACCCTAGGGTGTCTTATTTTTTATGATCCTATCCTTTCACAAAATGAAAGCCAAATTTTGATTTACGACACTGTCCCAGTCCTATATAGTTAGTTTCAGACCCTAAAATAGTTGTTTCAACTTGTTTTAAGCTAAGTTATATTTCTCTTAATTTATTTCTATTTTTAGAAAGGTACAAAAGACAAATAAAATATACAAATTAGGACTGTAATTATTGCAATATTATTTACTGATTTATTATTGTAGACCCTTAACTAAAATAGGAATAAAAATCTATTATTCCCAAAATAGTTAAATCATTTGGTGAACCTAACGTGAACTTCATTTGTGCATAAAAACCCTAGGGGAAATTCCTTGTTGATTTTTCCAATATTTTTTTGATTTTTTCTGCATATTTAAAATCAGAATTTCCATTTAATTTTTAAAATTTACCTTAGTAATTTTAAAACTTATTTTCTTCAAACCCTAGTTTCCTATACTAGGTCCCAATTTTTTTCCAATATTTTTTTGATTTTTCCTACATATTTAAAATCAAATTTCACATTTAATTTTTAAATTTACCTTAGTAATTTTTAAAATAATTTCATTCAAATCCTAGTTGCTTATACTAGGTCCCAATATTTTTTTAGTATTTTTCTGATTTTTCCTGTATATTTAAATCATAAATTCACATCTAATTTTTAAATTTACCATAGTAATTTTAAAAATCATATCTTTCAAACCCTAGTTGAACTTATTAGGCCCCTTTGCTTCTTGAGGTATCACCTTACATGTTTGTGAGCTTTGTATCCTTTTTATGTATATTCTAATTTTCTACTTTTAGGACTTTACAATTCCTTTATTCAGTAATTTCCTTTCACTACATTTTTATTATTACAAAAAAATTCAATCCATTTTTAATTTATTTTCCTACTTTAACAATGACCCAATATACCAGTTTTGACAAAACTGATAAGAGGGAACTTCAAGACCTTTTAACTAAACATCTTGATATGCAAGATGATATGTTTTAAATATTATAAGAAGAACAACAAAAAACAAATAATGGTCAATCTTCTTAAACCATAGAACAACCATTTTCAAATGACACTACGGGGGCAACTATGTCTCAACAACCCCCTATAACAACGCAACCTTCCTACAAGGGACTACCAATTATGGCTAGTATATCTATATCTCTTGATGTGGCTGCCATTGTGTAAGAGATAAAATCTCTTCAATTTAAGGTAATACATCTTGAGCACGGTGCCTCTATACCTACACAGGCCTTAGATTCTTTTGCTCTACTTCATACACCATTAGCACATCATATTACTTTTACACCCTTGCCACCAGGTTTTGTTCAACCCAAGCTCACTCTATATGATGGTAAGGGTGATCTAGAAACACACTTGAGATATTTTCACACAACATGCTTGGATTATGTGCTAAATGACTGGTTACTAACCAAGATATTTCCATAGAGTCTAAAGGATTATGCTTTACAATGGTTCTATAGTCTACCAAATTAGTCGATCAACACATCCAATCCTTTCCTTGACATGTTTCTAACTCATTTTAGCATTAATATAGGTGACAAGGTTTCTTATGCCCAAGTTTTACAACAAAAACAAAGGTCAAATGAACATCTCACAGATTATGTTTTTTGATATAAGACTATCTTGGCTAAAATGACTAGCCCCATGGCCGATCAAGAATTACAGGGTCTCTTCAAATAGAGTCTTTTGCCAGTTTGACATGAGTCAATAATGTTCAAAAGGTTCTATTCCTTCACTGAGTTATGTCATACACTAAAGGAAAGGGAAGTCAAACTAATTTTAATGGGAAAACTTAAGTACATAAGCATATTAGAAATAATAAACAAAAGTAATGGTAAAGTCCCATATAAAGTAAAGGTCAATGATAAAAAAATTCAAAGTCAACCTATAGTTAATGCAACTTTAGAGCCCTCTTAGCAAGTGGTTTTATCATCACCTCCCTGATGAACTTTTACCAATCTACCAATATATCCAGCAAGAGTCTTACAATAGATATTAGAATGTAATATCATATCTCTCCCTCCTATTCAAGAAGTTGACACAACAAATACTCTTCCACGAGGATATGATCATAATGCATTTTGAAATTTTCACAAGGCACCAGGCCACACAACAAATAGATGCATCAATTTGAAACATAAGATATAGGACTTGATAGATGAAAACATTATTGATCTTAGCACTCCAGTTGAGCCTCCTCAAGCAAAGTAAACACAAGATAAGGGTCTAAAAATTTTCTTAGATCCTTTTCCATAACATTCTAAATAAGAGATAGGGGATATATCAAGTGTTCATCATGCATATCATGCATACCCTCCACCATCTACATATCAGGCACCTTCAGTTGAAACACATCCTTTGAGCAACATGATTGGTGTGTATAATTCTAGAGTTTTAGCTAGACCTTCCATATCCTTCTTAGAGTAGGAGATAGGTGAGGATGATTCAAATTACCATGCACTCTTTATCATAGCTTACATTAATCATCATCCTATTCATATGTTCTCATAGATAATGGATCCAATGTGAACATGTGCACTATGACATTACTGTAGCATTTGGGATATTCGGAGTAAGATATATCTATGATGAACATAGTTATCAATGGATTTAGTGGGAACATATAAAGTACATTGGGTGAGATTGTACTTCCTTTATAGGTTGGTCCAACACATGTAGTCACACTATTTAATATAGTTCCTAGTGCAGGAGTTTTTGATATGTTACTTGGTCGACCATGGATTTTAAAACTTTGAGTAGTAATTTTTATAGTTTACAAATATATAAAATTCATTCATGTTAATCAGGTTGTTACAATTGGTGGAGTTCTATATGAGTTACCACTCCCCACTTCATATTCATCTCCTACTTTGCAGTCACTAGTTTTAGCTTCTCCACTAATTATAGTTATTTTAGTTCAAATTCAACCATAGTCGAGGCCTCAATCACCATCACAGATAATTCATACACTTCCACATAGGCCTCTTTTGGAGCATCCATATTTTTCGGACTCTAGACAATTTCTAGCTACATTGTTCACATCCAGGGCAATATCATTGAGGTCTCATGCCTCTACACATAGAGCACATATTTAGAGATCTTGTTCTACCACCATATGGGTCCCTAAGATCTCTAAAATTGCATCTACTTCTTAGATTTACAGGGGGACCCCATAGTTGGTTTCCACTACAGAGATTTCAGAACATTTACAACATACATAGATTTTAAAGTCACAGTCTCAGCCCTTCCATCATGCTTCACGATCATGTAAGATCCATCTCCTTGATATAAGACACCATGATAGGGAGCCTCTCATGAGACTCATCGGTTAGTATCATCTCTTCTCAGCCTTACTTGTACATAACTTCTTTTTCACTTGATTGTACATAGTTTCCTTTTACTTACTTGTACATAGCTTCTTTTCAATTTCTTGTACATAGTCTCCTTATGATTGATTGTACATAACTTATTTAAAAAATACCAAAAAAATTTAAATAACTTAAAATACAAAAAAAATTCAAAATTTCAAAATACAAAAACATTTAAATAATTCAAAACACCAAAAACATTTCAATTATATGCATTATCGATGCTTTATATCTCTACTACCAGGCTAGTCTTATATTTTGTTGTTCTATGCTATTATTTTTTGATTTATCTACATTACCATTCTTCACTTGATCTTATTTGAGTGTTTGCAGTGACACCCAAATCCTTGATTTCTTCACTCTATCCATTGAGGGGGCATCCTACTTCTACATTCGAGACATATATCGATATATCTACCCACCATGGGCATCCTCTACATGACTACACCATCTAGGTTATGTAATTCCTACACCACACACTCTAGTTATCATGATTATGTACATTAATTACTTGCTTACATATATTATTCTATCGACACTCACTAGTATATAGCTCTTGTGTATTTCTTAGCATCTACCTAGTCTTGTACTACTTGTTTTGCATACTTTCACTTCCTAATTTCATTAGTTAGATACAATTATATTTCTATAATTTATATGTTTTCCTTCCTTGTTTTGTGTAGATAGATGTGATTTCATTTATTAATTCCTATTTTGTCTCTTGTGTGTGCCTTAGGACATTTGCTAATTTCCTTTGCTTGTACTCTTCTATGTGCTTGTGGCCCTCGTTCCAACCTTACTTGTTTTCAATTGTATGTGTATGATGCATTTGAACATGCCTTGTATGCTTGCTTTCTAGTTTGAGTGATATGTACCCATGTCCTTTGTTTGCTTGGCCCCTTGGCCACTTTTGTATGCTTCTTAATTCTTGTCTTGTGTGCTTGTTGCTTGTTTACTTCTCACTATTTACAATGCTATGATCCACATCATGAATTATCTTACTTACTTAGATGCCATGATGGACATCATGCTCCATCTCCCTTTGACAACTAACAACTAACATTTCTAGTTTCATTTCATTTTACTACACATGCTATTACATTGTTACATCTATCTAGGCATACACCTGTTGATCTAACAATCTCCAATACAAACTATGTTATATCTTGAGACATATTTTTTATTATCATTGTTATATCATGTATTTTGTAGCATAACACACTTGTAGGGATGTGAAATGAGGGTAGTCATTGCAGGGTCTTCATTCCTACCTTAAGAAGAGAGGGTAACAATTAGGGGTTTTGCCACAGAGATCAAAGCCTCCTATTGATCAAAAATTAGTTTTCAAAACACTTAGAATAGCAACCAAAACCCAAACTAGGTAGAATAGAGTAGAATAACATTGATGAACATAGAATAGTTGTCAAAAACATCAAAGTACAAGAGCGCCAAACTTGGACTACAACTCTAGACACCAAGGTGTCCTATTTTTGGCACTCCTGTCTAAACAACAAAAAACCTAGATTTTCTAGAAATAGGGAAAAAAATAAATTCAATTACAATTTTATCAGCGTATTGTTTAGTTTAGAATCAACAATTTTAGTATAGTTTTTCTCAGAGAATTTAAACATAAGGGACATCATTCATGGCATGATGGCTCTCACTTCCACTTTTAGATTGCATAGTTGATATAACATTTAGATCAAAATCCATGTTACAAAAACCAATTGTTAGGGGCAATGTGTGTAGCACATTAGTTTTCTTTTCTTTCTAAGTTTAGTATATTACCCAGGCATTCTCATCAGTTGCATGCCTTATTGCATCTACAGGTGGTTGGCATCATTCTTGAGTGGCTTCCATATAAGCCTAGTTCCTAGTTTCAGAGTGGCTTTTATACAAGCCTAATCTCCACCTCTCAAAGTGGCCAAGATTGGCCTAGTTTATAGTACACATTCATCTACCCACGCCACATTATCATATTTTAGATTATTATTGAGCTTTAGGAGCCATCTCATATGACACACATTCATATTGGTATCAGTTCATAGCTTCACTTAATGGGTAATGATGGAGCCAAAAGACTAGCTAGCCTTTGTATTCTTGAGACACCTAATCAAAGGGATTAGACACATAGTCCAAACATTGATTAGCACATGCATGACCACATAAATTCATTTAGTGGGTGATAATAGATCCAAAGGGTTAGCTTTTGTATTCTTGAGCCACTCTCAAGGAATTGAGTACTCAGCTCTGTTCATGATATTACTCTTGGTATAACACATATACAACATTAATCAACACCACTCAACATCACAACATATTTACACTTCACGATGTGTTCTCTCTCTATGCACACTCACCATCACACAGCTTCATGGGCTTCACCCTTGCAGGTAAGTTTAGGTACACTTTCTATTTTTTTTTTAATCTTAGTATTTCACTTTGTTGCATCACTATAATAAAGGGGGAGAAAATGTAGTCATATAAAATATCCAAATTGGTAGCTTGAGTGTGGCTTGTGACACCCAATCCTTAGGTCCTTTTTGTATGCTCTCGTGACCCTTCTAGACACTTTTTTGCTTATTCCTAGTCATCCATAACTTCAAAATGATTATTTTAGCTCAACTTGAATCTATTTCCCTAGTCAATTCTATCCCCTTAAGTCTCAATCTTGTACAAGAGGAGCACCATACTTGGACAACAGCGTTGGACTCTAGGGTGTCCCATTTTTAGTGCTCCTATTCAATCACATTTCGAGCCTAAATAATCATTTCCATCTGATTCCTATCCTTCATCATGTTGGTCTAGCGTGGATACATTTAACCCATGACCAATAATTTCCCATAAAATCCCATTCAAATCTCATTTACAAAGGGAGGTGATAAATATTACAAAGCAAGCAAGAATACAAACAAACCACTAAGGTAAACTTTTCTATTCTTTGCATACATTCACCCAACACAACTACAAATATATTAAAACTCTCAAACGAGTCCCTAGCCACCTCAAGCACTCTCAATTTGGTATTTTTTCATCTTCATCACACTATTTCATAAAGCACATTAGGTGGGATAACTACATATGGCTTGATTTCTCTTCATAGTATTGGTATGTAGGTAGTGTACCCACACAAGGGATGTGGATACATGTTCAATGCATCTTACACACACTAACCCCCTCTCTTTCTCAAGTTTTATCAAGTATAATGAATGTCTAGGGTTTCAATATTGAATCAAATTTATAAAGATTTTCGTTGACATTCAGGATTCAGGGTTTCACAAGTAGGCTCACACAGGAACAATAGAAAGAACGCAAAAAAAAAAGATCTTTGTGAGAAGTTTGGATAACAACGTCGAAAGAGTATAACAGCACTGGACACTAGGGTGTCTTATTTTTAACGGTCTTGTCCTTTCACAAAATGAAACCTAAATTTTGATTTGTGACACTGTTTTAGTCATGTACAGTCAGTTTTAGACCCTATAACAACAGTTTCAACTTATTTTAAGCTAAGTTATATTTCTCTTAATTTATTACTATTTTTAGAAAGGTACAAAAGACAAATAAAATATACAAATCAAGACTCTAAATATTGAAATATTATTTATTGATTTATTAATCTAGACCCTTAACTAAAATAAGAATAAAACTCCATTATTTCTAAAATAGTTAAATCAATATCCATCATGCTATGAATTTTCTTGCATTTACATAAGCATATCTTCCTAATTTTATACATTACATGAACACACATAGATTTTTGTCCATTTGGTGCATGCGTATTTTTAAATACACATCCATTATGTGTGCTACATAATTATGATTCAAATAACCATACAATGGAGGCATATTGTTTGTCTTCCTTATCACTACACACTATGTTTTATAACCTTGTTGCAAATTGTTTGAAATACCTCCCATTTCTTCTACTTTAGAATCCTTGCTTCTTAGAAATTTTCAATATTTTGCAATTCTAATTTTGAAAAAATTCACAACAATGTGTGTGTGTGTGTGTGTGTGTGTGTGTGTCAAAAACTCTAAAAAGAAATAAAAAAATTTAAAATAAGACCTCCAAGAATTTTCTTATGTTGTTAGTTTAATTATTTATATAAATTATTTATTTCATGTTAGGTAGAAAATATATTTCAATTTTGATAAACATTGATATTTCCAAAAGGTATTTGACTATGATACATGATATACTATTACGTGTTGATGTCGGGCTTCCTTTTTTATCCAATAGTCATTCTAGGTTGGGGACATATCTTCGTTTTCTATGAAAAATTCAACATGTTGTATCTATTCATAACCTTTTTACCATGTTGAACTATATACAATATAATTTTTTTTGCTAATCACTCATATTTTATATTGTGTTACATAAATCAATTATTTGATAATAATGACATTGATACATACGGTTGATGTAAACTAGTCTCATTTCATATATACTTCTTTTCAAAATTCTTACTTTATTACATGATAAGTTAGGACTTGATTGCTTATTATGTGTGGCTCTTGGCCATGTGTGTGAAAATATACATGTTCTTGCTTGTTTGACATCATCATACCATATATGTGTAGCCTTAAACCTTGTTTGTTTGTGTGACATTCACATGTCCTTTGTATGCAATCTTTGGGCCTAATGTGTGACATTACTTATATGTTCATTGCTTGTTACTATGGTTTAATGATTCATATCATGCATTACATATTTTTTATACTTTAACTCTTGTGACATGATACATATCATGCACATGATGCTTATGTGCTTCAACACTATATTTATCTAACACATGTATCATATGTGATTTAATATTATATTTAATACTATGATACAATGCAATTCAAATGTTCACATACTATTACATGATTATATCTTTCACATATTAAATAATTCTTTTTTGAGATTAGTGACTTGTAGGCTTTGTCTCTCATCTCAAAAGGGGGGCATCACAGTGGGCTTATCTTGATAATTCAAGTAATCATGAGCAATAAATTTAAAAATTATGATAATACATAGTATGGTTCATAATTTTTAGGGCATATGAAATGCATGTGCACTCATTCCTCCTGTTATTTAAGTACATATTCACATATAATTGATGCATATGTATGGATATGTAAAAAAATAGTTACAAGTACATGTTTCAAATAGTTACAAGTTAAATTATAATTATATGCATCAATTAAGTATAGATACAAAGGAAATTATATTCGATCATGTTCATGTTTCTACATGGCAATTTCAAATTTCACTTTTTCAAAGTTTCAAACATGTGCAAAGTTTCAAATAGAATCTAAATCCATTTGTAGCAATGTGATTTATCTCATTTCTAAAGTGGGCCATGTTAGAGTTTAATGACACTCAACACATATGGTTTCACTTTAACAAGCCACATTTAGTTTTTTAAAACCTTATCATACCATATTTGAGTTTAGTGGCACTCAACATCTATGGTTGAACTATAACGAACCACGTTTTATGGTTCCACCTCTTCAATTAATATAAAATAACACTATTTCTTCAGATGAAATTTGGAGTACATAGAATCTTTCCAACTCAAGGGCTTTTACTAATTTTTAAATATAGACTTGTTCACTCTCAATTCACCACAAGTTCAATATTTCTCTAAATGCATCAACATAGGGGAACACATTTCTCCATTTTCAAGTTAAAGATAAATTAGACTACATAATCTTTCAGGGGTATTCATTCTTTACTCTTTTTTCAAATTTCAAATTTTAGATTTTTAATTTTAAAATATGGACTGTAACTACTTTTAGTAACATTATTGTATGTTTTTCATTGAGACACCTTGCACTATCATGTTTCATATCAAAAGACAAAGTGTTTATACACACTTATGTTTGAAACTCCTTTACTCTAGTAATTTCACTTTATTGCATCATTATAATAAATGGGGGCGAGTGACAGGGGTGGGAGGGAGGCTGCGGGGGGGAGAGGGGTGGAGGGAGAAATGTAGACACTCAAATTTAATCACTACATGCTTAACAATGTTTAATCTGGACATCCTTACCTTTCCTTGCCTATTCATCATTCTATTAACTTGTAATCTCTATGATATAAAAAATATTCTATGTACTATCTTGTAAATAATTGAAAACATCATTTAGACACTCCTATTCTTTTTATAGATTTATGTCAAACAAGTTTCAATAGTTTATATCCTTCTAGGACAAGACTACACTAGGTTGGACAGGGCCCCAACCCAACCTTGTTCATAGTACTCTAACGATCAATTTTAAAATTTAAGATGTTCCATGTCAGCCCTCATGTGCTTTTAGTAAGTTGGTTAAAAAAATTTCAAATTTTTCACTATATAAGCTCATCAAAGTCACTCAACAGATCGACTATCAATCTTATAAAAAACACTACACATTAAGAAAAAGAACACTAATCTTTTTGATTTATCGTAAGAGTCATAGGCCAAGTTTGAATCTATTTTGTTGTAGATCAAGGGCATTCATTGTAAAGTATTCAAGTCAATTTACTAGTTGCATCCCTATAGTGAAATGTCAAGATTTGCACATTCTTTCCAAGAGGGAGAACTATATCAGCTTGAGGCTATTTTAGGCTATTTAAGCAATACTAAGATTATGCAAGGTTTTCTGAGGTTAGTTCAATTATTTTCCTTGCTTGATTCCCCCGTTTGCATTTGATGTCTATTTTTTTTAGTGTAGGAACTAAGGTTTTACTATTACAAGTCTTTCACATATAAAATCTGTCCCCCGTAGACAACCAATCAACTGCCTCAGATAGGCATAGGTACCCAAATAGGAAAATCATATGTAAAGTTAGTGTAGACATGAACACAGTTAATAAATACACCCTAGTTCACTCTTGCCCTAGTTCATTGCAAAATTATTATTTCAGATGTGATATAGATAAGAGATCTTACCAATCAATACAAATTAAATTTGAGGTAAGTTTACATATTCTATTAAAAGTTACTATTTATAATTCATTTTAACTTACTATATTTTACATTTATATTTTATATATTTTATAATTTAAATCTTATTTAATATTTATCGTATTTTATTATAAATTAAAATTAAAAAATTAAACAGACCGTTAGGATTCCAAAACTATTTGATGCCTTTTCTTTAAGTTTAGTCTTTATGGATAAAGATAAATGTTCGATATAAGTAAATGTTATTTGTTAGGTTTTAACCTTTCCATTTATTTGGAAAGAGATGAAATAATATTTAATAAAGTTTATATTAGGAGAACATTCTATCAAAATTAGCATTAAAAACAAAATTGTAATTTTGAACTTTTAAGGCAAACTTATAATTGAACAAAGACAAAGTAGGCATGAAAACAATTCACTATTTCTCAACATCAGACAACAATTTTCAATTATTATTTGTCTTCCTTTTCATTTTCACTAAAGTTATAATGTTTGATATTGAAGAGATTGGAACAAAAACTGTTAATATATCAACACAACCTCACCCATTTTTCAATACAAAGTTTTCAAATATCAGGTACAAAATATCTATAACAAAATGTTAGATTTATTAAACAGTAAAATGCATTTGTAATTTGAACATCACCAAATGGTATATCGTTTGAGGCGTTAGGCTTCAAATGTTAACTTGTTTTCTCAGTTCGTATTTAACATAACATAGCTGAAATTCTGCAATAGAATGTCATTCAGGCCCATCGTATTTACATCTAAATTATTATCAAAAGAAAATATTTACAGTAATTGTACCACATTCTTCCAAGAAATTTGAAGAACCAAACTACAATGTCAAGCCCAATACAGATGGTGTCTGGTCATCTGTAATGGTGGTGAATTTCTGGCATCCCTTTTGCTTTTTATATTCAGTCTTTGAGAACAAAGAAAGGGATAAACTGCTACCAATTTCTTCTTCTTCTTCCTTGTCAAACTTGTCTGAAGATATCACTTGTGACTCTTCTGCATCTTCAAGCAATAAACCTGCAGATTTTAACTCAGGAAGTTTGTATGTTGGCTTTTCAAGTTGTATTCTTTGTCCCTGCATTTATCATAAACCAAAAAAAAGGAGTTATTATTAAGCACACAATAAAACAATTAGAAAATATAAATACAACTCGTTTTTCTTTTTTTTTTCTCTGATTTTTGGTTTCCTTCTTACTTACAAGTTCATTGTATGATGCCCTATTTGTGGTGTATTGACAATTTTCCATGGTTGAACCCCTATTTCTGGGTATTGACAAGTTTCCATGGTTGAACATGTTTCTTGAGGGAGGCAACTGGTCATGAGTATTCTCGAATGTGGCATCAGAAATGATCCTTGAACCAACATTGGATCTCTATCTCTAGTTTCTTTGCCTCTAACAGAATCCCACCTTGTTGAATGAGAAAGCAGATCTGATTCAATGCTACAAAAGGGATTTGTTGTGTATTCAATAATCTATAATAACCAGAGATAAGTAAGGATGATATTTAGAGATCTAAGTTTTAAACTAATGATAGAGAAAAGCAATATTATCTATCCTCAACAAAAAAAAATACAATGGATGGATTTAGGGCACCTCATTTGAAGATGGTGATCTGAACAACCCGAATGAGGGAGCACCAAAGGACCCTGATAATCCGTAGTTCCCAAGTTATTGTTGAAGAATGTCCTCTGATCTACTTTGGACTGTGAACATGTTATCGGATAATAAGAAGAGCTGCCTAAAATGTTCTCTCTTTTCAACAGGGAGTTTCTTGCACCTAAAAAAATATAAATGCTTGAATTAGATAAATTTTCATGATAATGACATAAGACATGAATCCATCTCTAGGCTTTCGCCTTTTCTCATATTCAGAAAAATATAAAACAACATGAAATAACATACTTCTTTCCACCCCCTGATGATGAAGAGAACAGGCCATCTTATCTACTGAAAGATCTCAAACCCTAAATGATTATAAACAACAGAATAAAGGCCCTGGCAGCGAATAATAGTTTCAGATCGGTCTACTTATGATAAAATAGAAACATGGAGAGAAGGAAATTAATAGTAATGTACTGATCTAATTTTTAATGAAATGGAATCATGATGGTAAACTTACCTTGGTTGTTTTTTCCAAATCTAGTAGCATTCCTGTACATCTTTATAAACAAAAACAATATTGATTTAAAAGAAATGGGGAAAAAAAACTCTAACAAAAAGTCAGAGGAGTATGGTATTAGTTGGTTTTGACAGTACCTGCAGGTGGCTTTTCACTTGAGAATGGGTAAGCCCTTCAATGTCCATAAGGTTTATCACTGGTTTAGGGGATGCTTCTGCAAATACAATGCATAAATTATAACGATTATAAGATCTACTTAAAATCAAAATAATTAAAATAATTATAATAGTTGAATTTAAAAGAAATGGAATATCATATCTCTCATTATTTATTGAAAAAAATTTATAATCTATATTATCAATAGAAAAGAGTTTTCAATAATAAAAAGATAGATAGACTGTCAGTAGATAGACAAATGAAATATTATTGTCAAATGTAACAGATGAAAAATAATTAATATTAATGAAAGTGTACTTTTTAATCCCGAAAAGTATTTATAATTTTATATCAATGTTAAAATCATAAAGATAATATTCAGAAATTAAAATTAAAAAAAATGCTTACTCTCAGGACCTCCAAGATGTTCTACTGCTAGAATAAAACAGTCATGCAATTCATTAGTCCAACGAAATCGAGGACTTTCAGATTTATTGTATTTCCTCTTTGTAGAACCTTCATTTCTATTATGAAATTCACTGCCATGATACTTGTTTTCTCTCTCTACTGTAATGATGTTTCCAAAAATTACAATTTCTTGATGGCTGCTTCTCTGCTCATTCGCCTCCATTTTCCTTCAATACCAAACCTTCTCAAAAGATTATTGAAACTATCCAAAGACGGCTTTGAGAAGAGATAGATTGAGATATTTATAATTATGTTACCTCGGAGATCTGATATTTAAAATTTAATTTGGAATGTGGAGAAGGTGGGATAATTAAGATTTTTGGCCTTATTGGGATTACAAGAAATTTTATCATCCCTATGTTGTGACAATAATTGTTCTAACTACATTATCAGCAGAAACAACCATTAGATGAAGTAGATTGAAATATAAAAAACGGTGTTTAAGTGGGGGTATTAAAGACTTGAGATGTTAGAATTATTATTATGATTATTAAAATTTAATATTTTTCAAGTTATGGAAATAGGAATATTTAAATTTAATAAAAATTTTATATGTAAGAAGTGTTAAATATTCAACATTTATTTTGTATAAATAATATTTTGAGAAAAATATTTTCGTAATTTTTAATTTAAATTTAATTTTTAAATATTTGTTTAGAGATTTTATTTTAAAATTAATTAAATTAAATTATTTTTATTTAAGAATTTACATCCACAAAGCCTATTACTTTACTTTTAAATCATATTTCTTTATTTTTGTCTCGGAACTTTCATCTTGTATTATTTTACTATTGTCAATCTTTTCAAACTATTTTTGAAAAATTATTGTATATAAAAAATTAATTAAAAAATATTAAAAAAATTAAGATAAATTATGAAATTAAAAAAGAACAAACAAACAAACACAATAGTATCTATTATATTGTAATATGAACATAATTATTGTATATTTAATTTTTTTACACTCAAAGAGTTACTTGAAGTGACATACTTTAGGTAGAATACCTGTCTTTAAAACTTTTATTGTAATCATAAGAGGAAAATAGACATATAATTATAATGGTATTTAGATATGTATTAGTCATTCAATTATATGATTTTAAGATGTTTGTATATATATTAATTATTAATTTAAATTAAATATTATTCATATATTTATAAGCTGGTGTTATGCCACCTTCTATTCTCCATTTATATTTATAAGTTTATTGGAATTCATATCATAAGAATTAATATTTTTTTGGATATGAGATATGACATTATTGGGTCATTTAGTGGCCCCTTTTGGTCATGGTGCATCCAACTTGTATGATCACATAATTTTTAATTTTTAGTTGTTATGTTATCAATTAATTCCTAATTTTAATAAAATTTTATATAAGCATACATGTGTTGTAGTTTATTTAATTGTTATACTATCAATTAGTTCCTAATTTTAATAAAATTTTATATAAATATACATGTGTTGTAGTTTATTAATATCTAGATAATTATAAAGAATCTATTGATCATTCACATGAATTTATTTTCAACACTTACAAGCATTCTAGATAGATAAATAAATCAATAGATCATTTATTCATGATAAATAAATTATTAGGAGGAAGACAATCCATCACACAACATTAGGGTTTTGCATACTACATGAATACTGTACGATTTATTCAAATTATGAACGTTATTGTTTATTGATATTATTTTTGTATAAGAAGGTGATGCTTTTATATGGATTAGGTGTACAAAAATTTTCTTCGACTTAGTGCCAAGGACTGAGGGGTATCTATTCTACCAAATTCATCTAGGGCACAATCCCAGCCTCATCCCTTTTTGATATCCCTTGAAATTTGTACCTTGATGGATGGCTAGACAACACCTTTTATACCATCATCCTCACCATTGGATTACAACCCACTTGATATTTTTAAGTATAGTTTCAAATTTATACAAACAAATATATATATATATATATATATATATATATATATATATATATATATATATTCCTTTGTAAAGTATATATATATGTATATATATGTATATACATATTGTAAAGTGTGTGTGTGTGTGTATATATATATATATATATATATATATATATATATATATATATATATATATATATATATATATATATTCATTTGTAAAGTATAAATAATGTCTACACACACACACACACACACACACACACACACACGAGGTCATTGGAGTCCCAACATGGAAAATTAAGTGAATTTATTGGATATCTAAATCAAAAAAGCACAATCTTCAAGCTATTTAATACAATTGTGGTTAGGGTTCTCAATAAAGACATGATTTATACTACACAACCCACAAACAAAATGCAATAGAATACAACAATAAATATTTATATCATAAAATAAATATTCACACACACTTAACAAAATATGACATACAAAAACTCACATACACACACTCTCATACACTACCCAAATTATTACAAACACTAAATTTTTATCCTTGGTCCTCATAGGGACACGATTTAACCTTTCATCCCTTCCCTATATTTTTTCAACAATCACTACTTTCAATACCATCTAATGGCCCCAATATGGATTTTTGCTTACAAGTTCTATGGATGAATTCTCACAATAACATGGGTCTATTTATATTGGCACATGATCCACTTACTTACATTAATGTTATCACCTACCCACTAATTCCATTAATATTAAATTTTCATGATGTGTCACAATGTACCATAATCATTAAATGTTAAATATAGTCCTAATGCATCAGAATGTATCACATCCATAACACATAGTGACTATACCTCATCATAAAATTAAAACATTCCATAAAATAATGTAAAAAAACACATCACAAGATTAGTCACAATCACTTGTAAACAAAATTTGTGCATATTATTCTATGCATAGTTTGTGTATGAACTTTTAACTCAATCCTCTACGTGCCAATTTTTTTTTGTAGAATATCAAAATCTTTTATGAAAAAAATAGGTATAATAACTCTAACACTGCAAAACTTCACAACACTCCAACATAGTTTCACTACACTTAACAATTTAAAATTGCACATAAATAGATAAAGTTTAAATGGATCACTTTGTATTTTAAGATGCATGTGACAAGACTACATAAAATAACTAGCAAAGTAGTACATGAAAATTGCTTATACTTTACGCATTTTTTATATGTTGTAATATTGTTTATGAACCTTGATTCTCTTGCAACATACATCACATGTAAGACATTGTGCAAAGATGGTGTTCATACACTTTAGGCTAGGTGGTCTAACTATCCTTTTAAACATCCACATGTAAAAGAGATGGCATGCCATTCCACTAAGTGAGGTATTTCCACATTTTTTAGCCACATGTTGGACTATATACTATCCTCATCCATCTATATGTTGTGTTCAAAATTCTCTCTCCCCTACCCACCACTTGGGCATAAACCATCATTAAAAATATATTTTCTTGAATGTTGAGCTAGATCCTACTCTCTTTCTATCAATATCATCTATCTACATTAATAAGTCCACTTTTCCTATTTTATACAACTCTACCCATCAATATCATGCTAAAATACCCATAATTTACATCCTCATTTTCCTTCATCTACACTAAACCTTTATTCATCCTCACACTTTATATCTTCTCATTTCACACCAAGTTTTCATTACCTTTACACTTAATCAAATCAATTTGGTGCACAATATCTCCATCTATATCTATTGTTGTGTTTCTCCCACTATCTACATCTATGGCCTCAAACAGACTCTCAATCACTTTCATCTATTTTACAAGTAAGAGATGGATTTTATTGCTTCCTTGGTCAAACATATGATCTCCATGAACTACCACCATTGAAATCACATCATTTTTGAGCTCAATTTCCCCCTCATATTCTACTAATGGAATATATTATTCCTATCTTATTCATGTGTTCCTCAGATCTGTATCATACACACTCATTATCACATCACTCACCTCAACCCCATGCCTTCCAAAAGACACATTGCTATTATTTTATCTACTAGATATTCCTAAATTTTATTCAAGGTTACCTTATATATATATATATATATATATATATATATATATATATATATATATATATATATATATATATATCTTCATCTTCATCTTCATAGTGCATGAAAAGATCCATTCTTTATACATGTCTAGGTAATAATAAGGGAACTACCAATGTACCCTTAATTATAATGATAATGTGGTCTGGATAGAACCAATTTATACCCAATGTATTGAGTGATCTCTTTATTTGACTATATAATCTAGGAATTGGTCACCCATTTATTGCTATGTAGACTATTGGCTAGAAGGTGTCTACTATTTTTTGCATAGTCCCTGTATTTTTTTTATATGAAGGTGATCGAAATCATCATAAATTTGTGTTGTTCATTTCGATCATAAATTTGTGTTGTCCACTTTAGTTCCCAAGGAAGAACATTGGTTTGGGTGATAGTCCCAAAAATAACATCCATGAAATAGGAAATTATATAGAAAATTCCATCTACTTGGTCATGCATACAATCTCTCTAGACTTTTAAATTGGAGCTTATGATTTTCCCTAATGGAGGAATGCCCTTACATTTTATAATTATGGATACAAATGGGACCCAAAATTCATATACATGAGTGATAGATGATGCTCTGTGTAGTCTATGTAATAGGGCCATAGCAATTCTAATACTAGGTATGAATTAGGAAATGGGGGCCTTTTATTTATGACAAACTTATTAGTATTATGAGCCCATCTTAATAGGTTACTTATACTATTATTGTAATTGAACTGATGATTAATTATTGTCTAATTGTATCCATGGATGTTTGGTTGTGGTAAGTCAATATAATTTTTTTAATGCTAGGCCAACTACATATACTACAAGTTGCTGCTATTATTTTTATGTAAAATTTATCTTGTACAAGTTCCTGTTATAAATAAGTTGAACACTAAGTCAATGTAGAATTCCTCTGATTTAGCCATCACTTATGAAGTCTAACTAATCTGACTACTAATAAGTCATCTATGTAATCCTTTTAATCTAGGTATAATTTGTATTCATCCTTGTAAGGGAAAGTAGCCTCGACCTCTACATATTTTGTTGAATAGTGTTTGAATGCTCTATTTAAATTAGTTCAATCGAATTCTATGTCTTTAAACTCTTTTTTGGTCTCAAAGTAGAACATCAAGGGGGCAAGTTTCTAATTTTTTTCCTATGTTGCTAAGTGATTCAAGATCTGTTCTAAAATTGAAATATAGATATTTTAGTCGACATAGAACTCTAGATATCATATATAATTTAGAAATTGGAAAAGGTAATTTGATTTGACCTAGGAACATAGAATATAGTCTATTTTCTTATCTTAAAAATTCATTGATTGAATCCTCCATACACAATGATTAATTTTATAATAATGGTCTTTGTCAACCATCCTTCAAATTTTATTTTCATTTGATGACAACAACTTTCAAAAGTTTACTTAACATGTGGCACTTCATCATTGACTTTAATTTCTTAGTCATTTATTTTGAGTTTTGATATGCTTTGGCCTTTTATAGTTGTCACTATATCATTTATTCATGGGCTTTTACTCTTGGTAATATGCAACTGACTGTATCACTATAAGATGTGTGGTGTCTTTCTTCTTGGTCACTTAGTTCTCTCATGTGCCCAAGTCTTTGGTCCATGTCATTATATGGAGTGTCAAGTTGATCACATGTGGCATGACACATGGTAGTTGAATTAAAATATAATCACATTATGACACATGATAGATGACTGTACAAAGGATGACACATGGTAGTTTTAAATTCAGTCACTTAACATGTATCTTATCATTTTTTATTGGATTTTATGCAGCAATATATTGACACATGATGTGATCTCACTTGGTTAGTTATTCAAATATTTTATAACTTTATCCCTCTATCTCAAGATATGTGATTATATAAGATTGACACATGTGGATTGATATCAATTTCTCGGATGGTCACCAAATTTTATGATTTTTAACTCTAGACTGGTAGGATCGATATGGTGATATGGAGATATGTGGTGTGATCTCACTTAGTTCTCTATTCATGGCTCCTTGTGACTTTGTTATCTGATAGAGGCATGTAATGAACTAAAGTAATGAAACTTGGAACAATATCATGTAGTAGGCTGGACACATAGTTATGAGACATAAAACATTGAACTATCTTTTGGATATAATGTGGATGTGATACATGGAATGATCTCATTCAATCAGGATACTCAAATATTGATAGTCTGAATATACATCAATAGTATATGGGATTTCAATGAAGTAATGACACTTTTAATAAGGTGACACCCTATAGATTGAAAAATTGATAAACTTGGCAAGTAATGATTAGCTCAATTAGTCAAATAAATCAAAAATAAAAATAGAAAACCAAATTAATATCTCAATTTCAATCCAAAATTCATAAAATAAAAGTGAATAAGGATACTGAGGATTTAATATGGAATCATTTTAGGGTCAATTCATGTGTTGATATGGACCAAACATAGTATTTTTAAGACAACTTATAGAGTGTATCTTATAATATCTTCACCAAATATATAATTTTTCATCTTCCTTATATTATTGTTACAATTTTTAGATTAGAGAAAATAAGTTTCATAAAAATATATTATATCCTTTGATAATATCATTATAGTATGGGAAGGAATGGAATGGTCTCAAGAATCCATACATGAGTTTAATTTCTTAAGTTGGCTTTTTAAAATACTTGTGACTAAATTGAGTGGATTTTAATTTTGGCCAAGCTCAAAGATTTAGAGTTTGAAAAAAAATTATCTCTACAATCCACACTTTGTTTGTAGAGGATTTGGTGTGTTTGAATATCAAGGAACACAAATATGAGATGTTTGGCTTATTTCATTCAATCTAACAGGGATGCCCTATTGCTCCTTTCTTATATGCTCTTGCTAATAAGGCCTTTATTTGTCTCTTAACATATATGATTTATTGAGTAGTTATAAATTATATAATTGATCTCATCCACATGAAGGGTCATCTTCACAATCCTCATTTTGCATATGCCTCTCCTAACAATTAATGGTAATGAGGGATCCTTATACCAAGTCCTTTCAAGCATCGATAATTTTTACAAAGGTTTTTTTTAAGATTATAATGGAGGAAAACTCAATGTTATTTTAAAAAACTATGATTCTTGTGTTGGAGTGGTTGTTAAATTTTAATTGGATGTGAATTGATTCTTGTGTTGATAGATGTTTAAATATCTAGGCAAATTCCCATTTTCCATTAAAATACCCATTGGAATTATATGGGAGTATGTTCTCTATGGGGTTATGTTCTTCAATAACATTTCCTATTGGATCATCAAACCCCTATCCTTGTTTTTAAAATTACATGTCTTTAGTAAAATCCTACTTGTTGTTCATGTTTTTTATTTTATTTTTTGTGCCTTGTCTACATTAGAGTATGACATGCTTTCCAAAATTTTATGAGATTTTTTTTTGGGATAATTACAAGCAGACATGAGGATTGAATAGAGATTTTAGGGACATTTTTTACCTTCTTCAAGACAAGGAGGAATGGGTATTATTGATATTCATAGACCAAACATTATTTTGTGCACTAAATGTGTTATTCAAACTATTGATAGGTCTGAGGCTTGGAAATTTACTCTTATAAATTGAATTTTTATAGGTGATTCTTATGGTAAGAATGTATAAAATGGGCTAGGGTTTCATAATATTTTATCATTAATGTCAGTTTTAGGATTGAAGGCATTTTTTCTTGTAGCTTTTGGAAAACTTTTGAGTTTGTCAAACTCTTTGTCAAGAGTGTTTGGGATGGTTTTTAGAACTATATCTCCTTAAATAACCATATTTTATATTGGTCCCCTATTATTGGTAGTTTAAATCTCCTATTTGTTGAAAATCATGTAATTAAAGGTTTTATACTATTTAAAAGGGACATTGGATACATTTTAAACCTTATTTATTAATGAGAATGGACTCCTTGGCTCATATTATAGAATAATTTTAAGTTTATCTCTTCAAAGCTACCTTCTATTTTCCATATTTAGTACCTTACACCCAATGTTATGAATCACAGGATAAGGATTCAACCACAAACTACTTGGGGGAAGGAATGAGGTTGATTTTTGATACACCATTCAAAAAATAATCTCCTATGTTGCTATACAAAATTCATAGTACCTTTTCCTTGTCATTTGACAAACTCAAAAGCTAGTGGATTTCAATTCTTCACCTAAGACTTGGACTTTTTGCCTCAATTGCATCTTAGAGGCCAATCATGAGCAAAATTTAGGCCATTTTCAATGTTATTTTATTT
This sequence comes from Torreya grandis, assembly GCA_037957365.1. Classification (NCBI taxonomy): domain Eukaryota; kingdom Viridiplantae; phylum Streptophyta; class Pinopsida; order Cupressales; family Taxaceae; genus Torreya; species Torreya grandis. The sequence continues at coordinate 3,623,390 of JARHVA010000769.1, read as the reverse complement.
TTATATGGATTTAATTTAGGGAAGTGACTGAATCATATGGTTTTGCTTACCCTAAATATCCTCTATCTATTAGCAATAGTTAGATGTTTGTATTTATTGCAGGTGTTTACCTTTGTTAGATGCATATAAGAACCTCTAATGGTTACTTTTAAAATTCAAACATTTCCCTTGGTTAAGCTTAGACTCATTTCACATGTTGATTATGGTGGCAACTATCAAAGTCCTTTATAAAAACAAACCAATTCTAAGGTCATACAAATATATGGGCTAGTTTTGTCACTATTTGGGATTCACATTGAGAAATCCACTTTGACACTCTTGAGAAATTTTCACAAAAGACATATAAAAACCCCTAAAATAAGTATCCCTAGAGACAATTATGAATACAAAAATTAGGTTAAATTTGAATGTTGTCAGGTGTTGAAATTAGAAACATTGCATCACATTTTAGTGTATCATGATTTAACACTGACACAACTAGGTAGGATAACTACATGGGGTTTGAGATTTTTTTAGAGTACTGGGACATAAACAATGCTTAATCACTCAATGGGGTGTGATTGGGGTTGTCCAACACATATTTCTAACCCCATTTTCCAAGTCAATTTTGTGTCAAAATTACAATTAGGGTTTCAAAGAAAAGAGAGGCAAATAAAGATTTGCACCTAGGATTGAAGGAAATTCAATACACAAAAATAATCTAAAAAGGTAGGCATAGTGATATGAGGTGGCATAGACTAGAAAAATCAATCTGGATAGTATTAATAGATGGAAGATAGTACTGATCATCATATTGGTCTGTCCTTTTTTGATAGCATCTTGAAAAATCTTGATGTCATGTTTATTGATATGAGTAGTTACTGAGCTAAAACATAATATTTCTAAATATTGTGACATAAGAAGTGGGAAACATAAATTATTATAGCTAAGTTCCTATCTTCCCTCTTTTATTGGACATTTATAAATATAGTAAGTGCAATTAATCTCTCTTTTAAATTCATATTTGTATGGTTAGTGCCCTATATTATATAATTTGAATTTAAATAGTTTTATCTCATTTAGATGATCCTTTATCTAAGTTATGATCAAAGAATTAGGGTTTAGAATTTTTTATCTTTGTAATCCAAATTTTTTTTATAGAGGCTTTAGTTTGCTTGAATATTAACAAATAAAAATATGAGATGTTGGGCCTCTTTCATTCAATCTGACAGGGATGCCATATTTCTCCTTCCTTGTATGTTAGTTTTACTAATGCCTTGAATTATCTACTAGCCTAGAGATTTGATCAATAATTTATCAAGGATATTAATCCTATAGTAAGGGTCAACTTCACAATCCTAATTGATCATATGCCTTTCCTCATGCTTGTTGAGATTGAGGGATACTTTTGTATACATGTTATATTTTTAAAAATTTATCATTTACTGCTTTCTCTCTTGTATAACCTTATCGATTTTCAATCTCTCTGAGTGCACACCTTAAAGAGTGAATTGGGAAAGGATTGGGCATACCATTGGTGCTTAAAAAGATTTTTATCTAAATATATCATGCCTATATCCACTACAAAATCACTCTTACTTATAAATAGTCCCTAACTAATCTAAGACATATCTTTTCCAACTATATCAGCTTGGGTTGATGTAGTGTATTGTACTTCTTGCTGAAATTCAGACTAGGTTATCTCGGGTTGACATAGTTATGAAAGTCACAAAGCATGATTCACAACTAGGACGGCCTAATGGGTAAATGAAAACTTTTTAACTATGTTGAGGTGGACCGATTTTATCATTTAGAATTTCATAAAGGTTTAGGGTCAACTTACCACTATAAACATAAGGATCATTTCAATCCAGTAAGATCAACATTCATTTTTGCATTATTATTACTCACAATTATGATTTAGTCTATATTTGGGAGAATCCATTGCTTAAATATTGTCTTAAATGGAAATAACTTGTCTTTTGGAGTGTTTGATGCAAATAAAATAAATCTTGTAGGCTAGAGTTAATTTCAAACATTGTGATCCTTAAAAATATTACAACCTCTTACAAAACACCATTGGCATAGGGATAGATAGAGGCTTGATAGGTTTTATTCAAGGTTAGTATTTCTAACCTTATATCTTTCATTTATTAGTTAGATATTTCATAATCAATATTTTTAAATGTATAACTCTTTGTTCAAATGTCATCTACACTTGAACTTAGTGTGGCTATAGGGTTATTCAAACTTGATATTTTCCATTCTAGGTAACCTAAGCCTTCATTTTACTACCATGGTTCCTTACCTTCTTTAGTTCTATTCTGAACATCCCCCATTATTTATGTTTCAAGCTTTGGTAACACTAGATTATATTAATTCTATAATTATTAAGATACCTAGTTAGGGTTATTGCATTATATTGATTCCTAGAGGGTTTGAAACTCTCTCCATTGATGTTGTGTGATATGTGATCATATAGATAGGATTAATGGATATAATTGGTCATGCTCCAATATAACTAAGTATCCAATAGGTTTTAGTTGACTTACCTTCTCTGATTTTAGATCTATTAGGTAGGATATGTTGCAGGTATATCTTAAATTAGTACATACATTATGGTGAATTGATGTGAATTAACCATTGATTTTTCCTCATTCTAAAAATTATATCGATGTAGGTCAATGCAATTTTATTTCTCTATTTTTTATACAAACTACATTGATGCAGGTCGATTTAGTCTAACTTCTATCCATTTTAAGGAAAAAATACATTGGTAGAGCCAATAATGTTTTAATTATCTATATATTTCTCAATAGGATACATCGATGTAGGTCAATCTAGTGTAATTTATTTCATTTTACTCTTAAGCAACTATATCAACTAGGCCCAATCTAGTTTTATCTCTTCAATTTACATTTCTATATATATTTTATTTCATACAAACTAAATCAACCCAGGTCAATCTAGTCTAATTATTATGTGTTTTTGTAGATAACTACATCAATGCATTTCAATCCAGTCTAATTTTTTTGTGTTTTCACAGGGAACTACATCAACCCAAGTTGATCCACTAATAATTTAGTTTTTTTTTATCAAGCTACCTTGAATTAGGATGATGCATTTATCGCACTCAGATTTAGATTATATTCAGGCACCCAACTACATTAGCCCTGACGGATCTAATTCTATGTTTTAGTTATTTTTATACCAACTATATTAACCCATACTGATATAAGTGTATTCAAATTTATAGTCAAATTCATTAGTCAAATTAGTTTAGATCTATACTTCAAAATTTACATTTTATCAAAAATTAATTCTTCACAAAAAAATATATTGACCTAATCTGATATAGTTATAAAATTTATTTTCTTCCCCATAAAATTGTATTGACCCTAGTCGATACAGTTCTATATTATCATTTGTTATCAGTAAACTATATCTACCTTGATTGATCTAATTTATTACATCTATAAATTCTAAACAAATTACATTGGCCTACACTGATATAGTTTTGTATTTTTCATTTTTCACATAAATAAGGAAAATTAATTTTCCTTTTCAATAATTAGTCAAACATTTATTTTCATGTTGATTGCTTATTTATTTCTATTCAACATAAGCTACAAATTGATTTTTGACATTGATATTTGTCTTTATTTTCTCTTTAATTGGCTATCCATAGAAACTATGTTCCATTAGTTTTAAACTACTTGGTTATTATTGTGAAGGGCTATGTGATACTTTGTTTACAATCCTTGTCTATTGTTTATAAACATTGAGATGTGAGGGGTTTGCCCCAATACTCATAGCCATATTAGATATTTAAACATGGAATTTATTTTCCATGTACCTCACAATATTTAGGAAATACATAGAATTCCCATTTTATTAAACTTTAGGAAGCTAGCCATTCGTCTGATTCTTTAGTGCACTTGTTAGTGATCAGCATTGGGAAGTTACTCTTAGCTTACCCTTGAAACTAATTTTAGTGGGATATAGAAATGATACTTCCTCCATAATCACTAATCTAAAATATTAGGATGACATAATACAATAGACAAGCAAGTTTCTTTGAATTCCTACAAATTAGTCACATCTTTTTAACACATCTACCCAATATTCATTTTGGATAAATAGTTTAGCAAAATAGTTAAAATTTTAATTTACTATTTGCTAGTGTATTTAATATTACAGACTATATCGACCAGCATTGATAAATTTATATATTGTGTGTTAAAACCACATCAATCAAAGCTAATAAGGTTTTCTATATGTGAATGAACTACATTGACCAAGTTTGATATAGTCTTCTAAGTTTGCTTTCCCTCTACTTATCAAACTTTATCGACCATGACTAATACAGTCTATTCCTAGTTCTCTTAAATTTTATCATATTAAACTACATTGACTAGAATCGACATAGTTATATCCCAATACTTATAGCTATGTAACTATATTGACTAGGCTCAATATCATACATTTATTACTTATATTTTATAGACTTGACTATATTGATCAGGCTCGATATAATTTATACTTTCATGTTTATTTCTATGTATAAATATAGACTAAGATGTATATAGTACATCTTTTTTTCCATACTTGACTATATCGATTAGGCTCAATATAGTCTATTATTTCACCTTTCTGCCTGTGTAACTACATCGACCAGGTTTGATACAATCTATTCTTTCACCTTTCTTCCTATGTAACTACATTGACTAAGATAAATATAGTACATTTACAATTTTTAGTTCCATATTTGACTATATCAATAGGATTGATACTATCTATTATTTCACCTTTTTTTATGTAACTACATCAACCAGGCTCGATATATCACATTTATTATTTTTGTTAAATTTTATAAACCTGGCTACATCAACAAGATTTGATATAGTTTATGCTATAAAAATTTTACATGTATAACTATAGATACTAAAATTAAATATTTATAGCATCTCGGTCTTGTATATTTGATAAATATCAATAAAGGATTCTCCCTTTAGTTATGAAACTCCCTAATATTGAAAGATTTATTGGGAATTGGAGGAGAGATGAACACAGGATTTATTTCATGCATAGAGAGAACACAAAAAATTCGTAATATATTTTGACACATGATAATATTATACTCTCTAAATTAATTAATTATTCAGTTATAATACAAATATATAGGAATACCATCCTATAATTTTTCCAATATTTTATCACACCTGAATCTTATAAATAAGTTAACCTATCTAAGATATATTGGTATAACAATTAACAATATATCACAATAATATAATATTCTAACTTACCATATTAACCATATGGTTACTAATAACCAATTACTATTTACATTTTGGTAAATATCAAACTTACTATTTACCTTTTCATAAATACTCAAACTCATAATGTAAAAGCTATATTTCCTAACATTACCCCCCATAGTTTTTATATGGTGAAAAAAAATTCACACTCTTATCTGCAGTATGCTCACCCATTGTAGCATGCCCTATTTGGATTATAACCTTGATAAAGAGAGCCTCACTCCTCCCATGTTTTTATAGGTTTAACAAAAACTATGACATGAATAGGAACACCATCTACCTCCAAAAATTTGGCATGAACAAAACTATATGCCATCGCATACTCATAAGTCTACATACTATTGATGAAATCTTGTTGCACATGACCACTATTATGTGAAGGAATGCATCCCACATTTACTTTATGTGACCATAATGGATATGTCACTCAAGGTTATCTCCATAAATAAGGCAGTCATAGGATCTCTACAGTATCTACTCTCCTAACTATTGCCAAAACACTATTCATCTCTTGTATTTTATGGATCTACCACAAACCCTTTCAAGATCCATGAACTGACTTCCATTGGTGCTTTCTATCCTTTCACAATGTCTTCACATCAAAGAATCATGTTTTAAATTTTCACATAAATTACATTACATGAATAGACATTATTCTTATCTTCTTATTTTACAAAATCACACAACAAAAATGAAAAAACACACCATACTATATATGTCACGAAAACATTGGTACGACCCCATTATTGGAAACTAATGAGAGGTCATTGAAAGACCTCCATCCTTCATATATCCTCCATCCTCTAATATATGATACTACTTACTTAGCTGGTATGTTTATGTATCTTAGGTACATAATTTTTTTGAGGGAAATCCCCCCCATAATATAGACATCATGTACAAGCAAAAATGCATCCGTAAAATATATTTTTTTTTATTTGTACAATTTTTGACTTTATAAGACTTTTGAAAAAATGAATTAATGTACAAAATTAATCAAATGACATTGACCTAATTCACCTAAATGACAAGACAAACATCCTTTTATCTCAAAAATACTACATTAATAAAATGGATCCTATGACTTATAAACACAAATTTTTTTTACAATGACAACTCTTTTGACATAAAAGGACAAAAATCTAAAAAATAATGACTATTATACTAATAAAATCCATTTTAAGTATTAATCTTCTATTTATATCATAAGACTTAATAAAAAAAATTAAAAGAAACTTTGACACTTTTTAATTTTAATTTTAAACTAACCCAAGACATCTACATACTTCGACGACTTATTAAACAACTTTACTTTAAACAAATGGAATGCTAGACTTAATGGAATAACCCAATCTAAAAAAAATAGTTAAAAATAAACTGAGCAAAAATGAAGGAAGCCGTGCACGGGTGGAAAAAGATGGGTTGAGTTCGAGCCTTGTTGGACTTGTAGTCCTCATTTCATTTTGCTATATAAGGCAAAGTTTTTAGAGAGGACAAGTGAGGCTTTGTTACATCCACTCATAAATTTAGATATGATGGCACAAAGAAGAAATGGATGTTCGTAGAATGTATGGGTCATTTTTCATCTGTTAGACAATTTAATATTTATTATGGCTTGGGTGAAGGACCATGTAAATTGTTCACTTTCATTTATACGCTTTGTATTTTCATTTCACTGAAGCTTCTCCTCTATGGGTTTCTCTAAATAAAATGACACGCAGATTGATAAGTGATCTACAGGTAAAAAACTTGATGCATAACTAATCCATAGGGAAGAGCAACGTAAATGTCATATTCTAGGCTAAATCGTGGCATGTGAAGCTAAAGATGAATATATTCCTAAGCAATGTGATCAAATAATATAAGAGGTAATACAACATATTTTTTGTTGTAAACATTACAAAAATATTGACGTATAGGCCGTATAGCATTTTATATGCTGAGCCAAAAAATTGAGCTAAGTGTCTTCTATTTCCAAAAGAAATTTCCAATAAATTTTGGATACAATGATCCTGATGAAGAATGTAATAAAAACCTTAATAACTCCAAAGTAAATTTTATGAAACACTATCTTGTCTATTTTCCTTTTTTTTTTTTGCATCCCAGGGGTGAAGCACAAAATAATTGCCCCTCACAATCTATCATTCTTCCATCATAGAGATCAACTATGCTTTGATACCACTATTGGGAATTGGAGGAGAGCTGAACATAGAATTTATTTCATGCACAGAGAGAGCACAGACAATTTACAATATATTTTAACACACAATAATATTATACTCTCTAAATTAATTAATCATTTAGGTATAATACAAATATATAGGAATACCATCTTATAATTTCTCCAATATTCTCTCACACCCAAATCCTATAAATAAGCTAACCTATCTAAGATATATTGTTATAACAATTAATAATATATCATAACAATATAATTTTATAACTTATCATATTAACCATACGATTACTAACAACTACTTAATATTTACCTTTCAATAAATATCAAACTTACTATTTACCTTTTCATAAATACTCAAACTCATAATGTAAAAGCTACATTTCTTAACAAGGTTCAATTCACCATCTCCCTATGCCTAAATTCTTATCTCTTAGTCTGATCTATATCATTTTGATGACCCAAGTCTCTTATACTACACAAAAATATTATAGTTTGATAAAGATCCTTCATTATTAGTTTGAGATCCATATATGTTTTCTATCATTCTATACACTACTGACCATAGAGGGACACTACCATCGATGGTAATGTCTAGACCCTTATCTAGTGTCTAATAACCAAAATTCATCTAAATTGTAAAATGATTAAAACCCATGGGTCAACTTAATTTTCTTATTAAACCCTAGTGTGAGATATTTTTAAAAGATTTGGTATAAATACAAGTCTAATCCTTCTCATTCCTCATCTAGTAAATACCAAATAAGCGCCTATCAAAGCTAAATCAATCAACTTCACAAGCACTCTATTATGCCCTATTCATTCCTATTTACATATCAAGCATTGGAGTAGTCATATTACAAGTATGAAGTATTCAAAGAGCATCCCATGAGTGATATTTATCAATTTATAAGTTGGGTCATTGCATGCATCTTTATATAGTCTATTTCACTCTTATACACATACTTTCTCACACATAGGGTAGATCTACATAAGTATGATCCCCTCATTAGAGTATTGGCTATGTAGGCAATTTCCATTAATAGAGGGATCTTTAAGATAACTTGACACTATGATACCAATAACTCATTTTTCATCAAACTCATTTCAAAGGTGAATAAGGGTGAAGAGCTAGGGTTTGATCAATAAACAAAAAGTGACATTTGATATCCCATATTTGAACATATAAGTAAAAAGGCAACATAAAACCTAGAATAATGAAGTTTGTCACATCTATATCTAGTCATTATTTTATATTAGACACTTGAATTATAGTTAGACACTAGCATCAATGGTAGTGTCCAAATCCAACTATAGTGTTTATGGCCACAAAAGTACAATTTTTAGAATTTAACAACTAAACTATAATATTGATCCTATTTACTTTACACATATTCACAATATAGATCTACCTATGCACAGTAAACCAATCAAGTACCATTGTTTCTTATTTATTGTACAAATTTTAATAGGTATACTTTACTATTTTTAGCAATCTAAGTTGTATAAATTTAAAATATTGTTTATCTGAGTTTTTTTATTAATTGGTATATAATAGACAATTTTATCACCCTTGTGTTAGAACTCTTTCTATATTATTAACCCTATATCCCCTATTATGTAAATTTAGGGTTAAACATTTGGTGAATCTAATCTTTGGTTTTAAAACCCTATATTGACTTAGGATTTTATCAATTTATTATTTTCTTGAATTTTAAATTCTAATTTTATAATATTAACAAACTAAAAATGAAAATTTATTATCATCTAATCATGCTTAGCATGGATTCATTTATTGGTTACTTCATTATCCAATACATAATGATAGTCATTATTTTTTATGATATATTAGTCAAAGATATCATCCAATAGAATAAGAAAATACATCAAAATAAAGAGAACATTTTACAACAAGATCATACATTAATATTTATTTACAACTCATTTTATCATAATATAGAGTCAGTTTCTAGATGTCAATGTGCATTCTCCCAACCCTCTATTCCTCCTAGATCCTATTTGAATGATAGCTACCACACCTCTCCTATTATTCACACATGGATTATATTGGATTCCATGGCCATGTTGTCACTACATGAAAAGGTAAAGGTATCCAAATTATCTTGCCACATGTTAATATAAAATAGGTTCCTCCCAAGCCTAAACTCATGATTAAAAGTAAAGGATATGATCTTGTCGACCAATTGAGAAATACATATGATAATATTTCAATCCTCAAGATTTTAAAATAATATACTATTTATAAGGATATATTATATGAAACTTTATGTAAAACACAAGTACCAAGTGATATAGAACCAATTCAATTTTTAGATTATTATGTAAGATCTCAAAATTAATACAAATCTTTTTAATTTTGACCGAAAAGATTTACCATCAAAATATATTATTAACTAAGATTTGCCTTTATTCATTCAAGTGAGTATACATAATAAGGGAATAAAAAGGGTGATAGTTTATAATATATTTGGTCTAAATATTTTCAGCATAAATTTTTTAACTACCATGGGTATTAGCATTGATATTCTTTGAAAATCAGACATGCATATCAAAGATTTTGATAATTCATGTATCCCTCCAGTTGGCCAAATCACATTAGATGTGACATTGGGACAAAACCAATTAGAATTATATTCCAATTAGTGTCTTAATCATTACATTATAACTTAGTCTTGGGTATACCTTGGATACATGCAATGGAGGTCATCCCATCTACATTACATCAATGTGTCTATAACATACCCACTAAGATTTACTTAGAATAACATGATTTTTTTAAAATTTAATCAATATATTCTTTCATTAGATTGAACCATGATAATATAATTAGTGATAAAAATGAAACACTCTAAGTTAACTATAAAATAATCATGTGAAATCGATCCATCATTGATCACTATCATCAGATGAAACACAACATAATTGGATATAGAAAGTAATTACAGATTTACATCCATGGCTAGTACAAACATGCAACCAATCCTATCTTGGTACAATAACTAAATAATTAAATCTCATCAATTTTAATGTTTCAATAATAATAAATATAATATAATGTATAAGATACATGGCTCCATGAAACAAGAGTTATCAAACTCTAGTATCTATGACAATCTCATGTATCATCTCCAAATAAGTACTATTGTGGGGAGGGAGAGCATCATCTAAGTGATTTTATACACCAACCATAAACCATCAATCCATTGCACAATCCCTCATTATGGAATAGTCCTCCCTTCATGGATGATTAGATAGTGATAGTATAGGAATCCAAAGAGACAAGATAGTACCTGTGTGCTGTATGATTTTTAAGAACATGCAATGTACCATAAATAAATATGTTCTAACATGATATTACACAAACATGTAAATAATACAAATAAAATGAAAATGTCTAACTAACATTACTTTGGCCAAAGTTTTTAATAGTTATTAATCTCTAGGATCAGTCAAATTCATACACACCACTTGATCGGATTACCTTCATCTGGGATTAGTGATACTAATAAGATAGTGAAGTCTATCTCACTACTTACTTAGTACTATAAATGCGATATTTGGATAATATAAATATAACCAATAGATTAATATAGATTACTTCCTAATAGTAGTCATAAAACATGTTAAATAAGGAATAATAAAAATGTATACATTTAGTCTATCAAATGTATGAATGAATCTCTATAAAATTATTTATCACATAAATAATAAGTAAACAAGTATAATTTATACCAACTAGGTATAATATATATTTAGATTGCATAATCTAATTTCCTTAAGTAGATTTAAATACATAGTATATTCTATGTCAAGAAATAATATCATAGTCCATGATTTTCACGTATACGCTACTCAATTCCAATAGCCAGTAATAAGAAAGTTATAATTTTCACTAAAACATAATCTTTCATTTAAGCGACATGTTATATTTGAAGGTTGGTATGCATATATATATGGTATCCTATCCTTTAGGAATCTATGACTTATTATTATTTATAATGGATGTAGGCACATCTTTATATGTTGTATACATATATAAGTATAATTAGAAAGTCATAATGTAACCAAATATAGTATTATAATATATCCACTACAATATCCATTATATAATGGTGAGTCAGTATTTCTTAAATTATTGTTCCATTACCATGATGTGATCCTCTATAGCATTGGTTCTATATTTATTCCATAACACTTATCCAGATGTATTATTATTCCATTACCTTATTATACATACCAATAAAGAGTTTCATTATGTTACTATATAACATGGATAAATTCCATTATCCCCATAATTTGCATTTTGATCAATCTACTCATATTTCATATGTAATACCACATACAATAGCTTTGTTCATGTAGATCACTAAACATCACTAAATTAGTGAATTAGTAGATCTTTATATTTCATAGTTCAACTATGTGTGTGTGTGTGTGTGTGTGTGTGTGTGTGTGTGTGTGTGTGTGTGTGTGTGTGTGTGTGTGTGTGTGTGTGTGTGTATGTATCATAACATAAATGTATTCTTTGGTATATACCATAGATACAAATTAGATCAAGTAGAATAATACTAATATACCCATAAATAATATATCACTGATTAGCATTATGGTATGTAAAATCCATAATGTACTATGTTTAGTGATTAGAAGTTTATATATATAGTGAACTAGATATATACTATATTATTCTATAGTCAGAATTATATATTTTCTTTCTTGATATATACACTAAATAATATACATGATGTAAATATTCTCTTTACATACAAATACCTATAATTCACTAGGATAAACACTCCATTATTTAATTTTATATGATAGATATAAAAATGTACACATTCATTAAATGGTGACATATATTCTCACAGTTCATATAGACTCATACTAAATTTTGAATGATAATTTTAATTTTTTCACCTACCTGGGAAAGCATTCAATGCTAAAATAGCTTTATCTGTCAAACTTCTTCCACTTTGTTTGGCTCCTTTCTTCTCCACTTGCATTGTCTCCTCTTCAAGTTCTTCCATTCTATCTTCTATGCTCTACTCTTATTTGCATGCTTCCCTCCTTTTATATTTTTTCCCCCTTGCATGAATATGATGCTTAATTTAAAGTTGCCTTCTTTCTTTCTTTTTTGTGTTTTATTTCATTCCATGATTTTTCTCTTTTTTTATGTTTTTATTTTATTTCCTTATTCTTAATTTTACCAAAGCTACAAGATCTTGGATTTTTTTTTTTTTTAATGAAGCTTTTCCCCCTTTTTAGAAAGACTTTCATTTTCTAATTATTAAACAAATAAATATGTAATAATATGTCTTAACATAAATAAATAATCATAATGACTTGACCAGTATAAAGTCAATAATATCCTTTTAAATTTAGATGGTAAACAACACATTATTATTCCAATATGAATTATAAAAATGTATTCATTGTTATCATTACTTTATTAGGTTATTTATGTTCTTTGTCATCTATTAATTCACATAATAATATTCCTGATATCATAAAGATAACCAACTAATATTACTAAGACAAGTTGATTAGCCTACATACGGTAGTACCAACACAATTCATGTACATTTATATTTTAAAAAATATTAACAATCATGAATATAATGAAACGTCATAAACACACAGTAACATTCACAATGTAATCACATGAAATTAAATCACCTAAGCATAAATTTAAACTAACACACACACATATACAATTATCTAACTATAGATAACATAAAGAATGTACTAATGCTAACCATTTAAACTATGTATATAATGATTTTTATTTAACATGGTGTGTACAGGGTTATAGCCATTCCTCTATCATCTCCCAACACCTCCATCTACATCATTCTCTTTGATGATGCTCTCCCTCTTTCATGATCTGAGGGATGATCTCTCCTACCTCCAACTCATAATAAGAAGGTAGTTAGTCCATAACATCATGACATATATATCATAAAATACTAATGAAATAATAAATTAATATGATCATAATGTAAAGAATATATAATTTATCTAAACTCATAATAATGTACCATGTAATCAAAGAAATATTCAATTATCCCATAACAACATATGACTTACAACTTAGTTAATAGTAATCAAATCAAATTACAAACTATAAATATCCATGGATAATCAATTAAGTTTTATTAGTGAGCAATCATGATGTAATAGTGTCAAATTCATATATGATGGGACCTTGTTGACAATACATGTAGATGATGAACCTTTAAAATGTCACATTCTAACACAGGAGTTCTAAAACTTATACCATCAAATCAATACATTCGACTTGACAACATACCAACTTATGAGATGAGAGACTCAAGAAAAAATACTCATTTACCTCAATATGTTTATAAGGCATTAAATATTGAGGTACACATGGATATACAATTATAATAAGTACCATTCCTAAAAGAGCCCATGATACCAAAACAACAAGAAAATCCAATGTTTGAGCTTCTTTTATTGGTTAACATAGAGAAAAAAGATGGAAAAGTTTTAGATTAATATGATAGTGATGATTAAATTCCTCATACTATGATGGATGAAGAATTTCAAAAACTATATTTTGATTGACTTGATCATATTTCACATAAATTATTCACACATAAAGGCTATATACAAGTTAAATTCATCACCAAGGGATACAAAGGCACACTAAGATAAGGTCAAGGACAAATTATCAAATGAACATGTAAATTCTTTATATTCAATCCATCCCTCTTGGATACAAACATTAAGTCAACCCTATAAGGGACAAATGTCAATTTATCATGTTAATAATGTGGAATATTCACATAAGTCTTCATAATATATTTTACATATAAAACACACAAAAATCATCCGTATATAATACTTTATATATTAATTGATCATAAGATGATCTATTTACCTCTTAACATGCACAAACTAGGAAATAAACTCATTCATATAGAAGAATCACCATATTGTAACTATCATTAGATCACTAGCCATAATATATATCAGTGTTAGACATTTCAAAACCACATTCAGGGATACAAAAATTAATGGCATATACAAATTATGTAGGAACAATAATAAATATATGTAATCTCAAAAAAATTAGACATATCAAGTACACACTTATTAAAGGAGCATGATACACTTTTTGATTCTACTATGCAAACATATGGCACATTTCATTTAGGAAATGTTATTCATTTACCACTCCTCAAATATTATCATCCTAATTCTCAAATCATTGGATAGCTTAAACATTCCAAAATATTTCAAAAATACAAAAAACAAATCTAAAAACATACAAAAACATTCAAAAATACAAAAATATTCAACATTCCCATATTTTACTATCTCCTTGACATCTATCTTATTTGTATTATGTTAGTAGATACCATATCATTTCATTTATATATACACATACTTTTCATGCATCTTTGAGTGTGATATAGGCATTCCTAGACACATGATCTATGCATTTATATCTGTTGGGGGCATCTAATTCTTTGATCATGATCAATACAACTTACATATAATTTATGATATTTATACATTATCATGCTAGAGTTTATATACTAATGCTTACACATGTTTATATGTACATGCATATCCTTCATAGTGCACTTGATATGCTATACTACATAATTTTTTTGCTAACACATATATACATGGAATAATATAATATGCTTATGTTGGTTGCTTATACTTCATTTATTCACATTGTCACTTCCTTGAGTTTATTACATCTTGATTTTATCTTGATTATGGAATATTTTAATATGTTCCTTGCCTATTGGTACCTATGCCATTGTATGTTGATTGGACATTTGAATATTTCATTATATGTTGACTAGACATTTAAGTATGTAATCCATTTAGATTGTGCGATATTTTAACATGCCCTCTGTATGATCTCTCATTTGATCACTCCTTTTCATTGCATCGATTGCTCTTATTTGTGAGATTGGTTTCTTTCTAAGCTTGTATGTCAACCTTATATATATTTCCATGATATATATCATGAATCTTAGGACTTGATGTGATCAAATATTATGATATTAATCGATATATATACTTTGACATGTTATCTCTATATGTTATATGATGCATACATAGAATATACATCCACCTTATCCTTTTGAGATAAGCATAGACATTATTTTTGAATTATATAGCACCTCAACCATGTACACTTGGAAAATAAACATCATGAATATACCTTTTGCTTCTAGACCGTTCTTGCTACCAAAAATCTTGCATACACTATTTTTTAATACTAAATTACTAATCTCTTAGTCTGATTAATGTTATTATGATGACTTGGACCTTTGATCATGCTCATAATGTTATAAACCTATTTATCTTCTATTTATTCAACTTTTGGACTTGTGCCTATTTTCTAGGTGCCCAAATACTTGCATCCTAGTCATACACCTACATTGATGCAAATATCCTACCCCAATGCAAGTGTTCATACCATAAATTCATCCAAATTTCAAATGAAATGCATTATTATGGTTGGCCTAAGTGATTTAATGTCAGATATTCTTCAAAAGGAATTGTATATATGCATGATCAATCCTCATTCATTTTTCACCTACCATAGACCTAACAACTCAATGAAAAATCCCAAAATCATTCAATCAAATATTTAAGTGATTAAAACTTACCTATTTTCTCTTATTTCCATATTAGTAATAGGGACAACACATCTACAAGTTTGAATTACTAAAGGATAATTTTATGAGCTATATTTTCCAAGTTACAAGCTAGGTCACTCTATATAGTTGTTTATCACACATTGCATCATTATGCATAGACAAGACCACATGTAGGGGAAAACTACATGAGTTTGAGACACTTTTTAAAGTAGTGGCTATGTAGGCATCTCCCACTGATAGAGAGGACTTTTGGGTTAGCTCATTATCATGATTCCACTAACCAATTTTTTCCATATCCACTATGAAGATGAGAAACTAGGGTTTTATTATTTGATAAGGAGTGACAACATAAGATCCAGATCTGAGCACACCAAAGCAAAGGTGACACATAACTCATAATATCATAGGTGGCCAAATCTATATCCACTAGGTTTTTCATACTATAATATCTTAGGTGGCCATATCTATATAACCATGTAAGGTCATTACAAGTGTTCAAGGCCACATATGTATAATTTCTATAATTAGACAATTGATCTAGAATCCATATCCAGTTTATTATTATCCTATTCAATATCATATCTAAATTTACACATTAATCCAACTAAGTATCTTATTTTAATTATCATTATAATATCTATCATAGTTGTGCTTACTATTTTTAGCACATCTTAGTATATAAATTAAGACTATTATTTATCTAAGTTTTAAAATTAATTAGCCTATTATAAAATAGTTTATCTCCCTTGTACCCTAGACTATCTCTACCAATTTAACCCTAGATTCCCTAATATATATTTTAAGGTTAAACATTTGGTAAACCTGATCCATATGAATGCAAAATATTATAGGGTATTATTTCCTAGGGTTTCATATTTTATACCTTAATTTTATCTTTCCTTATTTTTCAAAAAATGAACTAAAGTGTTCCTCCATGGCCAAATATAATCAACCAACAAATGACCTAAAAAGAGAATAAAGGTATATTTGTCAAGATATAGCCCATGATAACTAAAGATATTAAATAATATTATATGAATATAAGTGAGCGTATGTGATGCCTGGACTTACAAAATGTATTAAAAGTGCTCCTATCTACCATCCAAAACCCACTATTCACCCATGGTTTATATGGGAATCTTATGTTCATGCTATTAGTCACCAAAAAGGCAAGTAATCTAATCATGCTCTTTGTGCACTATCTATCAAAAAATTAGATACATATGAGCAATATGCTCCTTCATATGACCATCAAAAGTTTTGATAACTACATAATGAAATTATGGATTATTACAAATTACTCATAAAGGGGGTAGTATTCCTTCAAGTAAATTGACTCAAACCCCTATAATTTAGACATTCTTAAACAATATTCCCCTTATCAAGGGTGAAGATTCTCTTTTCCCTTCATTTGACATAGAATTTTTTTGAAAGGTTAATCAAAACATCATGGCATCTTTATCAAGTAACATTAAGGCACCATAAACAAATAAACATTAAAATCCTACAATATCTCAACCAAAGTATATTTCTAAAGATTCATTCATACCAAAAGTTCCTACCATATCAAAGGAGGTGTCTATACCAAAAATTTCTCAAGTTCAAATTATTATATCCTTACCAATGGTGGATGAGCCAAGTTATTCAAATGTTCCAATCTCTTCAAATGATATACCAAATATACCATTATTCATAGTTCCAATACCATTACCAAAGTATCCTAAATTTAGTGATGTAGAAATTGTACTTGTTATTTGTGAAGATGATGATACTCATATGCATAGACTAAAGAGAGGTGGTGTCCTAGAATCAATGATAATACCTATGCCAAGCACCACCATTCCCATGATCTTCAAAATTAGGTTTATATACTTCAAATTCCAATGGATTACCATAATACTAATGAAAATGTTATATCATTCAACAATCAACCTCTTACATAATCTATACTTGAATATCCTTATTTGCATGGATTTGAATTGCTATATTTACCTTTTTTGGCATCATAAAGATCCATTTGAGCACATGATCAACTATGTACATTATTTTGTTTAATGGCCAAAATATAAAAAAATATTACTAAAGGTATTCCATATGAGCATTTCTGATGAAGCTCATAATTGGCTGTATATTCTACCAAAGGGTTCCTTAACCACTTTTAAAAAAATAGGAAGATACATTCTTCATAGATTTCAATATCCATAAGGTGCCAAAACTTACATTAGAATATTTTCACAATTTCAAACAACATGATGATGAATCTCTTCAAGATTATATCATTTGATTCAAAAGTACATCATATGAGCTGGCATTTAGACATTCAAATTTGGAGTTACAATTAATTTTTAGTAGAGGTCTTCTTTCTCCATTAAAAGAAATAAAATTGCATAAAAAATATGAATCATTTACCCATATATGTGTATGTGCATAGATATGATTCATTCATACTTACTCATTTAAAGGATCTTAATACATTACCTTATAAATACCAAAGTTTTATTCCTCACATGAAGGAGGGAGATCAATTACCAAATGAATATTATGAACAAAAATGTGGTGTTCCCAACCTTTATATGGGATCTTTACAAAATTTATTGAGTATGTGACCAATCCAAGTCCACATCCTTTGAAAACACCTCAAGTTGAAAAACCCAAAAATCATCCATGCTAACATATTTAAATTTCACATTTTTTTGCATAGCCATATTGATCCTACAAAAATAAAAACTATTTTCAATATAAAGCATTTTCAACAGCTTGGATTTGATATAAAAGACTTGCAAAATAAAGGAGGTTGGAAAGAATACTTCGGAAACATAACACTACCAATTACTTGTGGTCCTAAATTGGTTCAAACATTGGTTTGGGTTATGCCACAAAAATATCCATATGCATTTACATTGGGTACTCTGGTTATATCAAATGGAATAATTTTTTTTCCAAAATTAGCAAGATATATTTTTTCTTGAAGAAGGAAAATTGATCCATATTTTAAATGATGGCATTGGTTATTATAATACACATGTAAATCATGATGAAGAATATTATATACACCATTTAAAATTATCCAAGCATGATTTAAATGATGTAAAGGATCCAACTTAATCTTGAAAAATGTCATATTTCAAAAACACTAAAAATCAACAAAAAATCAAAATTATAAAACTATTTTCATCATTTATATCTTATATTAGCTCCTTAACATATATGTTGTTAATTTCATATTGGTAGATAACATATTATTTATTTATATATGTGCACGTGTTTCAATTATATTTTTGAATGTGATTATTTAACCCTAAATTATATGTTAGAAAATCTAGGGTTAAAGAGGTAAATATAGCACAGGGCACAAGGATGGTAGACTATCTCTAAAGCATGCAAATTAATTTTTAAACTCATAAATATATAGTAAATTTATTATGATAAATAGAAATTATAGTTTTGCTATATATTTCAATGATAATGAAAAAAGATAATTAGTTGATTATGATACCAATACATATCTAGATCAAGAGGAGGAAATAATAAGACTAGAAGTGAATTCTAGATCAGTCGTTAGATTCTAGATTAAGAACTTTAATGACCTAAGACACTTGTGTCAACTTTGGATAGTTGTGTTAAAAATTATATCTAATTTGGATTGAGGAATACCTATTATATCTAAATGTTACCACCTAAATATTTTGGGTTCTATCTCACCTTCACTCTAGTATGTTTAGATCTAGATCATGGGTTGTCACTCTTTATCAAATAGAGAAACCTTAGTTATTCATATTCATATTGGAGGTGGGAAAAATAGGTTAGTGGACACATAGTGTCAAGTTGTCTAAAATACTCCTATATTAATGAGTGTTATCTACATATCTAATACTCTGAAGATGGCCTTAGAGTTATGTAGTTATCCCCTACATGTCAGCTCGTGTGTGCATAAGGATGCAATGTGTGATAAGTAAGTACATAGATTGACCTATATTGTAACTTAGAAAATGTGACTCATGAGATGATCCTTTAGTTTTTTAAACCTGTAGATGTGTTTTCCCTATGATTGATATAGAAATATAAGAAATATGAAAGCTTTTATCACTTTAGTGCTTGGTTGAATGCCTTTATAAATTACCTAGTGTGAAGTATGAAGTTGCTAGGTGAAGAATGAATGAGCATTGATCTTGTATGTATACCAATACTTTTTAGATAATATTTTGCATTAAAGTATTTAGGCTAACCATAGGCATTTCAATTAAAAATTGAATGACTTTTAAGGCACTAGACACTCATGTTAGGATATGACACTTGCATTGATGTAAGAGTTTAACTAGGATGAAAGTGTCCAAATAGCTAGAAAACAAGCACAAGTCTAGAACTTTTAGAGATGAAAGATATAAGGTTGATAAAATTCTAGGTATGATAAAAGGTCTAAGTCATTAGAATATGATGTAGGAAAATCAACAAAATATTTTTTAAATATTTATTGATAGGTCAAGTAAGGTCATGGAATGTCTTGATAGGTCATTTTGATTAGGTACAAGTCAGTGGGGCTTCAAACATTTCTATTTAGAGAAATATTGCATTTCCCCACCGAAAATGTCATTTTTGAAAATTTAAATTTGTAATATATTTTGGAGGGGTATTTTCTTAGTCTATAGAAAATTATGGTCATGCTCTTATTGATAAGGATGTTATTAAAGTCTTAGATTAATTCTTAGAATTTTTGTCTTATTTTACAATAAATTGTTTCAAACTTGGAGAATTAATCTTAATTTGGGTCCTTCTTATAGTTTTATAGGCTTATACTAAGTCTAGTTATGTGTGTGCATTTATTATATTTATAAATGCATTTAACATAGATTTATGATGTGGCTCTCACCTCTCTTGTCTACTTATAGGTTTTGGAGTTAATTGCATGTATCTCCTCTCACACATGGCACACACATCCTCTCCACTTGTAAAAGAATTAGGACCACATGTTACTCATGCCTAAGCTTATACATTTAACTCCTCTTCTCTCTTATCTCTATATTAAGAGTTCACCTCTTTCATTCCTCACACTCTCAACACACAACTCATTCTTGTTGTTCTAAGTCTTACTCTTGCATCTTTGTGATGCTCTTCAGTCTAAAGTTACTCTCTCTCTCTCTCTCTCTCTCTCTCTCTCTCTCTCTCTCTCTCTCTCTCTCTCTCTCTCTCTCTCTCTCTCTCTCTCTCTCTCTCTCTCTCTCTCTCTCTCTCACACACACACACACACACACACACACACACACACACACACACACACACACACACACACACACATAACTTTTTCATGTTATTTTACATGGAGTTCATTATTTGCAAGATTTTAATAAAATGTGGGGTTTTTATCTATATGACAACTTCTCCACTAATCACATTCATCTCAACTTGTGGTTGTGCTCTTTTCAAAGTAATCTTGTTTAAGCATTTTCTTTGCTTGTTTTCAATATTCGGTAACTCAATATTTAAAAAAAATCTATTATGGTATTAGAGTTATGGTCATTTTAACATTAATATTGAAGTATTATGTGGGATTATTTTGAAAGGACTTGGATTTTATTCAAATATATCTCCATTTCTTACTTCTAACTTTATGTTGTAGGTTTTCTGATGATAAATAAACCACTTGTTACAAAACTGTCATATTGAATTGATTTTATCTTTTGATTTGCTTATTGTTTTGCATTGAAATTTAATAGGTTTTTTCATTTTTTTGTCAAAATATCATAAAAATCCATATAATTGTTTGAGAGAAATCATCAAAATTGTGATTCTTTTTTTGATAAAAATATCTTTATTTTTCAAAACAAATTTTAAATTTTTTTTATTCTTTTAGCTTTTTTCTCTACTTCATGTTATTTATTTCAATTTAAATTATTTTTTCCCTACTAATGCCTCTTTGAGCTTTCATTTCAAGGATAACTCGATTTTTAAAGTTGTTTTTAATTTTTAATTCTACTCTTTATAGTTCTAATTTTTAACCTTTTAACCTTATCTTCCAACCAAGTTGGTGTTTCATCTCCTTTTTTCACTAGTGGTGTCTTGTTAAAACATCTCTTGGGATAGTTTTCATTATTAGAATTTTAGTTGTCATAGCCTTTTAACTATGTTTTTCACCTTTTTTGATGGGTGTGGTGCCTTATTTTATTTTTGTTTTCAAAGACTTCTTACCAAGTTATTTTTAACATTCTTTTTCTATTAAATTTATAGTTTTTTTTTTATGGAATTTCTATTTTGAGCTTTAAAAAGTGTGTAAAGGCATTACGTTCCTTTGTTTGTTGCATGATTAATTTTTTATGCTTTCAATAATTTAATTACTTTCACTTAACCATTGGTGTTTTCCTTATTCCACTTTGCTTTTTATATGTGTCTCATATACTTTTTTGAATTATTTTGAAGTTTGGCTATTATATTAGTAAGAAACAATTGTTGGAGTATGTATTTCTCATGTTTGTTAGGTATTTCATCTTTTCTTAGTTTGTCTTATGTGAGGAATTATCCCATATTTCTTAGTTAGGTTAGTTTCTAGTTTTGCCTTGCCTACTTATGCCAAGGCTTCTTATTATACTAACATGTCTGATTCTGAATAATATATGATCTACCTTATTTTCACATATCACACTTGCAACTTATTTTAATGTTCTTATTTATAACTCTTCAAATCTTGGATTTTTAGAATATTTTTACCATCCCTGACATGATACCAGAGCTTTGAGAGTTGTAACCATCAATTAACTTATAAATTTTTAGAAAATTTTACTTCTTCTTCCCTTGTTGAAGCTTCTACTTTCATTGTTGTACATCCTCAGTGGTTTCTTCCTCTTTCATTATATAGAGGTGCTTTCATAGAAGTTTTGAAGAAATTGAGTTTAGGGAGGAATTAAAAATTCATTTGTGATCTTTTGCATTGGTTTTATGAAGAGGTAGATCATGGAGTTTGAAGGAAGCACTACATGGAATATCTGGTGGAGATCCAGTCTAGCATTTTTCCTCACTTGCTAGGCATCATTTTCATAATAGCATTTCTTAGCATATCAATTTGAAGAGGAGAATTTTTGTTTTTTTTCCATACTACTAACTAAGATTTTAAAGGCCATGTGGAAATTATTATAGTCAGAAAAAACTACATTTTTGTCTTTTTTTAGTTGTGTTTTGTCCTCTTTGCTATGTAGCGGATGCATAGTGTCCCTTGTGGAGAAAGCATTGGAACTCATCGGTATGTGTGGAGAGTGGCTTCTTAGGTTTGAGTTGCTTTTTATTTAATTATATTCTATCTAACCCCATGTCCAAAAATTCCCCCAACTACATTGGAAGTTATAAAAATTAATTATTAGAGGAGATGAAGGGCATTGGAAGAAAGACAACATTCATTTTTATCCTTTATGGAAGAGAAGTGCTGCATTAAAGGAATATCAGATAACTAGAGAAGCACGTGACATAGAATTAAGAGCATTTTGGTCTAAAGATGCACTTGCAAAAATATAGGATAGTGTGTTCCACTTTATGTTAGAATAAAGTTTTTTTGTTGATTTCAAAAATCTAGGTTATTCTTTTTTCTCTAGGTGTTGATTTACAACCTTGGAGGTGCATAGAAGTGCATAGAGAAGACTCTACTAAGATTTGGTAGCACTGAGCTCCATTTATAGACCCGTTCCATAACTTATTCACTTTTTTATCCTCTCTTAAACAATTGTCCATTTCATTCTTTTCTTTTACATATTTTTCTTAAAAGAGGAAGATAAATTCACTTGCACACACACTGAGGTAATTAGGATTTTTTTTTCACTTTGGTTAGATTTTATAAGTCCTTATTTTGATTCCAATTCTAATGAGTGGTTATAATCATACATATTTAATTTTGGTCATTTAAATTAGTTTTTAATGTAATTTTTATTGTTTTTGACCCATTTATGAGAATTTGTAAAGCCTATAACTTTTGAAATGTAACTCAAAATTGAGTTATGTTTTTTTCAAAAATGTATGGTTTTTAATTATATATGCATTTGTGTCATTACTTTATAAAAATGTACTACTTTTATAAATTTGAAAATTAAAGGGTCCATACACAATCTTTTGAGGGGTTTGTTTCAGTGTCAATTTGTGTACCCTTTTATATTTTTTCTACTCTTTAGTGATTCACTAGCATGGCTTCTACTTATGGTATTGATCATTGTGAGACTTTGAACACACAAAATTACCACACATGGAGACCTATAATGGAAACAATCATAAAACATAAAGGATTATAGTCCCTAATGAATGAAACACAACCACAGTTCATAACATAGTTTAAAAAATTTCAACACCAATGTAAGTTTAAAGAGTGTATGGGTTTGATAGAGACTTGTGTGAGGGATTGTTGTTTCATTTGGATGGGTGTGATACTCCATTCAAAATGTGGGTTAAGTTAAAGAGTTTATTTGAAAAAGTATATGACATGAGATTCATGCATCTTGAAGTGTATCTTCACTCAATCTAGATGACTTTGAATCTATTGTATACTACCTCACTAAGTTTAAGTATTTGTTGACACAGTTGAATGGGAGTAGATATGATAAAAAAGATGAAGAGTGCATGTACTTTATTTTTTCAAAGTTGAGTGGTCCATTCTAAATATTAACTTCTACTTTTTTCTCTAGCATGGATGCCTTAGGTGCCACATTTAAAATTCCAAATTTAGAGTTGTTTTATGAGAGACTTACTATTGAGGAATCCAAATTATCTCACCTTGAATTTTCCACCTTTCAAAAACCATTAGTAGCATCACATCCTAATAACAAGGGAAAAACAAAGAGTAAAAAGAACACTCCTCCATCTCAAAATGCACCTAAACACAACACCAACACATCTAAACCCAAATCATCTTCCAAATATAAGAATAAGTCTAATTTATCATGCTATTATTGTGGAGTACTGGTCATGAAGAGTTTAGGCATTTTAAGAGAATGCAAGCCCTAGAGGATGCCATCAGGAAACACAATATTTCTATCTCTACTCCATTTCATAAGCATGGGAAAGCACTTAATGTTATCGGGAGA
Organism: Torreya grandis; assembly: GCA_037957365.1. Classification (NCBI taxonomy): domain Eukaryota; kingdom Viridiplantae; phylum Streptophyta; class Pinopsida; order Cupressales; family Taxaceae; genus Torreya; species Torreya grandis. Next base: position 3,598,192 of record JARHVA010000769.1, on the reverse strand, counting down.
TCACAATAACCTATTTTAGATAGTTTGGTTCTAGATTATTTTGATTCACACCACATGACTTATTCTAAGGATTCATTTATATCTCTTGGTTTGAGTTTTACTTCCAACATTGAGGTTAGATATTATTCCTTTATTTATATTAAGTGAAAGGGTGAATACATCTAGATGGTATTTGCATCAATGATGCATTATATGTTCCAGACATCACCACCAATATAATTTTATTTTATCAAATTTATCATTCTAGTTAGGGCAAGATAATTATTTTTTCATCATAGGGTGCTGAAGTTCAACCTTTATTAGAGCCATACACATTTATTACATAGGGTGTTGTTAATCATATTTCTCAACTCTATTACTTTGAGGGTTTTGATGATACTCCTCTAAGAATGAATTTGGTTTCTCATGCAGATTTTGAGAGTAGGCTTTGGCAAGAGAGATTTGGACATCTCAATTACATATATTTAAAAGAGTTGAGCACTCACAATATGGTAAATGGTATTCCTATAGTTTCATGTCTTGATTGAGTTTTCCCTAGTTGTGTATTAGGGAAACAATACCAAGATATGTTTCTTAAGGGTATGTCCATGAGAGCTTCTTCACCATTTGAGTTTGTACACCATGATTTGATGGTATTTTATACTCCTTTTAATGGAGCTAAGTATGAACTTACCTTTATTGATAATTTCTCGAGGTGTACTTGGTTTTATTTTCTCAAGTATAAGAGTTATCTATTTACCCACTTTAAAGTCTTTAAGGCTTTGGTCAATAAATAGTCTTCTAGTTGCATCAAGAATTTATTTACAAATAATGGAGGAGTAATTCAATCAAGAGTTTTCTAATTTTTTGGTAGCTCATGGTATTATTCACCAACATTTTGTTGCACATATTCGAAATCAAAATTTATAAGAGTACTGAAAGAACTAAAATTTGAAGGAGATGACTAACTACATGATGCATTAATGGGATTTACCTCCTATCTATTGGGTAGAGAAAGTTAATTATTGAACTACATTCAAAACCATACACCACATAGAGCATTTGAGAATTTGACTTCAAAAGAGGTTTGGTCTAGAACTAAGCCTAATGTCTCATTTTTTAGATTATTTAGGAGACATGCTTGGGAGTTTGTAATAAAGAATAAAATGAAAACATTGGATAAGAAGAGTAAACCTTTGATTTTTGTAGGGTATTGCAAAGATGTGAGAGATTATCATCTTTTAGACCCTGATACTCATGATGTTTATTTTTGAATACATGTATAGTTTGATGAGCATTTAACATTTCATGACTCTTCATTTTCTTCCATGTCTTCTTCTTCTTATGCTTTTGATGATTCATTACCTCCTCTTGAGGATTAATTCTTTGAGGAGCCAATTTAGGAGGCCCCTGAGGAGGTTATAGAGGTTGAGCATCCTACTCACATTGATGTTACCACTATGCCTAAGTGGGCATGCACTATAATTTCTAAGGAAACACATTTCATATAGGATCTTACACCCAATCGACATCATCATACATATTTTATAGTTATTTGAATTTTATGTTAAGCATTCTTAACGGATTCACAGTCTTTTTCATAGGCTCATGGGATATAGAAGTGGGATGATGCAATGATAGATGAGTATTCTTATTTGATGAAGAATCACACTTGGTATTTGGTATCTCTTCCTAATGGAAGAAATTTGGTTAGGTGTAAGTGGATTTACCACACCAAGTATGAAAATGATGGGTCCATTTATAAGTATAAGATATGTCTTGTTGCAAAGGGGTTCTCATAGGTTGAAGGTATTGACTACTTTGAGATTTTTTTCCCTATTTCCAAGATTGATTCTATTTGCCTTGTACTTTATCTTGCTGCATCACAAAGTTGGCTAGTATATTAGATGGACATTGAGAGTGCCTTATTTCATGGAAATTTTATATTAGGAATAAACCAAAAATTAATGTGGAAATAATTTTATAGAACCATAGTAATAAGAGATATGAATAAAGATGCATAAAAAATAGAAATAAAATTGCAAAACAAGAAGACCTAATTTAATGTGGTTCACTTAATGTGGGCTACATCCACCAATAAATACTTTCTCAAATTTTATTACAAGCCACAAGAGTAGAATCCACTCTCAGATCAGTCTTCTCCCAATTACAATGCATAAAATATTGTTTGGAGTTACACTCAGCAAACCCTCCTAAATTTGCACCTGAATTCCCACACTCTATTATTCTTTCTTAAACCCTTGTTCTCATCATGTATTACCTACTGAATATACATCTATACTTAAAAAAATCAACACAGCGGTTTTACAAAATAATGGGTACCAAAACCATGGGAAAATGGTTCCCCATTAAGGGGGGTCCAAAAAAATCTAAATGTAAAGTATTTGAAATACATTGTAATTTATAAATAGTATCCAAAACATAAAAATATCCCACTTGGACATTGATTTCCTCTGAGCAGGTTTCTCAACCCTTCACTATTAACTATGAAGGCCAATAGAAACTAAACATAGCTTTAGTTTCTCCCTTGTGACCACCTTGGTCATCATGTCTACATGATTCTAACTGGTATGAATCTTATCCAACTTCAACTTCTCTTCCTCCAAGTTTTCTTGATTAAATGGCACCTCAATTGTATATGCTTCATCCTAGAGTGGAAAGTGGATTTCTTTCCGAGATGTATAACTCTCTGACTATCACTATAAAGCTTCCTTCCTCCTACTTATGCCCCAATTCTTTAAGCAACTATTATAACCAAATAATTTCTTTGCTTGCTTCTATGGTAGAAATATACTCAACCTCTATGGTTGACAAAGCCATAAGTTTTTATAGTCATGAAATCTAGCTCATCATTGTGTCACCTACAGTAAAAACATATCTTGTTGTACTCCTACTATTTAAATCTCTAGTCATGTCTTAATCTACATAACCACATAAAGTGGTGTCCAATCCACCATAGCTTAAAATTGTCCCCATGGTCCCTCTTAAATATCGAAGGATCCACTTCACTGCCTTCTAGTGTTCTCTACCTAGATCAATCATGTACCTACTTATTGTTCCCACTACATGGGCAATATTTGGCCTAGTGAAAACCATGGCATACATCAAGATGCCAACTACTGATAAGTAAGGTTCATGTGAAATCTAGATTTTCTCCTCCTTTATCTTTAAACACTGCTCCTTTGATAACTTAAAATGGCTTGTCAAAGGAGTTCCAACTAGTTTAACATCATGCATACTAAATCTCTCCAATACATTTTTAATGTACACTTCTTGGGATAAATTCAGCTTTCATTCCTTCCTATCCTGAGTTGTTATCATACCAAGGATTTGTTTTAATACTCCCAAATCTTTCATAATAAAGGAATTAATAAGTTGTTCCTTGAGTACCTTTATTTATTGCATGTTCTTACATGTAACCAACATGTCATCCACATAAAAACATAGGATAATGTAATCACCATCATGAAACTTATTAATATCTATGTAATTGTTTGAATGACACTTGGAGTATCTCTACTTCATCATGAAGCTGTCAAATTTCTTGTACCACTACCATGGAGCTTGTTTCAGGACATACGAGATATTTTTTAGTTTTCACACCATGTTATTCTTCCCTGTGATCTCATATCCCTATGGTTGCTCCATATATAAGTCCTCCAAATCACCATGAAGGAATGCAATCTTCACATCTAGCTTCTCTAAGTGTAAGTCTTCTTTTATGTCTATCCCAAGAATAGTCGTAATAGAAGTCATATTTACCACTGGGGAAAAATATCATCAAAATCAATTCCCTTCTTCTATGCAAACCCCTTTACCAACATCTTGGCCTTGTACCTTTTCTTGCCGCCACCATCTTCTTTAATTATATACACCCACCTATTCTGCAATACTCTCTTACCTTCAAGTGGGTTTACCAAATCCCAAGTCTATTTTTTCATGAGAGACCGATGCTCCTTATCCATTACTTGTTCCCACTTCTTCTTGACATCTACCTGCATTACTTATTCAAATCACTCTATCTCTCCATTGTCAGTAAGTAATAAATAATTAAGAGAGGAGAAAAACATTTAGGTTTTCTTGTTACCCTAGAAGACCTTCTCACCATAGGAGTTCGGGGTTCTCGTGGATTAGGTGCCTAAACTAGTTGCTTGGACACTTTATCATCTGTAATGTCCTCCAACACTATGTACTCTTTTTTAGAATCTTCTTTTTGATCTTACAACTACTATTTATACATGATGTTTTCATTAAAGACAACATGCCTAGACTAAAAAATTATCTTGTTCTTAAGACTCCAAATCCAAAAACCAAATTCATCCTCACCATAACCAATAAAGGTACATTTTTCAAAATTAGCCTCTAACTTGGTCCTATCATCCTTATTATTATGAATGAATACTTCACAATCAAATATTCTAAGAAATGAAAAATCAACCTTCTTACAAGACCAAGCTTCTTCGGGTATGCCTCCATCCAAAGAAGATGAAGGTCCTCTATTTATTAGATATACAATGATGTTTACTACTTCTACCCAAAATTGAAGAGGTAGTCCTACATACAACCTCATGCTCCTAGCATGGTCCATGATAGTATTGTTCATCCTTTTTGACACTTCATTTTGCTATGGATTTCTTGGAACCATCCTTTATCTATGAATTCCATTCCTTGAATACTACTCAAAAAATTCATTGATGCAATATTCTCCAACATTATCTAACCTAAGACATTTTAACTTTAGACCTATTTCATTCTCAACCAAGGCTTTCCATCTTTTAAATGTATCAAACACATCATATTTTTTCCTAATTCCATAGACCCAAACTTTCCTAGTTTCATCATCAATAAAATTCACATAATAAGATGACCCACCAATAGAAGATACCTGAACTGCCCCCCAATACATTTAAATGAACCAGCTCCAAATTATTCTCCTTCTTTGTAGGTCTAAACTTGAGAAAATTTACCCTTTTTGTTTTCCATAAACACTGTCTTCATAGAAATCTAAATCAGACCCTTTCAATCTAGGAAACTGTTCCTTCAAAATTTGCATACCCTTTTGAATCACGTGATCAAGCATGTTGTGCCACAAAGTTGCATCTAAATTTACAAAAAATAAATTACAATAGTCAACACTACTTGAAAAATCTAGGATACCAAAATTATTACCTCTTTCTATCACAAGATCACCCTTGGTCACCTTTTAAAAATCTATAGTAAATGTCACCATACATCCTTCACTGCCTAGCTACCTATGGATACCAAATTATGTCTCAACTTAGGCACGTGCTTGACATCCTTTAGTAGCCAAGTGTTCTAATTCTACATCTTGATCTGAACAATTCCTTTTTCTACTATGTTGTAAGACTCATCATCACCAAGATCAACATGTCCAAAATCCCTTTGAACATAATCAATAAAATAATGCCTATATGGTGTAGCATGAAAAGAATCCCCTGAATATAAAACCTAAGAATCAATAATATTATCAATGGAGAGAATTAATGCATCCTAACAAATATTACCTATTGCCACATTCACCTCCTTGGTGTCTTATTTTTTTTTTCTTGTTCTGAAGAGACCAACAATCTTTCTTCGCATGCCCAATCTTTTCACAGCGTCAACATACCATCTTGCCATTTAATTTTGACCTTCCTAGGCCATTTGACTTTCCATGCTTTCCTTTTCCTCTAAACTTTTGTCTCCCTCTACTCTCCATTGCTAAAGTATCACCTGAAGTAGAAGTCTCCCCAAAGCTTTTCCATTGCATTTCCTTGCTAAGGATTATTTCTATGACATCCTCAAACTTTAACTTGACATTACTAGAGACAAAGTTTCTCACAGCCATTACCAAGCTATTCCAACTCTCTGATAAGAAACAAAAAATAATTAAAACCCTAACTTCATCATCAAAATCAATTTTTACAAAGTTAAACATACAACCATATTAAATTCATTCAGATGATCAATAATTGAACCATTTTCAGACATCTTCATATTAAATTCTTTTTTCATTAAAAATATTTTATTAGAAGTAGAAGGTTTCTCATATAACTTCGCTAATGCATTCATGATACCTTTCATGGTCTTATCCTACTATATATTAAATGAAATTGAAGATGCAAGACATAACCTGATGGCCCCAAGTGCTTTTCTATCAAGCAACTCCCAAGCCTCATATGTCATACTCACTTGGTGTTTTACTTTTCCTCCCAATAGAGCATGGAGGTTCTTTTGATAGAGGTAATCCTCCATCTTCATATTCCATAAACCAAAATTATTTTCATTGAAATTTTCAACTTTTGATCTATTTTCATTAGCCATAGCTTCCACTTAAGCTAATAACCTTTCCTAGGATTTGACACTTATCCAAATACAACCTAAAGCTCTGATACTAGTTGTTAAGAATAAACAAAAAATTAATACAAAAATAATTTCACAAAATCAAAATAATAAGATATATGAATAGAGATGCATAAATAATAGAAATAAAAATGCACAACAAGAAGACTAGATTTAATGTGGTTCATCCAATGTGGGCTACATACACCAAGAAACACTTGCTTAGATTTTATTACAAGCCACAAGAGTAAAATTGATTCTCAAATTAGTTTTCTCCCAATTATAATTCATAAAATATTGTTTAGAGTTGTACTCAACAAACCCTCTTGAATTCATACCTGAATTTACACACTCTATTTTTCCTTCTCAAACCCTTATTCTCATGATGTATTACCTACTGAATATCCATCTATACATAATACATCAACATAGTGATTTTATAAAATAATGGGTACCAAAACCATGGGCAAAGTCAACCCAAAATGGTTCCTAATTAAGGGGGGTCTAAAAAAATTTAAATGTATAGTATTTGAAATACATTGTAATTTAGAAATAAGTTCCACAACATAAAATTTTTTAGGAATAAATATATACGGAGTAGCCTAATGGGTTTGTTCATGATTCTTCTCTTGTTTATTAACTTAAGAGGTCTCTTTATGGTTTCAAACAGGCACCTCAGGCTTGGTATGATAAGATGGATTAATTTCTTCTCTCCACTGGCTTTGTTTGCTACCACTATAATCCCATAGTGTATATCTATCATATTGGGGAGGACATTGATATATTGGTCTTGTATGTTGATGATTTGCTTCTCACAAGCAGCTCCTCTTCTTAGATTTAGGTTATTCAGTAGGCACTTTTAACACAATTTGATATGATAGATCTTGGTCTTTTGTACTTCTTCCTTGGTTTATAGATTTCACAATCAAATACAACAATTCATTTGAGTCAACATAAGTACACCCTTAATATTCTTCATCATTTTGACATGGCTAATTGCAAGTTAAGTTTTTTTCATTTTTAGTCTGGAGTGACTCTCACTGCCACTTCTACTCCTCCATTTTGTGATCCTACATTGGATAGGTAGATAGTTGGAAATCTTATGTATTTGACCCATACTCACACTAATATTTTATTTGTAGTTGGTTATTGTATCTAGGTTTACACATGCCCCTCATGACAGTCTTTAGCATACTGTCAAGAGGATTTTATGATATCTACGAGGCACTACTCATTTTGGATTACACTATATTAGGGGTTCTACTCAGTTAGTTGAGTATAGTGATTTCGATTAGGCAAGTTCTATTAATGATAGACATTACACTTCTAGTTACATATTCTATCTTGTTTATTCACCTATTTCTTAGTTTTGAAATAAATAATAGGTTATTGCACTTTCATCTACAGAGGTTGGGTAGTAGCTATAGCGAGTCTGTAGGTTCTTTAACTTTGTCAGTTATTGACAGAGTTTGGCTTCATGTAGGATTCACCTACTATACTATGGTGTGATAACTAGAGTGAAATTCACATATCCTACAACCAAATTGAGCACCAAAGTACAAATCACATTGAGGTACATATGCACTTCATTCGTTAGCACATTCAGGATGGAGTTCTTAGCTTGGAGTACATTCTGACTTAGTATTAGGTTGTAGGCATCTTCACAAAGTCTTTTGCATCACCTTATTTCTTTGATTTACATGGAATGCTTGGGGTTTTAGAAGTTATCTATGGGGGATATTTGTGAGAACATATTCCTTCTTTATTTTATGGATATATATTGTACGTGAGTACTTTATCAGGCTTAATTTCTGGGACTCATACTATGGATATGTCACTATTTCATTTTTGGTTATTGTTAGCCTCTAGTTTCACTTGAGAGGTATGTTAAATTATGTATTTTTTATGTGTGTTAGGCTATAGTTAGGTATTTCATCTTTTTCCTAGTTTATCTTATTTGAGAATTTATTATAAATTACTTAGTTAGGTTAGTTTCTAATTTTGGATTGCCTACTTATGAAAGAGCTTCCTATTGTAGTAGCATATCTTATTTTGAATAATATGTGATCTAACTTGTTTTAACCTATCATATTTACAACTTATTTTATGATGTTCTTATTGCTAACTCTTCAGATCTTAGATTCTTCGAATATTTTTAACAATCCTAACAATAACTAATTTCTTAATAAAACCAGATAAAAACTTTTTATTAAAATGTTCTTTTTATTTTTTATTTTATAAACATATTCTTTCACATTATGATTATATTTATTTAAAAACACAAACAAATATAAAATTTCAAAAAAAAAAAAAAAAAAAAATCTATTAAAGTTTTTCTTCTTTCTTTTTTTTAAAGAGACAAATCACAAATCTTGGTACAATTTTTTTTCAAATACAAACATATTTAATTTTAAAAACAAAAAAATCTTATGCTTTATTAAACTTTTCCAATACACAAACGAGAATTACTTGGATGTTCTTTATTTTTTTTCATCAATCAATTAGCCTTTGGCATTATGTTAAAAATCTCTTTAAAAAAAAAAAACATTCTTTTCAAAACTATTTCATTTTTAGTTATTGTTAGCCTCTAGTTTCACTTGAGAGGTATGTTAAATTATGTATTTTTTATGTTTGTTAGGCTATAGTTAGGTATTTCATCTTTTTCCTAATTTATCTTATGTGAGAATTTATTATAAATTACTTAGGTAGGTTAGTTTCTAATTTTGTATTGCCTACTTATGAAAGAGCTTCCTATTGTAATAGCATATCTTATTTTGAATAATATGTAATCTAACTTGTTTTAACCTATCATATCTACAACTTATTTTATGATGTTCTTATTGCTAACTCTTCAAATCTTAAATTCTTAGAATATTTTTAACAATCCTAACAATAACTAATTTCTTAATAAAACCAGATAAGAACTTTTTATTAAAATGTTCTTTTTATTTTTTATTTTATAAACATATTCTTTCACATTATAATTATATTTATTTAAAAACACAAACAAATATAAAATTTCAAAAAAAAAAAAAAAAAAAAAAAAGTCTATTAAAGTTTTTTTCTTTCTTCTTTCTTTTCGTTAAAGAGACAAATCACAAATCTTGGTACAAAATTTTTTCAAATACAAAAATATTTAATTTTAAAAACAAAAAAATCTTATGCTTTAATAAACTTTTCCAATAGACAAACGAGAATTACTTGGATGTTCTTTAGTTTTTTTCATATGCCTTTTAAATCAATTGGCCTTTGGCATTATGTTAAAAATCTCTTTAAAAAAAAAAAAACACACATTTTCAAAACCTCCCTCCCACGTGGTATGATCTTTTTTTTATAAGTCATTTTTGGGTCTTTTATGACTGTTTAAAGGATTTATTAGTTTTTTAAATAAAAATCAAGCCAATAATCAATAAAGTCTTTCTTATATGCATCTAACATTTGTGTATTAAACTTTTTTGATATCAAAACATTTTTAAATGTTTTAAATCACCACAAAAATTGTTAGTTTTAAAGTATTTTTATTTGGTATTTTGGTGTCGCCTTACATTTACAAGTTAATTAGTAATATTATTTAAATTTTTATAAGTATTTTTTTTTTTTTTTAAATTTTGATCTTAACATGGTATTTAAATTAATGATTTTTTTAATATTTTAAAATGTTTCATATCAACTTTATATTAAAAATGAAGAAATTATTACTCTTAAAAAAAAATATGATGTCAAAATGATTCTATTTTTAATTTATGTAAATTCATTTATACTCTTCATAATACATTTCATGATAAATGAGAGAACATTCAATTTTCGCTTGATACATTAATTGCTAAATTTACATTTTTCATTAATGTTAATTGCTCTAATGCTGATGCATCTTCTTGTACTCCTAAACTAACTCAAACTCATGTGTACACTCCTATCTAACTTGGTTTTAAAATAATACAATAAATGGGTTATTCAGGTAGTGCACTTGGTAAGTGCACAAACGGTATTTTTGAATCTATTTTATATGAATACAATGAAAACTCTATAGGTCTCAGTTTTAATGATCCACTTTATTCTAATACAAAGTCTTATTGTTCTCCTCATCAAAGGACTTATAATACAACTTCCTTTGATTATATTTCTTCTAATTCTTGTACTTTGGTTAGAACTGCTAAAACTTGTGTGTATTGTGAAAAATACGAGTATTATATATCTAAATATTAAAAATTGTACCCATACAAATCTTATGGTAAATTCACACATGACACTTTGCATTATTGAAAAATGACTAAATACCCTGCCTCTAATGGTAAAAATATTTGGATTCATAAATCCAATAAATTTTCTAGAGACTTTGATATGTTTTCTTATGATAATTCTTCTATGCTTCACGTAGAATATCTTTTACAAGTAGCACATCTTTTTTGTCTCCATTTTGATTAACTACGTCTCGTGTACGCATTCCTTACTTTTTATTATATAGAATATATGATTTTATTATGTTGACTAACTTCTTTTCATATATGTTTACACACTTTATGATGGAAGTTGCCTTTGCTTAAATTTTCTTAATCATAAATTTACTTTTATTATATTACGTATGTAGATCATATTTTTGGCATAATAGTTACTTAATTTAAAATATTTGTTTTAGCTTGCTTGTTTTGCAGGTATGTGGATCATTACTCCTTATTAGTTTTTGTTATATTGAAAATTTCCCATATTATCTAAAGAGGATTCTTGAATATTCTTGGTGATCACGCTTTCATCCTTACGAATTTTGACAACACCTTCTCTTCTTTCTTCTCTCAATCTTTTGTATTTCCTATTAAAGGAAGTTTATATTAAGGATTATTACGTAATTTTAACTCCTTTATTTGTTTGTAAAAGGTTTTGTCCACTTTTTTAACCCCAATTTAAGCTTAAGGGAGAAAGTTAGAAAATTAATCTTAATTTATATTCTTCTTATAATTTTCTATGTTTTTATTAAGTCTAGTTATGCATGTGCATTTATTATATTTATAAATATAGAAAACCTAAATTTATGAGGTGGATCTCACCTCTCTTATTCACTTGTAGGATTTGAAATTACTTACATGTATGTTGGGTGAATATTTTGTCACCAGCTAACTGATGAGCAAAATAGGTCTCTTCAACTACATCATAGGAAGATTGATCAGCTAGATGTGTAGGTTTACTACATCAAAAGGGGACAAATCTCTCCTCTCATCAAGGGGAGGTTCCCTGTAAATATGTAGAAGCTATATACTATATATATAAGTAGAAAATAACACTCAGGGGTAGGATAAACCATCCATCTCTCTTTTTTCAGAGATGATGTTAACAAACAAAGGAGAAAATCTTGGTGAAAACGCTGAAAGCACTTCTCTTCTTTTAGAAGTGATCTTGCAAGAAACAGTACGAGTTCTTTTAGATAGTGACAAGTAACTGGTAACCAAAGGCGTAGTAACCAGCAGACTAAGATGTAGCACAAAGTCTCCACATCAACAACCCAATAGTGATATATGAAGGATAATGAGGGCACAAAGTCATCCCAAGGTCCTTTACACAAAAATAGAATATGAAGGATAATGAGGGCACAAAGTTGTCCCAAGATCCTTTACATAGGAATAGAAAGAAAACATACTAAAGGCAATTGTGGGGGCACAAAGTCTCTCCACAGTTGGCTTCAGGACACCTTTTTGATTATTTTCACTAATTCTTCTTATTCAATTAAATGGACAAAAAATGTATTAAAGAAACAGACATAAGAATAATTTCCCCAACAACCAAGCTATTCCAGTATAAAGTCTGAAAAGTCACTTGTTTTCTTATTCAAATAATGAAATATGATCAAAAATCTGAGCTCAAAGTCTCAATAATGCCTTTCAATTTGGGCAGAGTTTTGTTTCTAATAACAGAGAGAGATCTCCTCTAAAACAATAAGAGAGAGTCCAACATATAGTGATCCAAGAAAGACTTGGGTGATTTGTTTCACAAAAATGGCCTACGATGCATTCAATGCCTTCAATGCATTTTAAATTCAATCCATGGGCTATGTTGAAATTGAGAGTCAATTTTTAATATGGGTCGCCTGATGTGTTTCCTAATGTGTGCACAACTATTTGCTATACTCAATGTAGAAAAATAGGCCATGCTATTTAATGTTCACACTCTCTGATGTCTACTAGGTGGACTACTTTACCTTATAGAAACATATCCCATGCATAGATATTTTTGATCTTTCTCCATCATTCCGCCTTTCCTTGTTGTATTTCATCCTTAGCTGTGTGATATGAGCCCTCGGGCTATCTCTTTGGCTGGTCGCTAAATTTGTTCACAGGGTCTGTACTAAAGCCTACAAGGATCAATAGTTATTTCATTGCCACAAATTTGATGTCTTCGAGTCTGTCATCATTTGAAAGCCATCGACTACTTGGTTTCCCTAAATTTGATGGATGCAAGCCCATCATCCTCCTTAGCAATTCCTTCATGTCTTTCCCACTTACTTTGGCCACTTATAACTGATCTTAACAAGTGACATGTGGCACGTTCCATTGTAAAATAGGTGAGGACACGTGGCAACATCTGCTCAACTTATAGAGGCTTTAGATGCCTTTTGAGAGTCCCACAAAAGATGACATGTGGCAGCTTTTGTTAAGCTTTAGAAACACTATAGAAACATTTGGGACTCATTTGGACTTACACAGATGATGACACATGGCACATTCCACTCGATTTTAGCCACTCACCTGGGACTCACCACTGTCCTTACTTAATATCAAAACAAAAGGAAGAAACTATAGAGGTTGACACTTGTCATCCTCCACTGATCTTTGTACGGGACGCGTGGCATGTTCTCCTGCTCTTAGAGAAACATATTGAAACCTTCTATAGTTTCCACTTGTCACCTTCCATAGAACTCTGAGAGAAGCTTATTGAAAGAATCTTTGTAGCTTATAAGAAACTCAAAACATGGATGCAGACACTTGTTGCACTCCACTGAGCTTTTAGAAACAATATAGAAACATTGGGACTCATTTGGAATCACGTAGATGATGACACATGGTGAATTCTACTCGAGTTTAGCCACTCACCTAGGACCCACCACAATCCTTATGACATAAAAGGAAGAAGTTGTGGATGTTGACACTTGTCGACTTCTACTCTCAGGCTTTTTCCTTTTGGGCACTCCTTTGAACTGCTTTTTCTCACTACCCTCCGCAAGGGTATTTTTCCTTTCAAGATTTAGGGTACTCCTTTAAACCATCCACTTTGAAATTTTGAACCATTGAACCTTTTTGGTTCAAGGTTCAATGGTTCAATGGTTTTCTTGTGTTTCACTCATTCACTTGATCGCTTGAACCAAACGCATTGAACCAAACACTTTGAACCAAACTACATTGAACCAAATGCTTTGAACCAAACCATGTTGAACCTTTGAACCATTGAACCCTTTTGGTTCAAGTTTCAATGGTTTAATGATTCAAGCCTTCTTCTTTTTGCTAAGTCTTTTGAAGCCGTTGAACTTGTTGAAGCGGTTAAACTTTGAACTTTTACTGACGTCATTGAAACTTTGAACCCATTGAACCTTTTAGAAGTGAGGTTCAGTGGTTCAATGGTTCAATGGTTCAATCCTTTGTTTGAAGCTTGCCAATGAACTTTTTTAGTTGAACTGAAGCATTGTACCAACCTTGAAAAATGCTTAAGTGTTGAGAGCTTGTTTTTTTCCTACATAGTCCATAGATTTGAATCTGCAGAGTCTGTGGAAACAAACCTATAGAGTCTGTAGAAATAGGTTCATATGATTGGTGGAGTCCATATATTTGAGTCCATAGATTCCATCTTGCAAAGTCTGTAGAACTGAGTCCATAGATTTAAGCCCACCGAGTTCGTAGAAATGAGTCCGTATAACTTAACCTACAAAGTTTGTAGATTCAAGCCTACAGAGTCCATAGAAATCTAAAAAAGCTTAAATAATGAAGAATTTGAATGCTCAAAACAAATTTTGAAAAGGGAAGAGAGGATTTTAGTCTGTTGAACTAGAATAGTTCATATGTTGTCTCAAAAATGAGCTGACATTTTCAGGGACAATAGTTAGCTCCAGTTGGGGAACTTCCTTCAGTTGAAAACTTGGAACAGCTGAGGGGAGTAGAAACCAAAATCTCTAGTGCCTTGAAGTATGCCATCGGTCCATAGAGTCATGCTACCCAAAAAGAAAGGTGATAAAAATAAAAATGAAAGCACAAAAATAGAACTAAAGACTATACAAAAATACATATGTACAAGTTGATCTTATCTAATACTTTACAGATTGAAGTGCTTCAGATGTTACCCACTGTGAGGCAATGAAAAGGGCATACCATCTTGATATTTCAGCAAGAAACTATTTTCACCATTGAGCTAATGAATAGTAAATGGGCCTTTCCATAGGGAATCAAATTTCCCATGCATTCCCTTTGGTTCTCTTCTCTTATCTCATAACAGAACTTGAACACCAATCTAAAAATTATGGGCTTTTGCTTTTTGGTTGAATAACTTCTTCACCAAACTTTGATGGGCAATAATTCAGTCCACTACCATAGTTCACTACTCATTTAGCTCAATTAAGCACATGATCCTCTTGTCGATGGAGCTTTCATATGTCTGATCTTCGACTGCCTTTGCCAATTTCAATGCTGGTAATTCTAGGGTGATTGGTATCTCTACATTAAGACCATACAAAAGTTGGAAAGGTGACATACCTATTGCCCTTTTGGGCATAATTCTATCTACCCATAAAGCATTAAACAATGCTTTATGCCAGGTTCATTGGTTGTCATCTACCAGCTTCCTGATGATGGTCACCAGGTTTTTGTTTTTCGATTCTACTTGGCCATTCCCTTGTGGAAAATAATCAGAAGAGTGGGAGAGAGTAATCCCATAATAAAAGCAGAACTGAGTAATCTCATGTAAAGAGAAACCAACTGCATTGTCGATCAAATCTTGGCTGGGATCTCAAACCTAGAAATGATGTTCTCCTTGAGAAAATTGCATACTACTTTTGAAGTGGCATGCTTGGCTGGAATAGCTTCCACCCACTTGGTGAAGTAATCTATGGCTATGAGGACATAATCATGTCTAGTGCTTAAAGATGGGTTTACAGCACCAATGAAATCAATTTCTCTTTGCTGAAATGGCTCTTCTATTACTACTGGCTTGAGAGGCAACGCAACTAATTTGGGTCTTCCCACGAACTATTGTCATAGTTCACATTTATGCACCCATTTATATGCATCTTGAAATAGGGTAGGCAAATAATACCTAGCTCATAAAATCTTGTGAGAAGTTACAGGCACAAAAAAATCTCCTCCACAGGCTAGATTATGGAAGGATTCCAGAAGTTTGTTCTGCTTCACTTTATCCATGCAGTAAAGAAACACTCCATCAAGGCTCCTCTTGTACAGGCTGTTGTCTTAGAGGACAAAATTGGTAGCTTTTAGTTTAACAATCATCATTTCTTTACGAGACAGGTGGGTAGGACACTCACCATAAGTAAGGAAATGAGTAATACTTGAATACCACTCATTCATGGTGGAGACAAAGAGGACTATTGGCATGTCTTCCACTTCTTTTTCTTCATGCCCTACTTCTTTGAGTCTATTGTCAGCAATCAATTGACAAAGGCCCCTTCCCTGCACCAAATTCATCGGTTTGATAACTAGATCAAACTCCTAGATTTTTGCAATCCAATTCCCCCTTTTGGTTCTAAACTCCTGCTAAGTTAATATGGATTTAACTATGGTATTAGGAACTAGGGTGGTAGTGTGGAAATTCATAATGTAAAATTGAAAATGTTTTACTACCTTAACCACTGCATAGGCATGCTTCTCCATGTTTGAATACTTCAGCTCATTAGCTTTAAGAGGATAACTCATGAAGGATATGAGAGATTCCACACCTTCTTCATTTTGTTGAACAAGAATAATTGAAAGTGTGTGCTCGTAAGCATAACTGTACATCATGAAATCCTTAGTATAATCTAGACAAACTAGAATTAGGGCATGGGCAATGGCTATCTTGATATCCCAAAATGCCAATTTGCCTTCTTCAGTCTAGCTGAAAGTGGCCTTTCCTTTCATCATATCCATAATATGATGAGTCTTCTCAGCAAACTCAGGAATAAATCTTCGTAAAAAATTCACCTTTTCAAAAAAAGAATGAACTGCAGTCTTACTTGTGGGTAGAGTAAGCTCTTAAATATATTTGACTCTTTCTTAGTCAATCTTTATGCCTTCTTGAGATACAATGTGTTTGAGAAGCTTCCCTTCTGTCACTCTAAAAATAGACTTCTTGGGGTTAAGAGAAATGCCATTTTGGCGATAGCATTCTAGCACTTGTTGTAAATGGCGTACATGTTTAGAGCAATGCTTGGAAAAGATGGTCAAGTCATCAAGGTATACCACAATGAACTTTCCCATTTCATCTTTGAAAGCAAGGTTCATTTCTATTTAGAAAGTGGCACCATCATTTATCAAGCCAAATGGCATTCTTCGATAAGCAAAGGTGCCCCAAGGTGTGGTGAAGGCAGTCTTGTGCTGGTCTGCTTCACCAACTTCAACTTGATTGTATCCTGAGAAGCCATCTAGCATTGATAACATCTTTGAGCCAGTCACTGCCTGAAACACTTGATCCATGATGGGCAAAGGATAGTTATCCTTTAAAGATGACTAATTTAGATTCCTAAAATCCACATAGATGTGAATTTCACCACTCTTCTTCCTCATAGGGACTATGTTGGCAATCCATGTGGAATGATGGATTGAGAAAATTATCCTAACATTCAACATTTTCTGTATCTCAGACAAAATAGTACCTGATATCTTTGGATTATACTACTGTGATTTTTGCTTGTAAGGCATCGAATCATCCTTGAGAGGAATTTCATGGTGAATTTTCTCAAGCCTGAGCAACTTCAGATCATCATAAGAATATGCCAAAACATCCATGTAATGGTGAAGTAGGTCAGTAAATTTGAGTTGCTCCTCTGGAGTACAACACTTCCTAATGTTCACCATCTTGGGATTTTCCTTGGTACCCAAATTTATCTGATCAAACCCCTAGGAGGAGTTTGAATCTATTTGTTACTATTTGATGAACCTATCATGCTTGTCAAACATTTTCTCAAGAGAAACCAGTCCTTTGAGAATTTTATTCCCTTTTAGTTATAGGAATTCTTTACCTACATTTGAATTCATTTCAAGAGTTGATTCAAGTTTTTGGAGCTTACTACCTTCGAATTGAAGCTGTTCGAAGCTATCTTTTTGTTTTAAAAAGGTGATGATTTGGTTGTCAGCATTGAACACTTGCTAATGAATGGCATTATTAGGCACACTTGGTCGAAAGACCAATTTGATAGTGTACCTATTTCTTTTGAAGTCTAGGTGAGGAACTAAGAGAGTTACTGAAACATCCAGTGCATCAGCTTGGTCATTGAATTCCTTGGGTATGGCAGAGATACTAAAAACATCAAAGCTTTCAATTTGATCTTAGACTAGATTGTGGTAATGATGTAATCTCTCATTTTTGGTTTGATATAGGTTCTTTACCTAACAAACCACCAATTCAGCATCTCCTTTGGCATGAAGGAGTTTAATGCCTTTATCTAGAGTAGCCTTCAATCCAAGCAATAGAGATTCATACTCAGCTGTGTTGTTGGTGTTGCTAAATTGCAACTTGTATGAAGAAGGAAAAATATCTCCTTGAAGAGATATCAACACAATTCTAGCCCCTGAGTTGGTAGAAGAATTGCTACCATCAAATTCCAGGATCCAAACATCATCAAAAATTGATCTTTCCTTAGATTTCTCCTTGCTTGGAAGGGGGAATCATTTTTTATCTATACTGCACCCCACCAATTCTTCTGATGTCTCATCTGAGTCGATTCCTGGATTGTCACCTACAAGACTTTCATCTATAGAAACATGAATATCTTTTATGGTTAAAAATTAATTACCCATCCCTGAAGATTCAAACAGACTTTGAGCTTCAAGGGCTGATGTCTAAGTGACAACATATTTTGATTCCTTTTCAGAAAAGCAACCTCTTCATGATGCCTTTGACAGGAATCCTCACTTCAGACAGGTCCATACTCAATTCTCTACCAACATTATTACAAAAATTTCACCCCAAAAGAATGTCGTATGAGGCTGGAACATTAGCCACCAGGACTGTCATCTTGATTCTTTTGTCTGGAAATGCTGCAAATGCAAATTGGGCATCCTTGATTTATCCCAGTAGTGGCACTTGCTTATTATCCATGGAGAAGCATCTACCAAATGTTTTGGTCAGTGTGAGACCAAGAGATTCTACCACTTTGGTAGGCATGATGTGTCTGATGCACCAGAATCAATGATGCAGATGCTCAGCTTATGACCGTTTATCAATAGGGAAACATAGAAAGGCTCTATTTTCCTAAGAGTAGCAGGAGGAGTAATGATAAGATT
Source organism: Torreya grandis (assembly GCA_037957365.1). NCBI lineage: Eukaryota > Viridiplantae > Streptophyta > Pinopsida > Cupressales > Taxaceae > Torreya > Torreya grandis. Next base: position 3,579,383 of record JARHVA010000769.1, on the reverse strand, counting down.
GTTTGGGATGGACATGTTCCTTGGGGGATCATGAGTTACCTTTTTAACATCTTGTCCTGTAGGGATAGCTTTATTCTTCACACACTAAATTAACCTATCCAACTGCTCAAGATTGGATTGAAAGAATTTGAATTCAGACATTTGAATTTTGGTCTTATTGACATGGTCGATTATATCAAATGACTGAAATAGATTATGAACAGAGGAAGGGAGTTCATCTTTCTAGTTTTTAGGAGGGGTGGTACTGGTATGTGGAATTAAAGTTGAATATAGAATAATGCTTGATGTACTTACCTTTTTATTACTCACTAGGTCCTTTAGCTAGAAAGGCAGGGAAGTTCCTCATTTGGTAATTGAAATTACAGGCTAAGAACTTTCCCCTATTTTTCATTTATCAGCTTGTTGGACTGACTAGTTCTGAGACCAGGTGAATATAGCATATGATCCATCAACTGCTTCACCTTTACCTCTGGGTTCATCCTGGTAATTCAGAAAACTAATGTTGGAGTTGCCAACTAATTCTTCTTCTTATTTAGTGAAGAGATTAGCATTGTTTTCTTGGTTCAATTCAAGTTGAAAAGAGAAATCAGATTATATTTCTAGATATCCAACTACTAAATTGGTTGGGGGTGCTTCAATGGCAAGTTTCCCCTATAAGGGAGGAAGACGATTTGGCTATCCTTGATTCTTGGCAGCATTGCCTTGGTATGACTAATTGGGGAATGCCTTCCTTGGCATATCTTTGTATGAAGGAGCTAAAGATATCCCTTGCGCCATTTGCTTCTTGAGAGCTAGCAACTCATTTTCTAGATTCTGCACCATTGGATCAGTGGTACCTGTAGATGGATATTTAAAAGATGAAGAAGATTTACCTTTGTTAGGATATCTCCTTATCTTTCTTGCCAAGATAAGGTCATCTTCCAACTTAGTGGCCAAATCTTAAGCTACAGTAAGGTCTATTTAGCCAACACGTCTCAGCAAAAAACTCACTTTAGGCAGTTTAGAGTTGATGAAGAAACATTTGAGGTTTTCAGGTGTTGGCTGAGCAATTACAGGAATCCTATTCCTCAATTTGTCAAACTTGGCTATGAAATCCCTCATTGGTTCATGAGGCTCTTTCTTCATTTGTGTGAGTTGAGCCAACAAGGCATGCACATCTTTTGCAGGCTTGAATCTGGCTTCAAATTTGGCTTTGAGAGTGTTCCAGTCAGTCACAGTCTGGGCCTACAGATGATAGAACTAGTCTGCAGCATCACCTTATAAAGTTTTCATGAACAACCTGACTGCTACATCCTCATACTCCACACCTATTATTCCATAGGCTATGTTGAAGGCTACAATATGTTCATCAATATGAACCTTCCCATCACCATATAACTTAGGGAAATTTTTTCTTGAACTGCGTGGTAGCTCATGTAGAGGTGGAGTTAAATTGAGTGGGCCAAAAGAGTTACCCCAAGGACCTTGAACTGCCACTATCTGACTATGGAAAAGTGGAATAAAAAATATCAGAGGGATAAGTATTGACAAAGCTTTATTAATAGTGGAAATATATGTTTTACCCGGTAATGGAGACTTGAATTTAGTAGGAGGAAAGCTCTTGGTTTGTTGGAGGTGAGATGGTGAAGGAAACAGTTCAAAATTACTTTGTTATACCAACTCGAATATAGGGTCAACAATACCTTTAGCCCTTTGGCTTCATGTATACCATGGATCTGCCAGAGTGTAAAAATAAAAATGGGAAAGAATTGGCACTGCTTCAGCTTGAAGCTTGAGGCTTCAAACTGCGCATTCTTCCATAGTGAGATAAATAGATAAGGCTATAATGATAATGGATAAGACACAGGTGATGTTTCAATTTGAAGCTTGAGGCTCTAAATTACGTAAAATTATTGTGTCCATAATAGAGTCACCAAAAACTATTAGGTGAATATTTTGTCACCAACTAACTGATGAGCAAAATAGGTCTCTTCAACCACAACATAGGAAGATTGGTTGGCCAGATGTATAGGTTTACTATATCAAAAGGGGACAAATCTCTCCTCTCATCAAGGGGAGGTTCTTTATAAATATGCAGGAGCTATATACTATATATAAGGAGAAAATAACACTCAGGGGTAGGATAAACCATCCATCTCTCTTTTTTCAGAGATGATGTTAACAAACAGAGGAGAAAATCTTGGTGAAAATGCTGAAAGCACTTCTCTTCTTTTAGAAGTGATCTTTCAGGAAACAACATGAGTTCTTTTAGATAGTGACAAGTAACTGGTAACCAAAGGCATAGTAATCAGCAGACTAAGATGTAGCACAAAGTCTCCACCTCAACTACCCAATAGTGAGATATGAAGGACAATGAGGGCACAAAGTCATCCCAAGGTCCTTTACACAAAAATAGAATATGAAGGATAATGAGGGCACAAAGTCATCCCAAGATCCTTTACATAGGTACAAAAAGAAAACACACTAAAGGCAATTGTGGGGGCACAAAGTCTCTCCACAGTTGGCTTCAGGACACTTTTCTGATTATTTTCACTAATTCTGCTTATTCAATTAAATGGACAAAAAATGTATTAAGGAAACAAACATAAGAAATTTTTTCCCAACAACTAAGCTATTCTAGCATAAAGTCTAAAAAGTCACTTGTTTTCTTATTCAAATAACGAAATATGATCAACAATCTGCACTCAAAGTCTCAGTAATGCCTTTTAATTTGGGCAGAGTTTTGTTTCTGATAACAGATAGAGATCTCCTCTAAAACAATAAGAGAGATTCCAATATATAGTGCTTCAAGAAAGACTTGGGTGCTTTGTTTCACAAAAATGGCCTATGATGCATTCAATGCCTTCAATGCATTTTAAATTCTATCCATGGGCTATGCTAGAATCGAGCATCAATTTTTAATATGGGTCACCTAATGTGTTTCTTGATGTGTGCACAGCTATTCGCTCTACTCAATGTAGAAAAATAGGCCATGCCATTGAATGTTCACGCTCTCTAATGTCTACCTGGTGGACTACTTTACCTTCTAGAAACATATCCCATGCATGGATATTTTTGATCTTTCTCCATCATTCCCCCTTTCCTTGTTTTATTTCATCCTTAGCTGTGTGATCTGAGCCCTTAGGCTATCTCTTTGGCTGGTTGCTAAATTTGTTCACAAGGTATATACTTAATCTTACAAGGATCAATAGTTATTTCATTGTCATAAATTTGACATCTTTGGGTCTATCATCGTTTGAAAGCCACCAACTACTTGGTTGCCCTAAATTTGATGGCTGCAGGCCCATCATCCTCCTTAGCAATTCCTTTGTGTCTTTCTTGCTTGCTTTGGCCACTTTCCACTGATCTTAATAAGTGACACATTGCACGTTCTGCTATGAAATAGGTGAGGACACATGGTAGCATCCCATCAACCTATAGAGGCTTTAGATGCCTTTTGAGAGTCTCATAGAAGATGACACATGGTGACTTTTGTTGAGCTTTAGAAACACTATAGAAAAAATTGGGACTCATTTGGACTCATGTGAATGATGACACATGGCACATTCCACTCGAGTTTAGCCACTCACTCGGGACCCACCACAGTCCTTACTTAATATCAAAACAAAAGGAAGAAACTGTGGAGGTTGACACTTGTTAGCCTCTGCTGAGCTTTGCAAGGGACACGTGGCACATTCTACTGCTCTTAGAGAAACATATTGAAACCTTTTGTAGTTTCCACTTGTATCCTTCCATGGAACTCTAAGAGAAGCTTATCAAAAGAAGCTTGTCAGCTTATAATAAACTCAAAATGCAAATGCAGACACTTGTCGCGCTCTGCTGAGCTTTTAGAAACATTGGGACTCATTTGGACTCACACAGATGATGACACATGGCATGTTTCGCTTGAGTTTAACCACTCACCCAGGACCCACCACAGTCCTTACAACACAAAAGGAAGAAGCTAAGGATGTTAACACTTGTCAACTTCCACTCTTAGGCTTTTTCCTTTCAGGCACTCCTTTGAACCACCTTTGCTCACTGCCCTCTGCAAGGGTATTTTGCCTTTGGGGCTTTAGGGTACTCTTTTGAACCATCCACTTTAAACCTTTGAACTGCTGAACCTTTTTGGTTCAAGGTTCAACAGTTCAATGGTTCAATGGTTTTCTTGTGTTCTGCTCATTCACTTAACCGCTTGAACCAAATGCGTTGAACCAAACCATGTTGAACCAAATGCTTTAAACCAAACTGTGTTGAACCTTTGAACCATTGACCCCTTTTGGTTCAAGGTTCAATGGTTGAACGGTTCAAGCCTTCTTCTTTTTGCTAAGTCTTTTGAAGCCGTTGAACTTGCTAAAGTGGTTGAACTTTGAACTTTTGCTGGCATCATTGAACCTTTGAACC